>CM070835.1:31421672-32021672 GCA_036326025.1 Chrosomus eos
AATAAATCGAGTGCTTGTGAGAAATCCAGTTGCATCATCAGATTTGGGTGCTGCGCAATGCAGTTGCTCGCCCTGAAGCAAAAGTACTAACATTACCTTCTATGAAAAGTAATGTAAACAACTACAGTAGTTACTTTTTTAAAACTAGTAGCCATTGTATTGTAATATTCTCCAACATTGTGGCACTCATGCTTGGTTCATGCTCTCAACAGACATGCTGAGAGCCAACAGACATTGACATTGGCTACAATTGGCTACAATGCTCAGCGCTGTTAAAACATGTAAATAGAAAACTTTCATACCTTTCACTGAGCACTTACAGTAATACACATTGGTGGGTTTAAAAGCAGCTGTCTATCAGTGAAACTGCCATCATTGGATTTAACCTAAAGTTACAAAATTATCACATTATTTACGATATTCCTAATTTTATACTTTCACAACAATAGTATTGCTTGTATTTAATGTATTGCCTGGTCATATCCCTGCTCCGTCTGTCTATCCAACCATGGGGTCAATGGCCTGAAAAGTTGAAGACCTCTGGTATAAAGTAAATGTAAGACTATGGGCCCGGAGCAATGCGGCGCCAAATGCAACGCAAATGTTTTTTGCTAGTTTCAGCTTGACGCAGTTATCATATTCACGTCCTGTGCCACATTGTTTAAATAGCATTTGCATAAGCAAAGCATTTGCGCCAATGTACTGGTCTGAAAAAAAAAGCTGTGTTCAGGGCGCATTGTTGATGCGTTGCTATTTCGAGGCAACTGACCAACCACTGACCAACAAAAACCTGGTCTAAAGTCAATGGCCCAGTATTTTCTTTGTTATTTAAAGGAGACATTAGTATATATGCATCTATAGGCCGGTCCACAACACGCATACACTCTGCTTATTACACATACACTTGGCAGCAGCACACAAACATGCAAAATATTTAAAATAAAAGGATTACAATGTAAAATATTATTATTGTTATACATAAAGATATGGTGGAATCCGGCTTGTCCCGTAGATGGTCTGCTTGTGTGCTTTAACCTCGCGGACAAGTAGATCCGTCTCCTCGCTAGGGCAGCGTTCAATATTTCTGCTTGCAAATTCCACCATGTAAATAGCGAATCCGTCATGGTGCGAGCACAACTAGCTTTTAAAGAGAATGGGGATGAGACTTGCGCTTTAAAGCATGCACTTAGATCCTTAAAAAAGGGCCCAATATTATTTGTGGTAACTTGGTCAAACTGCAAGACATGGACACTGGTTGGTTAGATGATCTCAATATGTCGACCTCTAGAGGTTCAAGGTTTGGCTAATTAATATCAGCAGTTAGTACACCTTAACTATTACAGTACTATGTGGTAAAACTCATCTTTCATTATTGCCAGCCTTTCAAAATGCATTCAGGCGAAATGTCATCAATTCAAATCAATGCCAAACAGTGGATTACAGTTCATTGACACACTCGTGTGAATTTTAGATAACTAAGTATGTAACAATGATAATGTAAAAGATGTCTGTGGAGTTAAATAAGTTAATGACATGTGCCATCACCAGATGTGGCCCACTCCGACATATACTTCATCAGCTTGGCCTAGTTTTAATTCAATGCTGCACCTTTTCTCTTTTTCTATCTGGCTTTCATTTCAGAGAGAGAAAGAACCTTCAAAGGCCATGACTATATTTCAGATTCATTAAATCTTGCATAATGGTGAGTCATGTTTAAAGAAGAATCACTGTCTGGACTTCCATGAAAACAGCTCAAATTCGTACCTCATTATATCCTCCATATTTGGGAGCCTCTGAATTTATGCATTGAAGCTACACAATGTTTAATGAAATGTCGAAGCTAATTACTCAGGGCTTCATCTAAATCTAAGCTCAGAGATTCTCAGTATAACTGAAGGGCATTGCTTGGCAGCATCTTTGTCATTCCCTGCTTTTTTACACTTGAGGTAATATGACGGAGTTTGTTTGAGGCATTTTTAAATCTAAAAACACAAAAATAGTCAATGTCTTCATCATCTTGTTATTAGACATTCAATTTAAAATGTCTAACACAGACAAAATAAATGAAATAAATACAAGAAGAAAAAAAAGCAAGCAGACAGAAACAAGTGGTAGTCTGAGGCGAATCTGAAGCAAATCGTACTATACAGAGGAAGCTGGCAATCACCTTGTGAGGTTGTGCCTGGAGTAGTAAACACACGCCGAGCATACGGTGTCTTCAGTATCCCAAAGATGCCGTGGCAGATGGCCGCACATCTCATTACGGAATGCCAGCACCCTTGGCACTGGCGCTATAAATGCCATTGTTGCTGCTCATGCGAGAGCTGTGCAGGGTCAGCGCTTCTAACCTTGCAAAAGCTGCCATAATCCCTTGCTCAATAGCCTGTCATTTCGCCCTGTTACCTGGAGTTAAAGTTAAGAGGGTCCTCATCTGTACGAGCTGATGCTACATCCAAGTTTTCTCAGCTCTACCCTCTTTTTCCAGTCAGTTGGACATGCAGTGGGGAAAACATGGCGACTCTAAAGGATGCTGGGAATGTTGAAGTGAATGATCTTAGTGTGGATGAAATGTTTACAGCATTTAAAAGGAGCAAAGATATTCACAAGTTTAATCTCATGAAAACATGTGGTCACATTTTACCCTCCAAAATCAAAAAGGTAAACAAAAAAAAAAGTGTTAAAGGGATAGTTAACTTTGAAAATTAATTGTTGGTATGTTTTAGCTTACCTCAAGGGCATCCAAGATGTAGGTGTCTTTGTTTCCGCAGTAGTTTCAATTTTGATATTTTTAGGTCAAACCGTTCTTGTCTGTCAGTCATATAATGCAGGTCTATGGTCACCACCTCAAAGAGCATGCACAGAGAAGTCCAAATTAAACATGATTTAATGACTCGTAAATGTAAGTACACATTGATGGCCTAAGACACGAAACGAGCGGTTTGTGTGAGAAAACTAACAGTATTTATATCGTTTTTACGTCTTGTAAACACAGTCACGTCCAAGTGATCTGTGGGCGCGGGCGCTTCGGTCTGCGAAAGCGCCGAAAGTGATCTCTCGCACAGTATGTAAGTTTTGTCACTTATGACACTTTGCTTATTCAAAACAATAACCAGGGCTGTAGTACTCGAGTCCGGTCTTGGACTCGAGTCCGGACTCGAGACTATGGTCTTTTCTATGGTTTTTTCTATGGTCTCGGACTTGTCTCGGACTCGCTGGTATTCGGACTTGGACTTGTCTCGGTCTCGGCCACTGGTCTTGCCAAATATGGCTTTTGGTCTCGACCGAGTCCAACATTTTTGTATTTGTGTTCATTTATTACTAGCCTATTAGGGTAACGTTAACTTAGAAAATGCCAAAATTAACCGACCAAGTGCTCACTACAACGGAGCGCGTCTTTATCAGCTGTTACTATAGTTACTATCTAGCTACTACTTAAAAATCTTGGGTGTTGTGACACTTTTGCTTTTAGATCAACAAATAATAACCCAAAATTACTGTCTTGATAATGTCATGCATTCCACTGCTGGGCCAGGGCCGAGCTGTGCTAGTGCGTGCCAGGGCCAGTCGCGTTTCCACTGTCTCTTCCGGGGCTTGATCGGGGCTTACTCGGGGCCAACAGCCAGGATTTCTGGCCCGTCGAATACCTTGGGCCAAAGCGGGCCAGCTCGGGCTAGAGGCGTGCTCAAGGTAAAAGGCGGAGTTTATCTGTGTTAGGGGAAGTTATGGTCTGAAGCAAGATGCACATTTCACTTTTTTATATCGCGCAAAATAATGCTCGAAATGGAGAATCGCCTGTACTGGTCTGTCGAAGATACCAAAGCTCTTCTGAGCATTTGGGCAGAAGAAAGGGTGCAACGTAAATTTGACAGCGTGTGAAGAAATGAGGACGTTATAAAATACATTGATGCTGAATTTTTGAAGCTAAGCATTCAGCGAGTTGCAACGCTTCAATTTCGGGACAAAAAAAAGTTGAGGGCGCAGTATTGTACAAGGCGATTAAAACACACAATGGACAAAGTGGAGCTCAGAGAAGGGACTTTCCATGGTTCGACTTGATGGACGGTGTGCCGGGTCACCGTGTGCTGTGTCACCGTCCCTCTGTTAGTGGCGACTCTCGAGACAAGTCGGGACACTATTGCAGCCACGGGCAGTGAGTTAATATACATGCTATCTTCCTAACTTAAAAACTAAATAAATTCATAATACCCGCTGAAATGGGTTGGGTTGTATGACGTTTGATCCAGAAAGTGTGTTAGGGGTGGGGTTTAGGGCAGCGCTGCAGGGCTACTGGCCCGGCAGTGGAAACGCAAGCCCAGTACTTAAGGCTCGGCTCGGCTCGGCTCGCTGTTAGCCCTGGCCCGGCCCTGGCCCGACAGTGGAAACGCGGCTATTGATGACTTGGGCCTTTTTTAAACCCTATAGGGGAACGTGTCCTGATACAACTCAAAATATATATATATAATATATATATATATATATATATATATATATATATATATTATATATATATATATATATATATATATATATATATATATATATATCTGGATATGTTTTACTTAAAGTCCAGATGATATTAAAAGTGAAATTAAATTATTTTTTGATAATCATTTTCCACTCCTGCCTGTTTTAGGGTTAAATTAACATTATTTTATTTCATTCTAATGAAATAGTCGAGATTGCTGAATTATACAGGTAACCTTATTTGACAAATTAATATGTTAGGGTAATGCAACGCTGTTTTACTTGGTCAAAACAACCATACTAAAAATACATTTGAGTTTGTTGACTCTGTGGTCGCTCGGTCACTGGTATAAGACACTTGTTGCACACTGCAGTATGCTAGATCGATATTAGAATATCATATTAATAAAATGCTAAATGGCGTGCAATAAACTTTAAAATATATTGTATGATGGAGAAATTTACTGTTACTACAAATAATGCTCTTTCTCATTTTGCTATTTTAGCCACTGCACAAAAAATTGCATGGTACAAACATATTACTTGCATATCTTGTTGAGCATACATCTTGTTGAGCATATAACAATGATTAGTTTTGTTTCAGTAAAGGGTATCCAAACAGTTGCTCACCTGTCTAATAAAACACATCTTTACATCTACATCTTTACATCTAAGCATCTGTGGTGTTTCCATGGTTTCTAAAACAAAAAAACAAGCAATCGTGACATTCATTTTTTTAAACAAATCACACATTCTCATTCCTGTTACAACCTTTTTTTTTTACATTTAAATAAGCATATATGAAAGGTAACAAAGTATTACAAAGTAAACTTTGTATTTAGGGCCCGAGCACCCGTGCGAGGTCCCTCTTGAAACTGTTAGGATTATAATTATTATTATTATTATTATTATTATTATTATTATTTTATTTTATTTTTTTCACAAAGTAAGCCCCATTTTCGAGGCCGCAACATGCTTGAAAAGTCACCAAATTTTGCACACCTGTCAGGACTGGTGAAAAATTTTGTATTTTGTGGGTTTCGCGGATGGGCGTGGCAAAATGGCTCGCTAGCGCCACCTAGAAAATTGAAAAAAATTAGCCCCTCGTCCATGTTCGACCTACATGCACGAAATTTGGTGGGGACGTGTATCATATCAAGACGCACAAAAAAGGCTCAAGAACCCACGATTTACACACTCCGTACTTTAACGAACTCCTCCTAGGGATTTAGTCGGATCGACTTGAAATTTCTGCTGTGCCTTCTAAAGGCATTGACGATGAAAAGTTGTGCTCTCTGCGCGTTTTCGTCAATGGGCGTGTCCGTGGCATCGATGATTCGCCATGAAACAGGAAGTTGGAGTAACTTTGCTGTACATGCTCAGATCTGCACCAAATTTTGCATGCTTGACAAGAGTCCCGCCCTGAACACATGTACATGCCGACATTCACCCCCAGTCATAGCGCCACCTGCTGGCAACAGCAAATGACCTTTAACGAAGCAGCCCCCACCGCACGTTTGACCTACATGTACGAAATTTCTGTGGCACATCAAGCATGTCCAGTCGCACAAAAAAGCCTCTTGGAGCAATGCCCTAAACCCAACAGGAAGTCGGCCATTTTGAATTTTTCGTCAAATTTTGGCTGATTTACACACTCCGTACTTTAACAAACTCCTCCTAGGGATTTAGTCCGATCGACTTGAAATTTCTGCTGTGCCTTCTAAAGGCATTGACGATGAAAATTTGTGCTATCTGCGAGTTTTTGTCAATCCGTGTGTCCGTGGCATGGCATCAAAAATCAACTCATCGCCATGACACAGGAAGTGGTTGTAAATTCAGTGTACATGCTCACAGCTGCACCAAACTTTACATGTAGGATAAGAGTCCCACCCTGAACTCATGTACATGCCCACATACCCCCACAGTCATAGCGCCACCTGCTGGCAACAGGAAGTGACGTATAACACCTTCATGCAGTGTCTGAAAAGCGTAGCAAATTCACAGCCGCACTGGCAGAGCTCCAGAATATGCAACAGAATATGCGGCCACATCACTCCCCGACGCGCTACATGTGCGAGGGCCCGCCCATCGCTGCTTGCAGCTTTAATTTTTACTTGTTTTACAGCACATGTTTACAAGCATACTTAAATCAAGGTATAAATCAAAAAACCTGTGAAGCAAAATTACTTGAGTTCTTAAGTTAAGATTAAGTAAGCTCATACTCAAAAATAAAGAAAGAAAATTCTTAATAAAATAAAATAAAAATAAACATAATTTAAAGTGAAAACAAGTATAATAATATATTATATATATATATATATATATATATTATATATATATATATATATTATATATATATATATATATATATATATATATATATATATATATATATATATATATATAAAATTTAAATCTGACTCCAAAACATTTAATAATTTTTACAGTGAAGCAGCTTACTAAAACCAGCAGTTGAAAATGCTTCCCACACAATGACACTCTTCCTCCATGCTTCACTGTGGTAGAGATGCACTTTTTTATATATTTCTCTCCAGATTTTCGAAGACACCTCTCTGGAGCATCACCATGAAACTTGTGTTTCATAGTGATTTATCACTCCACACACAACTTCCCATATTCATTCTGTCTTTGATGTTTTTCTGAGACAGCAATGTTTTTTTAAGTAGTGCATTTGCTTTAATTTTTCAAATTTCCTGACCAATATTTTGTGACTAAGACAATTAAAAGCTTAGTGTTTAGCCAATTTGGAATGTTTTTTTTTTTCTTTTTCACACATGAGAATAAGCTTCTGGTCAATGTCTATTAGCTTTTCAGACCTAAAGGATTAAAACTATCAATGGATCATTAGGCACATATTCTGTCTAATCAAAAGCTCTCTAGAATGTGAATGCATGATAGAATTTATAATAACATACAGCAGTGAGGGCTAGGACTTAGAAATGAGCCTTTTTTATGTGCCTCTGGTTTAAATAGTAAATATAACAACTACATCCGTCAAGCAATTTTGTGGGAGTCTTTAAGTGACCTCCTCTTATTTCTAAAGACTATTTACTTTCCTAATGCAGTGAGAATCTGGTGGAAGGTTTAACTGTCAAAGGCATATCCAGGACTATACCCAGTACTAGCAGATTCATTATGAATAGCTCTTCACTGAATGTACATAACTTGTTTTACTCAGCATGCCTCATTCTCATAGTGCTCTTCATTAACACCACAGCTAGAATCCAGCATGACTGTGAAAATATCCCTACACAGTCACACGCCAGATGCACAACAGTGTCAGTGTTTGTTTCCTTTTCCTGTCGCTGGTCTATCACTACAGATTGTTTATTTTCTTCCTTCTCTTCCATTTACTTCTGTTCTGGTTGAATATACGGTTTAAAAATACACATGACAATATTTTTTTTTTTTTTTCTCCGGTAATCCATGTATAAAGTCAGTTCTTTTTTCACTCAAAACTAGATGTATAGCTGCCAGCAGAAACAGTTGCATAATTTAAGTTCCATTAAATAGTAGTTTTAATTTAATAAGTAACCACGTTTAAATATATCATAATATATTTATGTTAATCTGCATTTATTTTACTTTGAAATATATGTACAAGCTGACATGTTTATGTAGGCTTATATAAATGGTTCAGACCATTTATTGATGTTACACCAGCATCGTACTGTAGCATGTAGCGCATGCAGAGCTAACTGCGGCTCGTTAAGTTTTTGGTAATGTCATTACATTTGTAAGTTCACCGAGAGACACCTGCCTTTGTTACCTGTTTTTTGTTTCACTCCCCTGGAGTTAACGCATCCAATGAGGTATGCATACAGTAGGTTCTTTTAATGTTTAATTATCAATGTAAAGCATAACTGTGTGACGGTTTATTAACAGGCAATCTAACGTTGTGTTTCTTATTTATTAATGTGCTATTCTCTGTGAGAATATTCTTTTTTCTGTAACTTATGTGAATTTTTATGTTTTATTTAGTTCTCACGGCATGTTTGATGACATCGAGGATGACATGATTTGACTAATAAATGCCTTGAACATGTATTCTTGACTAAAACACCTTCACGATCTTATTCTTAAATGAAAACGATTCACCTTTGTCTATTAAATATTTGACAAAATCATACCGGGACATTCAAATCTGTATTCACGCTGACCCAGAGAGACCAATTGTCATGTCAAGGTGAAACAGCTTAACAGCCACATAGTATTATTATTTCTGTGTTACACATATTTAAATTATCACAGAAGTACTGAGATAAAAGTTTATAGTTCAGATATAAACATTGATGTCTACGTTAGTGATTAAAATAGAGCAAACCACCTTTTAAAAGTAACTTGGTGCTTCAAACTGTATTGATTACATTGTTACGCCACTCTGTGGCAACAAGTGACTGTAAAAAATGTATTTGTCATTGAATCATTCATTTAAGATTTTCGGTCAAAAAACAATTCATCCAGTAATGAAACAGTTAAATTATTTATTAATTCAGTAAAATGGATTTTTTTTGTAAAAGCACACAATAAATTACAATTTATTTTGTTTAGTTGCGTGTTCAGAATCGTGGGAGAATCAAAAAAAAAAATTGTGATTCACAATGTATTCAGAAACATCCAGCTCTACTCTACTTTTATATCAAAAGTTCAGAATTTTAGCCAGCCCTGATGAACAGCATGGCAAAAATAAATAAATAAATAAATAAAAACAGTTAATGGAACTAGGTAACCAACCACATGATTTACCATATGATTTACTGTACATACAAAAGTAAATTGAGTCTTTACTTCTAAGGGTTAAAAAGACCCTTGCTACAAAAGAGACATTTAAAATATGACATCATAACTGAGAATTCACAGTTTATTGTTAGCCCAACTGAGAAAATACTTGTTATTTCCATGGTTTTGTTGAGTGAGCAGACTGCACTCCAGTGTCAATTTTTTTTCAAGGACTCTTTATAAAGACGGTCAAAGTAATTACATTACCTTCATCCATACACTGTTCAGTTCATCCATACGGACCATAACATCAGTTTCAGATCGGTTCATTGGACCAGCTAAGGAAAGAAAAAGGAAGTTGGCGTGATGCTGTGTAAAACATTGCCTCACTCAGCAGGTACGGTGTAATGGGATTTCACAGTGTACCAAAGCACTTGCAGGGGTTTGATCAACTCTCACTTCTAGAACACTTGAATTCCTCTATATTTGAAAAGAGATAACGGAAATAAATAAGATTGTAAAACAGTTTCTTCAGCCCAAATCGAGTAAATCAAGTACTGTAGATCTATAAAAAGTTCTTCTAAAGTTTTCCCTAAAGAAATAATTAATTCTGTGTGATTTATGCCAATTACGTTGTGTATTGCTTTGAGACCATGCACTGAAAAAAAATTGACCCTTCGCGTGGAGCTTGATTGACAGGTGTTCTAACCAATCATACTTCGCCATCCGCCATTTTGTCCGAAAAAGCAGCCAGTAGAGTTAGGAGGATTTGAACTTGGTAAAATGAATATACTGACGCCTTTCCGCGGTTAAAACAACATTACTTCTTATGTTCGTTTATTTGATGCTATAAATGAACTAGAAGGAAGAGATGATCGGATCACGAGCAGCTTTGACGGATGCTCTACAGCGATCTGTCACGGCACATTAAAGAGCCCCAAAACGGTATTTATTGTTTAAATTTCTTTCAAAAAATGACCACATTTGAAAGCTGAGACTTTGTTTAATATGTTTAATATCAAAAGTAACCGAAAAGTAACCTGGTCTGTCCTGTCTGTCCGCGTGTTGTCAGTCTCCTCTCTGCTCCGCGATGTATTTTTCACTGCGTGAGAACATGGTAAGAGCGTGAGAGCAGTGTAGCTTGTCGGAACATAGCGACAGTAACTAAGGAGGGCGGGTCTTTGCGAAGGGTCAATTGGAGTAGGATTTACTTGAAAAAAGCTTGGAAAGTATTTTCACTCAGAAAAGGCTAGTAAATTTACAACGATTAGCCAAGTAAAAACATATACATATTTATCAGTAGCTTTAATTAGAAATATTTAAGTTAAATTTACTTGGAATATGGAATTAAGTAAACTTTACTTAACCTAGTCAAGTGATAGTAACAAAGAAAATAAGAAATTTTAACTTGGCTAGTAAAAGGTTGAGTAATATCAATTTAGTTGAAATTTCCTTTGCATTACATTTCACTCAAACAATAATATTGAATTATACCAGTATGTGCTTTAACTTCTAAGTAATTTATACTTCATCATCATGTCAGATGTTAAACATCATGTGAATGCAAAGACCTCAATACTTGGTAGAAAATACACAATGACGGTAACATTTGATGGATCATTTTTGTGTTTGAATGTGTCATTTTGAGCAGAAAATTTACTCGAAATGTCACAAAATGGCAAGTTACTAATCCTGACAACAAAAGCAATGATAAAACAGTGTAAATACAGCTGGAAACCAGTGAAAAATCAACCTCATTAATTATTCAAGGTCCAGTGCATGATGGGAACCCCAGTATCAGAAAAGTTTAGTAATTTTTACTTCATTTTATTAAGTTGATATTTACGCTTTCATTTCTACTCGCTTGAATTAAGTACTGATATGGAATTTACTTAGTTTTTTAAATTCTTGCCTGAACTATCTTTTTCATGTAAATTACATTGTTTTTTTTTCAGTAGTATTTACTTCACCACAAAATCATTTTTTACAGTGTGTGACAATAAGGGTTACAGTTTCTGACCAAATGGCCATTCCACGGGGCAGTACATTTCAGTACAGTATGATTCGGGACAGTAAACCCTGGTTGCGTTTCAACCGATCTTGTTCTTGCTTCTTTGCATCTGGCTGTTTGTCACAAGACAATAAAACAATGTGTTGCAATGGTATTGTGTTTCAACTGTATATTAAAAATGGCGACTCTTGTGTTGTCATTCCCCTTGTAGCAAGCGCATTTGACAATTCTCTGTCAACCAATCAACGTTCTGGAGTGAGTCTAGCTCCATCCTTTAGGGACCGGACTACTGTGCTAGGTACCCCAACGTAAGGGTCCCAAAAAAGTATGGTACGGTTCAGTATTTTGGTACCATTTGCAACTTCAGACTATTAAAACGCAAATAATTGCGTACCGTACTGTACTGCACTGTACCACTCTGTGGAAATGAGCCAAATGTACTCTACCCTTGTGAACATAGATTTTTGTTGTTCTCACAGTGCCTCTGATGGCCTGCCACTTGCATCAACTAAAGATTGATTTTTAAGACAGTCTAACAATGCCTGTACCTGTGGCTGCCAAGAAATCAAAGTGCTATGACTCCGGAATTAAAAGTTCCCCTTGAGTTGTTTTGCTTTAAGCATAAAAGACTCCCTGAACATAATCCATTTTCCCCATGCGTCAGATCTGCCTTCACTTGCTGACTACCAAGCTCAAAACAGACGTCTAAGTATTCCACAAGTGTAAGAGTTAAGTGGACCACATCGAGCTCCCCTAATCAAACACTTGTGTCCTCACAGCCTTTTCCCTAAGGTCAAGTCATCTTTCCACAGCTGCAAGAGAGCGCAGCGAGGCACAGCGCGGTGGAGAGCATTAGTTCATTCAGTCACAGTCCACACCTGGCTCTCCGGCAGAGCCTGAGCTCCCATTATTGCCATATGGCAGGGTTCCATCAAGCCCTCTGCATGGAGGCTTCCCCCATAATTCAACTCTGAGAGAACAGGAATACACACGCTCAGCAGTAATCAGATAAGACTGTTTTCAACCCAGACCACTTGCTTTCTTCCTCCCTGCTAGCACAAATCCCTCATTTTTGTAGTAACGTCTTTCTAGGGAAATATGGAAGCCTTCTCCATGACCTGGAGTAAGAGTCAATTCTCCCAGGCTCAGATAGTTGAGAACCTGAAAATAAAACTTAAACCATGCTCTCTAAACTCTGCCTAATACTTTTTTTTTTTTTTTGTAAGGAAATGTAATATTGTTGCTGCATCTGCAGGCGAGTTGTCAAAACCAGTTGCTGCAGGTTCAGGGAGATAGTCTTAACCCTGCTGGGTTTCTTTATGTAACCAAATAATGTAAAATTAAATCAAGTCTCAGGCTGAAAATATATGAGGCATGTTTTGGAAGAATTCTTCCGCTACATTACTTTAATGCAGTGGTGGCATCTCTTAAAAACCTTGTGAGTATCAGGAGAATTCAGTTTATTACAGCACGCCCCCATTCTCAGACTGCAATTTCAAGTGAATATTTTCGAAATAAGCAAATGAGATTCAGAATAAACGCTGAGTTTCTCAGTGCCACCCAGGGGTATTTTGCACAGCTGTTTCGCAGAGGGAGTTTTGTGGGCGAATGTGTGCGCGGGAAACAATGGCACATGTTTGTCCTTGATTGAAGCCGCAGCTTGCTAAAACTGTCATGCTGGTCTCAGCTAACTGAATGACCCATTCCCCCACCCCCCGCCCTCCTAGAAATCTTGTCGATCAATTAATTGGTGACTTCTGCGGTTCGCACATTCAGGCCTTTTTTATGAAAAATAACCTTGGTTGTGAATGCTGGGAGAAGCCCAACAAAAGAGTGGGGTGACATTGCCCACTTCATCTTGTAGAACACACTTTTACAACTGCGGCTCAGTCTCCTAATAGATCGACCCACACAGTGAGTGAGAAGAAGCTTTGAATAGAAGATTTTCCTAAGGCACATTTGTAACTGAAGGTCGGCCAGACAATGGCCAACATATCTATAAGTTGTACGTTGTGCAATCTGTATTTCTGTTCATGTAACATCTTTCCCTGTGGTCTTTACTATGTGAGTTCAGGCACATGGGATAATTTGAAAGCAAACACGGAGGAATGCCAGATTATATCTTTTGTAACTGCTAAAGACAGAGTTGTCCTTGACCAACTTGTTAGCAGAGGTGACGCACTCATGAACACAATCACAATGAGCACAGTTTTTCTAGGACCAATCAGTGTTCCATTCACGGCAAATCCTCAAGACATCTAGGACCTCCACAACAAGAGTTTAAAGGAGCCTCAACTAATGCAGTGCACTGAAATCAATTGGTCCTGGTCACTCAAAAATCAATGGACCTTTTAAAAAGTTATTGATGACCTGTGCTAAGATCATGAGACACTTGCGGCAAGGGTCTGCCATTTAATACAAGGCATGTGAAGTCAATTCTGACCTTCACAGTTCTAAGAGGTGGAGGATAAAGGGGTATTTAAGAAAGATTAGACTCACACCTCTGTTCTCAAGCAGAGCTGAAATGTGCCACATACTTTTTCTTTCTCGCGCTCGAATGATGTCTCCCCGCACAGCAGAAATAGGTCTTGGAGAGAAAAATCTAAAATCTCCCATGAACCTCATCTCCCCTAGTCGCATGTGGCTGATCCCTTGACGCAATATATTAATTAGGAAAAGACTCTGTCAGAGACATTACTCTGAGTCCGTAACTTTAATAACTTCAACCTCAGTGCCCAATTTAATTTTAAAATTGTTTTATTTTAATTCGCACTTAATTGAATCAGAAATATACTAGACAATCCCCACCGGCATCTGTCCACCCTGACTGAAATACTTTTGCAGAGATTTTTTGTGAGAAACTGCTTCTTTCCTTATAAAAGCTACTGGGAGCTACTGTTCTCGTAATGAGCTTTTAAACTCCATTTATCTTTTTATTTCTGGGCTCATCAAATCGGTTTCAAAGAAAAAAAAAATTCTATTGTATGGGCATGTGTCTTTCTAAACAACAGTTCAAGGCAGTTTACTACTCCTACTAATTGCCTTTATTTTGAAGCTCACTTTGGACTGTTAGAACATAAATAGTTTGGGGCAGTTGATATATGTTGATATTATATACACATACATATAATAAATATATTACAAAATATTTTTACTTTAATATTTTACAATTTATTTTAATTGCATGTCCTGTACAGTACTGTATATCTTATGATACACTGTATAGAAAAAGATCCATCCATTTATTCTCGAAAGATAAAGTTAATACAACTGAAATCTTTTTAACATTTAGCATAACAAAAATAAAGTGATAACTAATCATTAGGACTGAAAATTTAAATAAAAGCCAAAGTGTTTGCTCAACCAAACCATCTGAAACTCAAAAAATATGGGTAAATCTAGATTCTAAATCACAAAGAATAGATTGCACTGCCAGTTTTTTATTTGATTCACTAAAAAAATTATGCAAATAAGGTGACGATTCAAATGGGCCAAAAAATACGCAATTTGCACGCTGCAGCTTTCCATTTTTCAGGCCGTTTGTGCTAATTTGTGAAAGCATACTTTATAGGACAGTATAGCATCACAACTCTGCAATCCAGGCAGCTGAATCATCTCTTTAAAATGCATAAATGTGCTTGTTTGTATTGCACACCTGATATACGCCAGTTAAAATTAATTTGATCAGGTTTTGATAAATCACTTTTCCTGAAATTGCCTGAAAATATACATAATTATCTCTTTTTAATAAAATCTTCCTGCCTTCCTCACACTGTAATAGCACAACATTTATTACACCAAGCAAAAACTTTTTGCGACAATGAATCTACGCGAGATTAGAGGTTAAATGAGGCAAACATTTTTGCTGCTGGAATATTACATGCAGAAGTGTTGGAACTTAACACAAAAAAGTGTTGTGTTTTGAATCCCCAGCCAAACACCCACTTGGTATGGTATTGGTAACTATGGAACTCAATGGGTTACATCAACCTTTTGTTTACCGACATTCTTCAAAATGTTTCTTTTGTTTTCAGCAGAAGAAAGAAATCCACAAGTGAACAACTTGAAGGTGAGTAAATTATGATAATTTTCATTTTGAAGTGAAAGTCTATTGGCACTAGTACTTTTCTATACTCATTTTCTATATATCCTAATCATTTGTTAACAACATGTATTAATTACTTCATTGTTTCTGCCTTAAATGTATACTTTGTTTAAATTAATACATTGTTAGCTAATGATTTGTACATTTCTGAAATGCATTACTTGGACACAGTCACCTGTCAGAACAGATCACTCTATATTGTAATGTAGACACATGCATTTTCTGTAAAGCTGCTTTGAAACTGTCACACTCCTCAGTCAATAGACCAGTCACCTCAGCACACTACATTTCCCCTCATCCTCTCTGGCTAAACCTGTTCACACTCAACAATCACCACACTACACTTCTACACTGAACCTGTACCGGATTAACTACCAATGCTGTGCATCGAACTGTATCGTCTTCTTCTGTCTTCTGTGTGTAATCGTCTGCCAGTCTTCAGCCCACCAACCACTTCTCTTCACTACCTGCAAAAAGGTAAGACTTTCATTCACATGCCAGTATCACCAGAACTATCTGCAATCAAGAGACTCACCTGTTAATCACCTGTGTGTCATTCAAGTCAAGTCACCTTCATTTATATAGCGCTTTTTACTATACAGATTGTTTCAAAACAGCTTTACAGAGATAACAGGAAAATAATGTTGTAATAATATTGTTAAATTAACACAGTCTCATCCCAAGAAGTCATATATTGACGTCTTGGGACGTCTTTTGACCATACGTCAATATCCGCCTTTTTAGGGTACCCTTAAACGTCGGTAAATGACGATCCTGGGACGTCATACAACTGACGCTTTACCTTTAACGTCAGGAGGTGACGGGGTAGGTTTAGGGGTAGGTTTAGGTCTGGGGTAGAGTTAGGATCCGATAACGTCATCTAACCGACGTTTAAGGGTACCCTAAAAAGGCGGATATTGACGTATGGTCAAAAGACGTCCCAAGACCTCAGTATATGACTTCTTGGGATGAGACTGCGCTGGTTAAATATAAAATTAAATGTCCCCAACTAAGCAAGCCAAAAGCCAATGGCGTCAAAGGCGAAGAAAGGCGACGGTGGCAAGGAACCAAAACTCCATCAGTGACAGAATGGAGAAAAAAAAACCTTAGGAGAACCCAGGCTCAGTCAGGGGGCCAGTCCTCCTTTGCCCAACGAACGAACACTCTATGATTATGATTTAGGCAGCATAATAGGTCAGAAGTCAGATGGGATCAGAACTTTCACTATATTTATCCAGTTTATCTGGTTGGGGGTCGGAGTCATCACGCCGGTATGGAGGCGAGTTTGTTGAGGTGTCCATGAGGCCTTCAGTGTTGATGAGGCTGGCACTTCAGGGATGCGTGTCATTGTGTCCATGCACTGGTTCTTCCTCAGAACTGGATATGGCCTGGATCCAGCGGTTTGTGGTAAACCTCAGGATAAACAGAGAGACTAATATTCAATAAACTCATTCATATTTTACCTGTATTTGCAATCTGTTCCATGACAGAAACGATATGTTTTGTGAAAAATTCTATACAATTCAATGAACTGAATTGAATTATTAGTGTTTCTATACAAAGGGACATCGAAAAATACTGGCCTGGCATTTTCGTGGATCAGTGTGAAGAGGAATAGTTTTGACAACTTGTCTTCTGTATGTGAAAAACGCAAAGGAAAACCTTTCATTTTTAGTACAACATTGTAATGTTAATGTACCCTTAGGTGCTGTTTACACAACACCATTTTCAATTGAAAATGTACAATTTTGTATGCGTTGTGGCCGTTCGTTTACACAACAACAGCGTTTCACGAGTTTACATGTTAATGTAATCTGATATATTATAATGCGTATTTGGCTTGCTGTCCGGGGGGAGGGCTCTGAGCTCAGAATTCGGCCCGACCCCAGAGTACTCCCCCCTAACTTTAGAGGTCATAGGTATCTATGAGCGGACCCCGCCGAATGTGGGGTGAAAGGGGTGGTGGTGGGATGCTGAGAAGAAGTCATGAGACAGGAGGTAAGGGAAGGCTTTATTTATACTGGCTTCTTCTTGTGCTGATTGGATGATTACCTGAACATGCTCCTCCCGAACTTTGTTACATAAAACTTCATTTTGGGTGCCTAAAAGACACAAACTTTTGAAAACAGGTTTCAAAGTGCAAGTTTTTGAAACCGGTGTCCGTGTAAACAACAATAACGCAAATCTCTGAAAAACGACGAGGTCATGCAGTGTTTCATCGTCATCTAATGGCCTGGCAGCAGAATACAGCGTATTTAGTCGTTTACTCAGATCGTAATGGGGAGCGTTTTGACAGTGGTGTCGTCTGTATGCGGAAAACTCAAAGGAAAACATTCTCCGTTTCAAGCCTATCATTGTCATGTAAACATAACCTTATTGAATACATCTGATTCAACTCATCAGCTCATTACTAAAGACTCCAAGACCTCATATGAGTGTGTCAGATAAGACATCATATTGGAGGTCTTCCAGGACCAGGATTGGGAACCACTGTTTTAAAGCATCTGCTGTGTAATGTGTTTTACTTTTACCTGCTAGAGAAACAAATGCGGGAACAAACAGAGGAGCTCCATTACAGTCCTGAATTATCTGGATTCTTCTGAGAAGATGCAGAGTTGGTTACTATTCTAAACAAACCAACACTTTCTTTGCACACAGCTCTATTTTGGGGCATTTGTACACATCAGCTTTTCCCAATAAAGTGTACGTTTTTTTCTTTCTTTCTTTTTTTGTTGCAAAAAGTGCCACTGGGGATCTGTAATGCCTGCCAAGAAACATTAAAACGCCTCTTCTACTCTGCCTCTACACCCACTCATATGTTACTCCAGGCTGTTACCCTGGTGAGGAGTAATTATATTGCGCC
Organism: Chrosomus eos; assembly: GCA_036326025.1. Lineage (NCBI taxonomy): Eukaryota > Metazoa > Chordata > Actinopteri > Cypriniformes > Leuciscidae > Chrosomus > Chrosomus eos. The sequence goes on from CM070835.1 coordinate 31,439,856, forward strand.
ACGAGACTTCCTTTCATTAATGGAAATTTCATGATCAGTGTAGCAATTGTATGTGATGTCTGTGTGAGCCTATTGTGCATGCTGACCACTACTGCATCTTTGAAACCCTAATTAAGATTTTTTTTTTTAATGTTTTCTGTCCCTCCATTGAATGTCCACACAACTAAAACTTTGTAATTCCAAAAAGGTCATAAAGGCATTGTAAAACAAATTCAAATGAATCTACGAGGTTTGATCAGGTTTCCTTGACCCCACACAAATTAACTATCAGTGTTAAAAGCCCACAGAAAGGCGTCAGCTTGAAGTCCTGTCTCAGGACAAGCAAAATAATTGCAACTTCTCTGTACAGGCCAAATTTTGAGGAGAACAGAGGTGGGGGTAGGTGAACAGGTTGGTGGTATTGCCCCCTTTTGCACACTTTTGTGATTATTAACGAGTCATTTTCGTGGAATCAAAAAAACTTCCACACCGGTGAGCTAACTTTCTTGGAATGCTGGTAAAGTGTCTTATCTGTCATTTGACAACATGCTTTTATGCAGTAGTAGCAGCTGTGTCCTATGTCTGCTTGTGTTTTATGACAGGTTCATATTTTTTTACATATACATTTATGCATTTGGCAGACGCTTTTATCCAAAATGATTTAGATTGCATTTCAAGGTACAATATGCAATACCGCCATCTACTGTACTTTGGGATGTCAACCATACTGGCGCTGGATTCTTTGTCATATTATCATATGAGTGTCACAGTTATGTTCAGTTTGTTTTAGGTTCTTGGACTTTCTGTTTTGTTTACATTCAACATTTGTGTTCCTTGTTCTAGTTTCCCGCCACTCATCAGTCACCATGGACACTAACACCAAACATCACAGCTTTTAATTCATCTTTTAATTAATCACCATGTGTATTTCGTGTCTCGTGTTAACGCAGTTTCGCACTGTGGCTGTCTGTTTCATTCTAATCAACCTTGTGTGCTATATTCTTCATCTTTATTGAACCTAAGCGTTACAATCAGTACTAATCATTTGAAATATTACGGTTATCTCCAATACCGTTATATTGCACCCCCCCTAATTAATACGATAATGAGATATATATATATATAAATAAATATCACGATTATTGTCAATTCTGGTATATCGCAGCCCGTTCTCACCCCAAGGCGTCATATAGGTGACGTCTTTTGACATTCATCAAAAACTGACGCACATGGCACCCTTTAGCGTCAATATGAGACGCAGAACCAAAGGCGTCACATAGGTGGCGCTTTTGACATTTCGTCTAAATCCGACGCTCATGGCCACCCTTTAGCGTCAATATGAGACCCAGATCCCAAAGCATCATAACTCTTACGCTACCCCAGACCTAAACCTACCCGTCTCATATTGACGCTAAAGGGTGCCATGTGCGTCCATTTTTGGCGAATGTCAAAAAAGCATCACCTATATGACGCCTTGGGTTATGCGTCTCATATTGACGCTAAAGGGTGCCACGTGCGTCAGTTTTTGACGAATGTCAAAAGAGCGTCACCTATATGACGCCTTGGGGTGAGAATGCGTTGTATATCGCAACACCCCTAATTGGACTAATAAAAGTTTAATCTAAAGATGGGACTATTCCCTTAAATTCAGATTTGTGCTTAATGTCAAACCGTAAGAAAAACAAAAACTTGACTCCGAATATATTCCCTGAATCTTAATATCTCCTAAATTTTGCTTAAGTAAATGTATCTTACATTAAGGATGTTCAGATTTAAAACAAAACATTTATATGTTCATTCAACCGTCCGTTACATTTTTAACCATTACACCGCACCACATTTTCTACAACAAACATAAGTGTTAGAATGGCAACTAGGGGTGTAACTAGAAGCAGAATGGTCTCAATAATATTTCACGCAAAAGACACAATGCACACATGTGTAGCCATTTTCAAATGCAGGAAAACTAATTCACGTACACAAAAAAAATTAATGTGCATCGAAAAAAAAAAAAAAAATTATATCTATATCTATATCTATATCTATATATCTATATATATATATATCTATATATTATAAAAAACATATTTTACACATTTAATTAATGGTCCAGATCACTAGTAGGCCTAGTTCCTGCATAGTGATGTAGCCCAGTGAGCCTAAAGACACTAATTTACTGTTTGAAAGTAATATGTTTATTTACATTATAATGTGTGTATTTTATTTATTATGTGCCTTTACAGTGTTTTCATGCGTATGGATATAGTTATATATTTATGTATAATATTGTTTAATTTCTTGTTGACGTACTCGCGTATCACGCAATGAAAAAGGAGGGGCGTGGCTGAGAGAGAGGAGAGAGAAAGGAGAAACAAGTCGAAGAACACGAAGATTGTAGAGAGGCTGAATAAAAGGATTTTCACACGATAATCCTGTAAATACAGAGTGAATCCGTCATTAGTATTTGTATTTTGCTAATAAGAACTTTATTTAGCAATTATTGGTGATATTTGTCAGAGATTTCACTCAGCACGTTCATTCCATGCGCTCGTGTGGTAATTAGCACGAGCGACGAGCTGGATCACATTCATCGTAGAGGAGCGAACCAGATAGCGCTCCGGGTGACCGGGAAACCCGGAGTTCCTCTGGCAACGAGGGATAGATCGTCACAACAGATAGCGCTCGGGGTGACCGGAAAAGCCTAGAGTTCCTCTGTTGCATCGCGGGTGTAATGACTCAGAGGGCCGAGACTGATCCATATGCAACAGATTTATTGAACAGAAAAGTCAGACAAAAGGCAACTCAGGATAGTAATAAAAGGTGGCAGGCAGAGGCGTGAGTCAAACCGGGCAGGAGGTCGAGGGCTGGCAGCGAACTTTCAGTATCCAGGGACAGGCTTTGGTCAGGGCAGGCAGCTGAGAATCAGAATCCGGGACGGGCTGGAGGTCGAGAGGCAGGCTGCGGACAATCAGATAAGGTTAGTTCAGCGTGGGTCAGAGGAAACAGGTAGATTGAGGAATAGGAGGATTGCTTGGACATGCACACATAGAGAGGCAATACTTCGCAAAGAGCGCTCCGTGAACGAGGCAGATAAAGGCTTGGCAATCAGATATGATTCGTAACAGGTGAAGGTAATCAGAGTGCCAATGATACAGGTGAAGGTAATCAGAGTTCCAAAGATGCATACTAAGGGGAAAGTATGCAAATCACTAGAATTCAGGAGAGGGCGTTCGTGGCTGAGAACAGGTGGAATCGGGGAGACTGGGCGCCATAACAGAGCCCCCCCCCTGCGAGCGACTCCTGGCGCGAGGATGCTGATGGCGGGGTCTGCCACGAGCACGGGGAGCAGGTTTGTCAGGATGTTTGTGGTGGAATTCTTGAATGAGCAAAGGATCCAGAATGTCACCTGAGCTGACCCAAGACCGCTCTTCTGGGCTGAATCCTTCCCAGTCGACCAGATACTGCAAACGTCCCCCCCGACGTCTGGAATCCAGCAGTTGATTAACACGATAGGCCTCCTCACCCTCCACAACGATTGCTTGAGATGAATGATCATAGGAATCCCCTCTCTCCTCCTCGGAGGGGGGTGTGGCAGGTTTGAGCAACGAGACATGGAACGTAGGGGAGATGCGTAGATGTCTGGGCAGAGCAAGGCGAAAGGATACAGGAGTTATCTGGCGGATGATCTTATATGGACCCATAAACCTGGGACTGAGCTTTTTGCTGGGGAGCCCAAGACGAAGGTTCCGAGTAGATAACCATACCCATTGACCTGGCTGATACTGTGGGTTGGGACGGCGATGACGGTCAGCCTGCCCTTTGCCACGATTGACGGCCCGCTGGAGGTGTGTGTGAGCCAGGTTCCAGGTTTCCTCACTTCGACTCAGCCAGTCGTTTACTGCAGGACACTAGTGGGCTCACCGGACCACGGAAACAGGGGTGGTTGGAAACCGAGGACACATTGAAAAGGAGTCAGGCCTGTGGAGTGCTTACGAATGGAATTTTGAGCATACTCTGCCCACATCAGGTACCGGCTCCAGTCCCCTTGATGGAGTTGGCAGTAGGACCGGAGGAAGCGAGAGATCTCTTGATTGAGGCGTTCGACCTGACCATTCGCCTGGGGATGGTAGCCGGAGGTGAGGCTCACGTTAACTTGCAACCTTTGGAAGAATGCAGCCCAAACACGAGAGGTGAACTGGGGGCCCCTGTCCGAGACGATGTCCTCGGGTAAACCATAGAACCGGAATACCAGATTGCAGAGATGCTCCGCGGTCTGCAGGGCGGTGGGCAGCTTACTGAGAGGAATGAGGCGACATGCCTTAGAAAAGCGGTCAACTACCGTTAGAATGGTGGTGTGTCCATCGGAGGGTGGTAGATCCGTAATAAAATCAATGGCTATATGGGACCAAGGTCGCTGTGGAATGGGTAGTGGATGAAGTAAGCCGGCGGGCAAGAGACGGGATGACTTCTGGATGTTGCAGGTCTGGCAATGCTGTACGAACCGGCTGGCGTCCCGAGACAATTCTGACCACCAAAAGCGGTTCTGCAGGAGATGAATGGTGGCCGTGATGCCCGGGTGTCCTGAACTGGGAAGAGTATGGACCCGTTTCAACACCTTTTCACGCAGGGCTTCGGGAACATAGATTTTCCCCGGAGGACAGTCTGGAGGGATCTCAGTGTTGGCGTTGGCCAGCTCGAGTTCGGTCTCGATATCCCACTGAACGGGGCCGATAACAAGATCAGGGCTAAGGATGGTTTCTGGAGTCTGGATGGTACCCTCAGAGTCGAACTGGCGAGACAAAGAGTCTGCCTTGGTGTTTTTGGAGCCCGGACGATAGGTAACAGAAAATTGGAAACGAGAAAAGAACAAGGACCATCTGGCCTGACGGGGGTTCAGCCTCTTAGCCGTGCGAAGGTACTCCAGATTTTTATGGTCGGTGAGGACAACGAAAGGATGCGTAGAGCCCTCCAACCAGTGCCTCCATTCTTCTAACGCTGCCTTCATGGCAAGTAACTCACGGTCACCCACGTCATAATTTCGTTCCGCTGAGTTGAGCTTCCTGGAGTAAAAAGCGCAGGGGTATAACTTGGGAGGCGTTCCCTGACGCTGTGACAAGACTGCGCCTAGGCCGGTATTCGAAGCGTCCACCTCCACAACAAAAGGCGATTCTGGATCAGGATGCCGCAGAATAGGAGCTGAAGTGAAAGCTTGCTTGAGAAGACTAAAGGCCTGGGTAGCTTCTTCAGTCCAGGGTAGACGTGAGGTGCCTTTACGAACCAGTGCAGTCAAGGGCGCCGCCACCATGCTGAATCCTCTGATGAAACGGCGATAGAAGTTCGCAAACCCGAGGAAGCGTTGTAACTCCTTCAACGTAGTTGGCTGGCGCCAATCCACCACCGCCTTGACCTTGCCTTCGTCCATAGCTACGCCCCCAGGACTAATGATGTAGCCCAGGAAAGTCGTGGAGGTCTGGTGGAAATCGCACTTCTCAATCTTAGCGCAGAGCTGATGCTGTATGAGCCTCTGGAGAACCGCCCGGACGTGCTGAATGTGGTCTTCTAGTGACTCTGAGTAAATAAGAATGTCGTCAATGTAGACGATGACGTGGCGTTGGAGCATGTCCCGGAACACATCATTAATAAAGGACTGGAAAACAGCTGGACTGTTTGAAAGCCCGAAAGGCATGACCAGGTATTCATAGTGCCCAGTGCACGTAAGAAAAGGCTGTCTTCCACTCATCTCCATCACGGATACGGACCAGGTTGTAAGCGCATCGTAGATCCAGTTTGGTATAATATCTTGCTGTACGAAGAAGCTCCAAAGCAGCGGGCACCAGGGGGAGTGGATAACGGAACCTTCTTTTGGACGAAGAAGAAGCCGGCTGAAGCGGGAGATGTGGAAGGACGAATAAACCCTTTGGTGAGCTCCTCCTCGATATATTTTTGCATGGCTTCGGTCTCAGGTTGGGACAGCGGAAAAACACGCCCCCTGGGTGGTGTGGAGCCTGGTATGAGGTCGATTGCGCAATCATACGCACGATGGGGAGGTAACTTGGTAGCTTTGGATTTGCTGAAGGCCTCAGCCAGATCGTGGTACACGGAGGGCAGACGATTCATCACGGTGTCATCGGGGAGCTCTAGGATACGTCGTATGGTTAGGGGTTGGATAGTAGACAGGCAGTTGGAAAAACAGTTTTTTCCCCAGCTGACGATCTGACCGGATGTCCATTGCAGAAGCGGATCGTGCTTACGGAGCCAGGGTAATCCCAGAATAATGGGAGTGTGAGGAGCTTGCAGTATGTAGAATTGAATCGTCTCACAGTGTAACACACCAGTGCGCATGCGCAAATTCTGAGATAGATGAGTGACGCGACCAGAGCCTAGCGGTCGCCCGTCGACAGCCTCAACAGAAAGGGGAGTAATGCAAGGAATCAGAGTCATCTCGTGGTGAATAGCAAAATCTTGAGACATGAAATTCCCAGCAGCACCAGAATCTATCAAAGCAGATGCTGTGACTATTTTTCCGTTAACAGTTAATGCAATGGGAACAGTAATACATGAATGAGGGTTTAAACAGTCAAGGGTCAGACTCACCGAAGCTTTGTCCCTGGATGGAGGTCGTTGAGGACAGGTTTGACGAAAATGACCAGCTTCACCGCAGTATAAGCACAGCCTTTGAGACCTACGTCGTTCCTTTTCCTCTTCAGTGAGCCGGGAAGCGTTAATCTGCATGGGTTCGCTTGAGTCGGTAGTCACGTGACTGTAATACCGGGGCAGGGGAAGGTTGCGTGAGGAGGTTGGTAAACGGCCGCCAGGACGGCGCGAGCGCATCAGATTATCGATCTGGATGGCGAGATGGACAAACTGGTTAAAATCCTTTCCCTCGTCGCGGCAGGCCAGTTCCGCCTGTAACTCGTGACTCAGACCCCGCCGAAAAATAACCTTCAGAGAGTTATCAGTCCAGTTAGTCTGAGCAGCTAACGTGCGGAATTCAAGTGCATACTCGGCGGCAGAAGTCCGTCCCTGCGTGAGTTCCAGCAGAAGATCCTCCGCCCCCTTTCCTCCTTTGGAATGCTCGAAAACTGCTTGAAAGTCCCGAAGAAACTCGTCGTATGAACGAAATGCAGAGCCATCCGTTCTCCACACAGCCGTGATCCAGTCCAGAGCGCGGCCAGTAAGCAGAGAGGAGACGAAGGAGATTTTACTGGCATCCGTTGGGTGAGGCGAGGGCTGTTGGTTCAAAAACAGCGAGCATTGAAGAATGAAGCCCTTGCACTTGCCTGGGTTCCCGTCAAACTTTTCAGGTAGTGCGAGACGAGGGCTTGCGGCGGTCTGCAGCACAGGCGCGGATGCGGGAGACGATGAAGCAGACGCTGACGAGGTTTGTAGGTTTTGCAAAGCTTTTACCAGTTCCTCTGTTACTGAAGTTAGTCGCGTCAGCTGATGATGATGAGAGGCCAGTTGAGAGGCTTGAGTGGTGAACGCAGCAGATAACGCAGACATAGTTGCTGGATCTTCGTTTGGCGAAGTATTCTGTAATGACTCAGAGGGCCGAGACTGATCCATATGCAACAGATTTATTGAACAGAAAAGTCAGACAAAAGGCAACTCAGGATAGTAATAAAAGGTGGCAGGCAGAGGCGTGAGTCAAACCGGGCAGGAGGTCGAGGGCTGGCAGCGAACTTTCAGTATCCAGGGACAGGCTTTGGTCAGGGCAGGCAGCTGAGAATCAGAATCCGGGACGGGCTGGAGGTCGAGAGGCAGGCTGCGGACAATCAGATAAGGTTAGTTCAGCGTGGGTCAGAGGAAACAGGTAGATTGAGGAATAGGAGGATTGCTTGGACGTGCACACATAGAGAGGCAATACTTCGCAAAGAGCGCTCCGTGAACGAGGCAGATAAAGGCTTGGCAATCAGATATGATTCGTAACAGGTGAAGGTAATCAGAGTGCCAATGATACAGGTGAAGGTAATCAGAGTTCCAAAGATGCATACTAAGGGGAAAGTATGCAAATCACTAGAATTCAGGAGAGGGCGTTCGTGGCTGAGAACAGGTGGAATCGGGGAGACTGGGCGCCATAACAGCGGGAGAGAAAGACAGCTGCTCGTGCGAGCAGAAGCCACGACATCATCCTATTGCGGGACACGTCGCGTTCTGGAAAACACCAGGCCTGCAACGTTGGGTGGGTGTGTGTGTGTGTGGATGAGAGCGTGAATGTGGGCCCACTTAAGTGAGTTTTGTAACTGAATTTAAGTTGCTGAGTATTACATTTAGCTTAATACAATTCAGGGTGTTTAACACTTGTGAAGATAAGTGTTTGGTTTATTTTTTACAATTGTAAATCTTTTTGACAGGATGTAATTTGACATTTAATTTTATTTCAAAAGAGTGTATTTTCACATTTTATTACTTTTCACATTTCCTTAATTCATTGATTTATTCAAATATATAAAAAGACTCATAAAGACCAGTATTGGATTCAATAGTCTTTATTGCTGCTGAAGGGAATGGCAAATACATGTGATTATTATAGATAATCATAACTGTGAAACAAATACTTACCCAGGCCCCAGCTTTAACATAGCGGGTCTCATTACTGGGGTTACATAAATTGGAGGCACCGCTGGGATCCATTTCCCTTATTACTGCAGCAGCTTTAGTAATTGGGAAAAAAAAAATCACGTTTGAAGTTTCTAGTAAAAAGTAACAGTTTAGCTCTAGCTATGGCTCGTTCGCAGACCCCTTTCTCAGTCCCTGACTTGAAAAGTTGGTGTCGAGGTGAAGGCATTGATCCAGATTATGCCATCATTGTGAGTAGAATTCCTGAAGAGACAGATGTTTCTAAAATTGAAGACACTATGCATTCTATCAAAGCCCTTGGAAGAGTCAGGGTAAGAGGACGGATGTATAGCCAGGAATCTCAGTCTCTGATTGTGCTATGTGAATGTCGTGAGAGGGTGCATGGAGAGAGACTCCCTCTTGATGGATTGCCTGTTGATGGATCAGACCCTTGGATCCTGAGTGCTCACAGAACGGAGGGTAATGTTTTAAATGGTGAAAGGGAAAGTTTTGTTGCGCCTGATGAATCAGAGCTAAGAGAAGAACATCAAGAGTCAAGTTTACCTAACTTGTTAAATGCTTCTTCACCTGAGTCTCATCAGGGCGGTGGGTGAATTGCTTGCTAAAACCACCAAAATCTCAAGTGATAGCAGTTCCTTCAGACGGCTGAGGACTTTTTCTGGTATCACTCCCATTCCGACTGGAGAAGATAATTTAGAGAATTGGATGGAACAAGCAATGCTCATGGTTGAGGAAAGTGATCGTTCCGAAAAAGAAAAGAAGTTAAGGACTATGGAGAGTTTGCGTGGACCAGCCTTGGAGATTATCCAAGCGGTAAGGTTTACCAATGCTGAAGCATCTCCAAAAGAGTATTTAACAGCCATAGAAAGTGCTTTTGGAAGCTCAGAGTCTGGTGAAGATCTGTATTTCAAGTTCAGAGCTGTACCCCAAAGTCATGGAGAATGCTTGTCGGATTTTCTGAGGAGACTTGAGAAAATCTTGATCAGAGTTGTACAAAGAGGAGGGTTACCTGCCCAGTCTGCTGGAAAAGCACGTCTGGAGCAACTCATAAGAGGAGCAACCCAGTCTGACATCATGCTGCTTCAGTTACGGCTAACGGAACGTAAGAATAACCCACCTGATTTCCTAGATCTGCTACATGAGATTCGGGAAGAGGAGGTACGAGAAACTGAAAGACGAAAGTCCAATCCAACAGTTCGTCAAGTGCAAGTTGGAAGTGAGAATATCATTTTGAGAGATCCATTATTTCAAGAGCTTGCCACGGAGATGAAAGACTTACAAACTATGGTGGCAGAGTTAACCGTTAAGTCAAAGGATGATGCAATTTCTGAAAAGAAACAGAAAAGCCAGCCAGCATTAAAGTTTATGGATGAAAGTTGTGAAGTACAAGCTCTGAAGAAAGAAGTGAGAAAACTCAGACAGCAAGTGAAAGTGATGGCTGTGCAACCAACATCTAAAGTGGAGAAAGAAACTTCTTCAGAGAGAAACCAAGCATCTTCAAAAAGCTCCGAAGATTACTTCTGCTACAGGTGTGGAGGTGACGGACACATTGCTTCGAAGTGCAAAGCTCCTGTAAATGAGAAGAAAGTGATTCAGAAGCTCATTCAATCTCTGCAAAAAGCTAAAGGAATACAGAGGAATGAAGAGGCTCCTGAAGAGGAACATAACTGTTCTGTGAAGAGAAGCGCGGTTCAAGTCAAACCAACCATCAGTATCCCTGAGGGACTAGTGGGACCATCTTCCGTTATTCCGGTGAAGGTAAATGGAACACCTTGTCAAGCTTTGCTTGACAGTGGATCTGTGGTAACCATTATCTTTGAAGAATGGTATAACCAATACCTAGCTGAAACTCCAATTCACCCCATTTCTGGACTAGCTGTTTGGGGCTTGAGTGATTCCAGTTTCCCATATCGTGGCTATGTGGAAGTAGAGCTGCAATTTTCAGAGAAGTTAACAGGAGTGCAACAATCCATCAGTGTATTGGCTTTAGTGTGTCCGGAGCCTCATGGACCCAAACAGGTTCCATTACTCATCGGTACCAATGCCAGTATGTTCCAACGGTTAGCCCAGCTTTGTAAAGAGTCTGCTGGAGTAGACATTGTTCGCACAATGCCAGTAAATCTTCAGAAGTCAAAGACGTTCAAATTGGAAGCCAGAGAACAGAGTAACGCAGAAGATGCTGTGGCAGAAATTCAATGGTCAGGTCCAGGTCCACTCAGTATTCCACCAAGGAGTGAGTGTCAAGCTACATGCAAAGTCAAGGTGATGCAATCTATTGACAAGAGCATATTAGTTGTTGATCAACCGTCAACTTCCAGTAGTCCTGCTGAGATTCTAGTAAAGCCTACTATCATTCCCTCATCAGCGATCCAAGTGAACCAATTTCCTGTGCTACTGAGAAATGTATCGCAGAAAGAAGTTTGTATTCCTGTGGGTTCAGTGGTAGCGCACGGATATACCACTGAAGTTGCTACTACAGTGGAGAAGGACCTTTCAGCAAAATCATCACCTGTAGATCCATGCTTGTTTAATTTTGGAGATTTGCCGATTCCAAAATATTGGAAGGATAGGCTATCCCAAAAACTGGCGGAGAGAACTAATGTTTTTTCACTCCATGAATGGGATGTGGGATCTGCAAAAGGAGTGGAACATCACATTCACTTGAGTGGCAACACCCCGTTTCGAGAGAGATCGCGTAGGCTTGCACCTGCTGACATTGATGACATACGCCGTCATCTTCATGAGTTGTTGGCAGCTGGAATCATCAAAGAGTCCAGGAGTTCATATGCTTCCCCTATTGTTGTGGCTAGGAAGAAGAACGGAACAGTGCGTATGTGTATCGACTATAGAACCCTAAACACAAGAACCATCCCAGATCAATACACAGTGCCAAGGATTGACGAAGCTTTAGATTGTCTTACGGGCAGCAGATGGTTCTCCGTTTTAGACCTACGGAGCGGGTATTATCAGATCCAGATGGCTGATGAAGACAAGGACAAGACCGCTTTCATATGCCCGCTTGGGTTCTATCAGTTTGAGAGGATGCCACAAGGAATCTCTGGAGCCCCTGCTACATTCCAGAGATTAATGGAGAAGGCCGTAGGGGACATGAATCTGCTGGAAGTACTTGTGTACTTGGACGATCTCATAGTGTTCGGCAAAACACTAGAGGAACATGAAGAACGTCTGTTAAAAGTCCTAGATAGACTTGAAGAAAGTGGATTAAAAGTTTCTCTTGACAAGTGTCAGTTCTGTCAACCTCGGGTAAAGTATGTGGGGCATGTCATTTCTGAGAAGGGTATTGCCACTGATCCAGCAAAGGTTGAAGCTGTGACCAATTGGAAGCAACCCACTGATTTGAAATCCCTCAGATCATTCCTGGGATTCTGTGGGTACTACAGGCGTTTCATAGCGAATTACTCTGCTATAGTCAGACCCTTACTGGGCTTACTAAGGGATATCCGCCTACTCAGCATGGCAAGAGAGCAGTAAAGAAAAAGGGATGTACTACAAGGAGTCTGAAGCTTTTGGGGCAGGTGGACAAAAGAATGTACAGAGGCATTCCAGAAAATCATCCATTGTCTTACTAACGCACCTGTGTTGACATTTGCTGATTCAACCAGGCCCTACATTCTGCATGTAGACGCCAGCCTGAATGGTTTGGGAGCAGTTTTAAACCAGGAGTACCCAGAAGGCTTAAGGCCAGTAGCATTTGCCACCGCAAGCTGAAGGCATCTGAACAGCGTTACCCTGTCCACCAACTTGAGTTTTTAGCACTCAAGTGGGCAGTGGTAGACAAGTTTCATGATTACTTGTATGGTGCACGATTTACAGTAAGAACAGACAACAACCCACTTACTTACATACTTACCACTGCAAAGCTCAATGCAGCTGGTCACCGGTGGTTGGCTGCACTATCCACATACAACTTCAACATACAGTATAAACCTGGGAAAAGCAACATTGATGCTGATGCTCTGTCGTGCAACTTTTCTTCCACTACAGAAGAACAAGAGTGGCAGGAAATATCACCTTCTGGTATCCAGGCCCTGTGCAAAACAGTGAGCACTCAAAAGTGTGTAGAGCAGTTGGGGGTGTCCCCTGAAGTCATACCTGAATGCTATGCATTTCCCACCAGACTTGACGTTGGTTCCCTTGAGCATTTGAGTTCCCATGACTTAATAAAAGCTCAAGAAGAAGACCCTGCTATTTCTCCAGTGAGACATGCTGTGACAAAAGGGCAGTTGTTTTCATTATCCAGGGACAAAGATCCTGAAGTACACCTCCTACAGAAAGAGGGATCCAAACTTGTAATAAGAAGAGGACTATTGTTTCGGGTGGTACACAGACAACAACATGAAGAGTGTTTTCAGCTTGTTTTACCGCAGAAGTATCGGTCCATGGTCTTACAGTCCCTGCATGATGAAACTGGACATCTAGGAGTAGATAAGACCACTGCTTTAATAAAAGATTGTTTCTATTGGCCGAAGATGTCAAATGAAATTGACCAATATGTAAAGAACTGTGGTAAGTGTATTCTTCGCAAGACACAACCCCAAATAGCTGCACCATTGAAGCAGATCACCAGCAATGGTCCCATGGATCTTGTTTGTATTGATTTCTTGTCCCTGGAGCCTGATTCAAAAGGAGTGTTCAACATCCTTGTAGTCACTGATCACTACACGAGGTACGCTCAAGCTTTTCCGACGAAAGACCAAAAAGCTCTCACGGTCGCCAAAGTGTTATGTGAAAGGTATTTTGTTCATTACGGATTACCGGCACGTATACATTCCGATCAGGACACGACTTCGAAAGCAAGTTAATCCATGAGTTGCTGAAAATGTTGGGGATTCAGAAGTCAAGAACGACCCCATATCATCCTCAGGGGGATCCGCAGCCAGAACGGTTCAACAGAACGTTACTGTCGATGCTTGGGACTCTTGACAAGTCTCAGAAGCAAAAGTGGAGTCAGCATGTCAGTCAACTAGTGCATGCCTATAATTGTACAAGAAACGACGCAACTGGATATTCCCCTTATGTCCTCATGTTTGGACGAGAGGCAAGACTCCCAATTGATCTCTGTTTCTCTGTCTCATGTGAAGGTGAAGCAGACAATTACCAGCAATATGTAGCTAAGTTAAGAACAGATCTAAAAATGGCCTACTAAGTAGCTTCAGATGCTGCAGACAAAAGCCACCAGAAGAACAAAAGACTGCATGATAAAAGAGTTCGAGATCAAATACTTGAAGAAGGAGATCGAGTTCTAATGAGAAATCTAGGAGTTGCAGGAAAGAACAAACTGGGAAACAAATGGAGTTCCTTACCATATGTAGTTGTCAGTAAGATGCCAAACTTACCTGTCTACCGTGTAAAACCTGAGAAAGGTAAGGGAACTGTCAAGACGTTGCATAGAAATCATCTTCTGCCTATCGGATACCTGGTGAGAATGCCAAAAGAGACAGAGGAAAAGAAAGTACCTCAGAGACCAGCGACAAGGTCCCAGACTCTTCAACGACCTCTTCTCCATAAAGCAGGAACAGCCGATGTACCTGTGGAAGGAAGTTATGATGAGGATGAGTTATCTTCAGATTGCGAGGATGTGGATGCATACATACCTCAAGAAACCATGGAAGAACTTCGAAGATTACCAGAATCCCAGAATCTGAGATCTGTTCTACAGGAAAGAAGAATGTCTGTTCCTGTAGAGAGTGAACCATCCAGGAGCTGTGACAACAGTGAGGGGAAGTAATACCCTCAGTTGAAGATTCTGAGCCAAAGAAGATGGGTGATACTCTGGAAAGGGAAAGACACGATAATGTAACAACGCAAGAAGTTGAAAGACCTAATTCTCCAGTGGTAGAAGGGGATAACTTACCTTTTCCTGAAGAACCTGATGGTGAAAAGAATCCCAATGGTCTGGAGCCTGCTAGAGAAATTAGGTCTAAAAGAGAAATAAAGCCTGTAGTTAAACTCAGTTATGATGAGTTAGGTAAATCTACAAACCGCCCGATATATACCATTACCCATGGTATGCCAGTCCACTGCAGTTTTGTTTCAGAGGGTAGGAGAAGTAATTGTAACACTGTTTGGTGCCACCCTCTTGCTCAATGCCGTAAATGCAGTAGAGTACCTGAAAGAAAAATAATTAAACACCTGTAAAGTCCCAAAAGTTTGATGGGGACCTCAAACATTTAGAAGGGGGAGGGTGTAGCCCAGTGAGCCTAAAGAACTAATTTACTGTTTGAAAGTAATATGTTTATTTACATTATAATGTGTGCATTTTATTTATTATGTGCCTTTACAGTGTTTTCATGCGTATGGATATAGTTATATATTTATGTATAATATTGTTTAATTTCTTGTTGACGTACTGGCGTATCACGCAATGAAAAAGGAGGGGCGTGGCTGAGAGAGAGGAGAGAGAAAGGAGAAACGAGTCGAAGAACACGAAGATTGTAGAGAGGCTGAATAAAAGGATTTTCACACGATAATCCTGTAAATACAGAGTGAATCTGTCATTAGTATTTGTATTTTGCTAATAAGAACTTTATTTAGCAATTATTGGTGATATTTGTCAGAGATTTCACTCAGCACGTTCATTCCATGCGCTCGTGTGGTAATTAGCACGAGCGACGAGCTGGATCACATTCATCGTAGAGGAGCGAACCAGATAGCGCTCCGGGTGACCGGGAAACCCGGAGTTCCTCTGGCAACGAGGGATAGATCGTCACAACAGATAGCGCTCGGGGTGACCGGAAAAGCCTAGAGTTCCTCTGTTGCATCGCGGGAGAGAAAGACAGCTGCTCGTGCGAGCAGAAGCCACGACATCATCCTATCGCGGGACACGTCGCGTTCTGGAAAACACCAGGCCTGCAACGTTGGGTGGGTGTGTGTGTGTGGATGAGAGCGTGAATGTGGGCCCACTTAAGTGAGTTTTGTAACTGAATTTAAGTTGCTGAATATTACATTTAGCTTAATACAATTCAGGGTGTTTAACACTTGTGAAGATAAGTGTTTGGTTTATTTTTTACAATTGTAAATCCTTTTGACAGGATGTAATTTGACATTAAATTTAATTTCAAAAGAGTGTATTTTCACATTTTATTACTTTTCACATTTCCTTAATTCATTGATTTATTCAAATATATAAAAAGACTCATAAAGACCAGTATTGGATTCAATAGTCTTTATTGCTGCTGAAGGGAATGGCAAATACATGTGATTATTATAGATAATCATAACTGTGAAACAAATACTTACCCAGGCCCCAGCTTTAACATTCAATTCAATTCAATTCAAGTTTATTTGTATAGCGCTTTTCACAATACACATTGTCTCAAAGCAGCTTTACAGAAAGTGCATTTCAGAAATGTACAAAGAAAAATACAGTTAGTTAATCATGTATAAATTTAGGCATAACATATCGCCGGTGTTTAGTAGCGGGTATCATTACTGGGTTACAGTGACTAGGTAACACGCAAGTAATTAGTGATGCATTTTATTACCACATTGAAAGTAAAAAAAAAGACAATTGCTAACATCTCAGTCATGTTGTGATTAGTAATTAATTAGTATTTATAATGTGTCATAATTACCTTTTTATGATGGCAATCTCATTAAGAAATTATTGATTACCTAATTCGCCTTATTTTCGAACACGGAAGTAAATATGGGTCCAACTTCCGTTTTTTTTGTGCGACACTTCCGTTTCTTCGCTTCCCTGGGCTAAATAACGTTAGCTGAACCAGCTTTGGCTGAACTAAATTGATGAACTATGTCGTGGGAACATTTCCGTTAAAAATAAGGTCCTAAATTTGATATTACTTACTGATTAGTTAAGCTTGTATCTAAATTAGTTAGTAGTAGCTGAAGTGTTAATGTAGTACTACTCATTAGTCCTGAATTGCTTCCTGCATAGTTACTTATTAATGATGGACCATTATTATAAAGTGTTACCCATGGTTTATGTGACTTCATCATGCCATGTAAAACATAAACGTCAGACGTTGTTATAGGAAACTTATGCTGAAAGTCGACATGAGACCACAACACATAATTTTTTTGGCGTGTGCCTACCAACGCAACGTCTATGTCATAGAAACCAATGCTGATATTCCGGATACACAATGTGGAAGTCAATCATTTTAGATCAGATTACAATTGGAAACACAAATGATCGGATTTGGACTTAAAGTGTAAACATAGTCTTAAAACAGCCCAATATTCCTTTGTTTGTGTTTTTAATGTTAAAGGGCACCTATTATGGCATTTATGCAAATGTTCCTAATATTGTTCTGGGAGTCCCCAACAACAGTTTTACATGCATGCAATGACAAAAAAAACACTTTTGTTGTCTTATAATATGCATTTATTTTTAGCTGATTTGCTCACCGACTCACTAATGATTCGTTCGACGACTCGTTTTTCCAAACCCCTCCTTTGCGTGACGCTAATCTGCAGTGATTGGTCAGATGACCCAGTCAGTTATTGTTTGCGTTAGCCCAAAGCTTAAACATATTGATAAAGCACTGCAGTATTGCAATACGCTCTATTCATTATGACAACTCCAATAACAACGACAAACATTTCACATATTTCAAAAAAAAAAAAAAAAAAGACATTGGAGACCTAGAAGCTGCGCTGAGCGTAACTTACACAACACACGCACATACTTATTGAGCATGCTACAAAACCCATAAAATCAACAATTATTAATAATACTTACAGGTTGTGATTCGGAGGAGGAAGCTGATCCAAATAAAACTGGTACTGAACCTTCCTTCAGTTGTCACGGTGTGGCGTGTGTGAAGAAGGACTCAAAATCAAAAAGGCTCCAATACAAGACATTTACTTTAGAAAACTCACAGGTACAGACTGGCAGGCAGAGTGACGAGCAGAAACACACACTAAACACACACTAAACACACACTAAACACATCCATATAACTTTAACTACAGACAAAGAGTGACTGAACTGAACGAACTAAATACAGATACTGATGAACAAAACCAGGTGCGACTGATGAAGGTAATTAACAAGACACAGGTGATGAAGGTGAACTAATGATGGTAGGCATGGAAACAGAAGAGTGGCGGGAAAACAAAAGACATGTGACTAATACTGAAAACAGAAGATCAAACACAACCGTGACATCAGTATCCGCCAGCTCGCGAATTCACACTTTCACACTACGAGCATTTATGTTTGTAAAGCGATCGTCATTAAAATGACGCGAACACAGCACAAGGTTCGGGTACAGTTGTAAATATAAACTCTAGCCACTGATTCTTCTCATGCTTGTCCCTGGGCAGTGAAAAAAAAAAAAGTTCGCTTTTGATTCGCGCTTCAGAACACAGCGTTTCGTCGTCATGATGTTTTCAAGTTTCACGGCTCGCGCAATGAGTTGGCGTATCTTGTTCAAATAACTTGTCGAGGTGACGTCATAAAGCTAGAGAAAAAGCATCGTTCGTCTATCGATTCATATCAGCGACTCAGAGTCGACTCTTACTTTTGAGAGACAATAACTTTGTATTCGGGGAACTTTCATATTTGAAACTTTGCAGGATGTTTTCGTTCACTTAGATTTATGTTACACACTACATGAAAGGTCATTTTCAAAATTCCATAATAGGTGCCCTTTAATCAAACAACAAATTCACAAAATATGACCTCAAAATATGACCTCACTCATACGAATTTGTATGATTTTTGCTAAATCGTACATATTCTATGAGTTGCCCAATTCGTATGAATTCATACGAATGACCTAGCTGTGACCCCACCCCTAAACGTAACCGTCACTGGGGTTTATCAGACAAATCATACGAATTAGTATGAGTGAGGTTGTACGAATTTTTACGAATCAGTCACATTTTACTCACTCGTACAAATTCGTACGAATTGGTCGTGATATAGTGTTATAAGCTCAGTGGAAAGCTAATTGGAGAACTTTCCAAATTTAACACACATTTAATTAGATAACAGTGATGACAACTTTAAGAGCTGCATCTGGATAGCTCAAGGCTGGAGGATTAGAGACTGTTTTGAAGGTTGGGGGTGCTCAAGGTTGAGTAGATTGTGTTTACCAAAAATAACGCAAGAGAGAGATTGAAAGATGAATTGTGACAGAGAAAGAGGCAGACAGAAAGGTGAAAAATAAATAACCCTGAATTTATGCAAATGTAATGGTCGTTATCAAAGCGCAGCTCTGAACTGAACTTTGAAAAAAGGACAAATGCTCATCGTGTTCCTACTTCAGAAATATAGAGTTGGATTTCTTTCAATTCCTGAACTGGAATTTGAGATGGATTGGCCACACTTCATGGGATTGAATTGGGATGACAGGAAGAGGAATTGACTTATTTACAATTCAAAGAAATTAGACACAAACACAACAACAAAATGCTGCAGAAAAGGTCTGTTTCCATCATGAAAGTCTGTTTCATGTTTGTTTGGACCTTGGGTTTAAATTAGAGCAGTCTGTGAAGGGTTCTTCAACCATGTTCCTTTAACAATGAACTTATTCAATTTAATGAAATATAAAGGGGTCCTAAAAAAAAAAAAATATATATATACTTTTTGCTGTTGCACTTTTGTTTTGTCTTATTTGTTCACATTATTTGACTTTAACTAAAAATTAGCAATACATTTTTTGACAACATTCATTATTCTTTGTTAATAGAAATACAGTTGTTGATCATGTTTGTTCATGTTAGATCACAGTGTATTAACTAATGTTAACACATACAACTTTTGACTTTAAAAATGTATTAATAAATGTTGAAATTAACATTACCTTAGATTAATACAAACTTTAGAAGTATTGTTCATTCTTAGTTGATGTTAACTAATGTTAACAAATGAAACCTTATTGTAAAGTGTTATTTGCATTATAAAAATTGTAAAAAAAAAAATATTATTATAATTATTATTATTATTATTATTATATAGTAGTTGTAGTAGTAGTAGTAAATGCCATGCAGTTTTCATCAAATAAGCAAATTATTGCTATTTTCCATCTTATTAGGACACAGTTAATACATTTTCATGATTTTTTAAATATGTTTTTAAACATTTTTTTATTTTTTCACTTTTATTTTTGATTTTAATGTTTGTATCTCCCCCAGGACACGTCGCCCCTTTGGGGGTATAACATTAAATTAAAAACATCTCAACATAAACGTAATAAGCTAACACCTTAAAAACTTTTTTAATGAATGAATGAATGAAAATCTCTATTACAAATTATTAAAAGAAGAAAGAAAAGAAAGAAAAGGGATAGATAGAAGCCCGAGGCTTATTAGGTCCTACCTCCAGTACTTACCAAAACCAAATCACAATCAAACAAGAAAAATCAGGCATACTATTCCAAATATTACTAAAGTAATTTACATCCTACTTTATCTAGCTATTAAGATAAGGAAGAATCAAACAAGTAGCATTAACAACAGTTCTGAATTTTCACTCCCTCTCCAAATCTGTTCTTTTCAAAAATAAATCCTATATACCTTTTTTTTTTAAATGCAACACATTTACTCTTTGTTTAATCAATTTGTTCAGACTGTTCCAAAAAAGCATCCCACAAATCGAAATACACATACCTTTGAGCTTTGTCCAAGCAGTCTGGAACAACTTGAGGGTGAGTAAATGATGACAGAATTATCATTTTTAAGTGAACTATTCTTTTAAGCATTTACGTCCCCTTAAATATTGTAAATACGTAAAATATATCAACTAAACAAAGAATGTATGAACTACGTCACCAGGGGCCTCATTTATAAAACTCTGCGTAGGATCCTTACTAAAAGTGCACTGTACGTGTAAAAAATTCAGACTTATAAAACCGTGCGTATGCCAGAATCTGCGCAGAATTCACTTTATAAATCCCAGTCAGCGGAAGATTGTGCGCACATGCGTCTCCACCCCGAAGTAACCATATATGGAGCTTACAACGCCTAGTTTTACTATGCATATCCTCATCTGCATATCATTTGAAAATGATTATTCATCCACGTGAACGGTACCATACATTAGGAAAATATGAAATACGGATGTCATTAATAAAAATTATTTAATAGGTTATTCTTGCCTTGTTTTTGAATAAATAAATAAATAAAATAGTGTAAAATACATTTCAGAGAAAGTTTTTCTCAATCTTTTCCATTGGCCAAATAGTATTTTTAATTGATTTATATTTTTAATGGAAAAAGATAGACTTTGTTGTGCATTATTTGCACAAAACTATTTTCTCAGACAATCTGCTATTATCATAATAAGCAATTAATCTCGATAGTTAAAACATTAAAACACAGCATGCCAGAGGAAAGGTGTTGCATTGCATCCACAGCAAATATTTCTATTTATTGAATATAAAAATGTTGTAACTTCTCAGTAATGATTTCATGTAGTTTAAGTGTTTAACACCATTAATGAGAATGGCATATTTGATATAAATGTTTATATCAGAAGTAAAACATAGTTTAAATCATTCTTTTATTTATTTAAATTATTATTGTGAACATGCACTGTATTTATGATTAGGATGTAATGAAGATGTATGGTTTTAGAAAGGCTGCGTCAGTTTCACTGACATTTAAGCGCGGACATTTAAGAAAGGATGGATGTTTGCTTCATGTGATAGGCTTGGTGAGTGAAATTATGTTTGTATTATCTTTATTTATATAGTATTTGCACCTGGTTAAGAATGCTGATAATGATAATTCAGGTTGATGCAATTTGATTTATTGGGTGATGTAATAGGATAATTTAGAAGTTTTTCATTTTAAATAGTTATTGCTATTTGGGCCAGTTGGTGTCGCCAAAACACATACTCTTCTAAAAGAGTGCGTACGCTCGGTCAAGAGAATCCTTATGGTGCGCACTTATTTACGCCAAGTTTATTTTTTATAAATCCCGATAGGTGCGTGGAAATATGCGTACGCATATTTCTATACCCATTTTGTGCGTACGCAACGTTTATACATCAGACCCTAGATCTGAATATTCACAATAGATATATAAAATGTTTTGGCGGCTGCCAAAATAAATATATTTGTCCTGTCAAATATTTATTGGATCATTTAATGTGACGATACCTGCCGTACTGTGGTGCAGAACCAGCTTGTAAAAAGAAACCTTTGATGCTCTTTACAGAGCGCTTACACAAACACTCACAGAAGTGTTTTAAAGCAGACGGCTATCAAAGGGTATACCTGTACCACAGTACGGCAGGTATCGCCCCTGACGACGAGGACTTGACAGAGCAGCCATCACAGACATATATGTTGAGGGCATGAACACAATGGCCATCAGATGTGTTTAAGTTAGGATGACTAGTTGGATGACTAATAATTTCCTACTACTTAATTCTAAAAAAAACTGAGATTCTAATTATTGGACAAATAACTTCCTCACGTAATAACCTAGAATACTGTCTAACACTTGATGGCTGCTCTGTCAAGTCCTCGTCGTCGGTTAGAAACCGTCTCAGGTTACTATTGTAACCATAGTTCCCTGAGAAACAGGGAACGAGACGATGCGTCGAACGACACGGTGGGAACGCCTCTTGCGTGATTGCGTCTGAAGCATCTATGCCAACTAGTCCAATGGAATGAGAGAATGAGCGTCACGGGCGGGTGACGTCATGAACCAGGAAAGGATAAGAGCACTTCCGCTGCTCGCCGGCATTTAGCTTCGACAGTTGCCGAAGCAAGCCGATCGCAGGGACGCAGGAAGTATGGCAGGGGGACGCATCGTCTCGTTCCCTGTTTCTCAGGGAACTATGGTTACAATAGTAACCTGAGACGTTCCCTTTATCGAAAAAGGGAACTTCGAGATGCGTCGAACGACACGGTGGGAACGAGAATACCCAACCCGCCATAATTACAAGTACCTGAGTGTCAGTCTTTCTTTCTTGATGATCTAAGCACTCAGCACCTGAGAACCTGGGGCAGCATCCAGGTCCAAACTGTAAAATCTCACGAATGTGAGCGGAGAGGACCAGCCCGCCGCATCACAAACATCTTGAAGAGATACCCCCTGCAATATGGCTTTAGAAGCCGCCATACTCCTGGTCGAGTGGGCTCGGACCACCAAAGGACAAGGCTGGCCCGAGTACTCGTATGCCAGTGAAATAGCCTCGACTATCCACTTACTGACTGTCTGTTTTGAAGCAGGAAGACCTTTCTTAGGTGATCCAAAGCAAATCAGTAATTGGTCGGACTTTCTGATTGAGGATGTCAGATGTACATATGTGTCCAATGCTCGCACTGGACACAACAGGTGCAGTCTTTCCTGGTCCGCAGTCGCAAATGGAGGAGGACAGAAAGCCTGCAGCACAATAGGCCTCGGAGTCAAGGTTGGAACCTTAGGGACGTATCCCTGTTTTGGGTATAGGAACGCCTTGACCATCCCCGGTGCAAATTCAAGGCAGGTGGGGGAGACCGAAAGAGCCTGAAGGTCGCCAACTCTCTTTAGGGACGAAATAGCTAGCAGAAAGATAGTCTTGAAAGTCAGGAACTTTTCTGAGACCGAATCTAAGGGCTCGAATGGGGCCCTAGACAGGCCTTCTAGAACTATAGTCAAATCCCAAGCTGGCACCTTAGTGCGAGTTGCAGGCCTTAGCCTCAAAGTGCCAGAAGGAAACGTGTAATCAGGGGGTCTCGACCCAAAGATATACCTCCCACCATAGTATGGTAAGCCGCAATGGCTGCCACGTAAACTTTTAGTGTGGAAGGACAAAGACCTGACACAAAGCGCTCCTGCAGGAACTCGAGTACTGTGTTGACAGAACAGTTAACTGGATCCCACTGGTGTCGGTGACACCGTAAGGAGAAAACTCTCCATTTAAGCGCATAAAGTTTCCTCGTAGCCGGAGCTCTGGAGCTTAGGATGGTCTCAGCAGCCTCAGCTGAAAGACCACTATCTATAAGTTGGGCCCCCTCAGAGGCCAAACCCAAAGATTCCAAATGTCTGGCCGAGGGTGAAATATTGTGCCCCCGGCCTGAGACAGAAGGTCCCTCCTCAAAGGGATCTCCAATGCAGGCCCGTCTAGAAGAAGGATCAGGTCCGCAAACCAGATCCGACTTGGCCAGCGTGGTGCTACTAGCAGTAGGCTTATTCCATACCGACGGACCCTCTCCAGAACTCCTGGGAGCAGAGCAACAGGGGGAAAGGCGTACAGACGTAGCCTCGGCCACGTCTGCACCATGGCGTCCAGCCCCAGGGGGGCTGGGTGCGTCAGAGAATACCAGAGAGGACAGTGCGTCGTGTTCTGAGACGCGAACAGATCCACCTCTGCCTGACCATATGCCTCCCAGATTTTCTCCACCGCCTCGGGGTGGAGTCTCCAATCCCCTGGCCTCAGCTCCTGCCTCGACAGGATGTCTGCTCCTATATTCTGGTCCCCAGGAATATACACTGCCCTCAGGGAGAGTACCTTCCCCAGAGACCACAGGAGGATCTGGTGCGCCAGTTTGCAAAGCGGACGCGAGCGCAGACCCCCCTGGCGGTTCAGATAAGAGACCACTGATGTGTTGTCTGTTCGAACGAGCACATGATGGCCTCTTAGGTCCGGAAGGAAATGTCTCAACGCATTGAAGACGGCCATCATCTCCAGGCAATTTATGTGCCACGAAAGATGATGGCTTTTCCACAGACCCTGAACCGAGCGGCCTTCCATTACCGCTCCCCAGCCGGTGAGGGAAGCATCTGTCGAGATCACAACTCGATGGCAAAGAGCTCCCAACACCGGACCCTGGGTTAAGAACCAGTGTTTACTACATATAACTAAGGCACGAAAGCATCGCCGCGTGACCTTGATATGCAAGTGGGTTTCCCCTCGGGGAGAACCCTCTGGTCCTGAGCCAGCACTGTAAAGGTCTCATATACAGCATGCCAAAAGGAATTCCGTTGGACACTGCTGCCAGTAGACCCAACAGTCTCTCGAACTGTTTACAATGCGTGACTGGTTTTGGGTTAAGAACCAGTGTTTACTACATATAACTAAGGCACGAAAGCATCGCCGCGTGACCTTGATATGCAAAGTGGGTTTCCCCTCGGGAGAACCCTCTGGTCCTGAGCCAGCGCTGTAAAGGTCTCATGTACATCATGCCAAAAGGAATTCCGTTGGACGCTGCTGCAACAAGACCCGACAGTCTCTTGAACTGTTTTACAGTGCGTGACTGGCCTAGCCTCAGCTCTTCTGTGGCTGTTAGGATACTAAATCCCGTACCACACCAAGGAAAGTGGTTCTCAATACTGGAGAAAGCACACTCTTCTTGGTATTGAGCCTCAACCCCAACATCTGCATATGAGCGAGAACGACACCTCGGTGCCGAACCGCCAACTGCTCTGATTCCGCTAGAATCAGCCAGTCGTCGATATAATTCAGAATGCGAACGGGTGACAAAGCTAGGCCGAAAGGAAGAACCCGATATTGGTATTCTTTGCCCCTGAAAGAAAACCATAGGAACTTCCTGTGCTGAGGGAGGATGGAGATATGGAAGTATGCATCCTTTAGATCTATCGTGACAAACCAGTCCTCGGATCTGATTTGGGTCACGATCTGTTTGAGGGTCAGCTATCTTGAACTTTAGTTTCCGAACTGACCGAATTAACAGGCGAAGATCTAAAAAAGGAACGCAACCCTCCATCCTTTTTTGGAACAATAAAATAATGGCTGTAAAAACCCGACTCTCTGACGGGTGAGTACACCTGTTCTATAGCTTCTTTTGCTAACAGGGCCTTTACTTCTTGTTCCATTACCAGAGCCTGCTCGGGATGCACCACTGTGGGCAGCACCCCGCTGTAATGAGGAGGACGAGAGCCAAACTGGATTCTGTATCCTCTCTCTACAATCTGCAGGACCCAATGAGAAATATTCGGCAGAAGCTTCCACGCTGCCAAAAAATTTACTAAGGGAACCAGCCTCTCGAGGCTGGCCTCTGGTGTTACTGAGAGAGCCAAATCTGGAGCCTGAAACATAATGGCAGGAACTACCTGACCTGACTACTCAAAAGCCCCCCTCAGAGGGCGCGAAACCAATGCTGTGCCGCAGCATAGCATCAGCGACTCGCTGGAGACCGCTGCGCCCTGAAGCACCGGAGGTGGCAGGGTTGGCAGGAGGGTCTCGTGAGGACCCCGAAATGGAACGGGCACCGTGTAATGAGGTGTACACCACTCCACTTCGGTCGGGGCTGTCCTCACTTTCTGTGCACATAATATGATGAACTAGACGGCTGGAGCTGCTCACGCCCAGCAGCCCCAGGGGGCTGGACACAGCGAGGGAGAAACCTTATTATATATATTTTTTATATATATATATATATATAATGCATCACCTAACAACGAACGCAAGGAATGCGTCGCCGAAGAGACGCGAAGGCTCAAATTTCACTATATCCAGAACCCCAGCAGATCGGCCTGATAAGCCTGGAGCATTATACTATAGTTTTCTATAAACATTCTCCAGCTGACCTGCTGCCGTATAAGCTTTACCCATAAAACCAAAGTAGCTATAATTAAACCTACGCGCTGCCTCGGCAAACGCGAGATCCCAGCCACAGAACCTTATTTTGCAAAGTACACTCGAAATCTAAGCGGTGCCTCGGCAAACGCGAGATCCGAGCTAGATTCTGATTACAACATTGAACCTACGCGCTGCCTCGGCAAACGCGAGATTCTTTAGTGATAGGTTTATTGAGCAAAGCAGAGGCTTTAAATGACGATGCTGGACCAGGTGAAAACAGCATTTTTCTATTTTTTTTTTTTTTTTCCAGCCTGGGGCATTATATCATAACCGTAATCTTTCAACCCTTGAATAAATCTTTAACACGAGGGCTGAAAGTAGTAATAAAATACGGTTTATCCCACAATTTAAATATTCAGTGTGTAAATCAGGGAAAAGGGAAGCCTCGTGGTGGAGATAATGTGATAGATGTACGAAACGCTCGATATTTTTAGTTTTTAGGAGCGTCCCTAATCTCAGCTGGCCATTAAATATTTAATTTATTAACAGCACGGGACAAAACCTCCACCAGTTCATCATATACTGGGGAAATAGATGGCGAATCTAATTCAACAGTGTGTGTGCTTGCTTTCACTTTCAATATTCTAAAACATTTAACCTCCTCGGAGGAGAATATGAAGGAAAAAGGGCTCTCTCTCCCCGAGCGGAAGAAACCGCAGAGCGTGCTTCCGACACCGGGGAGATAGAGCTGGATCTTCCGGGTAAGGAAGGAAAAAAGGCCCACGGACCCGTTTCAAACCCCTCCAAAAGATCCATCTGCGATCCCCAGGAATGCATTCCCCACGCTGCCTCGGCAAACGCGGGTCCTGGGAATCGCAAGCCTGTCACTATCATACAGAGTGACAGGCGAGAGCAGAGCATACTATTTCACAGAGTTGGAACTCAGCCCCCACCTTTTTTTCTTTCAAGGGCTGAGAAGTATGCTCTACCCCAAACAAATTAAACAAAACTCGTGTGTGTCCCCACCCGTTTAAATAAACGCGGGCAGGGAGAAACACACTGTTTGTAATTTGTTTCGCCATAACGTTTCCATACAATATTGCAACAGACAACAATAAATAGACAGAGACAGTTTTGACACAGATCGCTTGCTGAGGCAACAGAAGCTAAATGCCGGCGAGCAGCGGAAGTGCTCTTATCCTTTCCTGGTTCATGACGTCACCCGCCCGTGACGCTCATTCTCTCATTCCATTGGACTAGTTGGCATAGATGCTTCAGACGCAATCACGCAAGAGGCGTTCCCACCGTGTCGTTCGACGCATCTCGAAGTTCCCTTTTTCGATAAAGGGAACATAGTTTAAATCATTCTTTTATTTATTTAAATTATTATTGTGAACATGCACTGTATTTATGATTAGGATGTAATGAAGATGTATGGTTTTAGAAAGGCTGCGTCAGTTTCACTGACATTTAAGCGCGGACATTTAAGAAAGGATGGATGTTTGCTTCATGTGATAGGCTTGGTGAGTGAAATTATGTTTGTATTATCTTTATTTATATAGTATTTGCACCTGGTTAAGAATGCTGATAATGATAATTCAGGTTGATGCAATTTGATTTATTGGGTGATGTAATAGGATAATTTAGAAGTTTTTCATTTTAAATAGTTATTGCTATTTGGGCCAGTTGGTGTCGCCAAAACACATACTCTTCTAAAAGAGTGCGTACGCTCGGTCAAGAGAATCCTTATGGTGCGCACTTATTTACGCCAAGTTTTATTTTTATAAAATCCCGATAGGTGCGTGGAAATATGCGTACGCATATTTCTATACCCATTTTGTGCGTACGCAACGTTTATACATCAGACCCTAGATCTGAATATTCACAATAGATATATAAAATGTTTTGGCGGCTGCCAAAATAAATATATTTGTCCTGTCAAATATTTATTGGATCATTTAATGTGACGATACCTGCCGTACTGTGGTGCAGAACCAGCTTGTAAAAAGAAACCTTTGATGCTCTTTACAGAGCGCTTACACAAACACTCACAGAAGTGTTTTAAAGCAGACGGCTATCAAAGGGTATACCTGTACCACAGTACGGCAGGTATCGCCCCTGACGACGAGGACTTGACAGAGCAGCCATCACAGACATATATGTTGAGGGCATGAACACAATGGCCATCAGATGTGTTTAAGTTAGGATGACTAGTTGGATGACTAATAATTTCCTACTACTTAATTCTAAAAAAAACTGAGATTCTAATTATTGGACAAATAACTTCCTCACGTAATAACCTAGAATACTGTCTAACACTTGATGGCTGCTCTGTCAAGTCCTCGTCGTCGGTTAGAAACCGTCTCAGGTTACTATTGTAACCATAGTTCCCTGAGAAACAGGGAACGAGACGATGCGTCGAACGACACGGTGGGAACGCCTCTTGCGTGATTGCGTCTGAAGCATCTATGCCAACTAGTCCAATGGAATGAGAGAATGAGCGTCACGGGCGGGTGACGTCATGAACCAGGAAAGGATAAGAGCACTTCCGCTGCTCGCCGGCATTTAGCTTCGACAGTTGCCGAAGCAAGCCGATCGCAGGGACGCAGGAAGTATGGCAGGGGGACGCATCGTCTCGTTCCCTGTTTCTCAGGGAACTATGGTTACAATAGTAACCTGAGACGTTCCCTTTATCGAAAAAGGGAACTTCGAGATGCGTCGAACGACACGGTGGGAACGAGAATACCCAACCCGCCATAATTACAAGTACCTGAGTGTCAGTCTTTCTTTCTTGATGATCTAAGCACTCAGCACCTGAGAACCTGGGGCAGCATCCAGGTCCAAACTGTAAAATCTCACGAATGTGAGCGGAGAGGACCAGCCCGCCGCATCACAAACATCTTGAAGAGATACCCCCTGCAATATGGCTTTAGAAGCCGCCATACTCCTGGTCGAGTGGGCTCGGACCACCAAAGGACAAGGCTGGCCCGAGTACTCGTATGCCAGTGAAATAGCCTCGACTATCCACTTACTGACTGTCTGTTTTGAAGCAGGAAGACCTTTCTTAGGTGATCCAAAGCAAATCAGTAATTGGTCGGACTTTCTGATTGAGGATGTCAGATGTACATATGTGTCCAATGCTCGCACTGGACACAACAGGTGCAGTCTTTCCTGGTCCGCAGTCGCAAATGGAGGAGGACAGAAAGCCTGCAGCACAATAGGCCTCGGAGTCAAGGTTGGAACCTTAGGGACGTATCCCTGTTTTGGGTATAGGAACGCCTTGACCATCCCCGGTGCAAATTCAAGGCAGGTGGGGGAGACCGAAAGAGCCTGAAGGTCGCCAACTCTCTTTAGGGACGAAATAGCTAGCAGAAAGATAGTCTTGAAAGTCAGGAACTTTTCTGAGACCGAATCTAAGGGCTCGAATGGGGCCCTAGACAGGCCTTCTAGAACTATAGTCAAATCCCAAGCTGGCACCTTAGTGCGAGTTGCAGGCCTTAGCCTCAAAGTGCCACGAAGGAAA
The DNA here is from genome assembly GCA_036326025.1 of Chrosomus eos. Taxonomy (NCBI): domain Eukaryota; kingdom Metazoa; phylum Chordata; class Actinopteri; order Cypriniformes; family Leuciscidae; genus Chrosomus; species Chrosomus eos. The sequence goes on from CM070835.1 coordinate 31,469,406, forward strand.
CGTGTAATCAGGGGGTCTCGACCCAAAGATATACCTCCCACCATAGTATGGTAAGCCGCAATGGCTGCCACGTAAACTTTTAGTGTGGAAGGACAAAGACCTGACACAAAGCGCTCCTGCAGGAACTCGAGTACTGTGTTGACAGAACAGTTAACTGGATCCCACTGGTGTCGGTGACACCGTAAGGAGAAAACTCTCCATTTAAGCGCATAAAGTTTCCTCGTAGCCGGAGCTCTGGAGCTTAGGATGGTCTCAGCAGCCTCAGCTGAAAGACCACTATCTATAAGTTGGGCCCCCTCAGAGGCCAAACCCAAAGATTCCAAATGTCTGGCCGAGGGTGAAATATTGTGCCCCCGGCCTGAGACAGAAGGTCCCTCCTCAAAGGGATCTCCAATGCAGGCCCGTCTAGAAGAAGGATCAGGTCCGCAAACCAGATCCGACTTGGCCAGCGTGGTGCTACTAGCAGTAGGCTTATTCCATACCGACGGACCCTCTCCAGAACTCCTGGGAGCAGAGCAACAGGGGGAAAGGCGTACAGACGTAGCCTCGGCCACGTCTGCACCATGGCGTCCAGCCCCAGGGGGGCTGGGTGCGTCAGAGAATACCAGAGAGGACAGTGCGTCGTGTTCTGAGACGCGAACAGATCCACCTCTGCCTGACCATATGCCTCCCAGATTTTCTCCACCGCCTCGGGGTGGAGTCTCCAATCCCCTGGCCTCAGCTCCTGCCTCGACAGGATGTCTGCTCCTATATTCTGGTCCCCAGGAATATACACTGCCCTCAGGGAGAGTACCTTCCCCAGAGACCACAGGAGGATCTGGTGCGCCAGTTTGCAAAGCGGACGCGAGCGCAGACCCCCCTGGCGGTTCAGATAAGAGACCACTGATGTGTTGTCTGTTCGAACGAGCACATGATGGCCTCTTAGGTCCGGAAGGAAATGTCTCAACGCATTGAAGACGGCCATCATCTCCAGGCAATTTATGTGCCAAGAAAGATGATGGCTTTTCCACAGACCCTGAACCGAGCGGCCTTCCATTACCGCTCCCCAGCCGGTGAGAGAAGCATCTGTCGAGATCACTACTCGATGGCAAAGAGCTCCCAACACCGGACCCTGGGTTAAGAACCAGTGTTTTTTCCATATCTCTAAGGCACGAAGGCATCGCCGCGTAACCTTGATCATACGAAACGGGTTTCCCCTCGGGGAGAACCCTCTGGTTCTGAGCCACCACTGTAAAGGCCTCATGTACAGCAGGCCAAAAGGTATCACGTTGGACGCTGCTGCCAGTAGACCCAACAGTCTCTCGAACTGTTTTACAGTGCGTGACTGACCTAGCTTTAGCTCTTTGATGGCTGACAGGATAGCAGCTACACGTACGGGCGACAGGCTGGCCCTCATCGTCACTGAATCCCATACCACACCAAGGAAAGTGGTTCTCTGTACTGGAGAAAGTACACTCTTCTTGGCATTGAGCCTCAACCCCAACATTCGTATATGAGCGAGAACGACACCTCGGTGTCGAACCGCCAACTGTTCTGATTCCGCTAGAATCAGCCAGTCGTCGATATAATTCAAAATGCGTATGCCCTGAAGCCTGAGAGGGGCTAAAGCTGCATCCATGCATTTCGTGAATGTGCGGGGTGACAGAGCTAGGCCGAAAGGAAGAACCCGATACTGGTATTCTTTGCCCCTGAAAGAAAACCTTAGGAACTTCCTGTGCTGAGGGAGGATGGAGATATGGAAGTATGCATCCTTTAGATCTATCGTGACGAACCAGTCCTCGGATCTGATTTGGGTCACGATCTGTTTGATGGTCAACATCTTGAACTTGAGTTTCTGAACTGACCGATTCAACAGGCGAAGATCTAAAATGGGACGCAACCCTCCATCCTTCTTTGGAACAATGAAATAACGGCTGTAAAAACCCGATTCTCTGTCGGGAGAGTACACCTGTTCTATAGCTTCTTTTGCTAACAGGGCCTTTACTTCCTGTTCCATTACCAAGACCTGCTCGGGACGCACCACTGTGGGCAGCACCCCGCTGTAACGAGGAGGACGAGAACCGAACTGGATTCTGTATCCTATCTCTACAATCTGCAGGACCCAAGGAGAAATATTCGGCAGAAGTTTCCACGCTGCCAGAAAATTTACTAAGGGAACCAGCCTCTCGAGGCTGGTCTCTGGTGTTACTGAGAGAGCCAAATCTGGAGCCTGAAACATAATGGCAGGAACTACCTGACCTGACTGCTCTAAAGCCCCCCTCAGAGGGCGCGAAACCGATGCTGTGCCGCAACACAGCATCATTGACTCGCTGGAGACCACTGCGCCCTGAAGCACCGGAGGTGGCAGGGTTGGCAGGAGGGCCTCGTGAGGACCCCGAAGTGGAACGGGCACCGTGTGATGAGGTGAACACCACTCCACTTCGGTCGGGGCTGTCCCCACAGGCCTGGTGCCTAAGCATCAGGACCTTTTTTTTTTTTGAGCCGAAGCCTTCTTCGCCTGAAGAACGGTCCTCAGATCCGGCTTAGGCTTAGTCGACTTCGGTTGAGAGGGTTGCGTCTGTCTCCAATATCTACGTGGAGGTGCACGAGACGCAACACTCTCTTTTTGTTGCACACGATATGATGAGCTATGCGGCTGGGGCTGCTCACGCCCAGCATCCCCAGGGGGCTGGACACGGCGAGGGATAAACTTTTTAAATACATCAGACTGTTTTTTAGTCTCCTGGAACCTTTCCACTGCAGCGTGGACTGCGTCACCGAAGAGACCAGAGGGTTCAAGAGGAGCGTCTAATAAAAAAGTTGGTAACACTTTATTTGAAGGGGTGTGCATAAGACTGACATGACACTGTCATAAACATGACATAACACCTGTCATAAACATGAAGGAGTCTTTATGAATGTTTATGACTGTTGTCATTAAGTGTCATTCGGTAAATTATGACACTTTCAATGCAAAGTTGACATTGTTTAAAATGTCTTTGTTATGACAACTTGACATTACCCAAGACAAAAATGTCTTGATTATTACAACTTGAAATTAACAAAGACGGAAATGTCTTTGTTATGACAACTTGACATTAACCGAGAAATCATAACCTGTCAACCTGTGACAACTTTGGCCGTCATGACACCATTATAACTGTGTCATGAATATTTTACTTGTCCTCAAGTAAAGTGGAACACATTGTACTAGTTATAAAGATGTCATTAAGGGTTATTACACTGCAAAATGCTTGAAGTTTGATAATTAGACCTGTTATGACATATTTGTGACAGGTTGACAGGTTATGATTTCTTGGTTAATATTAAGTTGTCATAACAAAGACATTTCCGTCTTTGTTAATGTCAAGTTGTCATAATCAAGACATTTTTGTCTTGGGTAATGTCAAGTTGTCATAACAAAGACATTTTTTGTCTTTGTTAATGTCAAGTTGTCATAACAAAGACATTTTAAACAATGTCAACTTTGCATTAAAAGTGTCATAATTTACCGAATGACACTTAATGACAACAGTCATAAACATTCATAAAGACTCCTTCATGTTCATGACAGGTGTTATGTCATGTTTATGACAGTGTCATGTCAGTCTTATGCACACCCCTTCAAATAAAGTGTTACCAAAAAGTTCGATCTTTATCTTTAATCTCAGAAAGATTTAACCATAAGTGCCTCTCAGTGGCTACCAAAGCTGCCATAGACCGCCCAATAGCTCTAGCGGTCTCTTTAGTAGCCCTGAGAGAAAGATCGGTAGCCCTACGAAGTTCTCGAACATCGTCATGACTAACACCCTCACTGTTATCCAAATCCCCCAGCAGGTCAGCCTGATAAGCCTGGAGCAGCGCCATGGTGTGTAAACACGCTCCAGCTTGACCTGCCGCCGCATAAGCTTTGCCCACTAAAGTGGATGTAGTTTTTAGCGGTCTAGTGGGCAAAACTGGGGCTCTCATAGTCGATGCTGGACCAGGCGCGAGATAACTCGCTAAATTTTGCTCAGCCTGGGGCATCGATTCATAACCATATTCTTTTAGCCCTCTAATTCTTGAATAAGTGGTGGTTTGAGGGCTAAAAACACGAGATGAATATGGCTTATTCCAAGATCTAGATATTTCGCTATGTAAATCAGGGAAAAATGGGAGCCCTCGTGGTGGACATAATGTGGCTGAAGAGAGAAATCGCTCATCTAACTTGCTTTTAGGGCGAGTGTTTTTATTCTCAGATGGCCATTCAATATTTAACTTCTCTACAGCTCGTGACATGACATCCACCAGCTCATCATACGCCGGGGAAATAAATTGTGTATCCCTTTCCCCCGTGTGTGCATTCTCACTTTCAACACTCATAACATCAACTTCCTCAGAAGAAGAACAATGCAGAAAGGGAGAGCTCTCTTCCCGGGCGGGAGAAACCGCAGAGCGTGCTTCCGACACCGGGAGAGGAGAGCTAGATCTCCCAGGTAGGGAAGGAGAAAAGGTCCGCGGACCCGTCTCCAACCCCTCTGAGAGATCTAACTGCGATCCCCAAGAATGCATTCTCCGCGTTGCCTCGGCAGACGCGGGTCCTGATCCTTGTGGATCGCGAGCCTGCCCACTCTGTTTATCAAAGAGTGACAGGCGGGATCTGAGCATGCGAAGCGGTAGCTTCTCACAATGCTGGCACTCAGCCCCCTCGAAGGCTGAGGCTGCATGCTCAAATCCCAAACAAATCACACAAAGCTCGTGTGTGTCCCCACCCGTTAAATAACGCGGGCAGGGAGGAACACACTGCTTGTAAACTTGTTTCGCCATCACGTTTCCAACAATATTGTAACAGACAACAATAAATAGACAGAGACAGTTTGACACAGATCGCTTGCTGAGGCAACAGAAGCTAAATGCCGGCGAGCAGCGGAAGTGCTCTTATCCTTTCCTGGTTCATGACGTCACCCGCCTGTGACGCTCATTCTCTCATTCCATTGGACTAGTTGGCATAGATGCTTCAGACGCAATCACGCAAGAGGCGTTCCCACCGTGTCGTTCGACGCATCTCGAAGTTCCCTTTTTCGATAAAGGGAACTGGGTGTGATTGATACCAATCTTTCATTTGAAAGTCACGTGAATAGTATCTGTAAAACCGCATTATTCTATCTTAAAAATATATCAAAATACAAAGTATTTATTTGCCTTTATTTTGGATTTAGTACAGGAATATCCCTGATGTCTGAAAGGAAACGCAATGTCATGCTCTGGTCACCAGCCGTTAGACTGTCAATGAGTTCAGTGCCTCCTGTCCATCATCTCAAAGGTCATTGATGAGTTGAGTGCTACAGAACAAATACTCTTGATGCAAAGAATAAGCACCTGTCTCCACACTTGGAGTGAAGTGCAGAATCCATTATTTATTGTGCGGGGAGCACATAAAGCACATTTGAAGTGCACATAAAGAATCAATCCTCTCCAACAAGTGCATGCATGCCTTAATCAGATCATCCAGTACGGGTAGCGAAGTGAGCTAAGGTTTTAATTCTGATGTGTTGGTGGAGAGATCTAAGGAAAGCAAGTGACATATGGAAAGGGAAGTTTGTACTGCACCAAACAGTCTTCTTGTCTCTCAATGCAAAATGCTGCCTTTGTAGTTTCTAACCATTAGTTGCATTGCTGCTGATAAGGTCATTTTTTATTCAAAGCTTGGCTCCACTAAGGTTGAGGACTGGTTTGTAGAGATAAAACTCTGAAAATATGGTATATTTAGCACAGCAGTACTGTTTCTGTCTGTGTGTGAGAGAGAGAGAGAGAGAGAGAGAGAGAGAGAGAGAGAGAGAGAGAGAGAGAGAGAGAGAGAGAGAGAGAGAGAGAGAGAGAGAGAGAGAGAGAGAGAGAGAGAACCTGTCCTATAGGTCTCCAGTCTCATTCACTTCCACTTTATGATATCAAGCATCCTCACTGTACTCTGCTTATGTAACAGATATCAAAGACGCATTTAAAGGATAATTCCGATATTTAACACTTTGAGTCTATTTTCTAGTTTGTTTTGGATGAACTAGAGTGGTGGACTTGGTGTGGAGTGGACGATGGGTCCTGTCTCGACATACTATTTTAGGATTGCCTCTGGGCGCTTCAGAGTGTCTGTCTACGAGCATACTGATACATGTCCTTAAAACAACTCTAACGTTCGTTTTTCAAAGCTGTGAAACTCACCGAGTGGTTAGTGGTGAGTTTCAACTTCAAGCATAACAATTACAATGGCGGACTACATCGTCTTTCTGCAAATGTTTCTCCTGGCTTTGCGATCCTATATTGGAGTCAGAAGAACACATTTGTTTTCTAAACCCCGCCTCCAGCCCCCGACGTAAGCATGACGTGGTAAAAGAATGGTTCTAGCCCAGCAAAGAGTTGGTGCCGCTTTGGAACCAATTTTCCTGGCCGAGAACCGGTTCTTTGGCTGTCGAAACACAAAGAACTGGTTCGCGAGTAGGCACCGGCTCCGAACCGGCTCTCAAAATGCTTTGGTGGAAAAGGGGTAATGGACACCCCAACAAACTCATCTCCACGCCGGCGTGATGACTCCGACCCCCAACCAGATGAACTGGATAAATATTGTGAAAGTTCTGATCCCATCTGATTTCGGACCTATTATGCTGCCTAAATCATAATCATACACTGTCCGTTCGTGATTTGTTGGCCAAATGAGGACTGGCCCCCTAATTGAGCCTGGGTTCTCCCAAGGTTTATTTCTCCATGCTGTCACCTGATGGAGTTTTGGTTACTTTCCACTGTCGCCTTTTTCGCCTTTCTTCGCTTTTGTCGCCATTGACTTTTGGCTTGCTCAGTTGGGGACATTTAATTTTAAATTTAACAATACTATTACAACATTATTTGCCTTTTATCTCTGTAAAGCTGCTTTGAAACCATTTGTATTGTAAAAAGGGCTATATAAATAAAGGTGACTTGACTTGACTTGACTATGGTACCCTGGTGGCCTGTATACAGTATCTCAAACTGGATTTATCATTTACACTAGATATTGTTACAAGCACCAACACTTCAAAATAATTATATTTAACTTCTATATTTAGACTTCTCAGTAGTTCTGAAGATATTACTATAAATTACAGCAACACCTTCCCCTTTGACTTTCAGACGAGGCTCATGTTTATAGCAGTAATCTTGTGCGGTGTACTCATTTAAAGTAATGAAATTTTCTGGTTTTAGCTAGGTTTCTTTCAAACACAGCACATCTAGTTTATAAATTAGTCTGTCTGCTTCCTGACCTGAGCCCCAGATTGTAATGTTTGAGCTCTAAGACTATGTGTCATATTACTAGAGAAAAGAGCAGCATCATCCCAGGAGGGATGAAAACCATATATTTTCAACAAGTCAGGTCTGCTCAAAAAACTTTTCCAATTGTCTATGAATTTCTACATTTATTTTGCGGACACCACTTTTGTTGGACACAAAAGCCAGCCATTGAGTGAGGACAGTCTACTAAGTATCTCATCACTCCTGCGAACAGGAACGAGGCCAGAGTAAATTACAGTGCCTGGCATCTTACTTGCGAGTTCACACACCTCTTTAACGTTAATTTTGGTGATCTCGGACTTGCAAAGTCGAACATCATTAGTGCTTACGTGAATAATAATCTTAGAGAATTAATGATTTGCATTAGCCAGCACTTTTTAATTTGCTTTGATGTCAGGCGCTCTGGATCCCGGCAAACATGTGACTATAGTTGCTGGTGTCTCTATTTTCATGTTCTGTGCAATAGAATCGCCAATAACTAGGGCACTTTCAACAGGATTCTCAGTGGGTGTTTCACTGAGAGGGGAGAACCTGTTTAATGTTGTTATCGGTACGGAAGCGACTGGTCGGAAGCGATCGGTTTTGTCCCGCGACTACAGCTTCTCACGGTCATCCAGTTGCCCTGATGGACGGGCTCTACAGCCGGAACCGAACAATGTACAGAGTTCACTAAGCTAGTCACATCCAAAGCAGTATCTAAAGCCCTTGCACTCTTACTATCCTCGATTAAAGTTTGGATGCATGTCTCTAGTTCTGAAATCTTCTAGTTCAGATGGCAGGTTAACAGGCTAGCGAGATACTAGTGTGTTGTGCTAGCGATAATGATTTAGATAAAAGCTAGTGATGTCAGATTAACGTGATAGGCAATATTAGACAATATCTAATATATGTTTATGAATAAGTTAAATTTAACAAATATGAAAAGCAAGGAATGATAGTAGATAGAGATTCAAACAGAAAACTATACAGAGCTTCAGCAAGGCAGACAGGAGCAATTGGTCAAACAGGAGCAATCGATCCAATTGATCCAATGCTATAAAGCGCACCCAGACCAAAAAATGTCAGCTTCTTTGCCTTCAGCATCCGTTCTGTCAAACTGTCTGTCATATTCAGTGTTGTCTGTCCAAAGATCAATATTTACAAATAATGGCGAGCAAACAATCGTTTAAATTGTGCATTCCTCCCTGCCCTCGCTACATCACAGGTGGGTATACATACGATTTATGTGGAGTTTGTTTGGGAGTGAACATGAACATGAACTGCATTAACAGTTAGCTCTCAAGGGGGCTGACTGTGCTCCCTGAGAGCTGCATACACTCTGCTCCCACCGGACGTTCTTCGAAAAGGGCGCTCAGGCTCAGATTTCCTACGATTCTGGCCTCTCTGCTGCTGAGGCTCAATCGGCGGTTGAGATTGTGGGGTTTGCAGATGGACCTCATGGAGGGGTTAGAGACGGGCTCTGCCTTTTCTCTGCTTTCACCCGCGGGATTCAGGGTTCTCTCTCTGGGTCTGGAAACCTGCTCTGCGTTTTTGTCTGTCCCAAGTGATGGCCCGGTGCCTCAGTTATCTTTTTCTGAGGAGGTTGATGTGCTCAGCATCAACAGGAGATTTTGAGGACTCAACACCTCAACCTCCTGCTTATGAGGAGTTGGTAGAGGCCATATTTCCCTGCCATTTTTTTTTATACTTTAAAGGTGCATATGACAGCCATAGCTGCTTACCACACTCCTTTGGATGGTGTGTCTTTGAGGAGAGACCCATTGGTATCTTGTTTCCTTCATGGTGCTTTGAGGCTGAGGCCAGCAACTAACACAAGGGATTTTGCCATGGTCTTGGAAGGGCTATCAGCGGCTCCCTTTGAGCGTATTGAAGAGGTTCCAGAAAAAGTTCTTACCCTTAAAGATTTGTTTTGTTTTGCTATCACATCTCTCAAGAGAATAGGAGACTTGCATGCCCGGTCGTATCCCCTTTGTTTTTGGAGTTTGCACCAGGCATGCTGAAGGCCTTCCTTCATCCTAGACTGGGTTACGGTACCAAGGTCCCCATGAAATGTGACGAGATCTATTGACTTGCAGGCCTTCTGTCCTCCTTCCCTTTCGGACATAGAGCCTGAAGAAAATTGATTTTGCTTTGCCCAGTCAGGCCACTACGTGCTTATGTCGACAGAGCTGCCTTGTGAAATAAAATTGATCAACTGTTTGTGGGTTTTTGGCTTACCCAGGAAGGGGTTCACAGTATCTAAGCAGAGAATGAGCAAGTGGGTAGTCAAGGCTATCTCTTTTGCATATGGGTCGGCTGGTCAGCCGATTACCTTTGACTGTACGGGCCCATTCAACTACACTGTGTTCCAAATTATTATGCAAGTGACATATCAGTAGGTTTTCAGTTAAATAAACAGTTTTTTATTTTTTTGCTTTTAAATGGAAGATTTTCCTTGTTTTGTTTATCCTATCTTTTAAAATAACTGGGATCAATTTTAGACAGGTTTGTTAATTAGTTTGCCAGGAGATCTTAATTAAACGGAAAACCTACTTAAGGTAGTTGTTCCACATTATTAAGCAAGTCACATTGCTCATGCAATATGGGGAGAAAGAAAGACCTTTCTGAAGCTGAAATACATAAAATAGTGCAATGTCTTACACGAGGCACTAAAACAATTGATATTACACAAAAAACTGAAAGGAGATCATCGAACTGTGAACCGATTTGTATGTGATTCGGAACCCAGGCAAATTCGATCTGATAAAGAAAAGTTTCTGGCAGGCAAATTAATAGTGTCAAAAGAGCACCAATTAAAAAGACACAGATTAGCAGCAATCAAATATTTGAAGCTGCTGGTGTTTCTGGAGTCCCAAGAATCTCTCAATGCAGGATCCTCCAGAGGCTTCCATAAAGCTGTATTTTGGCCAACCCTAACCAAAGTTCACAAAAATTAACATTTGCAGTTGGCTCTGAAATACATGAAAACCGATGTTCAAACAGTTATTTTTACTAATGAATGCCGTGCTACATGATGCCGTCAAGATGGATGGAGTTCAGGATGGTTGGTGAATGGCCACCATGTTCCAACACGAGTGAAACTTCAGCAAGGAGATGGCAGACTAATGTTTTGGGCTGGAATAATGGGAAATGAGATGGTAGGTCCCTGAAGGTGTCAAAATGACAAAATAAATAGAGTTCCTGACTGACCACTTCCTGCCAGTGTATAAAAATAACCATTCAGAAATGTTTTTTTTTTTTTTATGCATGACAATGCACCATCTCATGCTGCAGAAAAGACCACTGACTCCATAGTTGCTATGGGCATAAAAAGAGGAAAAATCATGGTGTGGCCGCCATCATCCCCTGACCTCAACCCAATTGAAAACCTGCGGAGCATCCTTATAAGGAAGATCTATGAGGGGGAGTATACCTCAAAACCCATCAGAGATTAAAAAAGGAATATGCTACCGCTAAAAGAAGAGCAAGACCTGCACTGGATTGGAACCAACCTGAGCCAAAGAGTACTTTTTTTACCCAGAGGAAGTTTTTCCCAGAACTGCAAGTAAAAACAGACAAAATCATAGTTGATGAGGTGGAGCAAGCGCTGAAAGAATTTAAAGTAGCATGGCAGCAGGTCAAGACCAGATTCCAGCAGAACTCCTGAAACATGGCGGAACTAGTGTTTCAACAATCAAACAATCAAAAACTAACTTTAGCTGGACAATAACTTTATTCTAGAGCTGCTGTAAAGCCAAAACAATCTCTGTTACTTTAATTTCCTATTATCACTGTAAAGCTGCTTTGAAAAAATCTATATTGTTAAAAGCACTATATAAACGAAGATGACTTGACTTGATTAGTGTAGTACAATCACTGACACAGCTGATGAATAAATGTTGGAAGAAGAAAAAGTACAAGAAGAGTGGCACCAAAACATGATTGTGAAGTTGCTGAAGGAAACATTACTTACTGTGGTGGTATCACACTATTGTCAGTGCCAGGAAAGTCAGTTTGCACTGTCCTGCTAGTAAGGCTCCTGAATGCGGTAAATGCATTATTGCAAGATGAGCAAGCAGGATCCTGGCATGGCCGTTCCTGCACAGAACAAATCTTCACTATGCGCAACATCATTAAACAGTATGTTAAATTTCAGCATCCTCTCGTGGTCAATTTCATTGACTTTGAGAAAGCATTTAATAGTGTTCACCGTGATTCACTCTGGCAAATCTGTCTAGTATTACATTCCACAACGGTTTTTAAATGTATTCAAGAACATCTATCATAATTCAAAATGACATTGGGACATCTGAGTTCTTTGACGTCATGACAGGTGTCAAGCAAGGGTACATTTAGTCACCCATGTTGTTCCTGCTTGCCATAGACTGTGTCATGCAGGAGACAGCAAATGAATGTGGTATTTCATGGACAAATCTGACAAGGCTGTCTGATCTGGACTTTGCAGATGATATCGCACTACTAGCAGAGAAGTGAAAAGATTTGCACTTAGAATCAGTCTGCGAATCCACATCAAAAAGACAAAAGTGATGAAAATGAGCAGGGAAGACGAAGATCAACTTATGCCAATCACCACTGGCAACCAGCCACTCACGTATAGACCAGTTTACATACTTGGGCAGTGTGATCACCAACACATTGGCAAAACAGCCAATGTGTTCCAACGGATGCGCAACATCTATCACCCAGAATTAGCACATTACTCAAGATCCGCATGTCCACTGTCTTGCCAATCTATGCCGGCGAGACCTGGAAAAAACATTCACATTCTCCACAAGCTGTATGTATTTCAACAGCGATGTCTCAGATGCGTTCTCTGCGTCACCATGACCACGTGATATTGATTTTATACAACAGTTCAATGAATAAGAAATTAATATTGTGTTATATTTCAGACACAATATTGTCTGTTTTTGCACGTGAACCAATTATCACATCTAATCACTCACAGAAATAAACATGGGTGAAGCCTTGAAAGCTGAAGCTCACGATTATGGTAGGGGCGTTACATTTCCGACACACGCTGGTTGTTTGGCTGACCACAACGCACTGGGGCAGCTAGCCAATCAGAGCTAAGCTCTCTGAGCTTTTCCTATATTTGTGTGTTTCATTCAGTATATGAAAGACAGTATATGAAAAATAATGTTTTTTTTTACATTAAATTATTTTAACCTATTCTTTTACACCCAATATTTAAAATTATGAGCTTTTAAAATAGCATCATATGACTTTTTAATTAAATTTGTTTTATTTCATTTTTATTTTGCTTTTATTTTTTTTTAATTACAGATCGTAATACTTATCACTGTGAAATAAAAAAAAAAATATATATATATATATATTATTAAAGTAATAATAAAAAGTTATTTATTATATAGTATAAAAAAGTATTTTTCAATCATTTAAGACATTTCTTGAACCATTTCGGCATAAAAGTTTCTTTCAAATTGAGTCAAGTACCCTAGTGTTCTGTATTGAACCAAATTAAGCTTTTTTTTATTCGCAGAGTGTAGGGTCCAAAAAGCATTTGGTAAACCCATGGATAAGTAGTTTAGTAGACCTATGGTACGTTTATAAAGTTCCACATTTTCTATTTGTAAACATATAGCCTATAATATTTACTACAATTTTAATTAAACACAGAGAAAAGGATGTCAAAATTTTGTTTTTACAGCAATTTCAGTAGATCCGTTACAATATCTATAGTAATTAATATATTTTATTCAAAATTTTAATAAAAAAATTATTTAATACTTTTACAAGGATATCATCATCTATGTGCACAGCACAGCTATGTTTGTTTACAATGCAGTATATCAGAGAAATTGTATTTGTAATAAACTAGACCATCCACTTGTTGTCCTGAAAGAGCTGGAAATTAGTGACTCATGAACTGGGTTGAGTGACCTATATAGCTGTCTAATACATTATTTGTTTGACATGAATAAAACTTGCATACATCAGTGTGTAGACACAAGCTATTAACCTAGTACTTATGTGATTATTTGAATGTCTCTGTAACAGAGAAAAAAAAGCTTGGAAAGACCGCTTGAGCAGCTGTTCCATGCATATACATGACAAGCATTCAGCCAGCCCCTCTCTCTGGGTCACTGACAATGCGAACAATGTTGTGAAAGCAGATTTTTCAGTGTGATTCCATCACACACTGAACTTTTTTTTTCTCAAAAAACATTGCATATGTATGAGTAATGTTTTCAGACACTTAATTGCATATTAAATGAAATGTGAAATGTATTATAATGAATGAAAATGTATTATAGTTTTCACTTATGTTAAATGCATTTAGCTGAGTGCTTTTTGAGCCACTTAAGTAAGATTTAAGTAAAGGTGGGGTATGCAATTTGGAAAACGACCGGCAGATTTTGAAAATACACAATTCAAATGGACCTACCTTCTTTCCTCCAACGCTGACCCTGACTCCACCCATTCGAAGAACATGGACGCGCAATCATGCACGAGCGAAAACTCAGATGCACGAGAGATTGTAATGACGATTTACTTCTAATCATGAAACCGGCTCTACTGACGAGATGCGCATGCGTCACAAGCTTTGAGTTTGCGCAGGAAGGGGGTCACACGCGGTGGGGGGTGTGGTACAGCCGTTTGATTGACGAACTTACTGTCCAATGATTCTAGGTGGTCTTGGAAATGATTGGCTGGATTTTTTCGAGTCCTGCCCGTTCCACAGATGATTAAATTGCTTAATTTTCATTTCAGTGCTTCTAACTCAGTGGGTAAGGAATAGGATTTCAAGTTAATTTGAAAAAAATGAACAAAAAAGACCCCACCTTTAACTTAAAGCAACTTGCACTAACATATCTTAGAATATGTCAGTGCCATTGTTTTGTGTCAAGATGAACACCAGTAATGTTTTTTTTTCTAAGGCAAGTTTCTAATAGCTACTGATATGTCATAATTTAACTAAAGCCTAATCCTGGCTTAATCTGACTGTCTGTGAAACCAGGCCTATACGTAATTTCATAATTAGTACATTACATACTCTTTGAAATCTGGTTAAAGTGTACTGCCAAATGGACTGACAAGCCAAGCATTTTTTGTAAACTAAAATATACTTTAATGTAATTTCTATTGAAGCTTGTATATTCGAATATATTTGTAATTACACATTTGCAATGATGAAGTAGCAATTTAGAACAAGTTATTGCATGTCCATTTAGTATGGTATCAACACGTCAAAATAAGTGTAAATTATGACATAATATTATTAAAACAAAACGATTTAAAAAGAAAACTTTTAAGTTTTAAGGTCTGAAAAACATTCAGTACAATTAAGAGCACTTCTTTTTCACAAGGGTAAGCTTTTACTATATTACATTTCAGCATAAACATTTGTTGCCAAGCACAAAAATAAATAAATAAATAAACATTATGACCCAAAGTAGTGCTTTTTAAACCTGTCCCGGGGACCCCCCGACACTGCACGAGGATGACATACAAAAATGTACAGTGGTGGGGGGTCCCAAGGACAGGTTTGAGAAGCACTGACCTAAAGTATCATTTTATTGTTTTAGTCTCTCCATGTTGATTAAATTACAGAAACAACAACCCGTGGTGACCTTCTGTTTTCTGTTTTGTTAAAAAATATGCTAGCCTTTATGACCTTTGTCTTCAGCACATCATTCAATATGCTGCCCTGATGTGTGCTCTGCTTCGACCAAGCTGAATCACTTATCAGATAACACTGAGAAAAAAGGTTGAGTGAAAACAAGGCTTCCCTAAACATTCCCTTCAGTGACCTAAAATGCACTTTTATTTTGAACTTGCAAACAATAGCGTTCTGGCCGCTGCGCTGCTGTGAATAGCTAAAACCTCTTTTGTATTTGCACTTTTATTCGGTCCGTTGAATGCACAGATGAAAGAATCATCCAAGTTCACCTTGCCAAGTGCTGAGCGATGCTTAGCTGTGAAGAGGCTTTGACGTGATATGATTCACTTGCCGCTGAGAAAGAAAAAAAAACTTTATTGAATGTTACTCCAAGGTAACGGAATAACAGAGGAATCATGCGCTAAAATAAATAATTGTAAATAATTGCTCTAAAATACCCCAATATAACATAATGCACATGAAACTGATTTATGCTGTAGGTATAACTTAGTTATACAGTGATTGGTGAGTTTTCTGACTGATAGCTTAAATTACAAAAAGACAAATAGAACTTTAGCGCCACCCGTAGACATCTCCTTCCAAAGGAAATCAGTAAGTGTTTTGCATCAGGCAGTTTGAGTGCGGAGCTACACCGAGTTTGTGTGTGCAGCTAAAAGTAAGTTTTAATGTTCTTATGGTGATTCCTTATGCATATTCATGTGTTGTTCCTGTTTGAGTGGAAGAGAAATTTACCGCAAACTGAAAGTATTAACATCATAGATCTTTATCCAACGTGATCATGGATAAATTCTTGTATGAATAATGAGTATTCCTCTGTACTATAATTGTTTCCAACACCTGTTTACATGTCTATCATCATTGCACAGTGTTATATGCTTAGTTGTACTACTACTACTACTACAACTACTACTCGTACTACTACTTCTCTTCGTCCCATATGGCTTCAATGAGCACTCTCCATTTCATTCGGTCCCTGGCAGCATGTTGGGCCTATCCCCATGACAGTTTCATCTGTTCCAGCTTTTGTGTCACAGTTCTGCGCCAGGTGGTTTTGGGCCTCCCAGGTTTTCTTTTGCCAGGTGGTGTCCATCTTAGGGCGACTTTTGTGATGCTGTCCTGCTCCATCCTCAACACATGTCCCAGTCATCTCAGGCATCTGTGTTTAATCTCCCTGGTGATGCTCCGGCTTCCCGTTTTTTTTTTTTTTTTTTTTTTTTTTGTACAGTTCATTATTGGAGACCTTTATTCGTTGGATGCATCCATTATGGAACACTTCCATTCTCCTAATGTCAGTTTTGATAACTCGCCAGCTCTCTGAACCGTACAGCAGAAGAGACTTTACATTGCAGTTATATAGGAGCATCTTCATTTTAAGGCTGTATTGTTTTGATCTCCATATAGAACAGAGTTGGGAAAAGGCACCTCCCCCGCTGTCCTTACCGATGAGACTACCCAGATAGGTGAAATATTCCACAAACTCAAGTGGTTCCTTATTAACAAGGATGGGTGCTGTGGGGATGGAGTTGACACACATCACTTGTGTTTTAGAGGTGTTGATACTGAGCCCAACTTGTCTGGCAAAGTTGTTCAGCCTATCAGTTTTAGCCTGCATGTTGTACTGGTTGGTTAATAGGAGAGCAAGATCGTCAGGGAAGTCAAGATAGTTGTACACTTACAGACCATTACATGGACACGACGACAACACATCCTTGAAGTGCCAGCCTCATCAACACTGTGAAGTCCTCATGGAGACCTCAACAAACTCATCTCCACACTGGCGTGATGACTCCGACACCCAACAAGATGGAACTGGATAAATATAGTGAAAGTTCTGATCCCATCTGACTTCTGACCTATAATGCTGCCTAAATCATAATCATACACTGTTCGTTCGTTGGCCAATTGAGGACTGGACCCCTGACTGAGCCTGGGTTCTCCCAAGGTTTATTTCTCCATGCTGTCACCTGATGGAAGTTTGGTTCCTTGCCACTGTCGCCTTTTTCTTACATACATACAGGTAATTTATGTTTTTTAGTTTGTCAAGAGATCTAAAGCGCCGTTTCTGAAGAGTGTGCATGTGCAAACGTGATCTACAACGTAAGAATGAGCCTATGATTGAATCTGGAAATAAAGCAAAATAACTGAGATAGTTAAATTTGAAATTAGAAATAGTCCTTAGATGTCATGTCCGTAATTTATAGCAAAACATATAGCCTTAATTAAATTTCAAACAGATTAATTAAAAGAAGTTATTACTCCACCACATATGTGACATTATTAACCAACGTGGTTGAACGACCAATTTGCGACAATATGGTTTCAGGAAACAATGGTGACTAGCTAGTTGATTTCTTCTACAATGCATCATACTATAGTAGTTAAGCAGCAAGTTACGTCGTTGTACGGAAAAGACACCCCAGAACAGGATCCTTACATTAAGATAAATAAGCCAATGTCTCAGAATAATGCTAGCAGGATGGGTAGCCTCCAGGGAGGTTCCGGCGATCCACAGAGGTGGTGGAAGTACAGAGAACCCCCAGGGTGGCCTCTGGTGTTGATTCATCGGCTGGAGCTGGCTCCAGTGTGGACATATGGGCTTGAGAGCGCTCTGGAATTTCTGTCTTGGGGATTTCACTCACCGGAACGGACTCTGGAATTTCACTCACTGGAACAGAATCTGGAATTTCACTCACTGGAAAGGACACTGGGATTTCTCTTTCTGGAATGGACTCTGGAATCACTGCCTCTGGAACTGATTCAGGATGTGGGAATTGAAGAATGGAGTGCTTCCATAGAATCGCCTAACTTCAACGTCAGGTTTCCACTGTTGGACACAGCCTTCTGGCCCCGGGGAAAGGCTGGAGAAGTTGGTTTGACAGTCTCAATGACCACAGAAACCGAGTCTGAGGGAGTTGGCTCTCGAAGCGATTTTTCTGGAGCAGATTCTGGGGCTGGTACGAGGAGTGAAAACATGGGAAGAGTTCCGAGGTAGCTGGTGGTTCAGTGAAGACCACTGGTGCCTCATGCGAGAATGACTGAAGTGGACTGGGGTGACTGTGACTGAGTGGTGATGGTGTCTTCATCCATCTCGCCCACAGTGATGGAAGAACCATTCAGCCACAGCACATACTCAATATAACGTGTTGGGAACACGTGATAGTTGTTGCTGGTCCCTGGCGGAAGAGAACTATCATCCAAACCAGACCAGAAGATGGTTTAAAGGGCACCATCATCATTTATGATTCTTAGCTGAGATGATATATTCCGGATCTTTCTAATCATGCATTTCTCTTTTTTTCTTAACTGTGTCAAGAAACACAATTATGTATTTTCAGACCTCTGGCAGAAGGTTACTTTTGAAGATACTGCCTCAATGCCACCTACTTGGCGGCTGCTACCCCAGCTGCTCCCGACGAGCTGGATGGCGCCTTGCATGGCTGCCGTCGCCCGTCGGTGTATGAATGTGTGAGTGAATGGGTGAATGTGAGGCAAATTGTAAAGCGCTTTGGTGGCCATTGGGTCTGTGAAAGCGCTATATAAATGCAGTCCATTTACCATTTACCATTAACTTTTTCAATCTTTGTTAGTAGTTTCCTGGAAGGTTTCTCTCAGTTCCCGGTAAACTCTGTCTTGCTTCTCATTTGATTAGCCCTCAGGATGTTATACAGTTTTCAGATTCCTTACTAGTACATTTCACTAGGTATTGAAAAAAAATCTGTCAAGTGACCTACAAAATAAAAGACAGACCTCATTTCTTATCAGCTGTCCCTCAGTCATGATATAGATTTAAATGATTGGTTTTACCCACTCTACAGCGAGAACACAAAAGCTTTTGTGTTCTCTTTTTCCTTGTAAATTTTCTCTGCATTGAACATGAAGGCCACTTTCGTCTCTTGCAGTATAATATGAAAGGCCTTCAAAGATCAATATAATGACCATTAGCATTTCAAAAGTCTTTGAGGTTTGCACTTTTTCTAGGGCTTTAGCAAAGGCAATATCAGTCAGAACAGCAAACTCCTACTTCAGTAGTCCATGTAATCCATTTATTTAAATAAGATCACTTAGGCCTATTTTTCCTCAAGAGAGACACTCATGCATAGTAGTTTGGTTAATTGGAAGCCTCTTTATTAGTCGGATGCACACAAATATATCTAGTTCACTTAATTTCCAGTGTGAGACACATTAGTTGAACCGATGACCAGTCAAACATCAGCTGTGCACTTTTTTACCTAAACATTTAATTGAAAGACTTAATTGAAAGATGTGATCTTTCTTGTTTGGATAATTTGGTATATTTTGTAAACTCGTGGTTCATTAAAATCTTAACTCTTTCCCCGCCATTGATGGAAATTTACGGTTTTCCGTATTTGTACTGTTATACTGTAGGGAGAAAACATCTTCTGAAAGAGTACAGAATCTCCTGATCAAAAGACACGTGAAGAAAAAGCAAAAATAAGCGATAGCACATGTAAGAAGATCCATATGTAAAATAACGCGATCATCCCATATAAATCAAAACTGCCTAACATTACCGAATGAAATGTTGACCCAGGATGAGCAATATGACTGTGAAGCTTTGGTGTTTAAGGACTCAATCTAATCTGCCTATGTTTTGATCATTGTTCTGAATCCAATCCAGACGTGTTTTTCTCAAAATGTTTCTTTTTTTATGAAACTTACCAACATACATGAGTTTATATGAGTTAAAATTATGCATTAAGCTAGAATTATGCACAAAGCAGAGGCTCTGTTCTTTCTTTGATATATTGCTTGTTGGGTATTCATACAACACAATATTTTGGGCGCAATGAAAATTTTGCGAAAATTATCAAAAATGCTGGTGGTGGCTGCTGGCAAATTTAACAAAAATGCTGCTGGGGAAAGAGTTAAGAAAGTGAGTGAGAATGATATTTCTGGTATGCAACCTGTTCTTGCTCCCAGGGCGTCTGATATACAATAGCATACAAACTCATACGATAGACTCCAAAAGCACTCTATAACATCTTTATTCCCATTTATATGCCTTATATATTTTTTAGAAATGGCTAGGTTTAGGGCTAGATGAAATTTCAATATAATAGAGTGCTGCAATGATTATGTATTTTTGTAGGCCAACCGGTTAGAATCCTGACCCTCTGATGTCCAGAGCTGGAGGAACCATTGAGCCGGTGAGTGAATGAGAAGCTATGAGCTGTTACTGACCCTCTGTTGTTCAGAGCTAGAAGAACCATTGAGCCGGTGAGCAAATGTGAAGTTATGAGCTGTTACTGACCCTCTGTTCAATGCTGGAGGAACTATCAGGCCAGCAAGCGAATGAGAAGCTGTGCTGTCGTCAACCTCCGTCACCCCGACGATCTCAGCGGGACACCCAAGGACAGCCACCTGAGAGGTATGGCGAATGGAATTGAAAAACACCGGTTCTAGGGACTAGAACCGATTGGCAGGAGGGGATGTCACGGGTGACAAATACGCTTAGCGAGGGGAACCCTCTTGATGAGCCATGAGTTTCCCGAGGGAACGATTTGAGTGTGACTCATCCCACTCCGGTTCCGGGTGTGGCAGTAACATTGTCCAACCTGATTAGCGCTAATGCACTGCAGGTGCGAGAGAGAGAGGATCAGCGTTCACACAGGCTTCCTGCTTCACAAGCCAATGATAAAAGGGCTATTCAGAGAGTTTTCAGAAGTGGAAGGTTGGGTGGTTGTCTCCGTGCAGGCGCTGGTTGCCTCAGCGCAGGCGCGCTGGTTGTCTCGGAGCAGTTTTGGGCATAAGCTTACTTTGAAAGGTTGTCTGGGTGTGGAAGTCACCCATTGAAGTCTGCTGGATCAGAGTTCGTCTGTGGGAAATCTGCTGGACTGAGTTATCGATTTAATCTGCGCTGTGAAGGGAGAGAGAAAGATAAGTGAATTGATTTCATCTTACGAACATTCGAACAGCTCGAAGAGGATGCAGTGAATGTGAATCTGACTGTTGGAGAAGCTATGTGTTTCAAAGTGTGTTGAGGAGGAACTGAAGATGAAATATCCCCCACGTGAGTTTAACAAACAGATTTAGGCCTCTGACCAGCCCTATCGTGTGAGTGAATTGCAGTGCTTTTGCCTTATTGATACACATTGATTTATGGCTGTGGAATTGAAGTGAACACGAGTGTGATGTGCTTTTGCTGAGAAGTGGCCCCAACCCATGCTTACACGTTTGTGAAAAGTTATTATATCTGCTCTCCATCAGAAGTCCAGAGTGATACAGCTGAGCTGAAAATTATTCTGTACTGAGAAGAATTCTTTCCTCCCTACTTACCATCTGAGTCTGGAAGTATGCAGCATTGCTGGTGAAGTAAGCTTTTGAATCCTTGTCCCACTACTGTGAACCGAAGAAAGTACTTTGTACTGAGAAGAATCCTTACCTTCCTACTTACCGTCTGAGTCTGGAAGTATGCAGCATCGCTGGTGAAGTAAGCTTTTAAATCACTGTCTCATTACTGTGAACCAAAGAAAGTACTTTGTACTGAGAAGAATCTTTACCTTCTGACTTACCGTCTGAGCCTGGAAGTATGCAGCCTCGCTGGTGAAGTAAGCTTTTAAACCACTGTCTCACTATTTTGCACCGACGAAAGTATTCTGTACTGAGAAGACTCCTTACCTTTCTACTTATTCTCTGAGTCTGGAAGTATGCAGCATCGCTGGAAAAGTAAGCTTTTAAATCCTTGTCCCACTACTGTGCACCGACGAAAGTATTCTGTACTGAGAAGAATCCTTACCTCCCTACTTACTGTCTGAGTCTGGAAGTATGCAGCATCGCTGGTGAAGTACGCTTTTAAACCACTGACTCACTACTGTGCACTGAAGAAAGTATTCTGTACTGAGAAGAATCCTTACCTCCCTACGTACTGTTTGAGTCTGGAAGTATGCAGCATCGCTGGTGAAGTAAGCTTTTGAATCACTGTCTTACTACTGTGCACCGACGAAAGTATTCTGTACTGAGAAGAATCCTTACCTTGCTACTTACCATCTGAGTTTTGAGGGGAGCCGTACCATTGAAGTCGCCGTCAGGGCGAACCTGTGACGTTCGATCAGTACCTACCCATAGCTGAAGAAGACCTAGAGGACACTGAAGTCTATCACGTCGGTGCTCATTGATATGTTGTGTTCAATAAAGGTTGTTACTCCTTTGAAATTACCTCTGTCTGTGTGTCCATCTGTTGCGCACGCATGGTGTCGGTTCCTCGCGGTGGTGACTAAGTTAGGGGTGGCTGGTCATCCGAGTCCCGCCCGACCTGTGACACATCCTTTCCAGATATTGTTAAATTTATCGATTTCCAATCTTATGGATGCAGTTAGCTTTTCCATATTGTAAATGCTTAGCATTACATATACCCATTCTTCCACTTTAGGCACCAAATCACTTCGCCATCTTCTGGTTATTGCTTTCCTACTAGCCATCAACATAATAGCCATCGAAGCAATTTATAATCGTCCTTTCTTTTTAATTTTAGAGTCTCCGTTCTCCCAAGATACATAATTTCAAAGCTGGCTGGCATTTCCGTTTCTATCACCTCATCAATTACCACTTTTAATTGTGTTTTTTATATTGAGTTATATGAGAGCAACCCCAAAATATATGGAAAAGATTTGCTCTAGTTTCACCACAAGATCTCCAACATTTAGTATCCCTATGTTTTCTCTGGGCTGGGGTCGCAAAAAACCTTAGTGTATTTTTCCACCCATATTACCTCCAGAATGAGGAATTTGTGGTTTTCCAATTATATTTATTTATTTCCCGCCAGTCCTGACCTGACAACACTATGTTTGCCTCCCTCTCCCATCTTTCTTTTATATATACTGTGTTGTTTGCTTTCAGGTCCTCCAGAATCTTGTACATTTTAGAAATAATTTTCTCTCCTATCTGTGCCCTGTATGCTTCCATCATTATTCTTATGATCCCTGGCCATGTTGATCCTAGATTAACTTTTTAAATTTCTTCTCCTAAATGATGACGTAGCTGTAAATATCTGTGAAAATCTTGCTTCTGGAGACCATAGACCTCCTTCATCTTCTGAAAACTCATTACATTTTGATTTTCAATAACCTCCCAGTACATTTTTGGGCCATTATTCCACAATTTGAACCTGCCATCCAATTTGTTGGGTGTAAAATCTATATCATGTGCGATCCACCTCAAAAACCTACAATGACCCGTCAAATTGTATTTCCTCAATTTTAGACAAAACTTTAAGTGATACTCCCAACCAAGGCTTTATTTTTCGATTCAGATGTGACCTCAGCGTTTCATCGCATAAAATAGCTTGTATCGGTAGCCCCTCTATTAGTCTTCCCTCAATGTCTTTCCATTTTGCAGAATATTCTGGATCGCACAAATGAATCAAAACCCTCAACTGCGCAGCCTGAAAATAACTTTTTAGACAAGGTAAAGCTAGGCCCCCGCTCCCCTTAGGTAATTGTAATGTTCTATATTTTATTCTTGGTTTGGCACCCTGCCATATATATCTAGATATAATTTTGTTTACTGGGGGACTTCAACGCCCACGTGGGCACTGACAGTGACACCTGGAGGGGCGTGATTGGGTGGAACGGCCCCCCTGATCTGAACCCGAGTGGTGTTCTGTTATTGGACTTCTGTGCTAGTTACAGCTTGTCCATAACGAACACAATGTTCAAGCATAAGGGTGTCTATCAGTGCACGTGGCACCAGGACACCCTAAGCTAGAGGTCCATGATCGAATTTGTGGTCGTTTCATCAGTCCTCCGGCCATATGTCTTGGACACTCGGGTGAAGAGAGGGGCAGAGCTGTCAACTGATCACCACCTGGGGGTGAGTTGGATCCGATGGCGGGGGAAGAAGCTGGACAGACTCGTCAGACCCAAATGTACTGTGAGGGTTCGTTGGGAATGTAAGGGCCCCGAGCCCCCTGTCAGAGAGATCTTCAACTTCCACCTCTGGCGGAGCTTCGACCAGATCCCGAGGGAGTCTGGAGATATTGAGTCCGAGTGGACCATGTGCGGACGCTTGGAGCTGTGGCCGTGAGGCGGAAATCCCCGAACCCGGTGTTGGACACCAGAAGTAAGGGATGCCGTCAAGCTGAATAAGGAGTGCTATCGGGCCTTTTCTGGCTTGTGGGACTCCCGAGGCAGCTGACGGGTACCAGCAGGCCAAGCGGACTGCAGCCCGGGTGGTTGTGGAGGCAAAAAATCGGGCCTGGGAGGAGTTCTGTGAGGCCATGGAGAAGGACTACCGGTTGGCCTCAGAGAGATTCTGGCAAAATGTCTGGCTCCTCAGGAGAGGGAAGCAGTGCCCTACCAACACTGTCTACAGTGGACCTGGGCAGCTGTTGACCTCGAGTAGGGATGTCGTCGGACGGTGGAAGGAATACTTTGAGGAACTCCTCAATCCCACAAACAGGGGGATCACACTTTTAAGCCTCCCCGGGAAAGTCTATGCCAGGGTACTGGAGAGGAGAATACGGCTGATAGTAGAACCTCTGATTCAGGAGGAACAGTGTGGTTTTCGTCCCGGTCATGGGACACTGGACCAGCTCTATACCCTAATCAGGGTGCTGGAGGGTTCATGGGAGTTTGCCCAACCAATCCACATGTGCTTTGTGGATTTGGAGAAGGTATTTGACTGTGTCCCTCGCGGCGTCCTGTGGAGGGTGCTCTGGGAGTATGGGGTCCGGGGCCCTTTGCTAAGGGCTGTCCAGTCCTTGTACGACCAGAGCAGGAGCTTAGTTCACATTGCAAGAATTTCTAGACGCAGCCAGGGGGGGAGGGTGTCCGGTTTGGGGACCACACAATTTCGTCTCTGCTTTTTACAGATGATGTTGTCGTACTGGCTTCATCAGACCAGGACCTTCAGCATGCACTGGGACGGTTTGCAGCCGAGTGTGAAGCGGCTGGGATGAGAATCAGCACCTCCAAATCCAAGGCCATGGTTCTCAGTCGGAAAAGGGTTCAGGTTGGTAAAGAGTTCCTGGCTTCAAGTATCTTGGGGTCTTGTTCATGAGTGAGGGAAGTCAAGTCACCTTTATTTATATAGCGCTTTTTACAATACAGATTGTTTCAAATCAGCTTTACAGAGATAACAGAAAAATAATGTTGTAATAGTATTGTTAAATATAAAATTAAATGTCCCCAACTAAGCAAGCCTTATTACTGATGTTTTAGGCTATAGAATAAAACATCTTGAGTATATGTTCACCATAGGCCTTATTTCAAAAACAATAAAGGCACTTTAGAATTTCTAAATAGGATTAATTTTTTCCGGATAATCTATTGCATTCAACAACAACAAAATTTAATAATAAAAAACATATTGTTATTTTTTTGGATAAGTGCCAGTTTTATCATATCATTTTAATGATAACATTTGAGAATGCATTAGTCTACATGCTCAAAAGCTCAACTGTTGCTGCTGTTTTTTTTTTTTTTTGTCTTGAGCTGTTAATAGAAAGCAGGTCATCTCATTTTATTCACCAGCATGGAGAATGTCAGTGGACTGAATTGAAAGGAAAATCTCCATTACTTTGCCTCTTTACTTTTTCTTTCAAGGAAGAATTCATTACTTTGAAATTGTTCTCCAACTATCTTTACGCTCAGACTTATAAGGCTCTCTGCTTGTTAGTGTAAAATTATCCATGCAGCACATATTGAGTGAAAATGTTCCTTTTGAAAATCTACATGTACAAGTGCAATTCATTCAACAGCACTGTATAGTCGAATAAAAAGTGTCAGGTTTAACAAAACACAATTATTTTACCAAATGGCCTTATCTAAACAAAAACAATAGCGTAAATTAAATCAAAATTCAGCACTAACATGATACCATCCTGGTAGAAGGATGCTTATGCCATCCTTATGTATATGCTGTTACTACAGTACATCATGTATTTAACATGGCTGGACAGGAACTATATACTGCTTAATATGGTATAGTGGTTCTAGTCAAAATGAAAAGTCATTTCCTGCTCCGTTTGACTTCGAGGTAAAAACACAGTAGCCCATCCATCATGATTTTGTCTGCCATGTCTACAGCTATGCTCATCCAATCACATCCAGTTTGCCATGCCATGCAGCCATCACCTTTATTTTTATAGCGCTTTATGTAATACAGATTTTTTTCACAGCAGCATTACAGTGATCAACAGGAAAAAAACATATTCAATGATGCAAACTTAGTTCAATTCAACTGTAAAGCAGCTCTAAAAAGAAAAGTGTAATTGTTAAGCTGAAGTCAGTTCAGTGTTGATTCAGTTCTGTTATAAAGATCATCCATTTTTAAACTAGTTCAAATAGGCTATAAAGCAGCTCTGCAGAATATAGTGATGTCATCATCCACCTCAGTTCAGTTTTCATCAAAGTGTGTGCGCAGTCAGAATATATTTACACAAGAATATAACAGGGCTATGGATACATTTAAACATGGAACTTCTGCACAGCACACAACTCCAAGATATCAGAGATAACCTCGTTGAGGCTTGCTCATTTTAAGAGGACAGGGTAATCTGCTGGCCACTGGTGTGGCAAAAATATTGGCTATGTCAGCTCCTGCCAGAGGAAAACTTTCCAGCTTGTGGCCTCTGGATTATCTAGTGCATCAAGTTATGTGCTCCAGCTGTTGAATTCAAACAGCTATATCTGTTAGTAATACATTGGTCAGTGTGTCATGATAAACTGCTTTTGGTGTGTGATGGGGTTAGTCTCCATGAAGGGCATCAGTTGGTGGAGAATTTCTGAAAAGCCTAGGAATTCCAGGAGCCTGAGGTGAT
Source organism: Chrosomus eos (assembly GCA_036326025.1). NCBI lineage: Eukaryota > Metazoa > Chordata > Actinopteri > Cypriniformes > Leuciscidae > Chrosomus > Chrosomus eos. The sequence continues at coordinate 31,496,105 of CM070835.1, forward strand.
ACATCATCTCTTTTTTGCTGGTAAGAGGCATATTCATGCTAGAGCAACAAGAGCCATGCAGTGGTAGTTAATGTGGTTAAGTGGTAGCCATGATGGAGTTAAAGGGGATTTCTAATGCTATTTCATGCATTTTTACTTATTTACACTGTTAAAGAGTTGTATTATCATGCTAAACTTGACCAAAGTAAAAAAAAAAAAAAAAAAAAAAAATTGTTTGACGTATGACAGAGTATTTCTGTGCCAAAAACACTACTTCAGGGTTCGTATAAGTTTTGGAACGTTTTTTCCCTCGAGTATGGCCCTGTATGACGTCGTAAAGGGAGGAATTCCTTGTATAAGCACTATAAGAGCGCTTGCACACATCAACCAGAGCAAGAGCAAGGCCCATCAACAATGCTTCTTTAGGGTTATGGAAGTTGTCGGCAGTGCTGCACAGGACTTGCTCTAGAAAGATTTATCCTTTTGTTTTTAGACCAGGAAATCAACAATTTCACCAAAGAAGTATGTTTCTGGTTTTGAGGAAAATATTATCTTTTTCAGCTTCCCAAAGAACCAAGCGTTAAGGGAACAGTGGATGCAGTTTTTTTTTTCCCGGGCAGCAACAGAGTTGTGCAAGTGTGGTTCTTGTTCTTGGCATTGCGCTGACGTACGTTTTATAAACAAGGCCCAGTTTGATGCTAGATTTGCAGATCTGATTTGCAGAAACTGACAGATGGAGTGGTCCCAGCAATAAAATATCCTAGTCATGAGTCGGAACCGTTGGCGGAAAGTAAAACTGCATCAAATGTCTGTGTTTTGTTGGCAATTGGTGCGTAATTGCATATAATGTAAAAAAACACAAACATATTGTGAGTCTTTAGCTCCGCCAACGGCACGCCTCCAGGAGCTCGACTGTTTTTGGAAAAAAGTGGTACAGCTGTACTTGTCTTTTAGAAATCTGATAAAACTAAAGAATCTTCAGGGATATGAAGGATGCAATACTACTCATTAGGTACTCAAGATAAACATGAGATTGACATAAACGGTGTGTGTTATGTCCCCTTTAATGTTAGTGTAGCGGGACGGTATAATCGGAGTGAGAAACCCTCTAAATGCAGCTGACTACACCACCCTGTTAAAAAGGGAAATATTAATACTTATAGGAAAATTGCCTACAAAAAAGGGACACACAGGAATGTGGTTTCAAAGGAAGGGCCTGAGACATGGACACAAAAGTACAAAAGCTTTATGTCACAATAATCAAGCATGAATCTTAAAAGATTATTAAAAGACTGTAGGACTGGGGCTAGGATATGCAAACATTGAAGACACTAGAAAACATGAAAAAGGAGACAGAGGGTTACCTATGGCAGGTAAACTAGTTTAATGAGCACAAGGCTTCTATAATCCGTTCAGTATTTAGGCGTAGTGCTCGACAGGACACTGTCGTTTAAAAAGCATATTTCAAAACTGATAAAAACTGTAAAATTTAATCTATCGCAGTTCAGATATATTCGCCCGCAAATGAGCACAGATGCAGCCAAGCTTTATTTGCATGTGATGATACTGTCTCATTTTACATATTGCATCACAAATTGGTCTTTATCAACCAACTCTGCGTTACAGCCGCTTCAAAGCCTGTACAAACAGGCACTCAAAATTTTAGATAAAAAACCTATTTCATATCATTACTGTAACATTGTGAAGAAATATAGATTATTAACGTTTGAAAATTTTGTTTTGTTTTCGAATGTTAATTTGGTATATAAAATTTTTCATGATTTGGCACCACAGCCCCTGAGTATGTTTGTGAAATCGTGTGAAGAGGTAGGACTTAGAACAACGCGAGCCTCCTCCAGAGGAGACTGTTATGTCAACTTTAGGTCCTCTGCTTTTGGACAGAATTGCTTCTCGGTGAAAGCTGCAGGGATGTGGAACTCGTTGCCTTTAACTATGCGAGAGAGTAGCACCTTGCATCAGTTTAAACTTAACCTGAAGAAATGGTTGAAAGACAGTCAGATTTGTAATCATTAGCACAAAACTGGTTATTGGAGTTGGGTAAAAAATGTAAGAAGGTAAATTTAAAAGGAAACTGTAAATAGTTGTAAATACTACTGGTAGTGCAATTGCATGTTTTGTTGAGATGATCCTTTTGTAGGTGTTTTATCTGTATTTTGTATTGTGAAAGGACTCATCATTGGGAATGCTCATTGTCCACTGTATTAACCTGCTGTCACCTTGCCTCTGTCCGGGGACTACAGATGAAAATTAGCTTCTAGCTATTTCTGGTCTGTGCAACACATTTGTTGTGCGAAGTCCCTGTTAAATAAACAATAAATAAATAAATAATCACAAAACTCTTACCACCAGGTGCACGGATCTCAGTACACCACACACACACAAACACATAAGAGCATGTATGAACACACTGTACTCCATAACAGTCCCACCACCACACACGAAGGCCAACTAGCGGTCTGGCCTGAAGCCACGGCTCCTGCAACAAAAAACAGAAAGTCTCCAAACAACATAAACAAATAATGACTAATTATACTAATGTGTACCACTTAAAGAAAAAAAAATATAACAGACCAAACCAATTTTATGAAATGGTGTGGAGTGAACCATCTACAAACAAATGTTACTAAAACAAAAGTAATTGGTAATTGATTTTAGAAGCAAAAAATACCATCCCTCACCTATTCCTATTCACAGCAGAGACGTTGAGAAAATGGACTCCTATCAGTAATTGGTGATCCAGATAGATGACAGACTTGACAAAAAACACAGGAACTATAAAAGGGGCCAGAGCAGACTCTCTTCTTGAGAAGACTCAGGTCCTTCAATGTATGTAGCAACACACGTCGTCACTAGTGCCCCGCTTTACGCCGTAGTGTGCTGGGGCACTGGGATTAAAGCTGGAGATACCAAAAGGCTGAATAAGCTTAAGATGGCGGGCTTTGTCATTGTGGATCTGGACATGCTTGAGGTTGTTACAGAGAGGAGAATAATGTCCAAGATGTTGACCATCACAAACAATACGTCACACCCCCTCCATGACATGCGTGCTGGAATGAGAAGTACATTCAGCAACCAATTGATCCAGCCACGGTGCAACAGAGGACGCTTCTGGAGGTCATTTATGCTTTCTGTGAGACTTAACATTTTATCTTTCCTGTGCCGAGCTATCATTAACCATTCAATCTAGGAATTATGTCACTGACTGCACCCATTGTATAGCTGTACTTAATGCAGTTAATTATCAAACATAAAATATTCATTACTGCTTTTATTGTTTGACCGGTTTTTATTTATATTTTACTCTATTTTGTCCTTCTTAAACTTCAAACAAGATGATGGCAATTTGTTTATTTATTTTTGTGTATAGTAGGTTTTGTGTGTACTTTACTGTCTCCATGTATTGCTTTCTAGTTTTCCAACTGGGATCAATAAAGTACTACTAGTACTACTACTATTATACTACTACTACTACTACTACTACTACTACTAATACTACTACAACAAATAAATAATTAGGCATTAAACCAAACAAAGAGAAGCATAACACTTACGAGATTTAAAGTCTCATACCAAGTGAAAGTTCACAACACTTTCGTATACATTACTCCAAATAGAAAAAAATAGAAACAACGAAAATAGACTCAACAGCAAATTTGGACTTGAGCCAAAAATTGAAAAAGCAAAAACACACAAAACAAGGTAAAAAAATAAAATAAATAAAGAACGAAGAAAATACAAACTAAAGAACAAAGAACAAATTTGAGCAAGCAAACAAATATACAAAAAGCAATAGGACAAACCAAATACAAGTTAAAGAGCAAATGTAAATAAACCAACAATAAATGAAACAAAAATACACACTGGATAACTGGTCTGACGGAGAAAATCAGTAAACAGTGCAGATACACGCTAAAGAGCAGGTTTAGATCACGGGAAACAAATGTAAACAAAGAAGCAGCGTCAGAGAATGTTGCCCCGCCGACTTTGATGAACACAACGGGTTCTATTTAGACTATTCCCCCTAAACGAATTAACAGAATTATTTCACAAGTATTGCCTTAAAATTCCGCTTTTTATAACCACAAACATATGTGATTGGCAAACTTGCGCACCTATGACATGTTAGAAAGCAAAGACCTCAATCAATGCACTGTTTATCCCACTACATTAGGAAGTCAATTCACCTAAAACTCACCCTCTTGTACCTTTGTTCTTCTTAAAAATGTGAAGAGAGAGAAAACAAATTGATGCCATCTGGGTCTCTTTCCACTGTCACCGCCCATGCTGGCCTGTGCTGGTTTGCACACAGTAGACACTCAACCATCAGACGAGTTATGGGATCTGGGAATCTGGGTTGTTAAACTTTATACCTTTATTTCTTCCAGCCTGCCATTTTGAAAGATGTTCGCTGGAGTTTTTCATTTTATTCCAAGCCTTGGAGAAAAAGTCTTTTAATGTTTTAGTGCTGAACCCTATAAGAAAAAGTGACTCATGAAATTGATGTTGGAAGAGACAATTGTATTAAAATGGCATGATATCACAGATTTAATGAGTTTTAAAATGTTATCTTGCTCTTTTCTTCCTTAAAATGTGCTTTGATCAATTTTAGTGGTTTGCCAACTTCCCTGAGTCACATTTGGGTTGTGCTACACTTCTCTTTTAGACACACACTCACAAACTCCTCTAAGCACTTCCCCTCGGGGGAAATCATACTCGGTTACTAACGTAACCTTGGTTCTCTCTAGAAAGGGAACGAGTACTGCGTAATATCTTACGCTATGGGGAAAACCTCTTTTCCACGAGATATTGAAGCCAAAAATTATCCTTAATTTTGAATCAATGCAAAACGTTTTGCAGCAGCATGCAGACATATAGGCGAGGCGGCGTGCGTGCCTATTGGCTGTCCTGCTGCAACAGCAGCAGCGTATCGAGAGAGGCCCTGGATGACACCTTATCCAATGGAAGCGATTCGCGCCCATTTCGTCACGTCCCGCCAGAAAGGGAGTGGCCTCGTCCTATAAATATAGCGCGATAGGCGTATACAAACTGGTTTTCATCGCCGAAGCGAACCAGAGCGTGTTGTAGCATGGCAAGATTTGCAGTACTCATTCCCTCTCTAGAGAGAACCGAGGTTACGTTAGTAACCGAGTACGTTATCTTACGAGAGTACTCTCATACTGCGTAATATCTTACACTATGGGGAACACAGTGCAGCACGCCGTGCATACTGGGATCCAACACCAAAGTCCCAAGGGCCAAAGCCCGGGGTTCATATAGTGCATAATCACCAGACTCACAGAGAGTGAAGGAAGAGAGGCTAGAAGCGTCAATCCTTATAAAGTAGCATCTCGCGGGAGCTAATTATATTAATAGTGCACCACTCAGCCAGGGTGAAAACTTTCAGCCTAAACTGGGTGGCCCAAAGGGTTCAGCACTCACGGAGCTGATTCATCAGTCAGTGAGCGATGTATAGGCAAAAAACCCAGCATCTGGGCCGGCACAGCGGAGCAGATAGCACTGAATTCTAGACCGACAGAAGCTTGGCTTGTAAGGCGGGAACCTCTAGGTTATAGAACCTTATAAATGTAGACGGTGAGGCCCAGCCTGCCGCCGTACAGATATCTTGCAAGTTAATCCCACTAGACCACGCCCACGACAAGGCCAATCCTCTCGTGGAGTGCGCCCTGATACCCAAAGGACACTGCAGGCCCATTGAAGTATAAGCCAGCACTATGGCGTCGACTATCCATCTGGATAGGCTCTGTTTCGATGCGGCTAGTCCCTTAGAACGTCCGCCGAATAAAACAAAGAGCTGCTCAGTCTGTCTAAAAACAGACGAGCGGGACACATAAGCACTCAGTGCCCTGACAGGGCAAAGGAGACTCGCGCCCTCCTCCTCATTGTGAACCGGAAGGGCAGACAGGGAAATAACCTGGGCCCTGAACGGTGTGCTGAGGGATTTTGGCACATAGCCGTGCCTTGGTTTGAGTATGACCTTAGAGTCATTAGGCCCAAACTTCATACACGACGCGCTCACAGAGAGCACTTGTAAGTCCCCCACGCGCTTCACTGAAGCGAGAGCCATAAGAAACACAGTTTTGAAAGACAGATGTTTCATGTCTGACTGATGTATTGGCTTGAATGGGGCACCTTTCATGGCCTCCAAGACCGTAGAAAGGTCCCACGTCGGGACTGACGGGGGTCTGGGAGGGTTCAGCCTCCGAGCTCCCCTGAGGAATCGCACAACTAGGTCGTTTTTCCCCAGTGACTGACCGGACATAGGTTTCGCTAACGTTGCTATGGCTGCCACGTATACTTTGAGCGTGGATGGGGTCCTGCCCTTATCCAACAGCTCTTGAAGGAAGGAGAGTACTTCCGTAACCCTGCAGTCTACGGGTGAAAAGCCCCGAGCTTGACACCAGGTAGAGAACACAGACCACTTCGAGGAATAAAACCGTCTAGTAGACGGGGCTCTGGTTTGTGTGATTGTGTTTAACACTCCCTCTGGGAGATCTGTGGGTACCTGTTGATGGCCCATGCATGTAGGGACCACAGTTCCGGGCGGGGATGCCAAATCAAGCCCTTTGCCTGAGAGAGGAAGTCTCTCCTCAACGGTATAGGCCACGGGGCAGTGCTGGTCAGCTGCATTAGGACTGGGAACCAAGTCTGGTTCGTCCAGAGCGGAGCTATAAGCAGCACTGGGCATCCGTGTTCCCTGATTCGTTCCAACACTTGTGGCAGGAGCGAGACAGGTGGAAAAGCATACAGGGGGCATTGGGGCCAGCGCATCCTTGCTTTTCGAGAAAAAATTCGGGCAGTGAGCGTTTTCGTAGGACGCGAACAGGTCCACCTGTGCTCTGCCGAATGTTTCCCACAGCAGTTGGACCGTCTGCTGGTGCAGCGACTATTCTCCTGCTGGGATCTTGTTTCTGGACAGCCTGTCTGGTCCCAGATTCAGGCGACCAGGCACATGCGCCTCTTTCAGTGAAAGCAGGTTGAGCTGAGCCCAGACCAGGAGGCGTTCCGTCAGCCTTTAAAGGTTTCGGGATCTGACGACGCTCTGGTGATTTATGTATGCCACCACTGACATATTGTCCGATCGGACCAAGACGTGTTGACCTCTTATCTGGGGACAGAAGCGCCGTAGCGCGTTGTCGACTGGCATCATTTCCAGACAGTTTATGTGTAGGAGCTTTTCCCGTTCTGACCACTGGCCGAAGAACGGTCTGCCTGCGAGCAGCGCTCCCCATCCCGAGGTGGAGGCGTCCGTAGACACCACCTTCACACTCGAGGAAGTCCCCAGGCTCACACCTGACTGATACCAGTCGGTCATTTTCCAAGGTTCCAAAGCTGAGACGCATTCTAGATCGACCCTGAGGCGAAACAGACCAGTGGTCCATGCTCGGGGCGGAACTCGAGTTCTCAGCCACAGCTGCAGCGAGCGCATGCAAAGCAGACCCACCTGGAGTACTGAAGCTGCTGAGGCCATGAGGCCCAGCATCTTCTGAAACCTTTTGAGCGGGACTATAGAGCCGCGGCAGAAGGATTTTACAGCTTGGTGAACGCTCTGTGCGCGCTCTGGCGACAGATGCGCTGTCATAGATATCGAATCGAGCGCTGTTCACAGAAAAGAAATTTTCTGACTAGAAGACAGCGAGCTCTTCGCCCAATTGACTGTGAGACCCAGATTCTCGAGATGCTCGAGTATGCTCGAGATGCTTTCGGTTCTATGAGCTCTGAATGAGATCGAGCTAGAATCAGCCAATCGTCCAGGTAGTTCAAAACTCGCATGCCCCAAAGTCTCAGGGGTGCGAGAGCCGCGTCCATTCACTTTGTAAATGTACGGGGTGCCAAGGACAGGCCGAACGGCAGGACTGTGTATTGGTATGCCTGGCCCTCGAAGGCGAATCTCAAGAATCGCCTGTGACAGGACGCCACCTGTATTTGGAAGTAGGCGTCTTTCAGATCTATTGACACAAACCAGTCCCCTTGGCACACTTACGCGAGGATTTTCCTGGTTGTGAGCATTCTGAACTGGCGCTTCGCGAGCGCTCTGTTCAGCTGTCGCAGATCTAGAATGGGTCTGAGACCCCCGTCTTTTTTTCGGTACCAGAAAATATCTGCTGTATAGCCCCCCTTCGCTGTGAGCCTGAGATAAAGCCTCTATGGCCCCTTTGCTCGTACTTTTTTACCGTTGTTTCGACTCGCGCCGTATAACGGCGGGGACGTCGAGCAAACTGCAGTGAATAGCCTCTTTTTATAGAGTTCAACACCCATTCTGATACCCCGGGAAACTTCGTCCACGCATCTGCGCGGTAGCTAGAGGTAGAATGAAGTCTGAGCTCTGGCCGTGACATAACGGCGGCCGGAGAGCTCCTGTGTGCTGAGAAACAAACACTGTGTTTATAGTGTGCGAGGCGAGGGGGGGGGGCCCTGAGCACACCGGGCGGCCTGGCCGCGCTCAGCTTCACTGTGACAGAATGTGGAGAGAAGGCGAGCGGGGCGAACCCCGTGGGGACAGCGGGCACATTCACTGCACTGAAAACACTGTCGGCTCGTGCCGCCTGAACGTGTGTTGGTTTAGTTTTTACAGAAACTATGTGACATGCTTCGTGTAGTGTTTGTGGGCACTGTGTCGTGGGAACGTTCATTACATTTATTGCACAATTGACAAGAGACGATTTTATTTGTGCTAGCCCTGCATTGCAGCGGGCTGTGTCTGTGTGTGGGAATGGGCACTGAGACGTGGGCATTCTTACAACACTCATAACACCATCAGCCGTGGCCGGAATACCAGAAAATACACTCTTTTTGGGATTTATCTGGATCGCCGCAAAAATGGCGTTTGTGTGCAGGCAAGCGGGCTGTGGTACCGGCTTGTTTACTGTGAAATACACTGGAACAGTTGCATTGTTTGGAACTGAAGGAGCGAGAAGTTTCAGTGGAGTCTGGCCGTGGCGAGTCTTAAACACCGTTGTTTTCCTAGGAGGCTAGGAAGACTCTGAGCTGACTGTATGTGTGTTGGTTTCGTTTTACAGAAACCGTGGTACATGCAGTGTGTCGTGATTGTGGGCACTGGGTTGTGGGCACATTCACTACATTTAATGCACAATTGACATGAGTGGATCTCATTTGTGCGAGCCCTGCACTGTGGCGGGCTGTGTTTGTGTGTAGAAATGAACACTGGGCTGTGGGCATTTTTATTACACTCATAACACCATCGGCTGTGGCCGGAATACCAGAAAATACACTGCTTATATGATTTTTCTGGGTGTGCAGGCAAGCGGGCCATGGTACCCGGCTTGTTTACTGCAAAAATACACTGGAACAGTTGCATTTTCTGCAACCTAACGAGCGAAAAGTTAGTCTGGCTGCGGCGAGACTAAATTTGATCTGCTGCGAGAGCTGGGATCGAATACGAGTCTCCCGTGCGAAGGCTTCGGGTTTCGCCACTGAGCCACAGGGGGAAACAACACAAGCTTAAATTAGCTCGAGCAGATGAGAGAGCGTCATCACAGTTTTGTGTGTGTCGTCGTTTGTTTGCAGGCGTGCGTGTTATACAACAGGCTCATTCCTGCAATATTGACATTTTCAAACTAAGAGGAGCTGAGAAAAGTTTGAGAAATAGGTCCGGCCTCGGCGGGACTAAAACACACTCTTTCCTCATTTCGCCGGTTTCCCTGACGACTCGCGGGCAGAAGGGGGGAGGTCCACAGAGCTCTCCCAATCCTCGCTGTCCGACGACAGGATAGAACAGGCCTCGGCTGTTTCGTCGAACTCAATGGCGGAAGCGGCGGCAGACGGCGGCCGCTGTCCGTCGGTGAGTGACTCGAGCGATGCCGGCGAAGCTGGCGTGCGAACCGACGAGCTTTGGCGGGCAGGAGAGAGCTCGGGGGCGCGCTGAGCACGGCGCTTCTTACGGCGCGGGACTAAAGCGGGCGGAAGTCATGGGCACCAGCTCACAATGAGGGCATCATAGACTAGTTTTATGAATTATCTTACATGTGTTGTTTTCCAGTAACAAGTGCTTTTATACATATATTAGAGGGTAGGCTACCTATTGGATTTTTGAAAATTGCCCTTCATGTAGTGTGTAACATAGATCTAAGTGAACGAAAACATCCTACAAAGTTTTAAACATGAAAGTTCACTAAATTTCTCTAAATTTATGACGTCACCTGTACAATTTATTTGAACAAGATACGCCCACTTATTGTGTTCGGAGACGCCAGGGAAAACTAACATGATGTCGACGAGAGGCTGTGTTTTGAAGTGCGACGCAAAAGCAAACTTTTTTCATCTGCCCAGTGAAGAGCATTTGAAGACTAAGTGGCTACAGTTCATATATACAACTATAGTTTATTTGGAGTTTATTTGGATCAGCTTCCTTCTCCGAATCACAACCTGTAAGTATTATTAATATTAATTGTTGCTTTTATGTTTTATTTATCATGCTCAATAATTATTTTGTGTGTTGTGTACGCACAGCGCAGCTTCTAGGTCTTCAATGTCAATTGTATTGATATATGTGAAGTGCAGGGCTCTCAAGTGTGACGCATTGAGCGTGACAGTCACTCATTTCGGTCTTTTGTCACGCCTCTCCCGCCACACATTGTATTTCTCACGCTGCAAAACTATTTGTAATATATTTAAAATGCCGCAGCGCCCAAAACTCTGGCCGCGTCGCTCTCACTGTCGAACCGGCAGGAATCAAGCGCGTCTCCTCTGGTCTTGTTCATCTGGTGTTGTTAGCCAATCAGAAAATAGCACTATTGTATCTGGGTAAGAAATAACGCACCAACCAATGACACCCCGTCGGCTCGGTGTCACTCCTTTGGGCTATGGTAGCTAACATATCACCGCAGATTAGCGTCACGCAAAGGCGGGGTTTCGAAAAATGACTCGCTAAACGATTCATATGGGAGTCGGTGAGCAAATCAGGTAAAAATAAATGCATATTATAAGACAACAAAAGTGTTTTTTGTCATTTCATGCTTGTAAAACTGTTGTTGGGGACTCCCAGAACAATATTAGGAACGTTTTAAATGCCATAATAGGTACCCTTTAATAGTGCACATAAACAGTAGTATTCTCACTTGAAACTGAGTGTATTTTTTATCAAATATATTAAAGGGTACCTATCATGGAATTTTGAAAATTACCTTTCATGTAGTGTGTAACATAGATCTAAGTGAACGAAAACATCCTGCAAAGTTTTAAATATGAAAGTTCACCGTATACAAAGTTAGGTAACACTTTATTTGAAGGGGTGTGCATAAGACTGACATGACACTGTCATAAACATGACATAACACCTGTCATGCACATGAAGGAGTCTTTATGAATGTTTATGACTGTTGTCATTAAGTGTCATTCGGTAAATTATGACACTTTTAATGCAAAGTTGACATTGTTTAAAATGTCTTTGTTATGACAACTTGACATTAACAAAGACAAAAAATGTCTTTGTTATGACAACTTGACATTACCCAAGACAAAAATGTCTTGATTATGACAACTTGACATTAACAAAGACGGAAATGTCTTTGTTATGACAACTTAATATTAACCAAGAAATCATAACCTGTCAACCTGTCACAAATATGTCATAACAGGTCTAATTATCAAACTTCAAGCATTTTGCAGTGTAATAACCCTTAATGACATCTTTATAACTAGTACAATGTGTTCCACTTTACTTGAGGACAAGTAAAATATTCATGACACAGTTATAATGGTGTCATGACGGCCAAAGATGTCACAGGTTGACAGGTTATGATTTCTCGGATAATGTCAAGTTGTCATAACAAAGACATTTCCGTCTTTGTTAATTTCAAGTTGTCATAATCAAGACATTTTTGTCTTGGGTAATGTCAAGTTGTCATAACAAAGACATTTTAAACAATGTCAACTTTGCATTGAAAGTGTCATAATTTACCGAATGACACTTAATGACAACAGTCATAAACATTCATAAAGACTCCTTCATGTTTATGACAGGTGTTATGTCATGTTTATGACAGTGTCATGTCAGTCTTATGCACACCCCTTCAAATAAAGTGTTACCCAAAGTTATTATCTCTCAAAAGTAAGAGTCGACTCTGAGTCGTTGATATGAATTGATAAACGAACGATGCACTTTCGTACGTCACTTGTCCAAGTTATTTGTATAAGATACGCCCACTCATTGCATTAGGAGACACCAGGGAAAACATCATGTCGACGAGACGCTGCTGTGTTTTGAAGTGCGACGCAAAAGCAAACTTTTTTCATCTGCCCAGTGAGGAGCATTTGAAGACAGTGGCTACAGTTCATAACTATACCACAGAAGTATTATAGCCCGAACTTGTTCTGTGTTCGCGTCATTTTGAAGATGATTGCTTCACAAACCTAAATGCTATAAAGTATGAATTTGCGAGCCGGCTGATACTGAAGGAGGGAGGTTCAGTACCGAGTTTATTTGGATCAGCTTCCTTCTCCGAATCACAATCTGTAAGTAGGCTGTTGCTTTTATGTTTGTATCATGTTCTATAATTATTTTGTGTGTTGTGTACGCACAGGCACAGCGCAGCTTCTAGCAGCTAACTTAGGTCTTCAATGTCAATTGTATTGAAATATGTGAAGTGTTTGTCGTTGTTAATGGAGTTGTCACAGGGCTCTCGAGTGTCACGCATCACGCATTGAGCGTGACAGTCACTCATTTCGGTCTTTTGTCACGCTCTCCGGCCACACATTGTATTTCTCACGCTGAAAAACTATTTGTAATATATTTAATATGCCGCAGTGCCCAAAACTCACTCACTGTGGAACCGGCAGGATTCAAGCGCGTCTCCTCCAGTGTTGCCAGGTCTGTATGCCTGCACTGTTTCCGCGGGTTGTTTGTGTAGTGCACGCTGGTTGACGCGATTGTTTTATCCACTGGAACATGATTGTTATTGAGGAAACACCCGGGAACGCTATTTGACTATTTTTGGCCGTGATTGGGTTAGTTTGATGAGCAATTGGGCTGGTTTTGTTGTGCAGACCTGGCAACCCTGGTCTCCTCGGGTGTTGTTCGTCTGGTGTTGTTAGCCAATCAGAAAATAGCACGGTTGTATCTGGGTAAGATCTAGCGCAACAACCAATGACACCCCGTCGGCTGGGTGTCTAACATATCACCACAGATTAGCGTCACGCAAAGGCGGGGTTTGGAAAAATGACTCGCTAAACGATTCATTTGGGAGTCGGTGAGCAAATCAGGTAAAAATAAATGCATATTATAAGACAACAAAAGTGTTTTTTGTCATTGCATGCTTGTAAAACTGTTGTTGGGGACTCCCAGAACAATATTAGGAACATTTTAAATGCCATAATAGGTACCCTTTAAATCAATTTAAGTTATCCTGCAGGTGGCCTTTCTGAGGCGTCCTAGTTTAGCACCTTTAAAACAATGAGGACAAACTGAATAAAGGTGGATTTGCTGCATGCTTTTCACATGCACCTTCACAATCAAAAGCATTTGTTAGCTCATACGAGAAAACAAACTCATCAGCAGGTATTGACCCAACAAACAGTTTGATGAATCCACCGCTGTTGGAAATTAAGCCCCTACAGAGTCTTTATAGCTCGCTGTAGAGATCCCAGCGGGAGAGTCGAGTGCTGTGTTTATGTGAGCATGTTTGCTTCAATATAGCCTTAAACACATCCGATATTATCACTTTCACTCGACTGTCTACATCCGATGTCGTACTTACACTGTACTGCCGTATTCGAGAAGTGAATTTGAAAAGCAAAGTGAGGTATTGGTTTCTCTCATTCGGCACTTAAAAAATGATTGGGGTCAATAATACCCAGAATGAGAAATCCCCCCACTTGGCCTTTCTATCAGCAAGCTTGTTCTGTGTCTCGGCAAATTTACTAACTTCTATGACTTTTCCTCTCACCTCATGTTGCCCTGACAACTGTCTGTGAACTGAAAGATCGTTGTTATGAACATGTCTTTAGACGAAAACTGAACCATAAGGATGCCAACATGGGCAATTAAAATAGTGAAGATGGTTAGGAACTCCAAACGTGGAATCAATACTCATTTTCTTTCTGTTAGAGATCACTCAAACTCATGTTTGGGGTTTTACCTTGTCAGCTGGATTTTTTCTTAAATTGAAATGAATTGGATATTACAATGATTTGGACTTCAGCTGGACCCCAGAGATACACGGCTAAATGACAGGGTAATTAAGGAGGTGTAAAGAGTTTAATGAAGACATAACAAAATGTAATTAGTTTCTAATTAACCACACTTGACTGAATAGAAACTCTTTTCATATAGAGGAAAAGACTCACTCAGCTTGGGTTTCTTCATTGTGACCTTTGGACTTTGGAGTTAAACATGAGCCATATCTTTAGTAATGCATTCAGTCCCAGTTTTAGCTTTAGTTTACATAATTTTATTTGGTATTGAAAGTACAATTGAAAAATAATAATGTAGTAAAATAAATAGCAGACATTTCAACAAAGTGGCATTCAAATCCAGAAGCTTAGGTATTTGAGTGCATTATTAAAGGGTACCTATTATGGCATTTAAAATGTTCCTAATATTGTTCTGGGAGTCCCCAACAACAGTTTTACAAGCATGCAATGACAAAAAACACTTTTGTTGTCTTATAATATGCATTTATTTTTACCTGATTTGCTCACCGACTCCCATATGAATCGTTTAGCGAGTCATTTTTCCAAACCCCGCCTTTGCGTGACGCTAATCTGTGGTGATATGTTAGACACCCAGCCGACGGGGTGTCATTGGTTGTTGCGCTAGATCTTACCCAGATACAACAGTGCTATTTTCTGATTGGCTAACAACACCAGACGAACAACACCAGAGGAGACCAGGGTTGCCAGGTCTGCACAACAAAACCAGCCCAAATTGCTCATCAAACTAACCCAATCACGGCCAAAAATAGTCAAATAGCGTTCCCGGGTGTTTCCTCAATAACAATCATGTTCCAGTGGATAAACAATCGCGTCAACCAGCGTGCACTACACAAACAACCCGCGGAAACAGTGCAGGCATACGGACATGGCAACACTGGAGGAGACGCGCTTGAATCCTGCCGGTTCCACAGTGAGTGAGTTTTGGGCACTGCGGCATATTAAATATATTACAAATAGTTTTTCAGCGTGAGAAATACAATGTGTGGCCGGAGAGCGTGACAAAAGACCGAAATGAGTGACTGTCACGCTCAATGCGTGATGCGTGACACTCGAGAGCCCTGTGACAACTCCATTAACAACGACAAACACTTAATATATTTCAATACAATTGACATTGAAGACCTAAGTTAGCTGCTAGAAGCTGCGCTGTGCCTGTGCGTACACAACACACAAAATAATTATAGAACATGATACAAACATAAAAGCAACAGCCTACTTACAGATTGTGATTCGGAGAAGGAAGCTGATCCAAATAAACTCTGTACTGAACCTCCCTCCTTCAGTATCAGCCGGCTCGCAAATTCATACTTTATAGCATTTAGGTTTGTGAAGCAATCATCTTCAAAATGACGCGAACACAGAACAAGTTCGGGCTATAATACTTCTGTGGTATAGTTATGAACTGTAGCCACTGTCTTCAAATGCTCCTCACTGGGCAGATGAAAAAAGTTTGCTTTTGCGTCGCACTTCAAAACACAGCAGCGTCTCGTCGACATGATGTTTTCCCTGGTGTCTCCTACTGCAATGAGTGGGCGTGTCTTATTCAAATAACTTGTACAAGTGACGTACGAAAGTTAGAGAAAATGCATCGTTCGTCTATCGATTCATATCAACGACTCAGAGTCGACTCTTACTTTTGAGAGATAATAACTTTGTATACGGTGAACTTTCATATTTAAAACTTTGCAGGATGTTTTCGTTCAGTTAGATCTATGTTACACACTACATGAAAGGTAATTTTCAAAATTCCATGATAGGTACCCTTTAACCACTTAGCGGGCAGAGATATTTGGTGGTGTCCCACGTGTAGTTTTGGATAGATTTTCAAGGTAAACAACACAAAAGCTTTTAGCAAAGTCATACATATCATTTTTGCACCTGTTCAGCTTCTGATTCAATGCACTTGAGTGCTCTGATACGTCACATCAAAATACAAATCATTAAGAATTTGACAGCTCTAAAAAATGTGAGATATTGCTAAAAATTAGAAAATCTAAAACCGTTGTACCATCTTTTGCTAAAAAAACATCCAGTTCCTAATTTACCAGCAGGTTACCACCTTTTACTCAGCACCTGCAAGTAAAAATGGAACAAATTCGGTCTTTCTTCAGTACTTGCAGACGCTGCAAAGATTTCCCCAGAACAACTAACCTGGCAAATGTTTCTTATTCTTTGGGGCAGATTCACTCACACACTTTTAGTGTGTACTGTTTAAAAATGCAGCCTCAGAGGAAGGTTCCGCTATTCTTTCTTGCACTACAAATCTTGCTGGGTTTGTCTTTGCATGGTACACTGTGAACACACCATACTGGGTGTGAAAACATTTCTTACAATCCCTTCAGCTTCATTCCATTTTTATCCACTTTTTTCATATAACAATCAGTGAAATGTTCTCTATATGAATGCAATAGGTTTTTTTTAAAAACTGGTCACAATGACATTATTCGACTTACCGTTCAACCATAAAGTGTAATAAAGCATCGACAAAGTCCCAGAAAAGGCGTTTCGATTCTTTCCGCAGCAATATTACAGACGGGTTAAATATCACAATAGTAATATCTGTATAATGGAACACACGATGCCTTAATAAAATCACACAATGCTAGTGTTAAGTTAATGAACATTTTTGATTAAGTTTATTTAAGTGCTTTCCGTCATTTGAACATAATAAATGTAGTTACCTGCTTTAGAAACATTCCAGTGAACACTTTTTGGGATTAAACGTGAAAAGAGGAGACAATTAGGCTACATTTTAAAGGATCCGCGTGAAAACAAACTTGGAAAGAGATTTAGGGAAAAAAACAAGAGATTCTTTTCTTCATTCCAGTGAATTATTAATGGGATATCGTACATGATATTGGGAGAACAGACCATAAATGCACAGTATATGTTGTCTTTTTTCATACTATTACAGCGGAATACAAAGCGGAAAAACTAAAATAATAAAAAGAATGCGGAGATGAAAAAGAGCTCTTGGCAGATATTCTTGTGATATCATGTCACATTAAAATACCAAGCGTTACGTTGTTCTCATGATGTCGTCAGACAAATAATTTCAAAATATAAGCTTGCACCACAATTTAATCATTATTTGTCAGTTTGACTGAATGAGCTGTAAAATTTCCTTCATGCTCTATTGTCAGATAGAAGTATCACTCATAATTCAAAACGCAGTCGGCTCGTCAGGAATAAGTTGGATAAATCACATATTTAGCTCTGTGCACTCTCAAAATAAAAATGTAATTATGTTCTGTCATTACTCTAACAATGTTTAAATTGTTGACTCACCTGTTTCTCTATATTAGAGACAAAGTGTCCTTGGTTTGACACATTCAATTTCCACCAACTTCTCACTCTTGAGTCTTTATTATATATATATTATTATTATTATTATTATTATTGTTAGTGGTGCTTGCCAAAGACAAAGCATAACTATTGTTATTTGTCTTATTATTCTTCCGGACAAAACTTAGGCGTGCTGCTCGTGCCGCACCGTTTGTCATAGACCCATGAATGAGGTGTCAAATCGTGTGGATTATTGAGGAGAGGTGTGCTTTATCTTTTATACGTGATCGGGTGTTCGATGTTTGCCCTGCAGGCGAAAAATCCCATAGACTTAACATTGAGACGAACTTTGACGAGTCATAGCTCTGAACGAGGATTTCGTAGAAACGTGGATTATCACATTTGAAGACACTGGCAGGATCTGTAAGAACACACCTCGCAACAAGTTGTACCCCTGGGTCACAACAGCTACCCAAAGTTGCCCCATATACATACTATGGTAAATGCATTGTTCATGAAACAAGGATTTGTGCACACGTTTATCCTACTGCATAGGAATTTTTTATTGAACATAGTCTCATAGAGACAAGGGACGGGTTCATTTTACTCAGGCACCCCATCAGTCTTTCAGAATCATTGTGAAGCTATCAAGACACGCCTTAGCAACAATTTAAAGCAACCTAGCAACACGTGCCATTGACTTCCATTTAAAGAGATCAAAGGGATTATCTTTGGATTGAAGTGTCAGAGAAACATGAGGGTTTGACTCGGGGCAGCAAACAGCCAATCACAAATCACCTTCAACACGTCTTAGCAACCATTGTCCATTGTCATCCCAAACCCACAGAGGATATCTTCAAATCTGAATGTCAAAGAAGCATTGCGGTTGCATTATCATCATTGGCAGCTGCCAAGCCACTCCCTAGCAACCATTTAGCAAGACCTATATCTGCATCATAACATTGTAGAGACATTGAAGTTGGCTCTTTTGACTCATATTAACAAACAGGATTTCCAACAAGCTACATATGCTAACATTGAATAGCTACATGCCTGATTAAGCACTGAGCTATTGGTTTAGTTTAGAACATGCTAAGAACTAAATAAAAACTCTATAGTAACCATCTGTGACAACTACCAACCGCATAGAAAAACATAGCAATCACCCAGAACACCCTGGCAACCATCTAACAAAACCATAGCAATGAGCAATCACCCAAAACACTTTAGCAACCACCTAGAAACACCCTAGCAACCAACCAGAACAGTCTAGCACCAACTCATAACACTCTAGCAACTGCCCAGAACACCCTAGCAACTGCCTATCAACTCCATAGCAATCACTCAGAACACTAGCAGCCAAGTGCAGATTTTTGCCACAGCAAGCACCACTCACATTTTCTTCAGGAAATGAACATTCTAGTTATTATTATTATTATTATTATTTTATTTATATATTTTTTTCTTGTGGATGCCTGTCAGGATCATGCATTCAAACATTCAAGCAAAGAAAACAAAATGTGAGATGACAGCTTTCACAAAGAAGGCTGGATTCGAAATTGAGGATTATAATAAATGCATTTACTAAGAATGAATGCCTGTTGATAACGGCATTTATTTAATGCACTTTCTGTGTTGTCATTTTAAATACTCACACCACTAGTGCCTAGATAAAGTTGATTGGAGGTGCTTAGAGAATGAGATGTAGGTTTTTACACTAAAATACTGTGAGCAAGCAGGCACAGTTCTTTAGTGAATGAGTTCTTTAGTCCTTCTTCAAAAACATGTTTTTGTCTTACACTGATTCACTATGGTAAGCCTATTTTTTTTCGACCTGATGGGATAGTTTTCACGGCAAATTGCATATGTGTCACTCACCATTGCATGTTCTCTATTTGTGTCATATCCACATACAGAGAAAAGTTGCTCTGGCTACTTTGACGCGTGTCTGGTGTGGGAGTGGCATAGTTATCACAACGAGCAAGAAAGGTTGACACGGAGCTCGCTAAATCTCGAACTTCCAGGGAATCACACAGAACACAGGAGAGTCTTCTGGGAATGCAACAGAGTTTGTAATAAAAAAAGCCAAGCATTGGCTTGGCTTTGTAAAAGTTTAAAAGTGAAATACCTTACTCATCTGTTGAGTAATACAAACGCCATCTCTCCGTGGTTATGGCAATTTTATTACTCAACAGGTGAGTAAGGTATTTTATTGAACCGATAAATTGCCATACAGTATGTAGCTCTCTAGTTCATTGTAAAGCATTTTCTATTGTGAAGGGTTATTTCATTATGGTTGTTGTAGAGCTGTGCTGGAATTTATTTTCAAGGAAGTACTGTCTATTGATGGGTAAAGCTACAGTAATATCTTCAGTCGGTAACACTTTATTTGAAGAGGTGTGTTACGGTGGGTTGTGGAGAATGGATTGAGGGCTCAAGTGCAGAGTGAATTGAAGAGGTTTTAATTAAGTAAAACATAAAATAAACAAACCAACGAAAGAAATCCAGGTCTCAGTAAAACTTAATGCCACACAGACATGGCAGGGCAGGACAGAACAGAACAGGCAGATAACAGGCAGGATAACAGGTGGGACAAATAAACCAATGATCAGATAACAAGGGGGAGGGACCAAACAATGACAAGAGCACATGGCCCATATACCCAAACACTCATGTGCAACACGAAGACAGGACAGACATGTGACACTACCCCCTCCCTACGGAGCGGCTACCAGACGCTCCATAAGTCCCCTTGGTGAAGACCCCTGGGGCGGCCAGGGCGGTGAAAGAGCCTTCGGCGGCCAGGGCGGTGAAGAGCCCTCGGGCAGCCAGGGCGCGAAGACCCCTCGGGCGGCCGGGGCGGCGAAGACCCCTCGGGCGGCCAGGGCGGCGAAGACCCCTCGGGCGGCCAGGGCGGCGAAGACCCCTCGGGCGGCCCTGGCTCCGGCTCTGGAACAGGCGACACTGGCTCCGGATCTGGAACAGACGACACTGGCTCCGGCTCTGGAACAGGCGACACTGGCTCCGGCTCTGGAACAGGCGACACTGGCTCCGGCTCTGGAACAGGCGACACTGGCTCCGGCTCTGGAACAGGCGACACTGGCTCCGGCTCTGGAACAGGCGACACTGGCTCCGGCTCTTGAACAGGCGACACTGGCTCCGGCTCTGGAACAGGCGACACCGGCTCCGGCTCTGGAACAGGCGACACCGGCTCCGGCTCTGGAACAGGCGACACCGGCTCCGGCTCTGGAACAGGCGACACCGGCTCCGGCTCTGGAACAGGCGACACCGGCTCCGGCTCTGAAACAGGCGACACCCGGCTCCGGCTCTGGAACAGGCGACACCGGCTCCGGCTCTGGAACAGGCGACACCGGCTCCGGCTCTGGAACAGGCGGCACCGGCTCCGGCTCTGGAACAGGCGGCACCGGCTCCGGCTCTGGAACAGGCGGCACCGGCTCCGGCTCTGGAACAGCAGGCACCGGCTCCGGCTCTCGAACAGCAGGCACCGGCTCCGGCTCTCGAACAGCAGGCACCGGCTCCGGCTCTCGAACAGCAGGCACCGGCTCCGGCTCTCGAACAGCAGGCACCGGCTCCAGCCCACGAACAGCAGGCACCGGCTCCGGCTCCGAACAGCAGGCACCGGCTCCAGCCCACGAACAGCAGGCACCGGCTCCGGCCCACGAACAGCAGGCACCGGCTCCGGCCCACGAACAGCAGGCACTGGCTCCGGCCCCGGGACAGGCGACACCGGCTTGTCCAGGCTCCGAGCCAGACGCTCCAAATAGGCCCTCATTGCTTTGGTGGTCCCAAAAATGGGCATCTCTAGAACAGTCTCTGACTATACAGACGTGACGAGAACAGTCTCTGACTGGGCAGACGGGATGTGAACAGTCTCTGACTGGGCAGACATGACCTGAACAGTATCTGACTGGGCAGACGGGACGTGAACAGTCTCTGGCTGGGCAGACGTGACCTGAACAGTCTCTGACTGGGCAGACGTGACGTGAACACTCTCTGGCTGGGCAGACATGACCTGAACAGTCTCTGACTGGGCAGACGTGACGTGAACACTCTCTGGCTGGGCAGACGTGACCTGAACAGTCTGTGACTGGGCAGACGTGCTGTGTCTCCTTCTCCGGACCACCGGACTCGGGACCATCGATGAAGTCCATCTATCACCTCCTCCCCTACGACCTCCGCGGGTTCCCGAGAACCTGGCAAACCGGGTTCCCTCAAACCGCTGAGAGTCAGCAGGGGTCTTAACATGATTGCCAGTCACAGTCCTGGTCTCACCTCTTCCCCAACTGACAACCGGCTGTCCTGATCTCCTCACTCTTCTGTGCACACATGGCGAATTATTTCAGTAGGGAGATCCCATTCTCCCTCTCCGCAGGACAAAGTTGACTCCGTTGAATCCACATAATGGCTCGTACGTTCTGTCATGGTGGGTTGTGGAGAATGGATTGAGGACTCAAGTGCAGAGTGAATTGAAGAGGTTTTAATTAAGTAAAACATAAAATAAACAAACCAACGAAAGAAATCCAGGTCTCAGTAAAACTTAATCCCACACAGACATGGCAGGGCAGGACAGAACAGAACAGAACAGAACAGGCAGAAAACTCCACAAGACTAACACACATCACAATAACAACATACGAGCACAGGACAGCAAACACAGGTAGATTAAATAGGAAGGCAAATGAGGAGGGTAACGAGGATAACAGGTGGGACAAATAAACCAATGATCAGATAACAAGGGGAGGGACCAAACAATGACAAGAGCACATGGCCCATATACCCAAACACTCATGTGCAACACGAAGACAGGACAGACACGTGACACTACCCCCTCCCTACGGAGCGGCTACCAGACGCTCCATAAGTCCCCTTGGTGAAGACCCCTCGGGCGGCCAGGGCGGTGAAGACCCCTCGGGCGGCCAGGGCGGTGAAAGAGCCTTCGGGCGGCCAGGGCGGTGAAGAGCCCTCGGGCGGCCAGGGCGGCGAAGACCCCTCGGGCGGCCAGGGCGGCGAAGACCCCTCGGGCGGCCAGGGCGGCGAAGACCCCTCGGGCGGCCAGGGCGGCGAAGACCCCTCGGGCGGCCAGGGCGGCGAAGACCCCTCGGGCGGCCAGGGCGGCGAAGACCCCTCGGGCGGCCCTGGCTCCGCTCTGGAACAGGCGACACTGGCTCCGCTCTGGAACAGGCGACACTGGCTCCGGCTCTGGAACAGGCGACACTGGCTCCGGCTCTGGAACAGGCGACACTGGCTCCGGCTCTGGAACAGGCGACACTGGCTCCGGCTCTGGAACAGGCGACACTGGCTCCGGCTCTGGAACAGGCGACACTGGCTCCGGCTCTGGAACAGGCGACACTGGCTCCGGCTCTGGAACAGGCGACACTGGCTCCGGCTCTGGAACAGGCGACACGGCTCCGGCTCTGGAACAGGCGACACCGGCTCCGGCTCTGGAACAGGCGACACCGGCTCCGGCTCTGGAACAGGCGACACCGGCTCCGGCTCTGGAACAGGCGACACCGGCTCCGGCTCTGGAACAGGCGACACCGGCTCCGGCTCTGGAACAGGCGACACCGGCTCCGGCTCTGGAACAGGCGACACCGGCTCCGGCTCTGGAACAGGCGACCGGCTCCGGCTCTGGAACAGGCGCACCGGCTCCGGCTCTGAACAGGCGGCACCGGCTCCAGCTCTCGAACAGGCGGCACCGGCTCCGGCTCTCGAACAGCAGGCACCGGCTCCGGCTCTTGAACAGCAGGCACCGGCTCCGGTCCACGAACAGCAGGCACCGGCTCCGGCTCACGAACAGCAGGCACCGGCTCCAGCCCACGAACAGCAGGCACCGGCTCCGGCCCACGAACAGCAGGCACTGGCTCCGGCCCCGGGACAGGCGACACCGGCTTGTCCAGGCTCCGAGCCAGACGCTCCAAATAGGCCCTCATTGCTTTGGTGGTCCCAAAAATGGGCATCTCTAGAACAGTCTCTGACTATGCAGACGTGACGAGAACAGTCTCTGACTGGGCAGACGGGATGTGAACAGTCTCTGACTAGGCAGACATGACCTGAACAGTATCTGACTGGGCAGACGGGACGTGAACAGTCTCTGGCTGGGCAGACGTGACCTGAACAGTCTCTGACTGGGCAGACGTGACGTGAACACTCTCTGGCTGGGCAGACATGACCTGAACAGTCTCTGACTGGGCAGACGTGACGTGAACACTGTCTGGCTGGGCAGACGTGACCTGAACAGTCTGTGACTGGGCAGACGTGCTGTGTCTCCTTCTCCGGACCACCGGACTCGGGACCATCGATGAAGTCCATCTATCACCTCCTCCCCTACGACCTCCGCGGGTTCCCGAGAACCTGGCAAACCGGGTTCCCTCAAACCGCTGAGAGTCAGCAGGGGTCTTAACATGATTGCCAGTCACAGTCCTGGTCTCACCTCTTCCCAACTGACAACCGGCTGTCCTGATCTCCTCACTCTTCTGTGCACACATGGCGAAGTATTTCAGTAGGGAGATCCCATTCTCCCTCTCCGCAGGACAAAGTTGACTCCGCTGAATCCACATAATGGCTCGTACGGTCTGTCATGGTGGGTTGTGGAGAATGGATTGAGGACTCAAGTGCAGAGTGAATTGAAGAGGTTTTAATTAAGTAAAACATAAAATAAACAAACCAACGAAAGAAATCCAGGTCTCAGTAAAACTTAATCCCACACAGACATGGCAGGGCAGGACAGAACAGAACAGGCAGAAAACTCCACAAGACTAACACACATCACAATAACAACATACGAGCACAGGACAGCAAACACAGGTAGATTAAATAGGAAGGCAAATGAGGAGGGTAACGAGGATAACAGGTGGGACAAATAAACCAATGAACAGATAACAAGGGGGAGGGACCAAACAATGACAAGAACACATGGCCCACATACCCAAACACTCATGTGCAACAGGAAGACAGGACAGACACGTGACAAGGTGTGCATAAGACTGACATGACACCTTCATAAAGGAGGCTTTATGCATGTTTATGACAACTGTCATTAAAGGGATAGTTCACCCAAAAATGAAAATTATTTCATCATTTACTCACCCTCAAGTTGTTCCAAACCCCTATGTGTGTATTTGTTCTGCTGAACACAAAGGAAGATATTTGGAAGAAAACAGATCTCAATCCCCATTGACTTCCATGGTAGGAAAAAATACATAGGCCTACTGTGGTAGTCAATGGGGATTGAGATCTGTTTTCTTCCAAATATCTTCCTTTGTGTTCAGCAGAACAAATAAACACATAGAGGTTTGGAACAACTTGAGGGTGAGTAAACAATGATAGAATTTTCATTTTTGGGTGAACTATCAGTGTCATTCGCTCAATTATAAAAATTTTAATGCAAATATGACATTGTTTGAGATGTCTTTATGACAACTTGACATAAACCAATACATCATAACCTGTCAGTGTCTTGGTAATGACAACTTGACATTATCAAGACAACATGCTAACCCATAGAGCTAAGTGGTTTATTAAAGTGTAAATTGCAGGTAAAAATTTTCACGGAGATAATGCAATGTGCTTACTAAATATAAAGATAAGAACCGTCCACCATTGTTTTTTTTTATATTTTTTATACCAAATGCTGAATATAATGAAAAGTTGGTTCGTTTTACAGTGCTTTTAACCACGCCCCCTCCTTCCACTAGGCTGGGCGTGATGTCATAACAGGGACTCCAAGCTTTTACGGTCTATGCAACAAGCCTAGAGTTACGTTATATTGGAGTCCTAGCTAGCGAAAATGGTTAACTATTGTGCTTGTGCGGGATGTACGAATACATCAAAAACGGGGAGAGGCTCCACAAGTTCCCCAAGGACAAACGGCTGATTCGTGCCTGTAAGTGTTCGCATAACTTACCCGAGGTAGAGCTTAGATCGGCCCAAAACATCAAGCAAGACCCTAACGTTACCCGTGCCCGCTGTGTCCGAGCCGGCCCGACACATTAACTGTATTTACGAGCCCGAGCCCGGTTTAAACCCGGCTATTTTTGAATACGTGTGTCGTTATAACTGACGTGCTCAACTACTTTCATATATTACTTTCTCCCGACCGCAACATTCATGTTTTGTCCCGCTCCCGCCCGCAAAAATACTTTTTTTCTGTACCTCCAAATACTTTCAAGTTAGCCTACGTGTTAGCCCACCATACACATCAGCATACATGCTCCTGATCAATTGTTTGTTGCATTAACACACAAACCACTGTTATAACATAAAAGCAAGCGGGCTACTGCGTGCATGGTTTGGCATGACTGCGCGCAAAGTGCGATCCCATAATAATTCCTAAAGCTGACATCAGTTCACAGAGATCTCGCACATCTCTGTTATTATCAATGAAGCTTCCATAATATATAACGTTACACTATGTTTGTTATAATTAGAGGATTTGCCAGCATACAGAATTCAGCACTGAACAAAAAGTCTGTTTTGAGCGGTGAGGGGAATCTATCGTAAATGCTTCTGATTGGCCATTATTGCGTTCAAGAAATCAACACATATGTCTGTGATTGGCTACATCGCTCCTCGCTGCTGACATGTTAGAAATAGAAACTCTGCCTGTAAACCGTTTCTATTTTGTTTTAGATGTTCTTATTGATTTTCTGCAACAGATGAATAAAAATGTATTAGTTTTTACGTTTTATTCAGATATTTCTAGTTTGCGGGAGTCCCGCAAATCGTTTTATTCTCCCTCAAACAGCACACACAGAGTGAGTGCATTACTGCCCGCAGCTCCCTGTTATGACATCATCACCCAGTTACGGTAAAAAAACACGCTACCTTTGAAGAAACCCCAATAAATGCTATTTTAAACGCATTTTAAGACAGAAATTTTTAAATATATCCATATTGTGCACTTTAATGTACACATTAATCGGTTGTGGTGGTTAACCTGCAATTTACACTTTAAGTTTGATAATTACTATGTCATGTTTATGACAATTTATGTTGTCTTGATAATGTCAAGTTGTCATTACCAAGACACTGACAGGTTATGATCTATTGGTTTATGTCAAGTTGTCATAAAGACATCTCAAACAATGTCATTTGCATTAAAAATGTCATAATTGAGCCAATGACACTTAATGACAGTTGTCTGTCAAGTAGTCTTAAAGACATCTCAAACAATGTCATTTGCATTAAAAACGTCATAATTGAGCAAATGACACTTAATGACAGTTGTCATAAACATGCATAAAACCTCCTTCATATTATGAATGTGTCATGTCAGTCTTGTGCACACCCCTTCAAGTAAAGTGTTACCGGATAATCTCTCACCCTCTTTGGTCAAAATATCTGTTAAAAAACAAAATGCAACATTTTTGACCATATCAGATTGGCAATCGTCATGATAACGATGATAACGAGGACAGAGGGCCTGTCCTAGGCCCTCTGCTATTCTCAATATATATGCTGCCACTTGGTAATATTATAAGAAAACATGGAATTAATTTTCACTGTTATGCTGATGACACTCAATTATATATCTCATCACGACCAGATGAAAACACTAACTTATCTAACTTGACAGAGTGTCTAAAAGATATAAAATGCTGGATGGCGTGTAATTAGCTGCTATTAAATTCAGATAAAACGGAGGGTATTACTTATTGGTCTAAAAAACTACCCACAAAATCCCTTACAATACAACTTTAATTTAGAAGGATGTCCTGTTACTCTTTCCACTACAGTAAAAGTGTGGTGGGTGTTATACTAGACCGCAACTTGACTTTCGAAAATCAAATTTCATATGTTACAAGAACAGCCTTTTTCCACCTTAGAAACATTGCTAAGCTACGTAACATGCTATCTGTTTCAGATGCAGAAAAGTTAGTTCATGCATTTATGACCTCGAGACTAGATTACTGTAATGCTTTATTAGCTGGTTGTCCTGCATCCTCAATAAAAAAGCTTCAGTTAGTGCAAAATGCAGCCGCTAGAGTTCTTACTAGATCAAGAAAATATGATCATATAACACCAATTTTATCATCTCTACACTGGTTACCTATTAAGTTCCGTATCAATTACAAAGTATTACTATTGACTTATAAAGCTCTAAATGGTTTAGCTCCTGTGTATTTAACAGACCTTCTATCGCCCTACAATCCATCGCGCTCTTTAAGATCACAAAATTCGAGGCTTGATCGTTCCTAGGATATCTAAGTCTACTAAAGGAGGGAGAGCGTTCTCACATTTATCTCCTAAACTCTGGAATAGCCTTCCTGATATTGTTCGAGACTCAGACTCGCTGTCCCAGTTTAAAACTAGATTAAAGACGCATCTCTTTAACCAAGCATTCACTTAATGCTTACCTTTTATACTACTTCTGAATCAGTTCGAATGCATTAATATTATGAACATCAGCTATGCTAATTATTTCCCATCTGTCTTTCTGCTGTTATCTCGGGACGCTAGTCCCGAGGTAAATAGCGTTCGTCAGCTCCAGTTTGTATCCAGCCTCTCACGGAGTCTTCAGATGCCCCAACACCTGTGATGAGACGACTAAACGCCTGTGGAGAGACGACTCGACGCCTGTGAAGAGACGACTAAACACCGGCGATATGTTATGCCTAAATTTATACATGATTAACTAACTGTATTTTTCTTTGTACATTTCTGAAATGCACTTTCTGTAAAGCTGCTTTGAGACAATGTGTATTGTGAAAAGCGCTATACAAATAAACTTGAATTGAATTGAATTGAATTGAACATTTGTAACATCATTAATTAATGATGAAATTCAGTGTTTCAAATTAGTCAAACAAAACATTAAATATTGCACTTACAGATGCTCAGATGACATTTTAGGATTTCCATGTGTTCACAGGTCCTGCAAACCATATTTTTGAGTTTTATTTTTTAACACACGAGAGGGCCTAAAACTATATATAGTGTACCTTTAAGAAGTAATATTTGGTATAACTAATATTTTCCTGCTCTGCTGGCCTGTACTCTTCTGAATTTGCATATTGAAACAAGTTTGTTTATGTTTTTATGAGCATTCAAATCACAGCAGAGAGGTGTTTGGATAGTTTCCATGCATAATTCCTGGTGGTCTGAAATTAGCCAGCACTATTCCTTCTCAGCAATGAGAAGGAATAAAACAATAACTGGTTGCAAAATTATAAAAGCAAAGATGCTGTATTTATAGAGGATTATTTCTCCAGTTACATTCTAGGTGCCTTAATTGATTTTGACAGCAAAATCCCTTTTAATCTAGCCCACATGCTAATTTCACGCCATTTGAATAAGGAGACATGTACTTGCAAAGTTACTTATAGTCAGTAGAATGTCTTTTGTAGGACCATCACAAAAAAAGAGTTTGCAGATATTAAGCAGATATTCTACTACTCTAATGAGAGTTGTGACGAGTTCACACTGCACGACTATCTGTGGTATCATTCAGTTGCTGGTGTGTGCACACTGCACGATGGATCGGCGACAGGGGGTTTCACAGCCTGAATTTACAAAAGAAAGAACCGCAAACTACGTTTCACAATCAAACGTGCGCGAGAAGTGATAAGGAAATCATGCAAGTTCACGCTTGCGCGAGACTGAAACTGTTATCAAAAAATGATAGCCATCAAGAAGCTTGAGATCCAAATTGTCTGTGCACTGATTTGCAGCGAAAAGGAGAAAAGAAAAACAGATTATGCAGGAGAAAATGGTTGGGGAGACACGGGAGCAAGGATTGTGTTCTGCAAAGAGAGTTGGGGTTAATTCAACCATTTTGCAATGTGCTTCTGTTGCTGCTGGTCAAGCAAATGTTTGTGGTTTGTTTCTGTTTGATATAATTGTAAATATATCTGTATATTAAAATACTGATATTCTGGTATATAACTCCTTCCCGAGCTTCCCGCTGCCCTGAATCTTGCTCTCTCATTGGCTGTAGGTCATTGCGATGTAGTTTTTAGTCAGAACACATTCACACAGCAGGATTTTGAACCGCCATTCTCTCAGACCTTTGATATTCACACTGCTTGAGTGTCACTTGCGCGAACAAGCACCGATTTCCCTATGATGTCGGGTATTTGTCTGCGATCTCCCAAAACCTGTTGGCAAGGGAAAATCAGGGCTAAAATCGTGAGGTGTGAACCCAGCATTATTTGAGGTGAAGTTTCAAAGTTACTTGTAGTCAACAGAATGTTTAAAAGGGACCATATATTTCAGTTTTTTATACTTAAAAATGTCATGTTTAATTGAATGTGTAACTTGCCGATTCATTTTCATTACTGCAAAATTCACCAACAATTTCTAAGTAAAAATTGTTTCTGGAAATCCTACAACAATATATATTTATTTTATTTTAGATAAACGCATTTAATATAAAATTCAACCCAATTTAAATCAAGTTTTGAATTTTAGTTTTAAGTTTGATTTTACATTTTCAGGAAATCAAGGTGTTGCCTAAGTTAATGTACAGTTGGCAGTCAAGTCAAGTCACCTTTATTTATACAGCGCTATTTACAATACAAATACTCTGATTAGTTCATTGCCCTCAACCTTTGAAAACTATATAAAAAAGGCAGAAAATGATGGTTTTATGGTGTTGTTGTTATGAAGAAAACATTCCTTAGCTCAAAATGTTTTTTAAAATATATATAAATATATTTAGAAAAAATCCAACCAAAATTAATTTATTGCTCATCGCCATTACAATCTGAAATCATAAACGTGAAATTCACTGGAGGATATGAGAGCAGTGATGTATACATATTGGCTTAAGGAAATTACAACTGCTGTATGTCATCATCTCCAGCCTCAGAAAGTGAAAGTGGTGTGAAATGTGTTTAAAATGTGGCAGGCGATGAGAGATGTAGATTCTGTTCCCTTCTTGATAACAGATCTTAAAATGATCGCTGGGTGACACAATCAAACCGCCGTATTAGTTGATTAAAAATTTTCATTAATTCATTATAACTTGCTTGAAGCTTCTTATTGGCTTGAATAAAGGAAATAAGAGTATTGCAAATTGATCGTCCATGCTTAGATTTTTATTCCTTCTCCTTTTTTTAATAAGAGACACTTCTTTCGATGGTACCCAGAGGGAGCTGCTGGAGGGATGAAAGTCTGTGGTCAGTGGAGCAGATGCTGTGTTAATTGGCTGTCCTTCTGCTGAGATGCTGAGTACATGTACTCTAGATCTCAGGTTAACCATTGCCTCTGCTAACAGCTGTGGAAAATACACTTTTGACATGTTTACCACCGCTGCCTCTAATTGAGACCTGGGAAACACAATATATCCACGAAAATATTTTGCCTTGTTTTTTTTTCCATGCTTTAAACATTGAAATCACCTTAAATTATGAATAGCAGAAAAACATTATTTCATGTTTTAATGAGTGTTGCCTAATTCCAGTGACACTGAGATTGACATTGGTCTAAAAAGAAAACTGATTCTATCTCCTATTAAAATTACATTGTATTTCATGGGCAATACATGCTATTTGTGAATAGATTTTCAAAACTTGTGAATATTAATAAAAAAAAAATATTTTTGTATATATTATTATTCAGATTAATATAATTGTACTCTTTTCATTGAAGTTTTTTGTAGATGTTTGTGTAAATGTTTTGTAGATGGGGGAGAAAGAGTCTGGGTAAGGAGACAATCCAAATACAATGACAATAAAAGTGCAAAAAATTACATTAAAAGCACTATATAAATGAAGGTGACGACTTGACAATGAAATTATGGTGAATTTAATCTCAATAAAGATTATAGACACATAATTAAAATATGTGTTAAACTATTCTTCAAAAGTAATCTAAAAATTATAATTTTATATATATATATATATATATATATATATATAATATATATATATATATATATATATATATATATATATATATATATATATATATATATATATATATATATATATAATATATATATTTATACACACAATTATATATTCTTTGCCTCCAAACCATGATATGATTTTATAATGTTCATGAAACATGCAGATGGTTGCTCTGAGCATAACAAATATCAGATGAAGTGAGTCGTACTGTTTTTATCCCCTTTTAACTTTAATATTTGGTATGTCCATCTTTGGTATCAATTACAGCAGCACATCTCTCTGACATAGTGTCTATATATTTCTAATGTTATCCCATTCCTTCTAAAACTGAAACCAAAGGCTTTCCTTTAAATTTACAATAGTAAATAGTAATAAACTTGAGTTTATTTTCCAACTCGCCCCAAATTTATTCATTGGGTTTGAGGTCCGGAATTAGGAAGCGTGATATTAAAGCGTGACATTAGTTTTCACTGCCATGCTGATGATACTCATGTCTATATTTCTTCACACCCTGACGAAACTTACCAATCCACAAAATTAACGGAAAGCATAGCTGATATAAAAAAACTGGATGACTAGTAATTTCCTATTACTAAATTCAGAAAAAAAAAGATTCTAATTATTGGACAAAACACTTCCACACGTAATAACCTAGAATACTGTCTAACACTTGATGGCTGCTCTGTTAAGTCCTCATCGTCAGTTAGGAACCTGGGTGTGCTCTTTGATACCAATCTTTCATTTAAAAGTCACGTGTCTAGAATCTGTAAAACTGAATTTTTTCATCTTAAAAATATATCTAAATGATGTCATTTGCACTCAATGAAAAATGCAGAACAATTGGTTCATTCGTCCATGACCTCAAGGCTAGATTATTGGAATGCTCTACTGGGTGGTTGCCCTGCATGCTTAATAAACAAACTACAGCTGGTCCAAAACTTGGCCGCTAGAGTTCTTACCAGAACCAGGAAGTATGACCAAATTAGCCCTGATCTGTCAACACTGCATTGGTTCCCTATGAAACATCATATACATTTTTAAATATTGCTGATTGCTTTCAAAGCTCTAAATGGTTTTGTCACAGATGATACAGGAGTCAGACAGGTGGTAAGTGAAATCAGTGTTTATTTACAGAACAGTAGAAGCTGACGGAGTTATGGTGAGTATTCAAACAGATGATAATAGGATGAGAACTTAGCCACTGGATCATAAGAGTCTCTCTTTCAGATGCATATGGTCTGTCACTGGAAAGGGTTGCAGTAGGATGGCTGGGAACTGAAGACGGCGTGCGGTGATGAAGATAATCCAATAGAAGACAGGTAAGTAGCAGGTAAGTAGCAGGTAAGTCTCTGGTTCAGCGTAGGAGAGTCTGTGTGTCATGTAGCGACGAGATCAGACAGTGACTGCAGGGAGAGTGAGTGTTATATAGTCCATGCTGGTGATGGGACACAGGTGACGGTGATCATGAGGTGCAGGTGATAATGACTGGGAATGCTGGGAAGTGTAGTGAAGACAGATGAAGGAGGTGAATGTGAATGTGACATTACTCCCCCCTCCCGGTAGGCGTGTCCTCACGCCGTAGAAGAGGGGTGGGAGGGTGGGCATCCTGGAGTCCGTGACAGGAAGGTGGACCAGGTGCAATGGGACGGACTCCAGGATGGTCCAGGCGGAGCAGGACGAGCAGGTGACCATGGTGGAGGACGTGGGCATGGCCAGAACGGAGCAGGCTGTGGGCGTGACCATGGCGGAGCAGATGACCCCTCGGGCGTCCAGGGCGGAGCTGTTGGACCCTCGGGCGTCCAGGGCGGAGCAGGCTGTGGGCGTGACCATGGCGGAGCAGATGACCCCTCGGGGGTCCAGGGCGGAGCTGTTGGACCCTCGGGCGACCACGGCGGTGAGGACTTCGGGTGACCATGGCGGTGAAGCCCCTTCGGGTGGCCATGGCGGAGAGGCCCTTCGGTGACCATGGCGGTGAAGCCCCTTCGGGTGGCCATGGCGGAGAGGCCCCTTCGGGTGACCATGGCGGTGAAGCCCCTTCGGGTGGCCATGGCGGAGAGGCCCCTTCGGGTGACCATGGCGGTGAAGCCCCTTCGGGTGGCCATGGCGAGAGGCCCTTCGGGGACCATGGCGGTGAAGCCCCTTCGGTGGCCATGGCGGAGAGGCCCTTCGGGTGACCATGGCGGTGAAGCCCCTTCGGGTGGCCATGGCGGTGAGGCCCCTTCGGGTGGCCATGGCGGAGAGGCCCCTTCGGGTGGCCATGGCGGTGAAGCCCATTCGGGTGGCCACGGCGGTGAGCCCCCTTCGGGTGGCCATGGCGGTGAGGCCCCTTCGGGTGGCCGTGGGTCCTTCGGCGCCCACGGCGAGGGCCTATGGCCCCCCCCCAAAAAATTAATGGGGAGAGTGACTGGATGAGGGACCAGCGGTGAGGGCTCGGCAGGACTGGACGGGACCAG
The DNA here is from genome assembly GCA_036326025.1 of Chrosomus eos. Lineage (NCBI taxonomy): Eukaryota > Metazoa > Chordata > Actinopteri > Cypriniformes > Leuciscidae > Chrosomus > Chrosomus eos. The sequence goes on from CM070835.1 coordinate 31,529,904, forward strand.
CGGTGAGGGCTCGGCAGGGCTGGACGGGACCAGCGGTGAGGGCTCGGCAGGGCTGGACGGGACCAGCGGGGAAGAAGTCTCTAGAAGGACGGTCTCTGGCCGGACGGTCTCTGGCTGGACGGCGGTCTCTGGCGGGCAGGCGACGGGCTCAGGCTCTGGCGGGCAGGCGACGGGCTCAGGCTCTGGCGCTGGGTCAACGGGCTCTGGCTCTGGCGCTGGGTCAACGGGCTCTGGCTCTGGGCTGGTCAACGGGCTGCCTGCTGGCACTCTGGCGCGTGGGTCAACGGGCTCTGGCTCTGGCGCTGGGTCAACGGGCTCTCTGGCTCTGGCGCTGGCGTGGTCAACGGGCTCTGGCTCTGGCGCTGGGTCAACGGGCTCTGGCTCTGGCGCTGGGTCAACGGGCTCTGGCTCTGGCGCTGGGTCAACGGGCTCTGGCTCTGGCGCTGGGTCAAGCTCGCTCTGGCGCTGGTCAGGCTCTGGCTCTGGCGCTGGGTCAACGGGCTCTGGCTCTGGCGCTGGGTCAACGGGCTCTGGCTCTGGGTCAACGGGCTCTGGCTCTGGCGCTGGGTCAACGGGCTCTGGCTCTGGCGCTGGGTCAACGGGCTCTGGCTCTGGCGCTGGGTCAACGGGCTCTGGCTCAGTGAAAAAGTCTATTAAATCGGTGCTGGCAGAGGCCAGCGGTAGGGTCTCTGTGCTGGATGGGACCAGCGGCGAAGGTTCAACTGGGCTGGACGGGACCAGCGGCGAAGGTTCAACTGGGCTGGACGGGACCAGCGGCGAAGGCTTGACTGGGCTGGCCGGGACCAGCGGTGAGGGCTCTGTGCTGGATGGGACCAGCGGCGAAGGTTCAACTGGACTGGACGGGGCCAGCGGCGAAGGCTCTGTGCTGGATGGGACCAGCGGCGAAGTGGGCTTGGTGCTGGTAGGTTGTGTCCCGGGTCGGGAACCGACACTCTCCAGACACCGGATCACGGTCTCCCTCCAGCTGAGTCCGGTGGTGTCTGGAAGGTCGATCCGGTGGTGAAAGGTGGCCCCGAGCCGGAATAAGGTACTCAACCGCTCGTCATCCTCATTACTGACGAGTGTGAGGCGGACAAAGCCTGCAACAAACGAATACAAACTTTGGCTCTCCTGAGCCAGGACGATAATTTTTACCCCATCGTCCATCTTAGGGCGGTCTGATCTTCTGTCACAGATGATACAGGAGTCAGACAGGTGGTAAGTGAAATCAGTGTTTATTTACAGAACAGTAGAAGCTGACAGAGTTATGGTGAGTATTCAAACAGATGATAATAGGATGAGAACTTAGCCACTGGATCTTAAGAGTCTCTCTTTCAGATGCAGATGGTCTGTCACTGGAAAGGGTTGCAGTAGGATGGCTGGGAACTGAAGACGGCGTGCGGTGATGAAGATAATCCAATAGAAGACAGGTAAGTAGCAGGTAAGTAGCAGGTTAAGTCTCTGGTTGAGCGTAGGAGAGTCTGTGTGTCATGTAGCGACGAGATCAGACAGTGACTGCAGGGAGAGTGAGTGTTATATAGTCCATGCTGGTGATGGGACACAGGTGACGGTGATCATGAGGTGCAGGTGCAGGTGATAATGACTGGGAATGCTGGGAAGTGTAGTGAAGACAGATGAAGGAGGTGAATGTGAATGTGACAGGTTTAGCTCCACAGTAATTGAGAGAGCTCTTAACGCATTATAGTCCTTCACGTCTATTGCGATTTCAAATGCTGGCCAGATTATAATACCTAGAATATTAAAATCGACTGCTGGCAGTATATCCTTTTCCTATTTAGCACCAAAACTTTGGAACAATCTTCCTAACATGGTCCGGGAAGCATGAACAGTCTGTCAGTTTAATTCTAGACTAAAAACAAATCTCTTTGGCTTAGCATTCACATAACACATTATAGACTTCTATAATTCAATGTTAGGCTTCATAGTTTAGATCAGCTGGAACCGGAAACATTTCTCATAAATCCTGATGTACTTTGTACATCATAAGAAGGATGGCGTCTACGCTAATAGTCTCTCTGTTTATCCCGAGGTTTACCGCAGTCCGCCGGATCCAGGCCATATCCAGATCTGATGAAGGACCTGCACCTGGACACGACGACAAAGCATCCCTGAAGTGCCAGCCTTATCAACACTGTGAAGGCCATGGACACCTCAACACACTCATCTCCACACCGGCATGATGACTCCAACCCCCAACTAGGTGGAACTGGATAAATATTGTGAAAGTTCTGATCCCATCTGACTTCTGACCTATAATATGCTGCCTAAATCATAATCATACACTGTTCGTTCTTTGGCCAAAGGAGGACTGGCCCCCTGACTGAGCCTGGGATCTCCCAAGGTTTTTTTCTCCATTCTGTCACCTGATGGAGTTTTGGTTCCTTGCCACTTTAATTACGTGGAATTCGCCTTTCTTCGCCTTTGTCACTATTGGCTTTTGGCTTGCTTAGTTGGGGACATTTCATTTTATATTTAACAATACTATTAATATTATTTTCACGTTATCTCTGTAAAGCTGCTTTGAAACAATCTGTATTGTAAAAAGCGCTATATAAATAAAGGTGACTTGACTTGACTTGACTTGTATAATAGGCACATATTACACACATGCAATAATGGAACTTTTTAATTATAATTTTTCCTAAAAATTAAAATGCTAATTGCACAGGAAGTTATGATCATCCCTAAGGCACTTTAACAAATTTCATGCTAAATAAACTGACATTGTTAAAAACACAGACAAAAGCTGCCAATTTCCAATTAGAACATTCAAACTGTGTGAATCCATTAACCGTCTGACTCTTCCCGATATCCTATAAAAAATAAATAAAAAACTCTGAGATGAAAGAACCACAATCTCCTCCACAACTCACTCATAACAACAGCACACACATACACACATACACACCAAGGTGACCTCAGGCTTCAATCTAAACATGGAATCGTTGATAAACACTTCGTCATTCCACAAAGAGGAGTCGGAAAAGAGTGGGATGGCCAAAAGAGCGTTGTTTGTTTAAATAATAGAGTGAGAGACACAGTCTTGTCAATTTACATTGTCATGCTGTCAGGCCAAAACCCTCCCCTAACTGACAGCCTGACATTAGGCCAGCTGAGATCAATCGTCTACTGTGAGGGACAAAAGTAGCGTAACCTTTGTAATTGCAGTCATTAGCCACATAGCTTCAGCGCTGAGATGGTGGCAACCCCACGGTACATGGCTGCAGCCATAATGAAGAGGGAAAACAGTGAGGATCATAACTTTTTCCATTGCAGGATGTGTGGGGGATTTATGACTCCATGGCCCATTTTCAAAATGGCCTAGGAGGGAATATCATTAATGGGTCTCCTTGTCATGGCAGAGAGGCTTTCAATGAAATGGACAGCATGCAGTTACACTTGAGCATCCATGGTAGCAACAAATTCAATATCAACTGCAAGAAGTTCTGAAATGGGCTGGGTGAAAACTTGTAAAGCCTTTAAACGTCCCACTGCTTTGGCAAAAACTGTGAATGGTGTTGTGTGCAAAATGTTTAGTTGCAGACTGTGAAGATTACAGAGTGGTTTCAGATATTCAGATTACATATATTCAATTGGAAATATGGCAATATGTTTATATGTATTTGAAAAATATTATAAATATAAAATATACAGCATCAGTAGGTATGTTGACATGCACATATTTCCATCAATCTGACTGATACAATCCTATTCACATTTTTGTTTGCATGTGCATTACGTATTTGTTTGTTTTTAACAAAACAACAAACAGCACAAGTGAAGTGCCCAGTTGGCTGGCCAGTTTTGTAAGACATAAATAAACATATGCATGTTAGTAAGAAGTAAAACTCTGGTAAACATATGCACTGCACATCTGGGCAAGGCATATTGGTTACACTTTATGGTTCTACTTTTCAATAAATCACTTTAGACATTTTACTAACTAGAACTAACTTTGCAATTGCATGTCAACTAACTAATTAATTTGCAACTACATGTCAACGAACTGTCATTAGAGTATTAGTAGACTGTTAAGTAATGCCGTTCATTGAGTGTATCAGCAAATGCGTGCGGTCTATATGGGCCATAAACAGATACTCAGGGATACTCAGGGTCTACCCATCAATAGATGTTTCTCCGTGCATCAACAGATACTATGAATTTATGATCACAATGTATCATACATGATCACAATGTATCATACATTCTGCATCTATAATCATACTTGTCCATCAGTTTACTTTGGATAATGTGCTAACAGTCTTTTGCTTTTGTTTTGTTGTGTTTACATCGTCACCATCAGACTTCAGAAATCATTCTGATATATATATTTTTTTTTAAATAAATGTTGGAAACAGTTGTGCTGCTTAATTTTTTTTTAACCTGTGATAGTTTTTTTTTTTTAGGATTCTTTGAATGCACTTTTTTTTATAAAAAAAACAAACAAGTTTGGTCTTTTTATGTTTTTTTGTTTTTTTTTTTGAAAGGATGTGTTAAATGATATGAATGACTTTAAGTCTTTATGTTCTTAGGAAAGATTTCTATTTTGAATAAATACTGTTCTTTTTAACTTTTTATTCATCAGTGAATCATTCTTAGTTCAGGCTACCTCACAGCACCTTGGGCCCTTAGCCATGTAAGATGTAAGAAATTCAAATCGTTATAATAAGAAATTCAAATCGTTATGTAAGAAATTCAAATCGTTATATTGATGTTTGTGAAAGAGTGGTCAGAATGATTTTCACTTCATTTTGAAGTAAAAATTCTAGCGTACAAGAATAGTAACTCAAAAGTATTGTAGACAACTATTCAATATGTGTTAAATGGCCTTATTGCGGTGACATTTTTTTTTCCCAAAACGTACTAACCACGCATATTATTTTTTTTTCTATAAAATGCAAACATATACATCCATTTTGCTCACATATTATTGTAGCAGAGTTTATGCTGAATACAGCAAATTTATATGTTGGCAAATGGTATGTTTTAAGTAGCTGAAATAAGCACAAATGGCAGGGCATGTCAAAACATCTCAAGTGCCACAAAAACACCTCAGACCCCAGAGGGTTAATACAAATAAAACAACTCCAGTTAACTAGCAGAGCATTCATTTAGTCCGCTCTTAAATAAGAGATCTAGCGCAAAAATGTTTTGTTTTTGAACTCAAGCTGAGCGCTCGTGTCCACTGCTATCAGTGTCATGGAGTCAGTGTTCTCTTGTGGCGGCACGCGCGCAGTCTTCACTCGGATGCGCTCTTCAGTCTATCACCGTTGCGGACACTATTCATTCCAGTGAAATCACAAAATAAAATGCACACAAACGTGTGTCCTATATACGTGTGTGCTTGATATAGACTGTAACCACTGATGAACATATTCGGTTTTGATGAGAGAAAAAAACTATACCGGAGGCAGATTCGAACTTGTAACCTCTGACATGCTTGGCAAACGATCTGCCACTAGACCACATACCCATAGGTTTGGGTTAGTTGAATAAGTTTCACATGTCCTTGCAAAATTACTTATAATCAGTAGAATGTCTGTTGGGAAGCATCAAAATAAAGTGTTAGCAGATATTAAGCAGACAGTCTACTCTAATGACTAGATCTGTATGTCTAATTGACAGATAGTTGCAAAGTTACTTATAGTTAGTGGACTGTCTATAATAAAGTGGGTTATTGAAATAAAGTGTTAACGGTATTTTTTAATCCGATTGGAAGCGTTTACATGCTTAGGTCCCCCCCCCCCCCCCCCCCCCCCCCCCAATTAATGAGATCAATTGAGGTGTTCACATAAAGCCTTTTTAAAATGTTTGAGACATCAATGGCTGGATACAGTATATGCCTGCCTAAAATACTCGGTAACACTTTATTTGAAGGGTGTGCATAAGACTGACATGACACTGTCATAAACATGACATAACACCTGTCATAAACATGAAGGAGTCTTTATGAATGTTTATGACTGTTGTCATTAAGTGTCATTCGGTAAATTATGACACTTTCAATGCAAAGTTGACATTGTTTAAAATGTCTTTGTTATGACAACTTGACATTACCCAAGACAAAAATGTCTTGATTATGACAACTTGAAATTAACAAAGACGGAAATGTCTTTGTTATGACAACTTGACATTAACCGAGAAATCATAACCTGTCAACCTGTGACAACTTTGGCCGTCATGACACCATTGTAACTGTGTCATGAATATTTACTTGTCCTCAAGTAAAGTGGAACACATTGTACTAGTTATAAAGATGTCATTAAGGGTTATTACACTGCAAAATGCTTGAAGTTTGATAATTAGACCTGTTATGACATATTGTGACAGGTTGACAGGTTATGATTTCTTGGTTAATATTAAGTTGTCATAACAAAGACATTTCCGTCTTTGTTAATGTCAAGTTGTCATAATCAAGACATTTTTGTCTTGGGTAATGTCAAGTTGTCATAACAAAGACATTTTTTGTCTTTGTTAATGTCAAGTTGTCATAACAAAGACATTTTAAACAATGTCAACTTTGCATTAAAAGTGTCATAATTTACCGAATGACACTTAATGACAACAGTCATAAACATTCATAAAGACTCCTTCATGTTCATGACAGGTGTTATGTCATGTTTATGACAGTGTCATGTCAGTCTTATGCACACCCCTTCAAATAAAGTGTTACCAAATACTCTTCTCGGTTATTTCAGAATCATTAGATGAATAACTGCTGCTGCGATCAATATAAACAAACATTTATTTTAAAGTACATTTGGTAACACTCTATTTTACAGTTACACATGTTACATACACTTACTATACTAATACCAGTAAATGATGCATAATTACAAGCAACTAACCCTAAGCTAAACCCTAATCATATATAAGTACATAGGTTCCACTTTATTTCGATTGTCCACTTTAGACATTCTACTAACTATAAGTAACTTTGCAACTACATGTCAACTAACTCTCATTAGACTATTAGTAGCTCAAGGTCAAGTTAATTTTTATTTATATAGCATATTTACAGCAGCCACTAGGCTGACCAAAGTGCTTTACAGAACATCTTGGTTACGTATGTAACCCACGTACCCTGAGGAGGGAACGGAGACGTTACGTAAGTGACTGATGAATGGGATTTTGCTTAGAAAGCCAATCACCTTCGAGTTCTTACAAAACAAGCCAATGGCAAGGAAATGCTAATGGTATGCGGAATTTGCATAGCATAACTCTGCCCTACCTCGTGGGTATATAAGGAAGTACGCTGGCAGTATGCAGTTATGTTACCTGCAGAGGAGCTGAGACTGACTGACAGACGGTTCCAGCTGTACAGCGGAAGTGGCAGGCGGATGTAACGTTCAGGGAATGAGGGTTACATACGTAACCGAGATGTTCCCTTTCAGTCAGTCACTACGAGTTACCTAAGTGACTGATGAAATGGGGGTCCCAATCTAACCTCGCCACTGCGGCTGTCTTCCAGTGTTCCGTTACGTTCCGTTATATTTCCGTTACAATATAGTAGTAATGATTTTATGAATTACTTCAATGAGAAAATAGAAAGCATCCGAAACACAATTGTAAATGTACAATCATCTATGGTGTCTTATGACTCAGCCTCAATTATGGCCCCTCTAGAACAACTAAATGTCACGGATCATAAATCCTATGTTTCCTTTTTGTCTCGTGTTTCTGTTGTTGTTTGTTTGTGGTTTCCCGGTGTGTGTTCCAGTCAAGTGTCTCTAGTCTTGTGCCTTCCTTGTTCCTGTTTGTTCCTGTGGATTTCGTTGGATTATTTCTCTTCACTGGACACTATTCACCGCACTGCTGCACTGTCTTCACCAGATCCATCTGACCATCGGGGTCCCTGCGCCACTAACCTTTCTTCTCTGGACTCATTACACTATACCTCATTATAATAAATATTTTCACTTGCATCTTGCTTCCTGTTCTCAATAACCTGACAGAACGATCTGACCACCATGGAAGCAGCGAGTGGATCTTCAAGTTCACTGGATGCATTCGTGAACAGCAGTATTCAGAGAGTGGACACGCAGGAGAAAAACCTCAACGATACAGCTCGCGCCGTTCAGGCTTTAGTGGCGCAGGTGTCCGGGCTCACCCAACAGATCCAACAGCTTCAAATTCCCACTGCGCCACCCACACCACCGATTCCCCCACCACCACCAGCGGGACCCTCCCAGTCAGAGCCTCGTCTGCCGGTTCCTGAGCCTTATTCAGGTGAATCTAACTACTGTCGAGCTTTCTTAACCCGATGCGAAATGCACTTCTCTCTTCAACCCAGGACATTCCAGGAAGATCGAACCAAGGTTGCATTTGTCCTGACATTGCTGTCTGGGAGGGCGGCACTATGGGGAACGGCGGTGTGGGAAAATCAAGACGACTGCTGCTCCTCGTTCCAGAAGCTCTCTGACGAGATGCGGCGAGTGTTTGACCGATCTGCTGCAGGAAGAGAAGCTGCTAGGGTGCTGGCAGATCTTCGACAAGGAGAGAGATCCGTATCTGACTTTTCGATTGAATTTCGCAGCCTAGCAACAGAGAGCCAATGGAACGAGGAGGCGCAGTGGGACATGTTCCTGCATGGGCTGGCTGACCACGTCCAAAAGGAAATCTACGCCATGGATCTTCCCACTAAGCTCAATGAACTCATTGCCCTGGCCCTGAGAGTGGACGCACGTCTCTCAAGAATAGATCGACGAGTTCAACCTAACCGTCCTTCTGTAGGGTTTGAGGGTCAGCGTTCTGGAGGCGGGGGCGCGGTCAGCCCTGTTTACGATCCTGAGCCCAAGCAGGTGGGTCGAGCCCGGCTTTCCCGGGAGGAGAAGGAGAGGCGGAGATCCCTGGGCCTTTGCATGTACTGCGGTGGAGCTGGACATTTCGCTTACGGTTGTCCTTTAAAAGGCCCAGCCCGACAGTAAGTATGAGGCTACTGTCGGGTGGGATCTCTGCCGAGAAGACCTCATCCACATCTACTCTCCTTCTGGTAAGGCTCCGATGGTCAACTCACCTCCACGACTGTCGGGCACTTCTGGACTCAGGGGCGGAAGGTAATTTCATGGATCACAACTTTGCATGCACATTTCAAGTTCCCCTCAGACACCTTTCGCACCCCATTGCAGTACACGCCCTCAATGGTCAAAGACTCCCCACCATCTCACTGGCTACCGAAGACATCACCCTTATCACATCAGGCAATCATACCGAGACCATCTCCTTTTTCATTCTGGACAATCCTCTTGCACCCATCGTCCTTGGTCACCCCTGGCTCACTCGTCACAACCCCAAAGTGGACTGGCTCAAGTCTGTGTCGACGTGGAGCAGTTATTGTCATAAGTCTTGTCTTATCTCTGCTTGTCCGTCTGTTTCTGTCCCTGTGTTTCAGGAGGAAGCATTGGATTTATCTAACGTGCCCACGGAGTACCTGGACCTGAAGGAGGTGTTCAGTAAGTCTCGGGCTGCTTCTCTTCCCCCGCATCGTCCCTATGACTGTGCTATAGAGTTACTGCCAGGTACGTCTCTGCCTAAGGGCAAGTTATATTCACTCTCTGTCCCAGAGAGAGAGGTCATGGAGAAATACATTTCTGATTCTCTAGCAACGGGATTCATCCGCCCTTCCTCTTCTCCAGCAGGGGCGGGGTTCTTTTTTGTGGGGAAGAAAGATGGATCGTTGCGACCTTGTATTGATTACCGGGGGTTGAACAACATCACGGTAAAGAATACTTATCCTTTGCCGTTGATGTCTTCAGCCTTCGAGAGGTTGCAAGGAGCATCTATCTTCACGAAATTGGATTTAAGGAATACTTATCATTTGGTCCACATCAGGGAGGGGGATGAGTGGAAGACCGCATTTAACACCCCCAGGGGGCACTTTGAATACTTGGTTATGCCTTTCGGCCTTTCCAACTCCCCAGCGGTCTTCCAGGCACTTGTCAATGACGTATTGCGAGACATGGTCGATCAGTTCATATATGTCTACCTGGACGACATATTGATTTTTTCATCGTCTCTCCAGGAACACGTGCAGCACGTCCGACAAGTGCTTCAGAGGTTGCTAGAGAATGGGCTTTTTGTCAAGGCGGAGAAATGCGCTTTTCATGCACAGTCTGTTCCTTTTCTAGGTTACATCATCTCGGTTGAGGGAATGCGCATGGATGATGAGAAGGTTAAGGCTGTGGTGGATTGGCCAAGTCCAGATTCCCGTAAGGCCCTACTGAGGTTCCTGGGGTTCGCCAATTTCTACCGGCGTTTTATTCGCAATTTCAGCCAACTAGCCGCACCTCTGACTGCCTTGACCTCCCCCAGAACGACGTTCAGGTGGTCAGACGCAGCCGAGGCGGCGTTTGCTAAACTGAAGGGTTGCTTTGTTTCAGCCCCCATCCTGATAACCCCTGATCCATCACGTCAGTTCATGGTGGAGGTCGATGCATCAGAGGTGGGGGTAGGTGCAGTGCTATCCCAGCGTTCTCCTTCAGACGACAAGATGCATCCTTGCGCGTTTTTGTCTCATCGTTTATCCCCTGCTGAGCGTAATTATGACATTGGCAACAGAGAGTTGTTGGCGGTCAAGTTAGCATTGGAGGAGTGGCGCCACTGGTTAGAAGGGTCGGGGGTACCTTTTATCGTCTGGACTGACCACAAGAACTTAGAATACATTCGGACTGCTAAAAGACTAAACTCCAGGCAGGCTCGGTGGGCTCTTTTTTTCGGTCGTTTTGATTTTACTCTCTCGTACCGCCCGGGTTCCAAGAACATCAAACCCGACTCTTTATCGCGTATTTTTGACCGTTCCGAACGCCCGTCTACTCCCGAGTGCATTTTACCAGAGACCCTATGCATCTCTACACTCACATGGGAGATCGAATCGAAGGTCATGAAGGCCTTAGAAGGGGTAACGCCTCCGACCCGTTGTCCACCGAATCGTTTATTTGTGCCTGAGGGTTTACGGTCCAGCGTCATTCAGTGGGGACACTGTTCCAATGTGGCTTGCCATCCTGGTGTCAATCGCACTAAGTTTTTAGTCAAGCAACGATTCTGGTGGCCTCTCATGGCTCGTGACGTTCACAGTTTTGTCTTGGCTTGCTCAGTTTGCGCCACGGGTAAGACTTCCAATCGACCCCAGATGGGTTACTTCAACCGCTGCCGGTGCCTTCGAGACCCTGGTCCCATATCGCTCTAGATTTTATTACCGCCCTCCCACCCTCCCAGGGTCACACGGTAGTTTTGACCGTGGTGGACCGGTTCTCGAAGGCGGCCCATTTCATTCCCTTGCCCAAATTACCCTCAGCCAAGGAGACAGCGTTGATCGTCGTTAACCACGTCTTTCGGCTACATGGCCTCCCGACAGACGTGGTTTCTGACAGAGGACCCCAATTTGTGTCCAAATTTTGGCGAGAGTTTTGTAAATTCCTGGGTGCGACTGTCAGTCTGTCCTCTGGGTTCCATCCCCAGAGCAATGGTCAAACTGAGCGAGCCAACCAGGATTTGGAGAGAACGTTGCGATGTTTAGTGTCCAAGAATCCTTCCTCTTGGAGCCAGCAACTGTCTATGGTGGAGTACGCCCACAACACGTTGCCAGTGTCATCCACGGGCCTATCACCATTTGAGTGTAGTGTAGGATACCAGCCACCAATTTTTCCTAGTCTGGAATCCGAAGTCGCGGTCCCCTCCGCCCACGCCTTTGTCCAGAGGTGTCGCCGCACTTGGACTAGAGCCCGTGAGACTATACTCCAAGTGGGGGCGCGCACCAAGGCCAAAGCCGATCGCCACCGGCGTAGGCCTCCCGTATACGTCGTCGGTTCCAAAGTGTGGCTTTCTACCAAGGACATTCCTCTCCGCTCCGTTTCGAATAAGCTTGCACCTAAATTCATTGGCCCGTTCTCTGTCACTAAAATCGTTAGTCCGGTGACAGTCCGCCTCAATCTTCCTCCAGTGTACAGGAGGATTCACCCCGTCTTTCATGTATCCAAAATTAAGCCCATTTTCTTTGCTCGCATTAATCCGCCAGTCCCGGTTCCCCCCCCCCCCCCCCCCCGCCGCGACTCGTAGACGGGGAACCTACTTATTGGTCAATCGTGTTCTGGACTCGAGACGGAGGGGACGCGGATTTCAGTACTTGGTGGACTGGGAAGGTTACGGTCCGGAGGAGAGAAGTTGGGTACCAGTCAGAGACATCCTGGATCACTCCCTTATCGATGATTACAATCGACAGGTTCGACGCTAGGAGGCGTTCCTAGGGAAGGGGGTACTGTCACGGTTCATAAATCCTATGTTTCCTTTTTGTCTCGTGTTTCTGTTGTTGTTTGTTTGTGGTTTCCCGGTGTGTGTTTCTGTCAAGTGTCTCGAGTCTTGTGCCTTCCTTGTTCCTGTTTGTTCCTGTGGATTTCGTTGGATTATTTATCTTCACTGGACACTATTCACCGCACTGCTGCACTGTCTTCACCAGATCCATCTGACCATCGGGGTCCCTGCGCCACTAACCTGTCTTCTCTGGACTCATTACACCATACCTCTTCCTGTTCTCAATAACCTGACACTAAACCGCTTTACAACTATAGGACAGGAAGAATTAAATAAACTTATCATTGCATCTAAACCAACAACATGTTTATTAGATCCAATACCCACTAAACTACTTAAAGAAGTGTTACCTGTAGTGGAAGAGCCTCTTCTCAATATTATTAACTCGTCTTTATCTTTAGGTCATGTTCCAAAAATATTCAAGCTGGCAGTAATAAAACCTCTCATTAAGAAACCGCAATTAGATCCAAATAACCTAGCAAATTACAGACCCATCTCAAATCTTCCATTTATGTCTAAAATACTAGAAAAAATTGTGTCCGCTCAATTGTGTTCTTTCTTGCAAGAAAATGATATCTATGAAAAATTTCAGTCGGGATTCAGACCGCATCATAGCACAGAAACTGCGCTAGTTAAAATTACAAATGATTTACTTTTAGCCTCTGACCAAGGCTGTATCTCAATACTAGTTCTACTTGATCTTAGTGCTGCGTTCGACACTATAGATCATAAAATACTCTTAGATCGACTACAAAACTACAGTGGTGTTCAGGGACAGGCATTAAGCTGGTTTAGATCGTACTTATCTGACCGTTACCATTTCGTCTGTTTAAATGGGGAAAAATCAAAGATAACATCAGTAGACTATGGAGTACCGCAAGGATCTGTCCTAGGCCCTCTGCTATTCTCAATATATATGCTGCCACTTGGTAATATTATAAGAAAACATGGAATTAATTTTCACTGTTATGCTGATGACACTCAATTATATATCTCATCACGACCAGATGAAAACACTAACTTATCTAACTTGACAGAGTGTCTAAAAGATATAAAATGCTGGATGGCGTGTAATTAGCTGCTATTAAATTCAGATAAAACGGAGGTATTACTTATTGGTCCAAAAAACTACCCACAAAATCTCTTACAATACAATTTTAATTTAGAAGGATTTCCTGTTACTTTATCCACTACAGTAAAAGACCTGGGTGTTATGCTAGACCGCAACTTGACTTTCGAAAATCATATTTCATATGTTACAAGAACAGCCTTTTTCCACCTTAGAAACATTGCTAAGCTACGTAACATGCTGTCTGTTTCTGATGCAGAAAAGTTAGTTCATGCATTCATGACCTCGAGACTAGATTACTGTAATGCTTTATTAGCTGGTTGTCCTGCATCCTCAATAGGGTGACCAGATGAGATTGGCTGAAATTCGGGACGGGGGGGGGGGGGGGGGGGGGGGGGTTATAGTGTTTATGGGGGGGTGAGATTTGTTGACGGGGGGGGGGGGGGGTATGTAGGCTGCTGTATCATGTACCGTTTGAACTGACGCGCTACAGCGACCTGTCACATTTCAAAGAGCCAAAACGTTATTAATTGTGTGAATCTCGTAAAATGTTGACAGAATCGGACAGCTGTGGATTTGTTCCATATCAAAAGTACCTGTCTGTCTTGTCTGTCGGTGTAAGTGTCTTCTTTGTCCGCGATTTTTCACTGCGTGAGAAAATGGATGTGTGGCGTGAGAGTGTGTGAAAAGGGTCAATTGCGTGAGTCTCACGGTCAATGCGTGAGAGTTGGCAGCCCTGCTACAAAGCCTATAATAAAAGATATAATGAATTTCAAACCTTTTTTTTTTTTCAAAGTTCAACAGTCTGTCATTAGTCTTTAGTCTGCTACTAAAAAACAGCGTGTTTGTGTTCCGGTACACGGTACACCAGTCATGTCAACGTAACGAATGAATGACATTTTGCTTATCAATGTATCTAAATTCGCCTACATCTTTCTAGAACTTCAAAAAAGAAACAGAAAATGAGCCGCCGGCAGGCGCCGACTCAACTCTCACGGACAGTTTTTAATATTTTATCAGACAATAACTAGGCTACTCAAGATTTTGCTTTTGTATAATTTTCGGGACAATTAGGGTCGGATTCGGGATTCGGGACAACAGCTCAGATTTCGGGACTGTCCCGAATTTTTCGGGACGTCTGGTCACCCTAATCCTCAATAAACAAGCTTCCATTAGTGCAAAATGCAGCCGAGTTCTTACTAGGTCAAGAAAATATGATCATATAACACCAATTTTATCATCTCTACACTGGTTACCTATAAAGTTCCGTATCAATTACAAAGTATTACTACTGACCTATAAAGCCCTAAATGGTTTAGCTCCTGTGTATTTAACAGACCTTCTATCGCCATACAATCCATCACGCTCTTTAAGATCACAAAATTCGAGGCTTCTGGTCATTCCTAGGATATCTAAGTCTACTAAAGGAGGGAGGGCGTTCTCACATTTAGCTCCTAAACTCTGGAATAGCCTTCCTGATATTGTTCGAGACTCAGACTCGCTGTCCCAGTTTAAAACTAGATTAAAGACGCATCTTTTTAACCAAGCATTCACTTAATGCTTACCTTTTATGCTACTGCTGAATCAGTTCGAATGCATTAACATTATGAACACCAGCTATGCTAATTATTTCCCATCTGTCTTTCTGCTGTTATCTCGGGACGCTAGTCCCGAGGTAAATAGCGTTCGTCAGCTCCAGTTTGTATCCAGCCTCTCACGGAGACTTCAGATGCCCCAACACCTGTGATGAGACGACTAAACGCCTGTGGAGAGACGACTCGACGCCTGTGAAGAGACGACTCAACGCCGGCGATATGTTATGCCCTAAATTAATACATGATTAACTAAATGTATTTTTCTATGTACATTTCTGAAATGCACTTTCTGTAAAGCTGCTTTGAGACAATGTGTATTGTGAAAAGCGCTATACAAATAAATTTGAATTGAATTGAATTGAATTGAATTGTTCTGCGCAAGCCATAGCTCACAAGCAAGGGACCAGGCTAACGCAAGAATACCAAGGTAGACTGGGTAGCATATCCCAGATGGAATATGTAACACAGCGCCTACTCGCAGGGAGGACTAAGAATACACATATGACCTGAGTATAGGATTCATATGGAGAGTTCAGAGGTATCCAGCCTGCAGGGTGGAATGTTTCAACCTCGAGATGGCAAAACATGTCTTGCAGAGGGAAAGACTCTCCCGGGATGTTAATGGCCCGAAGCGACCTCAGATGTTTATGACTCCATAAAAGGAGATTGCGTGCGAGTTGTGACATACGGCGGAAGCGCAGATCACCCTGATGGTTGATGTACGCTACTGTCGCCGTGTTTTCTGAACTGACCAGTACGTGCTTGCACTTCAGCAACGTCTGAAAACGGTGCAGAGCTAAACATACAGCCAGCAACTCGAGGCAATTGACATGCCACAAGCTCGGTCCTGTCCCAGAGGAGCATGCCCATTGCACATGGCACCCCAGCCCACTGGTGGAGGCATCTGTTGACACAACAACATGCCTGGAAACTTAGACCAAGAGCACTCCGGCCCGTAGAAAAGAGAGGTTTGACCACGAGGTGAAGGTTTGACGGCACCCAGAGCGTGCCATTTTACCATGGCCATCTCGGGACTCGATCGCGAAGCCAGTCCGTAAGCGGTCTCATATGAAGCAACCCGAGCTGCATGACCGCCGCTATGGATGACATATACCACAGGAGCCTCTGAAAGAGTTTCAGTGGAACCGCATTCTTGCCCTCAAATTGACTCAGGCAATTCAGTAGTGACTGTGCATGCTCGCTCATAAGCTGAGCATACATGGCGACCAAGTCGATTTCCATACTGAGAAATCCTCTGCACGGCAGAGTTTTTGCTCTTTTCCCAGTTGACCCGAAGGCCCAGATGGGAGAGCTGGCGGAGCACCAGGTCCCTGTGTCCGCACAACTGAACTTGAGATTGAGCTAGAATCAGCCAGTCGTCGAGATAATTCAGAATGCGAACCCCGTTCTGCGTGAGGGGCGCAAGGGCAGCCTGATTGTTCTCGCAAGCCAGCGGGACAAGTTGGGCAGCACTAGCCAGGCTCCCAAGGACTGAACCAGCGGGGTCATTAGAACTACAGGCGTACCCACGATGGGGCAGTGATGCGGAACGACCGGTTGCTGCCTGAACGTGATTAAAGCCCAAAAATGCAAGGCAGCGCTCGTGACAGTCAGGCGGGTGGATCACGTGCCCACAACAAGAAACGCACAGGCGAGACATCTTGAAAAAGACGTGCCTTGCAGCTCTTTTAGAAAACGGAAATCTCTCTTAAACAGTGTTGAAGTGCCCAGGGGAGAACCCGAGCCGTGTGCAAAGTCACTGCACAGACGAGCATCAGGACCATGAACCCACTGAAACGCACCGTCACACCAACACTGGCTGAACAGATATGCTCGTTGCTCTTGATGAAGGCAAAGAGATTGCACTGCGGCTCCTTTTAAACCCACGCGGTCTCGCAGAGTTCAGGTTGCAAATCCCGCAGACCCGTGGTATTTTCATACCATTGGCTTGTTTTCTAATAACTGGAAGGTGATAGGGCTCTCTAGCGAAAACCAATTTTGTCAGTCACTGACATAACTTGTAGTGACTGACTGAAAGGGAACAACAAGATTAAAAGAAGTTATAACATGCTAAACAAATAAATAAAAATATTGTAAAAAAATAAATAGCAACATAGCTAAGAGTAACAATAAAACAGAAGTAGCTAAATATTATCAGACTCAAATATAAATTAGTAAAACCAACTGAAGAAAAGAAGCAATATACTAAAGAAAACAGGTAGGGTTTTAAAAGAGAATTGAAAGCAGACAGAGAAGGGGACGTTCTAATCTCTAGAGGCAGGGTGTTCCAGAGTAAAGCCCTGCCAGCGCAAATACATGCTCCCCTCTACGCTTGAGTATAGAGCGAGGGACTACAAGAGCCCAGTCAAAGGATCTTAGGCTTCTGGTCGGAGTGTAGGGATGAAAAAGTTCACAGAGATAGGCAGGAGCTAAGTTATGTAGAGATTTAAAAACAAAGAGTAGAATTTTTAAATCTATTCTCTGGTGAACTGGCAGCCAGTGTAGAGATCTGAGAATAGGAGAGATTTGATCATATTTACGACACTTATGAAGAAGTCTGGATGCTGCGTTTTGTACTAGCTGAAGATAAGCTTACTGAGACTTTTATATACCGTAATATAAAGTATTGTAGTAATCTAGCCGAAACAAACGCATGAACAGAATAGTAGAATAAGTTGACTTGTAGTTGCCAAGTTACTTATAGTCAGTAGAGTATCTGTTGGGGGAGAATCAAAATAAGTCTACTAATACTCTAATGACAGTTAGTTGATATGTAGTTGCAAAGCTGCTTATAGTTAGTATAATGTCTAAAGTGGACTAATGAAAGTGTTACCAGTACATTTTGATAATTAATATTACTCCGTACTTGTTTGTTTAAATACACTATTACAAGGGCACCTTAAAATAAAGTGTAAAGTGCAGTACACATAGCGCTTGGTTATTGTGAATTTTCACAGGCAAAATCCAGTCATTTCAATAAGAATCCACACGATCTGGAATTGTGCGTGATGGCGAAAGATTTCCCAAAACAGATTTTAAAATGTGTTCAAGGTGGTCACCTGAATTCTTCTGTGTGAGCTGTGCTTCAAATATCACACTATTGACAATAGATAAATTGAATTCTCTTTCAAGGGAACTCCCGTTGCGGCGAGATTGACGCCATGGGGAACGCAACGCGTTATGATGTCTTGAAGCACATGTAAAATCAGTCCAATGGTGTGGCGGAACATCAGATGCGGGTGACGTCACGTACCAGGAAGCTATAAAGCCTGCTTGAGAACAGAGAGCGACAGCTTCTGTGTCTTCAGTAGCACTCTGTGTGATCTGTCCACGTTATTTGGTGTTGTCTGTCTATATATCATATATATATATATATATATATATATATATATATATATATATATATATTATATATATATATTGTGACCCGTTACAGAAACCAGGGACGCAAGTCGGCAGCACAACTTGCGAGAAAAATGAGAAACAAGTGTTTTTTTCCAAAATTTGTGATTTCCGCTTTTTTGAAGAATCTGTTAGTTGAAATCACGAAGAAGCCTCTCCATGTTTGAGATAGCAGTATTGGTATATTTAAAAGCTTACATTTTGAGGTTGAAATCGGCTTGTTTTCGTAGATTCTAGCATGCAGTAGGGGCGTGGCGTGTTATTGTCTGTGTGTATTTCTATACTGAATATGGCGCTTTTGTCCCCGCCCTCCAAGTGAACCGCATGGCTACTTATTATGCTGTGCTCTGGTCGGCTCAATTCAATACAATGAAGATGGATGCCGCAAAGATTGTCGCAGACGAGCTGAACCCTGGCAGTTACCAGTACACTGAAAATGTTTTCGCCGCACTTTGTGGGCTTGGGAAACTGAAATCCGCGCGCGCCCTCGGTGCTTGAATACGGCGGCTCGGCTCGCTGACAACGGTAGCTGGCTGTTTTATATGTGACATCCTTGAATGGGGAACGTTTTGTGAACAGGGAACAGACTTAATGGAGACTTAATGGACTGGCAACAATCGAAATACAGGATGCAGTTAAGACCTTTGCTGCGACGAAGGCCTGCCGTGCGCGTTTCTAAAACGTAAGTTAAGCTTCATTTGCTCTTTAGTCGTTATTTAAGATTCTGAACCTGCTGATGACATAATGTGCTTGCGGACATTTCATTTGTGTGTGTATACGCACATAAGTGATGTAAAGAGATTTGCAACAGTAATTTGATGAGGTGAAATGTGATTATTTGGAAAATCCCTGTCATGACTGCTTAAAGAAAAATGCCTAAACTTTAATATTGTTGACATTTTGGGCACACGCGCGTTGCGCACTATTTGCGTTATATGTAGGCATTTGGCATATTGGTCTTTGTGTGTTGTTGCTGGTTTTGTGTTATATGTTTGGCATAACGATATTGGTCTTTGTGTGTTGTTGCTGGTTTTGCGTTGTATTATGGCAAGCCGTTTTAACTTTTATTCATTTTCAGGATATGAATCCTTGATATCAACAATTCAATTTTCACTAGTTAAAATTATAATTCTTGATATCAACAATTACATTTTTGATATCAAGAATACAATTCTTGATATCAACAATTGCATTTTTGATATCAAGAATACAATTCTTGATATCAACAATTGCATTCTTGATATCAACAATTGCATTCTTGATATCAACAATTGCATTCTTGATATCAACAATTGCATTCTTGATATCAACAATTGAATTCTTGATATCAACAATTGAATTCTTGATATCAACAATTGAATTCTTGATATCAAAAATGTAATCGTTGATATCAACAATTGAATTCTTGATATCTGTAATTGTATTTTCACTAGTGAAATGTCACCATAGGCTGCCATTCAAAATCAATTGTTGATATCAAGAATTCCATTTTTGATATCAACAATTACATTTTTGATATCAACAATTACATTTTTGATATCAAGAATTACATTTTTGATATCAACAATAAAATTTTTGATATCAAGAATTACATTGTTGATATCAAGAATTCAATTGTTGATATCAAGAATTATATTCCTGATATCAAGAATTAGATTGTTACTAGTAAAAATGCGAATTCCTGATATCAACAATTGAATTGCTACTAGTAAAAATGTTTATTCTTGATATCTGAAAATGTATTATTGATATCAATATTATTTCAGATATCTAAAATGGCTTTCTTACTAGTAAAAATCACATTCATGATATCAGAAATGAACATTGTCACTAGTGAAAATGTAATTATTGATATCAAAAATGAACATTGTTACTAGTAGCAATTCAATTGTTGATATCAAGAATAGACATTTCAACTAGTAACAATTGAATTATTGATATCAGGAATTCGCATTTTTACTAGTAACAATTGCATTCTTGATATCAACAATTGAATTCTTGATATCAAAAATGTAATTCTTGATATCAACAATTGATTTTGAATGGCAGCCTATGGTGACATTTCACTAGTGAAAATACAATTACAGATATCAAGAATTCAATTGTTGATATCAACAATTACATTTTTGATATCAAGAATGCAATTGTGGATATCAAGAATGCAATTGTTGATATCAAGAATTCAATTGTTGATATCAAAAAATGAAATTGTTGATATCAACAATTGCATTCTTGATATCAACAATACATATCCTGGAAATGAATAAAAGTTAAAACGGCTTGCCATATTGTATGGCATATTGGTATTTGTGTGTTGTTGCTGGTTTTGCGTTATATGTATGGCATATTGGTCTTTGTGTGTTGTTGCTGGTTTTGCGTTATATGTATGGCATAACGTTATTGGTCTTCGTGTGTTGTTGCTGGTTTTGCGTTATATGTATGGCATAACGTTATTGGTCTTCGTGTGTTGTTGCTGGTTTTGCGTTATATGTATGGTATAATATATATATATATATATATTATATATATATATATATATACAGGGACGGACAGGGACTAAAAAAAACGGCCCTGGACTTTGACTAGGCCCGGCCCAAAGCAATCGGCGCGCAGAAACTCGACAACAATAACGCCTGCCATGAGTGTCACAAGACTTTATCTGTGGCTCATGATACTATACCATCCAAATTATAGCTAACAGCATATTCTACAATCTATGCCATGCTGTCTTAAAATGAATTTATTACTTAATAATCTTAATTAATTTATGCAGTAATTAATCTTACCTACTGCACAAATAATAATACCACATCTAAATGAAAATACACCATTACAAATGTAACTTCTGTATTCAAAATCTTCAATGTTTGTAAGCATTAACTGTAACGTTATCAACATTTTTAAAAGTAAAAGCATAACATATTTCTTAACATTCTCTAGAGTTTATCTTATTTTTATTCAGTGTACATAAGAGTTGCCTGTTTGCAAAAATTTTTTCCTTTCTTTGATGGCATATTTTCCTGACCTTTTTGGCCCCCCCCCCCCCCCCGTGCATTACAGCTCTCTAAATGAGAGGTAAATGTGCCCTATTGTCACTCCCAGCAGCAGAGAGAGGTGAGAACTGCACATCTTTAGATGCGGTTTTCTCCGCATGGCCACAACTTATCAAAATATTATCAGATTTCCATGTGTTACACATCGTTGGGAAGCTTGGAGACTACACTTTCAGAATCTGTGAATAACTCAAAATGCCCCAGAACCGACTTGTGTCCCTAGTTTCCGTAACTGGTCACATATATATCAGTATGGCGAGGAAGCAGCAGTTTAGACAGTGTGTGCCTCCCTGCCAGCGTTATTTAACAGGTGGTGATACTCATGAGCTGTGTGTTGCTTGTTTGGGAGAGGAGCATGCTCAGTCTGCACTCGAGGGTGTGGGCTGTGCGCATTGTGAAGCGCTGCCTTTGCGCTTGCTCCGATCCCGCCTGTAGTTCTTTCGCGAGAACGTTCAGGTTAGCGTTCCCCAGGGCTCTGGTCCCGCCGCTGCCGAGGCACGTCGTCGATTGCAGTTCTGGGGTTCGCAGATGGATCTTTCAGCAGGGTTTGAGATGGACTCTGCCCTATCTCAGCCTTCACCTGATCGATCCAGTGCCTCTTCTCGGGGTTTGGAAGCACGCTTTGCGGTTACTTCCGCCCCGGTTGAGGCACCAATAGACGAATCCGACGAGCGTTCTGTGTAGGCTGCCATCTTGTGGCGAGGCCATTACTGAGCTGTTACCGGTAGCTGCTATGTAAACAAACCTCCGTGATAACGCACCCTCAATGACAGCTACAGCCAGGCAGAATGACTTGTTGGGTTGATGATGTTAGACAGTGGCCTCCAGTCACAGATGAAGGTACAAACGATCTTACAGATTATTTATGAAAATAGCTTGGCAAGCTAGCTAGCGTTAGCTAACGAGGAAACTATAAAAAGATCTGTCCATTTGGCAACAATAAATAAATGAATGACATCAAACAAACGAATTCATGTTTTTCATTTGTGTCCATTATTTATCTCATTTTCACATTGCAAAAGGCAAGGGTAAGGTACAGCTAGAAAGTATACATAATATCGACCAATTAGTGTTTTTAAACCATGGAAAGAGGTCAATATAACAGCAGGAGAACAATTATGTCACATAACGTTACATTTAGCTCAGCAAAGCCATTTAATGACCATAGCATGTTAATCACAGTCAAGCAAATCAAACATTAACAACAGACATAACAGTAATGTTACTAACGTTACTGCCCCAATGCGCCCCTTCTGTTGTTTTAAAGGTATTCAAGAGTCTTTTCTCGTTCGCCTGGCATCCGATGATCAACAAAATGCTTTGTTTTCTTTGAAATGTTTTCCCACTCGACATTATAAAAGTTGTAACGTTAGTGACAGTCGTAAATCGCGGGCTGTTTATTCCAGTGGACGCAAGTTGCAACTAAAACAATAGGAGGCAATGGCGCAACGCTACCCAGCAACAGCTCAGTTATGGCGCCCGCTTACTTCCGGTAGTTTCGCCGGATTCGTCTATACTACAACTATCCAGTTCTGAGGAACTGGATGTTGTTAGTATTGATGCTGAGTCTGAGATTTCGCCACCTCAGTCTCATGCGTTTGAAGAGCTGTTAGAGGTTGTGACTAGAGCAGTTGAAAGACTGAATATTGAGTGGCCATCTGATAAGCAGGACGTTCATTCTAAAAGTAAGCTCGATGAGTATTTTCTGCCGGCTAGATCACAATCTCAGCGTCGGAGCCTACCGTTTTTCCCCGATCTTCACACTGAGGTGTCCAGATCGTGGGAGAAACCGGTCTCATATAGAGTTTATAGTGCACAAACATAACACTATTCTTCTATATATAAATATAAAGACCATGGTTATGGAGAAATGCCGAAGGTGGAAGAGACACTTGAGAGTTATCTCTCTCCAGCAACGGCATCTTCTCTTAAGGTTCCGATGTTACCCACTAAGCCCGTCAGAGTCACCTCCTCTCTGGTGGCCAAAGCATATTCCGCTGCAGGTCAAGCTGCAGCATGTTTACATAAAGAGGATAGGGGATTTACAGGCATTGTCGGTTTCTCCTTCATGCTTAGAGTTTGCACCTGGCATGGTGAAGGCATTTCTTTATCCGAGACCAGGTTATATCCCTAAGGTCCCTACTAATGTGGTCAGACCTATCATTCTGCAGGCCTTCTGTCCTCCTCATTTTCAGAATGCGGACCAGGAAAGAGATAATTTGCTTTGCCCAGTTCGGGCATTAGATGCCTATGTCCACAGAGCTGCCCTGTGGCGTAAAACTGATCAATTGTTTGTGTGTTTTGGGGCCCCTAGGAAAGGGTACCCTGCATCTAAGCAAAGAATGAGCAAGTGGGTGGTTGAGGCCATTTCACTTGCTTATGAGGCGGCCGGGCAGCCTTCTCCTTTGGCTGTCCGGTCTCACTCTACTAGGAGTATGGCGGCCTCCAAGGCCCTTATATCAGGAGTTTCCATTCAGGACGTTTGTGATGCGGCAGGCTGGTCCTCACCGCACACCTTTGTCAGATTTTACTCTCTGGACCTGGACTCTACACCAGGGTCTCAGGTTTTGTCTTCTTAGTGCTGCTCACTCTATCTCACACAAGACAGACATCTCGTAGCTATGGTGGCGTTGGTATAGACGTTCCCCATGGCGTCAATCTCGACGCAACGGGAGTTCCCTTGAAAGGGAACGCTTCGGTTACGAATGTAACCTCGGTTCCCTGAAGAGGGAACGAGCGTTGTGTCGCCTTGCCATATCTCCTTCATGCCTGTCAGCGACTACTTCAGACTTTACGAAGCTGTTGCTCTCTGTTCTCAAGCAGGCTTTATAGCTTCCTGGTACGTGACGTCACCCGCATCTGACGTTCCGCCTCACCATTGGACTGATTTTACATGTGCTTCAAGACATCATAACGCGTCGTGTTCCCCATGGCGTCAATCTCGACGCAACGCTCGTTCCCTCTTCAGGAAACCGAGGTTACATTCGTAACCGAAGTGCTTTTTGCCCACAAAATTTCACTAATGTGACCTCACTCGCAAGAAAAAGTGAAATGAAAAGTGAAGTGAAATGTGTGTGCAAATCTAATGTATTCAATCTTCTGAAAAAAACTGTGTAATATATATGGGATTGTATTGAAAGTTTGAAGCCACTGATTTATGGATTTCTATCTGATCAATTCATAACTAGGAAGATTGTAAAAAAAAAAATGTATAGCTTTTAACCTTGTTATAGAAGTTCACGGCATACTTGAGGGAATTCCACTGCTTCCACAGATCCGACATTAACTGTATGCACCGAATAGATTCATTACATATAAGTGCAAAGCTTGCCTGACAGAACTGATTATGTTTTTAAATAACCATTAAAACACATTTTTATGAAGTATGACAAAATTAATTTATTTTATGTAAGAAAAGTTTATCCAACTGTTGCATTAAACTCTCTAAAAAAATGTGGTAATGAATTTTGAATTATTTCTCTAAGGCATTCTCATGATAAAACTATTCATAACACTGTGGGGTATGTCGTCCTTAATGGATTCCCCCAGCAAACTTTTGCAGTGTATCATAATGGCACTCTGATAGTACCCATGTCTTTAAATGGCATACAATTATGCAAATGTATGAATGGCTTCACGCATACATTCAGAAACAGACTGGTTGGCCTGCTTATTTAGATTTTCAGAACAGAAACTCGGGCATCTTCATCTTACCACAGAGAGCCCACACATGGGCAAGCGAGGCCCTTTATGAGGATGTTCTGTCAGAGACTGCAACTGGAACTGATGCGAATGTCTGCAGAAAGAAAAAGGAAAAGGGGCAATACTGGAGCAGAGCGATTCATATCACACCCACTGTAAAACTGAGATCTATGTCACGGGCAGGCAAGATGGACTATTGAAGTGCAGAGGAAACCAGGAGAAAATAATTTTCCTTAGGCTGGGAATCGCTGCGGCCTTCAATATGATTTACTTTGTTCTCACTGAGGAGTCAATTATGTAAAGCTCAGTCATCACTGTGTTTGTGCAAATCAGATGACTAGCCCTGATCTGCTGATAAAAACAATATACTAGTCATGCTTTGATTCAGTTGTGCCACTTTAATATGATTATAACACTTTATTTGTTGCTATTGAGGTAAAATATATTTCATGTTTAAGGAATAGTTCTCTTAAAAATTTAAATTCTGTTATCATTTACTCACACTCAAGTTGTTTCAAACCTGTATGCATTTCTTTCTACTGATGAACACAAAAGAAATATTTTGAAGAATGTCGAATATATGGAAGTCAATGGGGTCCATCAACTGTTGGTTACCAACATTTTCCAAAAACATCAATTGTAAAATATCATTAAGAGTACAAGTATTTTTATTAAATAAACATCAACAATAAGATCAACACCGACGTTGTACTAATGTATTATTTTTGTTGACTACATTTTGTTAAAGGCATATCTATGAATTGGTTATATTGTCATTTGTAACTGCGGTTAGTTATTTCTAAAAAGATATAGTGGATTGCAATGTGCATACAACTTTCAAATGTCTGTTTAATCCATATAAAGTGGTCCTATAAATTATTTGTCATATTGTCTGAATGTCATTGCATTAAATAAAAATCAAGATCAAAGATGCATCTTCAAACAAATATTAATGTTTTTCTCAGAACTAACTGCACTTTTTGGTGCCATTTTGCAGTGACATTTCAGCAACCAGTGTCAAAGTGATATGCTGGATATGCATAAATCCTACTATATACAGTATAATCGTTATTACAACGCAAATGAACTACGTGAGTATAACGTTGTATTTATTAGCAGCGTGTGGTAGCGTATCAACAACCGGTATGCAGATTTGACTTTGGTTTTGGGAAGGGAAAAAAACGGACACCCCCTCCAACCTCTCTGGGAAAGGGAAACCCGTATCTGTGTTACAAATGCCCCAGGCACAATGTTTAACCATATTTTTGATAAACCTACGACGGTAATAGCCTGCCGAGACCAAAAATATGAGACGCCTGTGTTAAAGTCAATGGAGCGCTGTGGGAGCTCGTTCTTGGCTGCGCTGTGATTGGTCAATCTACATTCTAGGGCGTGGCTTAGCCAAAGGCAAATTGTGGGGCTGTTTACACAACACTGTTTTCAACTAAAAATGTAAAATGTATGCGTTTTGGCCATTCATATACACGACAACAGGGTTTTGGGTGCTTGAAAACACAACCATTAGAAACAGGTTTCAAAGTGCAAGTTTTTGAAAATGGTCTCCGTGTAAACAACAAAAACGCAAATCTCTGAAGACGATGACGTCATGCACATGCATAGAACGTGTTCACTGTTCAGTCTATAGTGTTTCATTGCTATCTAATGCCCTGGCAGCAGAATAAAGCGTGTTTAGTCATTTTCGCAGATCCTTTTGAATTGGAATCGTTTTGACAATGGTTTTGTCTGTACGTTGAAAACTCAAAGGAAAAACTGAAAAAGTGTCACAATAGGGAATTATATGGAATGCAGGCTATATGCTATAACAGGTTACTGGTGAAAATTTTCAACACTTTGAATCGACTTTTTGAATTCTACTGGGTTCTTTTCAGACATGAGTGTTTAATTTCACACGTCCCTTTTATCAGCTCACTGAAGAGAAAAGAAAGGTTAAAGTGTCTTTCTGAAAAGCTGCTGCTGGGCCAGTACTGCTATTACTTGAAGAAGAAGAAAATAAGATGCTGTCTAGTTGAATGCACAATTTGAGCAGAACTGACTCGACATTAACAACAGAGAGCATGTAAATGTTTCTGCTGTTATTTGCTGGCATGCGAAATTGGATTTTTATCAGTAGCCATTTATTTGCTCTTCAGAAGCACCGCAAATCCAAAGGTCCATAAATATTTATTTCACCTTAGTTGGTGCCTCATCTTTTAATTAAGGGAACATTTAAAAGAGATTTAAGACGAGCACTCTTTAAGTCAACAGGAAACCCCCTCTCACAAACCATTTTGGATTTGTTACGGAAATGTAATCTTTCGTAGAGTTTTTGTTTTTTTTTGCATGCGTTTCCTAGGCCCAAAGTAATGCTTAGTCTGAAAAAAAAAATACATTAATATCACACTTCAGTCTAATAAAAGGTTGTGTGTTCTTCTCTTGTAATTGGCCGACAGTCTTCTAAGGTATACGACCGCTAATTAGTGCCGTGCTTGTGTGCCGTTTCTGAGCTGTTGATAGTTGGTCGGTGTTCTTAAATAAGTGCGCTCTTACTCTAAACTACAGACAGCTAATCAAGTCTCCCTCAGGACTGCTTTCTCTAATGATAATTGCTATAAGGCTCAGTGATGAAAAGCATCACCACCTCACTGATCTGGAACCAGTGATGAAGTTTCTCTAACAACGTCTGTGATTACAATTTACGGTAGCAACAGTAATTTTTAGAACTTGTGTAACAGACCCTACATAAACTGCTATTGAGCTCTTAGATAAGAGTCACAATGGGCACTTTGCAATACAATCTAAATCTGTGGTGACACAAAAGAGACCTCAATCACTTTTGTATGAGGTGCTGGAATATGGCGAAAAAGGTGTAAAGGAAAAACCCAGGTAATTGTGAGGCCTATCTTTGATGCCGAGGGAGAGATTGTCAAAGTACTATGGAAATTTAATATCTGGTTGATAAATCATTCCTCGCCTCTGGTGCTCAATCACAGTGGATGTGAAAGACAAAGGCAAGATGGTTTCCTTTCACTGTTCTGCTAATTTAGTGAAGCGGTAATGAATTTCATCTCATCACAAGTGCCAGAAATATCCCTCTCTCATTTTCACAGAATGTCTTATGCCAGGAGTTTTCAAACTTTTGATGTAAAGGACCCCCAATGCTTTGCCAGGGACACCCTTTCTAAATAACTGGATTTTTACTAAAAGCTAAAGCAAATTATTAGAATATTATCTGAGGAAAATATTAATTTTCATGTCACTAAAATGTCAATAATACATAATATAATATTTAAAAAAGCTTTGCACATTTGTCTTGTATTTCTTACAGATTAAAACTTTCAATAAATTATGTTTTGATTATTAATAAAAACTAATTAAATATATTACATTTAAATTACTTAATTAATTATGACTATTTTTACACACAATTTTGACAGCCCAAAAATTCCAATCAAAATATTTTTACAGTATATATATATATATATATATATATATATATATATATATATATATATATATATATATATATATATATATATATATACATATATATACTGTACAGAGAGCACACACACAGTTTTGTTCAATCCTTTCTCTGTTTCTTAACTGTTCTGCAGTGTCCAGTTTGAAAACCCCTACAACAAAACCTGCATGAAAGTGCTTTTTCTACTCAGAAACAAAGAACTTTAATATTTAAAACATGCCAGGGAGGATATCACGTTAAGCTGCACAGCCTGTTTTAAACATTTACACAGAAATTCACTCTGAATCATTACATTACAGACTACTGTAATAAAAAAATCAGTTCATTCAGTACTATGAATAGGACTAGTTTGTGGGATAAGAAAAGGTAGTTCTTAGAAAAAGAAGAAACTTGTAGGCTTATGTTTGAATACTCAGAGGAAATAAAAGTACAATTGTCTTTAGCAGGGATGATCCGTTTTATCTGTAAAGTACATGCTAAGTCATTGACATGGATAATAGAGACACAATGAGTAATGAACATATGTTTTTTGTGTTCTACTTATACTCTTATTTCACCCACGCTGAACATGGTTGTGAACATAATTGATTATTACAAAAATAATTGCTTGTTCTCATTACATTTATTCACAATTTATAAATATACCGTTCCAAAATGTGGGCTCAGTAGGATTTTTTTATGTTTTTGGATTTTTTTTTATCCTATGCTCACCAGCTGCATTTATGAATGTCCAAAACCAGACAATTAACCAAAACCAAACTAGAAACCACACACTCACACAAAGACAAGTGTAGGAGTGCCAGGGCTCTTTCAGCAAACTTAGAATAAACCAGACCGAAGAGAACCCTGACACCACAGCTCACCAGACATGAGACCACTGTAGTCGGTCCTCCGGGACCACCGAACATGAGACCACTGGAGTCGGTCCTCCGGGACCACCGGACATGAGACCACTGGAGTCGGTCCTCCAGGACCACCGGACATGAGACCAGTGGAGTCGGTCCTCCGGGACCACCGGACATGAGACCACTGGAGTCGGTCCTCTGGGGCCACCGGACATGAGACCACTGGAGTCGGTCCTCCAGGACCAACAGACATGAGACCAGTGGAGTCAGTCCTCCGGGACCACCGGACATGAGACCACTGGAGTCGGTCCTCCGGGACCACCGGACATGAGACCACCAGAGTCGAGTCCTCCGGGACCACCGGACATGAAACCACTGGAGTCGGTCCTCCGGGACCACCGGACATGAGACCACTGGAGTCGGTCCTCCGGGACCACCGGACATGAGACCAGTGGAGTCGGTCCTCCGGGACCACCGGACATGAGACCACTGGAGTCGGTCCTCTGGGGCCACCGGACATGAGACCACTGGAGTCGGTCCTCCAGGACCAACAGACATGAGACCAGTGGAGTCGGTCCTCCAGGACCACCGGACATGAGACCACTGGAGTCGGTCCTCCGGGACCACCGGACATGAGACCACCAGAGTCGAGTCCTCCGGGACCACCGGACATGAAACCACTGGAGTCGGTCCTCCGGGACCACCGGACATGAGACCACTGGAGTCGGTCCTCCAGGACCAACAGACATGAGATCACTGGAGTCGGTCCTCCAGGACCAACAGACATGAGACCACTGGAGTCGGTCCTCCAGGACCAACAGACATGAGACCACTGGAGTCGGTCCTCCGGGACCACCGGACATGAGACCAGTGGAGTCGGTCCTCCGGGACCACCGGACATGAGACCACTGGAGTCGGTCCTCTGGGGCCACCGGACATTCAATTCAATTCAATTCAAATTTATTTGTATAGCGCTTTTCACAATACACATTGTCTCAAAGCAGCTTTACAGAAAGTGCATTTCAGAAATGTACATAGAAAAATACAGTTAGTTAATCATGTATTAATTTAGGACATAACATATCGCCGGCGTTGAGTCGTCTCTTCACAGGCGCCGAGTCGTCTCTCCACAGGCGTTTAGTCGTCTCATCACAGGTGTTAGGGCATCTGAAGTCTCCGTGAGAGGCTGAATACAAACTGGAGCTGACGAACGCTATTCACCTCGGGACTAGCGTCCCGAGATAACAGCAGAAAAGCAGATGGGAAATAATTAGCATAGCTGATGTTCATAATGTTAATGCATTCGAACTGATTCAGCAGTAGTATAAAAGGTAAGCATTAAGTGAATGCTTGGTTAAAAAGATGCGTCTTTAATCTAGTTTTAAACTGGGACAGCGAGTCTGAGTCTCGAACAATATCAGGAAGGCTATTCCAGAGTTAAGGAGCTAAATGTGAGAACGCCCTCCCTCCTTTAGTAGACTTAGATATCCTAGGAATGACCAGAAGCCTCGAATTTAGTGATCTTTAAGAGCGCGATGGACCACCGGAAATGAGACCACCAGAGTCGGTCCTCCAGGACCACCGGACATGAGACCACTGGAGTCAGTCCTCCAGGACCAACAGACATGAGACCACTGGAGTCGGTCCTCCAGGACCACCGGACATGAGATCACTGGAGTCGGTCCTCCAGGACCAACAGACATGAGACCACTGGAGTCTGTCCTCCAGGACCAACAGACATGAGACCACCAGAGTCGGGTCCTCTGGGACCACCAGACATTTGTAAGAGGTAGACACTGATGGGCTCATTCAGGCAGTTCTTAAAAATGTCGAGCCCCTCCTCAGTAATTAGCAACTCATGGCCAAACTCCTTCACAGTAGCCTCCCTTTGACGGAGAGGATGGAGCTTGTTGAATCGATTCACCATCTGACAAGCAGAGGGGCGAGGGGTGGGAGATTGGAAAAGGGAGATGCCCTCGCTCTGCTGAATCCTGTTTTTGGCCAGTTTGTTCTGTCAAAGTTCGATGTAGGGATGAGGC
The DNA here is from genome assembly GCA_036326025.1 of Chrosomus eos. NCBI lineage: Eukaryota > Metazoa > Chordata > Actinopteri > Cypriniformes > Leuciscidae > Chrosomus > Chrosomus eos. The sequence goes on from CM070835.1 coordinate 31,561,417, forward strand.
GAGGACTCAATGATGCAGATTGATGGGCTGTATTTAAATAAAATAATATAAAAAAAACTACCTTTTGGGGGAAAACACATCCAACAACTGGACTGGGCAGGACAAGACAAGACAGGGCAGAAACAGGCAATGCTCATTGGCAACACACGACAGTAACATTTTAAGATGAAGTGGCAGAGGACATCTCAAAGCGATACCGGGTCCTTAATGAATAAATTTTTAAAACTACGAGATGCCCAGAATAATCAAAAATCATAATAATTTTTTATGATTATTTTCTAATAAGAAACACAATCTAAATTTGATTATCATTTGAAATTGGAGTCAGATTAACAGAGCTAAAATAATTTAAACTTACAAAACCTAAGAATAAATCAAACCAAAGTGACAGTGCTAATATGCTGTTAATAAATGATTTTCTTATTATCAGCTTTTGAATGGTAGATCATATCTACAAGTATCACATCTAACAATCATCACAAGTCATAAATATTATTTAATATGACTGAATCAACCTGAATACATTAGGTTATAAGCTTACAGCCTTATGTTTGTAAACAAAAGTCATATAGTCATATGCAACAGTTTGTTCTTATTAATCTCAATTTATTTTTTGCTTAAAGTTGGGGTATGTGATTCTCTTTTTTGTCCATTTTTTTCAAAATAACTTGAAATCCTATTCCTAACCCACTTACAGCCACTGAGTTAGAAGCACTGAAATGGAAATTAAGCAATTTAATCATCTGTGGAACGGGCAGGACTCGAAAAACTCCAGCCAATCATTTCCAAGACCACCTAGAATCATTGGACAGTAAGTTCGTCAATCAAACGGTTGTACCACACCCCCTCCCCCCAGCGCGCGTGACCCCCGTCGTGCGCATACTCAAAGCTTGTGACGCATGCGCATCTCGTCAGTAAAGCCGGTTCCATGATTAGTAGTAAATCGTCATTACATCTCGTGCATCTGAGTTTTCGCTCGAGCATGATTGCGCATCAATGTTCTTTGAATGGGTGGAGTCAGGGCCAGCGTTGGAGGAAAGAAGGTAGGAAAATTTGAATTGTATATTTTCCAAATCTGCCGGTCGTTTTCCAAATCACATACCCCACCTTTAAGCAAAGACAAAGAAGTAAACTATTCATAGTTTGACTTGTTTAAATGGTGTAACACGGTGTTTCTAGGCTGCTTGCAAAACAATGGAAGCTTTAGCGTTAAGTTCTGCCAGGAAGACCCAATTGCTACGTCACTTATTAACTTCTCATCTATCCAATCGTGTCTAATACTTGCAGACTAAAAGACCGGTACTTACACATGTCTGAGTTCGCAGATGCTGACGCTTCCATTCACCTCCATCCTCCCCACCACCACCAAGATGGTTCCTTCCCCTCCATCCTCCCCACCACCATCAGGTTGCTCCCTTCCTATACCTCCCAGGGGGTCGGCTGCGCCCCTGCCTTCGACTTCAGGCAGGAAATGCAGAGTCCGGACCCTCGGATTGCGAGCTATGGACGGGGCCTACGCCAAAGAACTTTATTGGTTGCTGGGCTATCAATAAATGTATTTTTTATTACAGTATTTATTCTTCTCCTGAGTCTTTCTGGTAGAACTGCTGTTTATTTGAGCATCACAACATTAGAATTCACTCAACCAATGGTGTGAGTTTGGGGTGGGGCTATCTGTTTGTTCAACCAATATCAGTAAAGGGGAATGTTTGGGAAACTAAAACTTCATTATTTGTTGAAATTCCATTTGGTGCCACTAGGGAAGAAATCCATAACAACTAGTGCATAACAGTAACAAACACACACATTTTAATCAAAAACCATGGAGAATCGGTTTGATAGGAATTCGCAATGACTTTACTGTTTCCATAACACATTTCATCACCAGAATTACAGCTACCTTGCATTGCCCACTAAATGAGACCTCTCTGTCAATAATTCCCCCTTGACTTGGAAAATTATACATATTCATCTAATGTTACAACAGTTTACTGACTCAATGACAGTCAGGGGTTTCCAGAGGAGCCAATATCCTTCCAAATCAGGCGAGCTGGGCCGTGATTATGAGCTATCCCACTGCTGCAATATTAATGGAGAGTGTGAGGCAGTCCCTGGGCAAGCTTAATCACCGACTCTCACTCTCTCTCCTCGCTGCCTATGAAACAGCTGTGAGGAAAAAAACTCATCTGAGGCTGTGTGCGAGTGCAGTCCAAACCTGTTAGTGAGTCCCAGTGCTGACATTTCCTAAATGGCACATGTTTGTCAGCAATGTCACACGAAGAGAAGCTCCTGCAGCATTTAACAGGCTGCTCATCCACACGAGAGCCAGAATCACGCATTGCATTACCGGAATATAAAATCAGTGACTCAGACATTCGTCACATGGCGAAAGCGTTTTCATATATATATATTATACATTACCATTCAAAGGTTTGGGGTATGTAAGATTACAACAACAAAAAAGTGTTACAAAAGATTTCTATTTCAATTAAATGCTGTTTAAGTTTTTATTCATCGAAGATGAAAAAGGATCACAGTTTCCATAAAATATTAAGCAGCAAAAACTGATTTAAAATGTAAATGATATTTTATAATATTACTGTTTGCACTTTATTATCAAATAAATTCAGCCTTGGTGAGCAGAAGAAATACATTTGAAAAATCTTAATTATTACAAACTTTTGACGACCAGTCTATATAATATCAAGATCAAATTATTGATGATATTTTATATTTTCAATTAATCTGATGGTTTGATTCAAGGCTAAGAATTCTTTAGAAGACCGTTTTAAAAACCTTATAAGGAATTTGAATGGGAATTACTTCTGCAACCAATAGACTTTAGAGGGAGAGATTACCAAAATTCTCAAGTGTAGGTTGGAAAAATTACTTATGACGTGGGTTAGGAGATGAATTCGTTTAAGAGGTCGTTGAATTTAGCTGAGAGGAGACTGTCACAGTCACATGCTGAAGTCATACTGAGCGAGCTTTACATGTGCTGAAGATAAAGCTTGGCTCCCTGCCCTCCAGGGGCCGGTTGCACCAGTTGGATGTAAAAAAAAAAATTTGGTGTAAGCTCTATGCTGGGCTTATCATCTAGCCTTCTGATAAATATGTAAGTCAAGTCAAGTCACCTTCATTTATAAAGCGCTTATAAAGCACATTAAGATTTACACCTGTTGCACCAACTAACGGATCTGCGGTTTTATATCTGAACGTAGGCTGTATGATGTTGAGTGATGCAGGTCTGTTGCTATTTTCATTAGTAATGTGCGCCTACAGGCGGGTCCCGTAGATGGTCTGTCTGCGCGCTTTAAGCTCGCGGACGAGCAGATCCGTTTCCTCTCTAGAGAAGCAGTCAGTCTTTCCACTTGCAAATTCCTCCATGTAAATAGCGAATCCGCCATGGCACGAGCGCAACTGGCTTTTAAAGAGAATGGGACACGAGACTCTGATTGGTTAATTGCACGTTACGCCCAAAACACACCCATTACTCATTAAGAGAATAGGGATGACCCTTTTAGACCATGCACTGGGTGCGCCATAGTGCCTTTAGCCTCAGATGTGCGCTACACCTAGATTTTGCAGCCAGGTCGTTTTTAATTCTACGCAGAGCTTAAAACGCATTTAATGTCCAGATTATTATTTTATATGAATGTACAGTTTACTGAAATATAACAATTTTAACATTTTAATAAATGTTCACCCTCTTGTGGTGCAGACTTCTAGAAATCATAGGAAAGGGGGAATTTTCTTTTAACAGCAACAGTACAACACTGATATAAAGACGCTGGGTCTTTATTTGTAGTTGTGCGTAAAAAAAAAAAAAAAAAAAACTTGCAATGCACATAACGAAAACATAAAAACATATTTAAAAAAAAAGAATAATTGTTGTTAATGTTGCTGTTGTATTTGTTGTTATTGTTATCATAGCTATTGCTATTGTTGTTATTTTTAAGTTACTATTGTGGTTGCTATTGTTATTGATGAAAATGTTATCGTTGTTGTCAATGAATATATTATATAGAAATAAGTTACTACAACAAACATTACGTGCATTTTAGCACAGTGCTGCCAGTAGAGTTGTTCTGAACCCAGAACATTCCATTAATATGAGACTGTAAGTTTGATTAGAAGGACTAAAATGCCTCTGCCCTTCTCACTTTGTAAAAAAACGCGCATGCCTATAGACTAAACACATAACACGCTTGTGCATGCAGTCAGTGTTTAAGAATTCACGTTTTTGAAGTTTACACAGGGATTATAACGGTATTACTTTCAAAACTGTTTTTTAAAAACTTGCATTTCACAGGCCACCAAAACGCTGTTGTTGTGTAAATGAACGGCTAGAATGCATTCAAAGTTTTCAGTTGAAAGCTGTATTGTGTAAACCATTCCTACATTATTTAACTAATGATTTTTTACAATGCAAATTAATCACCTGTGAACGTTCTTAAACTGGACAATGACTTTCATCTAGCAACTGTACAGCCAAAATATTTGTTGCATTAATTTCCTGTTATCACTGTATACTTTCCTGTTGCTTAATTTTCTGCATCAGCTTCTTTGAAACAATCTGTATTGTAAAAAGCGCTATATAAATAAAGGTGACTTGACTCTGTTGGTATGGGCATAACTGCTATCATAGAGGGAAAAAGCAATCTACTGAAGACAGTGCTCCTTTCAACATCAAACTGTGAATTCAGCAGAAAGAGTGTGATGTCTTGAAACGCAGCAAGACAAAGGTGATTCAGAAGATGATGAAGACGAGGCAACGACAAACCAAAGATGGGTCTGTGCAGGTTAGAGACCTGAGTCACCTTGTTGCCTTTAAGTGTTTTTTTCTTGGCTTGCAGTTAAAAAAACAAAACTAAAAGGCAGGCGTGCCTCTGGAATCAGAAGTTGTCCAGTTCATCTGGAAGACGTATTAACCCTCAGAGACCTAAGGGTATTTTCACAATAAATTTTCCGTCTGGTGTTATTAAAAAAGCTTGTAAAACATCAACCCTTTTGTGCACAGACAATTGACACACCTCTTTTTTTTCAGGACAAATTGAACTTTCAGCATATTTGTGTTACATTGATGTCACCTGAATGTAAAATAAGTTATGGGACCATAAAGACAAATGAAAAAATAAATCGGAAATTGAATCACTCAAATGTTTATGGAAATCACACACAAATAAATAAAAGCTAAGCAAATTTCCTCTGGAAAACAGTTTGTTCATGTCTTTGGAGTCCTGGAGCACAGGAATAAACATTATAACTTGTACAGAACCAAAACTATTTACATTTTTCCAAAAGAAGTCCAGGCGTTTTCATGAAATTCACTGGTGCCAAGCCTCAAAACAGTTCCTATCAGCAATCACAAAGAGGGCCACATCACAGGCTTTACATTTATATTTTATTTATTATTTTATTTATTCTATACTTTTTATACTTTTATACTACATTTATACTTCTATAATACTTTTTTACAGTAAATAAATAAATGACACTTCAGCTGGGTCTATCCTGGTAATCTAGTTCCTCATCTGTCAAAAACCTCTGTTCTCCTGAAAATCCATTATTCAGCGCTCGATTTAGATCTATTTCTCTGTGATTCTCTGTGAAACCTGCGTGTCTCTCGCTCTCTCTCTCCACCATGCTCTCCACCTGGTTCGTGCGTGCGTCAGTCTATGGTGCGTCATGACAAAGACGCACCCAATGTTTACGACGGATCAGCCTGTAATTGGTCAAAAACCATCACGTGGATATCCAAAATGGCAGCTACCATCGAGCTAGCGGCAAATATGACGGAATATTTACAAATTATGGACTTCAAGTGTATCAAAGTTGGATATAAACGTTTGGATTTATTGCTGAAAAACTCCGAAAGTATGCACAAGTTCCAGGCTGGATAGAAAACCTTCTGTAAAGGCTAGAAAGACACCAAAGACACCCCCGTGATGGCTAGCTCGTTAGCTTTCTGCTGGAAAAAACGGTAAGAAAATCGATAAAACTGTCAGCGAGTTATATCATAATTTCTCGGAGCTGATTTTTGGCGTCGTCGACGATGCCGTCGGGCTCAGAGGGTTAAGCGGATCTACGCCAGGGTCAGCAAGAGCTTTTACTTAGTAATGAATACTACATAAGGGTCTGGGCAAGAATTTCGCTCGCACATAGTTCTGGGAATTTTGAGGAAACATGAAATGAAACATTGAGGACCACATGGATGCCATACAAGAATTCACGATGTGGTAATGCTTCTCGGGAACGTGTCCAAATAAGCCCTTGCTCTCTCTCTCTCTCTCACAGCACTTCAAACAGAGAAAATCCATATTGCTGTGGAACTGTTGCCCGTTGGGGATGAACTGTTTGAGTTTGCTGCTCTCCACTTCTCATCTCTGGCAAGCCCAGTAAATAATAACTAGAGTTCTAAGTGAGTTGCTGCACAAGGCCAGACAAAGATGAATCTTGCATCACTCTAGACTGGACTGCGGGGAGTCCATCACTCACACTTCCATCGGATGGGAGAGAAAAAAAAAGCCTATGCCAATCTCAAAGAAGCTCTCTTTCCTTCTGGCTTGAATTCCCCAACCAATGATGGACCACCAAACAACATTTGCATTTTAATTTCCTAAGGAAAATACCAGGTCCCGCAACGCAACAAATATGAGCACCTGGCGCAGGCAGTCCGAGGCACCAGACATCAGAACCTACATGTAAACCTAGAAAATGTATGATTTATTGGGCTGAAAAGGGGATGAGGAATATGTGAATTTCGCAACACCAACACAATAGTCCATGCATAGTGCTTATAGAGATTTTGACCTTTACATTCATGTCCATAAATTTGCGATACAGTTTAATTTTCCACAGAAAGATCACAGTAATCACCTCACTGTTTAGAAATCATTTCTAGGGCTGTGGAAAATAATGGGAGAGAAAGATGGCAGAAAGCAGGCCGGAAAAGGAATACAAGTTTTCACATTAGCCATTACATTCTGCCACCGAAGCTGTATGATGATCTGGAGACCTGCTGGTGAATCGAGAATCAGACGCTTAGCCATACATTGACAACAAAAGCATTCAAACTCCACGCTATAAGTAATAATATAGTTACTTGGATTTTTGTGTGAGAGCATTCCCCTTCCAGAAGCAGAACGTGTCATAGGCCCCAGAGGAGACCGGGTCTTGGAGAGAACTGGTAGTGGTAAACAAAGGAAATAGTGTTAAAGTTAATACATTAATGGACAGATTAAATGCACATTTAAAGCCTATGTTTCCTAAAAATGTTCATGAGGTTGAGATTACAGAAGTAAGAGTTCACACCTACAGTTAGGTCAATACCTACTTGGACATTTGTCATGATTTCTGTTATTTCTGTTATTTGAATTATTGTACATAATTTGAAATTAAATGAGAACAAAAATATCTATATCTCACCTCATGTATGTAAATAGGGTTGACAAAAAAACTCTGAATACAATGTAGTGCAACATCACATTTAACTATGACCTCACTGAATTTACACATTTCTGACTGGTAGCTAACGTTATAGTGAAGTGTTGGTCACGTAAGCTAACGTTAGCTGCTGCAATTAACTATTATCTTCCAATAAACATTAATTAAAGTTGGCTACACAAATTACAACTACTGACTAGATTTATGAGAGCACGGCTATCTGTCAAAGATGTCTATCTGAAACATGACCAGCAATGTAGGCTATATGTTGTTGTGTGTTTAATAATACAAGATCGTATCTGCTGCCGCTGGTTTCCAAAGGAATTACTTGTGAGTTGCGCCAAACAATTTCCCACAGATACCTTCTGTGCTGCAGGTTTCCCACGTTTCAACTATGAATAATAAAACAAACATAGTGGGCAAGTTTGCATCTTTATTTCATCCAGAGAGCATGTTCCACTTACCAGCATTGCCATGGGCGGCAGAATGATGACACATTCATCAGAGGTTAAGGGTGAAATGTCTTGCACAAGGCAAGAACAGCAACAGCCAGCGGATGAGAATTGACATTAGAAACATCTGCCCTCTCTGTCAAGACCCCTGATCCCTGAACAGAATGTGAACCCCTAGATCATCATTTACTTATAGAGTTAACTCCTATTTTTGCTAAATCCTTCACTAAGATATACAAAAGTCAAATTTACTTTTCAATGTTTTTACCAGTGATCGTTTTAAAATAATTTTAAAATGGACTTGTAAATGCTGCTTTTTTACATAGGCATTGTAATGCATAGTCCATTACCAGTATGTATGAAATTTAAAAAAAATGAAACCTGAAAGCAAACCTGCTTTATAATTGTGACATATAGCAGATTTCATTTCTTATATGTTATTGTTATTTATTTAGAAACATGTCTACATTTCACAATATTTTATTTTCTTAACCCTGTAAGACCCTTGGTTGTAAAATTACATCATCACTTTTAGCTCTTCAAAAAACACATCAGCAATTTTTTCAATGGGTCCTATTGTTTACCCTCGCAATGCCATTGGGTAGTAAAGTGTATATATGTCTTGCCATAAGGTCATGAACTCCTTGTTTCATTGAACTGGATATCACAACATTGAAGTAAGTAAAATCCCAGAAATATATATATATATATATATATATATATATATATATATATATATATATATATATATATATATATATATATATATATATATATATATATATATATATATATATATATATATATGTAATTGTTTTACATATATATATTTTACATATATTTTACACATATATATTTTACAATTACATATATATGTAATTGTTAGAATGTCTAGTTCATGTAAATACTTGTTTATTGTGGAATGCATGCATCAAATTAGGTTTTTAGGTTGTTATGTCTTTGTTGTAATTTTACAACGTTTGGATAGAATGGTTCACATAGAAATACTCACAAAAATATAATGTATTTGATGATTCACAATTTCTATATCTGTTATTTGTTATGATTTTCAGTTTAGATCAAATTTGAATCATTCTAAATGAATAAATTATTTATGGTTGCAGTGTTTAAAGTCCTTTCAGTACCAGTATTTGAAATTGTTCCCATCCGGGCTTTGTTTGTTTGACCAAATATCTGCTTGTAGCAAGGCAGACACTGTTTGTGGAATGCTTTGGAGGATAGTTATTCAAGGACAGGTGTGGATGTTCAGACATGCATGGTCCATTGTTCAGGGACAACTGTTAATGTTCTGCAATGAGGGGATGTAAGATTTGTATATTCTTTTAGAATTGTGTGACTTCAGTGGAATGCATCACATAAATAGGAGTCATTTACATTTAAATTATTTATACTTGAACATACTCTAACTATTATTTTTTATTTTCTCAATTTGTATTTTTGATCTTTGAATTTCTGATAACATTTCACAAATTCCATCTTTCTTTCTATCTGACTGCTAAAAGTATAATAACAAAGTTTTAATGTGGTAAATCCTAACATGCAGTTTCAATATGGGCAGTTAACGTTGATCTGAACACAGTCCATTATGGTCTATCAAAACAATAACGTGACACAGACACTGACTTTCAAATCTCTCATTGCTCAAGGGAAAATCATGCCACTCTGTCGTGAGTTTCAGACTTACACGTCTCTCGTGCATTAAACATCCTTACTTCTTCAGATATGAATGAACATGTCCATAAACCACAAGCTAAAGATGACAACAGATAAACAGAGGTTACTTTGATGCAGAGCAAGTCAAATATTGAGATTGGCAATTAGCAAAAACCAGACAACACACCATTTGTGAACACAGTCTGAGCCACGAGACACTGTCGCTCTGAAGCAGAGCATGAGGACCAGATGATGGACTCAGGCGGCACAAGAGAAGCGACATCAAATGTCTCACTTGTTTTTTTCTTCCATGAGCAGATTGCAATAAAAGCCTCTTCCTTTTAGGGTGAATTAGCGGATAATGGTGCCAGTTGGAGGTCTGTGACAGTCCTTTTAGTAGATGTTTATAAAATGTGTCAAATCTTGAAGGGTGGGCAGGTGGAACATTCAAGTGAATTAGACGGTGGAGCCAGAAGAAAGGCCTGAAAATACAAATGAGGCAGTGACTTGGAAGAAGCAGAAAAGCGAGAGCAAGAAAAAGGAGAAGGAGTGCTGTCCCAGAATGCAGCTCTTTTGGCCGTCACACTGGAAGCTCACTGCAGGCATATTTTTAATTGCCAGCCTTTGCCACATGAAAGCAGGGCTTCTGGTGGCCACCTACATTGGATGTTAGGTGGAAAATAGAAGAGATGGACAGAAAAAAAGAGCAGTTGTTATTCTTTTTGTGCCACAACATTGTTGGTTATGGTCACCAGCATATGTTGTGTTTATACACTTGGTCTTTTTTTAATAGGGTGGCCCCTTCATAATTTTCCTGTTTTGCTATTTTCTTTTTACATGAAACATACATATTTCAAGCACCAGAAGATTCAAAACCAAGGCTCCGATATCTGCATTTCTCCATTGCCAGTGTTTGTGATTCCTTCAATTTCGAGTCTCTTTTATCCAGGCGTGAGAACACACGGGCTGGTTAGTGGCAAAGGCTCAAGAAGCTTCACAAATTGCACAGGGGGGAGTAGCTGGAGACCAAGGATGCGTCTGATGCCAAATAACCATCTGACAGAAACCCATAAGCTTTATAGCTGCTGAACCACACTGGAACGGGGTTTACAAGCACACGACAGAATGCTGCATCAAAATAACATTGATTTGCTTGCCTCGTGTTGCTTGGGATAGCATGGCAAGAGCGCTGATCTCAACACTTAAAGTTGGCATAAAGTTGTCCCACTCTCATGCTAGTAAACATGTCATATAGACAACAGAAGAGATGTCACTGCAAGAGGGAGGGTAAGTTATTTTAATTAAAGGGGTCCTATAATGCAATTTCACAAGATTTTAAATAATTATCTGTCCCCAGAGTGTGTATGTGAAGTTTTAGCTCAAAATACCTATTTTAGCCTTTTATGTTCAAACCAGAGTCCGACAAAGATGGAGAGACTCAAGAAGAAGTTACAACATGTAGGATGTAACAGGACATTTCTGATTGGTTAGTTGATGAATTTATGTAGGTAACTATCTTCTAGTCTTTGATTAGCATATTCTGTCATGGTAATATATAAATCGTGTTCCTGCAGGCAGGGTTTAAAGGATTAGTTCACTTTTTAAAAAACTTTTGCTGATAATTTACTCACCCCCATGTCATCCAAGATGTCCATGTCTTTCTTTCTTCAGTCGGAAAGAAATGAATGATTTTGATGAAAACATTCCAGGTTTTTCTCCATATAATGGACTTCAATGGTAGTCAAAACGGTTCAAGGTCCAAATGAGTTTCAGTGCAGCTTCAAATCACTTAACCCTGTAAGACCCGTGGTTGTAAAATTACAACATCACTTTTAGCTCTTCAAAAAACACATCTGCAAATTTTTTTTTTTTTGAAAGACCACATTTATATAGCCAATGGGTCCTATTGTTTAGCCTCACAATGCCATTTGATAGTAAATATGTATATAGGTCTTGCCATAAGGTCATGAACTCATGCAACCTGCAAACTTTCCTGGAAGCGCATCTCCTTGTTTCATTGGACTGGATATCTCACCATTGAAGTAAGTAAAACCCCAGAAATGTGTTGTAATTTTACAACGTTGGGATATAATGGTAGTCAAAATAGCATGCTCACCTTGAACATTACATGGAGGCATTAACTTCTCAAATGTTAACATACAGGATAAATACGTACAGAAATATAATGTATTTGATGATTCACAACATCTAAATGTGTTATTTGTTATAATTTTCAGTTTAGATCAGATTTTAATCATTTTAAATGAATAAATTATTTCTGGTTGCAGTGTTTCAAGTCCTTTCATAACCAGTATTTGAAATTGTTCCTGTATGTTAGCAGTATATATAGTTAACTGTTTTTTTTTTTTTTTATCTGGGCTTTGTTTGTTTGCCCAAATATCTGCTTGTAGCAAGGCAGACAGTGTTTGTGGAGTGCTTTGGAGGATGGTTATTCTAGGACAGGTGTGGATGTTCGTAGGGGGTTGCATGGTCCATTGTTCAGGGACAAGTGTTAATGTTCTGGAATGTGGGGATGTAAGAGGTCTGGGGGTTTGTATATTCCTTTTAGAAATGTGTGACTTCAGTAGGGCTGGGACGGTATGGATTTTTTCTGACCGCGGTTGAAAAGCAAGAAATTCCGCGGTAATAGCGGTAAACCGTGTTAAATACTGGAACTGGAGCCTCCCATAAATAAAACTAAACCCAGCGTATAGGCAAGTCCTATATTTGATATATAAGAAATAAATGGAAAGCTTGAAATGTCTACTTTTAAACAAAATTCTAAATGAAATGATAAAATTGTACAGTAGCCTAGTCAGGTAAGGTCAGGTTTGCCGATGTGCGTTTTATTTAGGCTATTTATTTATTTATTTTTGTCCCTGTGCGCAGATCGGAGCAGAGTTCATGATGATATTCTGGGGATAAAACAGCTAATATGCTATACTACTTTAGCCTTAAATATCTTTGCTGCATTGGATCAGTCTCCTTTCTAGAACAGCCGATAGCTTTCTAGCCTCCCGGCAGCAGCGCCTCGCATCGCCCATAGACCTTAAAACAATCAGCGGATGGCGGTTTTGAAAATTAGTCAAAAAACGTTGGATGATGATGAATTTTGTGATGCGGTTGCGGATGAAATAATAGCCTATCCACGCATACATACGAATGTAATGTTATTATGTGTCATGGAACATTGCGCTCCACAACTCGCAAAAGGTCGGATTTGCTCCATCTTTTGATAAGTTTTTTTTAGAAAACCTTGAATCCATGGAAGACACAATGTCATTAGACATAGTCCATGTCCTTAGAATCAATTAATCCATGTCACGGGACACAACGTGCACACATGTGCAGCCCAATGGTTTTGGCCTGACCCGCGGTAGGCGTCACATGACCGCGGTAATGCGGTAACTGTCCCAGTCCTAGACTTCAGTGGAATGTATCACATAAATAGGATTCATTTACATATAAATTTTTTATACTTAAACATACTCTAACTATTATAACTATTATTTTCATTTCAGAATGAGAGGACCCTGCAGACACTGAAAAAGGTATATTTGAATACGCTCTGCAGGAAGTGCAATCTCCGTCTCTGCTTTTCAGAGGAAAGGAACTGCTTTTGGGACTACCATTGCAAGTGAACACTGGACACTGTTTCTGTGACAGTTTTCAATCTGTTTTGTATTTCATATTTATATTTTATGTTTATTTTTACTAAATTATAATTAATAAAAATATTACTGTTGGGTGATTATTATTATTTTTATTAATCATAATATCTACTGTTATGGTGCTGTGTAAGCAATCCACACTTCAAATGAGCCCTTAGTAGTTCTGTATATTTGTTCTGACAGTGTGAGTGCAAATGCTGAAATTCTGCTACCCAATAGGCCCAACGTTGCAATATTACAACGTTTCCTTAAAAACTTACTAAAACATAATTTTTTAAAAAATCCTTTATTATTTGCATCAGAGGCCTCCTACAACAACATCTAACAGGTGAAAATTTTTTTTTTTCTTTTTTTTCTATATTTGGGTCTTACAGGGTTAAAACGACACCAGACGATGAATAAGGGTCTTATCTAGCGAAACAATGCGATGACTCGAAAAAAGATTTGTTCATTTTGAAGAACGAGTTCGAACAGGAGAATCACGAACGTGCATTTCAGGACAGAGCAAGGTGAGCATTTGTGCTAATAATACTTAAACTGTTTTATTTATTTTCGAAATGGCGCATCGTTTCGCTAGATAAGACCCTTATTCATCGTCTGGTGTCATTTAAAGTCATTTGAAGCTGCACTGAAACTCATTTGGACCTTGAACCGTTTTGGCTACCATTGAAGTCCATTATATGGAGAAAAAAACCTGGAATGTTTTCATCAAAATCATTAATTTCTTTTCGACTGAAGAAAGAAAGACATGGACATCTTGGATGACATGGGGGTGAGTAAATTATCAACAAAAGTTTTTTAAAAAGTGAACTACTCCTTTAAGTACATTTTAGGGTTAGTGATGTCACTGTGAAGAAACTCATTGTAGTCCCTACCAGGCATTAGTGGTAGTCCTTAAAAAGCGATTTCTGTAAAAGCAAATATCTCCATTTATTTTGAACTTTGAGCATTGAAACTTTCCAGATGTTGTTTATGTTCAAACAGCAAAAATTCAACACTAAATAAAGTTAAAAAAAGTGAAATCATAATCAACCACCCCTTTAAAGATGTGGCACATGAATTAAGGAAAAAAAAAAAAAAAAAATATATATATATATATATATATATATATATATATATATATATATATATATATATATATATATATATATAATATATATATATATATACAGATAAATCATTTAAAACAAATAATAAGTCTTCATAACAACTTGCAGATCTGAAGGTACTGCATATACTTAGACAGAGGCTGATGGAAGCGAGATGCATTGACATACAGGATGCAGTTATGTGTTCCTCATAAAGTTGTGTTTAATAAACTAATAAAAAGCCTCAAAGAGCTTTATGAGAAAACAGACGAGAGCCTGAGATGACACCCTTAACCTTCACCAGGGGTTGGAGTGAATAAATCAGTCATTATTTAGGACCTCATCTCAGAACATGCTGTAGAATTCAATGAATCTTGACCTTTGTTTGGAGAAACTCATGTGGTGGTTTATCGCTGCCCAGTAACTGTAGGGGTTGCCAAAGGGTCACTCTGATTAACATGGGTCGGTTAGCCCCTGCTGGGAGATGGTGACTAAATGATTAAAATGATTTAATTATGATTAAAACACTTTTCACACTCTTAACTAATACACTTAATTTTTCCACTAACAGTAATGTATCCAACAGTAATGTATGGAAAACAGTATCCAACAGTTTAAATGCATACATCACAAGAAGATCCCAAGTTGATTTACTTTTTTTTTCTGAAAGTCATAAAAAGGAATGGATGGGTGGGTGGTGTCGTCCTAAGACCAGTTACCCCTGTGGAACACAATTAAGCAGTAATGTGGACCAGACATTATGCCATTTGGTCAAAGGTATTGTTATGTGAGACTATGGGCCCTATCATAAAACTGGTGCAATGCAGCGCCAGTCGCGATGCAGGTGTTTTTTTGCTAGTTTCAGCCTGACGCAGTTAGCATTTTTACGTCCTGCGCCACGTTTTTTAAATAGCAAATGTATTTGCGCCCATTTGTGCGCCTGTGGTGTGCTGGTCTGAAAACGAAGTGTGGCATTGTTGGCATGTTGCTATTTTGACGCAACTTTTTTTTGTTATTTAAAGAACGCGTTAGTAGTGTGCGCCTATAGACGGGTCCACAGCGCACCGCCATGGTGCGAGCGCAACTGGCTTTTAAAAGGAATGGGAGATTAGACTCTGAATGTTTTTTTGCACATTACGCCCAAAACACAGTCATTAATCATTAAGAGAATAGGGACAACCCTTCTAGACCATGCACTGGGTGCGCCGACATTTTTCCCGTCGTCAAACTAGCAAAAAAATGGATTTGGATGCGCCCTAAGTCCACTTGCGCCGTGAGCTTTAGACCATGCGCTTAGATCCTAAAAATAGGGCCCTCAGTGATTGTTACCTGTCCTCTAAGCAGGAAGTGTAATATCAACCAGTCTAGTAAAAGTATTTAACAGCAAGTCACGCAGGGTCACGCCTGGCCAGCAAACTATAAGCGCAGTTACGGGTGTATCATGTTAGCCCAGCTGGACTTTTATCCACATTGGTCACATAGCAGGAAGCAGCAGCCATGACGTTATTTAGAATTAAATGCTGGAGTCAGAGCGAAACAGGCCAGAGGAACATTTGTTGACACTGTCCTTTTCCACTATGTGACTTCAACAAACTCTCCCTCTCTTTGCGTGGGTGAGCTTACAAACCCATGTCTGAACCAAGCTCGCAAGCACTGTGTATACCCTTTAATAACTTTCCTGGTGGCAAAGTTTTGAAATCAAACAGTGAAAGCCCTGTGGAAAAACTTTTGGTATAAAGCTGAAGGATGGGTGCATGAACTCAAGCTGAGCAGAAGAAGATGTGAAGATGATTGACAGTGTGACTCTGCTCAATAAAGGAGAAAACACCAGTGGACAAAGAACGTTTTTTCCTCTAGTCCCTTCCCTCTGTTGTCCCTCTTTCTTAAAGTACACAGACCTTCACACGCAGTCATGAGGAGACTTCACTACAAGCTTTGCCATTCATTTCCATAGTAATGGGAGAATAAAAGACACCTTACCTCTTTCAGAAACTTCCCCCCTTTTCTCTCTCTTCTTCTGTCACTTTCTCCTCTTAGAATGATTGAGCAAAACTGTCAAAGGATCTCTTAGAGGGCACCTCTGTACTATATTGTGAATTGAAACCAACTCATTTGGAATTAAACAATAAAGCAATCATGCGAGGGCATTAGAGAAGTTCGGAAAAGTGTCAAGAAGATATTTTGATATACTGCCTCAAACTATGCTCAGGCGACAAAGACTGCAATAAAAATATGAGGGGCAAATTCAAGAAGAACTTGTGCCATTTTATCATGCAGCATTTCAAAACCCTGCATCTCATTAACTAACCCCCAATTCAGGCAATATTTGTGTCACTGTCTCGGACTCTGTTGTGTTTCCCTTAAGTTCCCGTTTTCCTGCTGTTTAGTTCAGGTTTCTGATTATGTCTCTGTTAGTTTGGTTACTTCTGATTAGCATTAAAACTGTAATTCATAAATATTCACTTTTTAAAAGAATGGGGTCAGTAAGTTTTTGTTTAATGTTTTTAAAATAAGTCTCTAATGCTCTTTAAGGCTGCATTGACATGATAAAAAATACAGTAAGAACGTCTCAGGTTATGACTGTAACTATGTTCCCAGAGAAAAGGGAACGAGACACTGTGTCAAAGCGCTAGGGGAACCCCTCAGCGTGACTGATGACTAAAACACTGTATAATCACGATTCGAGGAAGTAACTTTGTGCTTTCACGCAAAGGACTTGACCCAGAGCCAGCTCAAGGGCAAGGATACCACAGCCCGACTTTAGAGAGGGGTTCCTTTAAGGGAGTACGGCCCAAAGCCTATGGGCCCTAGCCTGCTACTTTCGGGAGGACCAGAGTCAACCACCATACCAGGGAGGCTATCATGCTTAGCGCTGAAGCCAATAACCTGTTTAGGTTTTTCATTACTCAACCACACTCTCTAACCAGAGACGATAGCACCTTCGCAGTGCTATGGGAAGTGGAGGCCTCAGCAGGATGACTCTAACTTGTAACACACTTACACCAATGTTGTCTAGAGCTTTTTCTCATAGTGTGAAAAAATCCATAGTGCAGAGTACTGTGTACTATGTACAGAGTACCGGGGTTCAGAATCAGGGAGCAGACATCATGTCGAGGCAGGGGCTAAAGCCCGGGGAATGGAGACTTCACCCAGCTGTGTTGGATATGAGAGATTCAGCCCAGTGGATGTGGATCTGTTCGCATCTCGAGATACGTCCCAACACCAACCAGGATTGGAATAGTTTCATTCATTCTTCAGAGGCATACACTTAGGGAGCGTCCCCAAAGTGTTATTACGACACAGTGTCTCATTCCCTTCTCAGGGAACAAGGGTTACAGATGTACAGATGTACAATGTAGAAGACAACATTGTCAAAACAATCCCCTTTCACACGGACCCGCGAAAACGACTGAACTGCTGCCAGGCCGTTAAATGCTAGAAACACTGTAGACTGAACATGTAATACTGAACATCGAAATCTGCACAGATTTGGCTTACACGAACTTCCCCGGCAGAGTAAAAATAAGTAACATGCCAAAATGGCTAGTGATTTAACAGTGGAACCCGCCACAGTTGATTTTAACCCGCATTTGGCAGGGGTTAATTTCAAACCCTTGATACAATATAAGGTTAGGACAGGATATGGGTGGGTTAACAGGTGGGTTAAGGGAAGGACAGTGCAGTTATAGATATAATTACAGTAATTAATTAGATCTAATTACTTTTATATTTTTAAATATAGGTACAGTACAATGTAAACATATACACAATAAGCACATTCATTTAAATATTAGTACAAAGTAGTTAAATATGTCAGGGGAGGTGGCTGTAGAGAAGCGCATGAAAAAAGAGTTATGAACAAAAAAAATCCAACAAGGAGTAAACCAAGTTAAACTACAACGACACCAGACAATAAAACCAAGAACACCAATGAGTCTTATGAGGTTTCAGAACAGCAGCCTCTCCGCAATAATAGTTTCCTCTGGGTGATTGTGTCTGTGACTTCAACATGTTTATCTTTGAATGATGACGGTCACATTATGGTTTGTGCACAGAGAGCGTTTCGTGTCCTCTGAGAGAACAAGGTGACAAAGAGGCCTGTGCTTTTGAAGAGGTCATCATTCCTAGATGAGTTATAGATTGCACTGTCAAACAGGATGAAGTTCAACATAGTTCCATGACTACATTTGCCTCACAATTCTTCTATCACCGGTCAAACCAAGGGCAAAGAGGCCATGGTGGCTGCATAAAAATAAATAATTAGAAGTCAATAAGTAGCACAATTACAAGCAGAAGTGACACCCAGTGTCCAAGCAAGTATCTGCAAGCATTCTGTGCAGCATATCATGGGAAACGTTTTGTATATATTGAAAAGGTTTAATGTCATATCACCTCTTGCTCAATACATCTATAAACAATTATTTCACTTGGTGAAGATAGCAAACATCTGTTTCCTCAATTAAAAAAAATACCAAATAAAATATTAGTGTAAACGTGGTGGTATTTATTTGCTCTGCCACATAATCAATACTAAATTTCACCGTATGGTGAGCACAAAATACCAGCTAGACTAATTGTTACACATCCCTGTTTCTGATCCAGACATGCATTATCCAGATGAGCAACGACTGCACAAAAAAATGAGGTTTATCTCCTAATGGCAACCATAAAGCTCCAGCAGTGATCATAATGATATGTTGATTGCATCCTGATATGAGCGCCACATAGCTGGAGATATAATGTAAAAGGGCAGAGTTAGCAAAGTCTTTGAATAACTCTGGCTGATATCCACTCACTCGGACAGGAAGAGGCCATCTGGTCAACAACAAATCAAAGTACATTTTTTATCTTGCATGCAACTTAGAAGCAGGTAAGTTTGAAATCCTTGACATCACATTAATGAATTGGCTGAGAAATAACTAATTAACTGCATTGAATTGTTGGTTAGCAAATGGCTACACAGATAATATTGAAGTAATCGGAGTGTGTACACTTCATAATCACAATTTATGTCCATTCGAAATGTAATGCTCATTGTAATGCTATTACTAACCGGAGAACCATACAACTTGTGTGTTAATTGAAGAGACAGATATAAAAGACCTGAGTTAAAATCCTTTTTGGATGATTTTTTTCCCCTTCAATATGCCGTCTCACTCAGAAATTTGTCATAATACCTCATAATACTGCTTTCTCAATTTTCATTTCATGCAGACTTCAAAGGTTCTCTAAGCGATCCTGGATGACGTCACTTCTTGTTCAATTCAATTCAATTCAATTCAAGTTTATTTGTATAGCGCTTTTCACAATACCATTGTCTCAAAGCAGCTTTACAGAAAGTGCATTTCAGAAATGTACAAAGAAAAATACAGTTAGTTAATCATGTATAAATTTAGGCATAACATATCGCCGGTGTTTAGTCGTCTCTTCACAGGCGTCGAGTCGTCTCTCCACAGGCGTTTAGTCGTCTCTCCACCGGCGTTTAGTCGTCTCTCCACAGGTGTTGGGGCATCTGAAGTCTTCGTGAGAGGCTGGATACAAACTGGAGCTGACGAACGCTATTTACCTCGGGACTAGCGTCCCGAGATAACAGCAGAAAGACAGATGGGAAATAATTAGCATAGCTGATGTTCATAATATTAATGCATTCGAACTGATTCAGAAGTAATATAAAAGGTAAGCATTAAGTGAATGCTTGGTTAAAGAGATGCGTCTTTAATCTAGTTTTAAACTGGGACAGCGAGTCTGAGTCTCGAACAATATCAGGAAGGCTATTCCAGAGTTTAGGAGATAAATGTGAGAACGCCCTCCCTCCTTTAGTAGACTTAGATATCCTAGGAACGACCAGAAGCCTCGAATTTTGTGATCTTAAAGAGCGCGATGGATTGTAGGGCGATAGAAGGTCTGTTAAATACACAGGAGCTAAACCATTTAGAGCTTTATAAGTCAATAGTAATACTTTGTAATTGATACGGAACTTAATAGGTAACCAGTGTAGAGATGATAAAATTAGTGTTATATGATCATATTTTCTTGATCTAGTAAGAACTCTAGCGGCTGCATTTTGGACTAACTGTAGCTTGTTTATTGAGGATGCAGGACAACCAGCTAATAAAGCATTACAGTAATCTAGTCTCGAGGTCATGAATGCATGAACTAACTTTTCTGCATCTGAAACAGATAGCATGTTACGTAGCTTAGCAATGTTTCTAAGGTGGAAAAAGGCTGTTCTTGTAACATATGAGATATGATTTTCGAAAGTCAAGTTGCGGTCTAGTGTCTTGTTGACATTTAAATGTCTTGTTGACATTTAAAGTATTGTCAAACAAAACGGAGGCTAGCTAGACCCTCCCTCCTCCTCATCCGCGCACTAACCCCCCAAACCCTTCTTGTCGGTTATTGGCTGGAACAGTTTGTTATATTTCTTAGAGCGGGTCGCTACAGTTTGTTTGTGTTGCCGTTTGTGGAGCCTGGGGTGTGTGCAGAGACTGCGTCTTTTTACAGTGTGTTCAGAGGACAGGCAGCTAGAGGATAGTAAGGAGATGTTTGCTGTATGTGACAAAAAAATGTTTTGGCCTAAAAAACACGTGATATCGCTTAGAGCACCTTTAAGGGTCAATGACTAAATGTAAAATAAAAATAAATAATGAAAGACTTTTAAAATGTAATTTAAACGCATATGGCAAGTTCTCTTTGTACTTATGGTGTTTCATTTGGTTTTGAATTACCATTTAGGTAAAGTTTCAATTGAATTACTCATGGTGTAAATATCACATAAGTAATTATTACATAAGTACATTATTACATTTTCATTGAATAAACGTGAGTGTACACATCTTTATCTCCAACAGTAGCAAATGCTGTTAGAGACATTTGTAGAGGAATTTCAGTGAAGAAAAGAAAGTCATTTCTATTCTTAATAGAAACATAAAACAAACAGCAGAAATATAAAGGATATTTACATTAGCACGTGTAATATTTCATTAATTCGATATGAAGCACAGACATGCCAACTAGTTACTGACCTACTGCAGACTAATATACACCTAGCTGATGCGGATTTATATTTTCTTGGTCTGGAGGGAGGTTTACGTAAGGTAATGTGAAAGTAAACAGGGTAGTCTGAAATCTACCCCAATGGGTCTCAATTAGAGTGCGCTGCTGTTCCATTTATCACCACAAATTTACATCAGAAAATCGTGGGGCGCTTTAGAGCTGTGCAGGGCTTAAGCCCAATTTATACTTCTGCATCGAACTTACACCGTAGCTACGGCGTAGGCTGTGTGTAGCGCGCGTACCCTCCGGCGTACCCTGACGTGCACCTCTCAAAAAATGTAACAACGCATCAATTCTACGCGAACACAAGCGCTGTGATTGGTCTGCTAGAACCCCTCCCTCAGATTTCACATGCTCCCTCTGCATGCGCGGACAACGACGCCGAAGTATAAATGAAAACAAACGCGTAGTGTATAGCGTAGAGGCTGCGGCGTAGGTACGACGCAGTAGTATAAATCAGCCTTTAGGCACCCGCTGCCCCACTTTGTATCATAATAAACACCTGCTGAAGCCATATACTAATTTTTAAGATATCCTGCTCACTTTACGACTTAAAATATTTCTTACAGAATTCTGAACACATTTTCAACTTATATTTTATTCAGTTTATATAGAGGCCTATGTTTTGGATGAATATTTTAGTGGGGCTTAAAATGTAATTTTAGAGAAGTCACACTGTGACATGGCATTTTAACCATGTAAAAAAATGATATTTAATATTTTAAGAAATTAATATTTAAATTTTATAATATAATTTTCAGTTTTATTTATCCAGATTTTTTTTTCTGAATGATGGTTGCATCACATGACTTTGATTTGGCAGACATTTCTCTTTTTCAAACTTAATAAGCAGTCTTGCTTTCTGAGAAATAATAAGTTAAAAAGCTTTCCAGTTACAGTGTGCAACATGTGTCAGATATTGAAAAGACTGGGCCATTTGAGGCTGAGAATAGCCGGTCTTGGACCTTAAACCCAGCGCCTGGCTCTTGATGGAGGAGTCTCCAGTTATCCAGAGAACAATTTAGCTGTCTTTTCAACTTATCCAAGGATAAAAAGATTGACACTGCCCTTTTCACTGTAATTTCAAGGAGTTACCTTCCTCACATGTGCATCTTCACAATGGGACACATGCTACGCCAAGCGCTATTCCATTCAGGCATTAGTGGTAATCTGGTCCCCTGTGAGAAAATGTGTTTGATTTAGCTGGACATGAAAACCTATTGTGTGGGCCTTTACGGTGAACAGGTTTGACAGATGGAGTTTGGTTTGTCTGTTGTGAATGACTGAAACACAAATGTATGTTGTGTGTGTGGTGTTTGACCCTAATTAAGCATTTTCCCTTTTTTCCTTAATAATATCCGATTATGCAGGTGGAGTTCCCTTTGCTGGTGTCTGCCAATATTAAACATGTCCTCACCTGTATTTTCCCTTCTCAAGTCTTGCCAATTCCTACAGTGAACAGATTCTGCAGAGTCTTTCATATCAAACAAGATCCACCGTATGAGTAGAGGATTTATTTTAACCCATCTGAAGAATTCAAGCTTCATTTTAACCCATCTGAAGAATTCAAGTCCCTTGGTACAAAATATGTGATACAAAGAACAGCATTTTTACCTTGACATGTTATCTGACAGATGTTCTGCTTGGGGAAAATAAGATTTTTTTTTTTTATTTTGTAACAAAGGATTGATTATTTCAAGGCTTGTGTTGGCTTTATTAAGGTTATTCATTGCATCAGGTACAGCAGATAGAATAACTACTGAATGTAACTGAGGCCTACTGGCTAATTCAATTGCAAATTTATACAGCTCTGACAGATAACCATGAAGTGACTGCACATAAATAAATAAAATATATTTCAAAGCAAAAGTGGTATAAATGGAGTCATCCAGCTTTTCAAACAGGGATTAATTTGATCCCATGTTTTGCATTTTGGATAGCATTTCAGTTACCTGCAAACATATTCATAAAGTTTGGCCTAACCCAAGATGATCACAAAATGTCCGTGCTGAATATTTTTGTGGCTTTTTATATCAGGTTATTTTGTGGCTTTAGGATATTTTTGATAACACAAATTCCTTTATAGTAATTACGTTAGGATAATACCAGCCGCAGTAGATATGAAAAGCCCATTCAAACCTTTGCAAAAAAGTACAAAAATATGCAACATTACCATTTGCTTCAAACAAAAAAAAAAAACATCACACCTCTGTTGACCATTTTGCTAACTATTACAGCAGTTTATAGTTTAATCATAGTTTATTTATTGCAGTCTCTACATTGTTAATATATTAATAAGCTATGCAAATATTGAGTTCTTCATTCATTGGCACTGTAATTAACACAATTTAATATTGTTTAATTAACTTGTAGTAGAGGACTAGTTAATTGGTTATTAGGAGTAAATAGTTCTCACTCTAGATAAATTCATGTAAAAATGGGAAAATGCCATTAATTAAGTGCTTTAAACCAACTTTTATTGGACATAAATTGCATTCATATTCAGTGTTACTTAAAATGTTTACCAATACATTTTACCTTGAAAAGAAATAGTTAGGAACCTGGATGTGCTCTTTGATACCAATCTTTCATTTGAAAGCAAAGTTTCTATTATCTGTAAAACTGCATTTTTTAATCTTAAAACATATATATAAATGATGTCATATGCTCTCAATGACAAATGCGGAACAGTTAGTTCCTGCGTTCATGACATCAAGGCTAGATTATTGTAATGCTCTACTGGGTGGTTGCCCTGCATGCTTAATAAACAAACTACAGCTAGTTCAAAACGCAGCAGCTCAAGTTCTTACCAGAACCAGGAAGTATGACCATATTAGCCCGGTTCTGTCAACACTGTATTGGCTGCCTATTAAACACCGTATGAATTTGTAAATCTTACTTATTACTTGCAAAGCACTAAATTGTTAATTGCCCCCGTACTTGAACTAGCTCTTAACGCATTATAGTCCTTCACGTCTATTGTGATCTCAAAATTCTGGCCAGTTGATAATACCTAGAATATCAAAATCGACTTCTGGCGGTAGATCCTTTTCCTATTTAGCACCAAAACTCTGGAACGATATTCCTAGCATTGTTCAGGAAACAGACACACTCTGTCAGTTTAAATCTAGACTAAAAACACATCTCTGGCATACACCTAATCATACATTTCTATATTTCAAATCATGTATGAAATGATTGTTACGCTGCATAGATTAGGTCAGCCAGAACCGGGACTTTCTATAACACCTGATGTACTCGTTACATCATAAGAAGAATGGCATCTAGACTAATCAACTATTTTGAAACAATCTGTATTGTAAAAAGCGCTATATAAATGAAGGTGACTTGACACACAGACACACACACGTTGACATATGCGGTTTACAAGGACTCTTCATAGGCATAATGATTTATATTCTATATAAACTGTATATGCTATCCCTGTGGCACGTAGGGCGGGGCCAAAATCTATAGGAACGGAGTGCGGCAGGTAGTGCGATGTCTCACGGAGCAGCTCCAGGAGTATAAAAGGAGGACAGTGCAAGACGAGAGAGGATCAGGCCTGGGGCCTATATCATGAAGCCGGTTTAGGTGGCTAGCCAGCTATGTTTCAGCTTAGTTTCCGCCAAACCTGGGTTTTAGGTACTATGAAAGTAGCTCGGCTTTAATCAGTGTTCGTTGCCATGGTATCTTACGCTGCACGGCTAACCTGCTCCGGGGCAGGTTAAGTTCTGGATTCGAGATCTCAGACTTTTGACCAATCAGCTATGAGCAAAGAAACATATAGGTGACATAACTAATTCCCAGTGTTTGTTGCAATGGCTTTACATTTTCTTTCAAATCCTGTGGACATCTCAGCGCAAATTGTCAGACGAGCACATCGTAGAGAAAGAGTTTTTAGCCGGACAAAATCCCTTGCCTTTCCTGATAGTTACTTGTATGAAAGATACAGATTTTCTGCGGAAGGAATATCTTATCTTTGCGAACTTCTTGAGCCCACATAAATAATTTAACACGTCGAATTCATGCACTTACTGTACCATAAATGGTATTGCGTTGCGTTTTTTGCAAGTGTAGCCTACATACTTGCACGATCGGTGATGCACATAATCTAGGGGAAAACACGGTTTGTCGAACCATTCGCAAGGTGGTCCTCGCTCTGCAGGAGTACATTAATAGTTTAATGAGAATTTATTGCTTCCTGCCAGTACATTTATTGACCATTTTTGCATTCAAAAATATAGGATCTAGTAGGAAATTTATCTTTTGTAACATTTTATTGAAGGTTCATAGACTGACATGACACTGTCATAAACATGACACAACCCTGTCAGACATAAAGGAGTCTTTATGAATGTTGACTGTTGTCATTAAGTGTCATCGTAATTATGACACTTTTAATCAGTTGACATGTAAAAGCTTTGTTAGACAATTGACATTACCCAAGACAAAATGTCTATATACACTTGACATTCAAAGAAGAAATCTTGTTATCAACTACATTCAGTATAACTTAATGTGATTCCCATGACAATTATAACTTGTCATGAATATCTCTCATAAAGTGAATTTTATTATAAAATTCATAAGGTTATTAAGAATCTTAAGTTGATAGGATGACATTTCACGTTCTGTTATGAGTCATTAGTTTGGATGTCAATAGCCTTTGGGAGCACAAACAAGATTTTGCGAATGTCATCTACAACTTTTCAATGTCAATCATGTGCTAAACAATGAGGCATAAAGATTTCATGTTATATTAGTCATAAAGTGTCCTTTATCACCTATAGTTCCTTTTTTTTTATTCGTTAATCTTATGATAGGATTCCCTAGAGTCATTGGAGCAATAGCCTGCACACATGTGCAATCTCCACTTCTCTAGGAGAACATGAGGCAGATTATGTTAATAGAAAGTCCTTTCACAGCCTTATTGTTCAGGTAGAGATTAGTGAACATGTGAAATTATTATTTTCTTGAGATGAATCTTTAAATTAATAGTAAAATTAACAGATAACAATCTACTTTTCGTGAGTATGTTGTGTCAGCGCTTTGAGGAAAGCTAGTTAAATTTGGTACAGTACAAAACACTGTTAATTTGAATTGGGACAGCAAAACCTACACAATAACCCCCTATCATGACCCTCATGTGTCAGTAAAACCATAGTAAAATGTAAGAGATGATCTTTGGCATCCTAAAGGCACGTTTCAACTGTCTTCGGCGCTTAAGAGTCACCAGAGTGGGCATCACAGATAGTGTCTGCATGTGCCATTCTGCACAATATAGCCACCATAGAAAGGAGCCATAACCACCACAGAAAGCTTCTCCCCGATGAAACTGATCCGAACACACTTGACCACCCAAGTAACACTTGACCACCCCTTTGTAAAGGGCCCTGACTGAGTCTGTTTCCGCCTGAAACATAATTCCACCACAAATATGATCATTACAAGTTTTTGGGAGGCTAATCAACTCACAAACATTTCCTTGACAAACACCTGTAATATATGTCAAGGGTTTTAAATCCATACCTTGTTCACATTTCTTTTGAAGCCTGTTGAGGTAGAGGCTTCAGTTTCTGGGACAGGTTGTGAAAAATCCTACAATAAAAGAGATGTGTAACTTGGGCCAGTCCCTGTTTTATGTCACACATTCAAATGTTTGGCTTAATAAAAAGTCCAGTGCATTCACCTCAGCAACTGTCCCAGAACACAGACAGAGTGTCTTCATCATTTCCTCCTCCCTGATAAATAAAAGTAGGCCAATATGTTTCTGGTGTTCTGTCTGCTGCATACTGACCTCTGTGTGGGAGACTGTGTGTGTGTGTGCTGGCTTCAACAGGGACACTGCATTTCCCTCTACTGCAGAATATAGTCAGCCATATTTAAAAAAGTAATGTATCGCACACGTAGCCAGTGTTACTTGCTTAGAGGAGCCAGCACCAGGGTCAGATTGTACAGCACCTGTAATCCCAACTCAGGGTATTCTGGAGGAGTGGCCCTCCACTGGTTTTCGAATTTCACTCTTTTTTCGGTTTGCCTCAAACAAGTGTTAATAAAAAAATAATAAAAGGTTGTGTGTAAATACTTACTAGGCTACTTTGAATTATATTTTTATATTGTGCGTTATATTCAGCTGCCAAGAACGTTTGGAATCTAAAAATCAATGAATATTAATCTTTATTAGTATATACATGCACATTTTTTATATATTATAAAAATATAGGCTATATTTCACACACACACATACATTTATAGCCTATATATACATCATTTTACATGAATAAAGAACGTATTTATTTAGCTTACACATTAACACAATCAGCAGCAATCTTTCTCCATCAGTCTTCTCTTGCTTTGGCAGCAGAGACCGTATTGTTTCGAGCTTGTAATACATATTTAAATTCATCGTAATTCTGAATGATTATCTCTTGCTCCTCCGCGGAAAGAAAATATCGCTCTCGCTCTATCCATATCGAAAGCGATTGGTTGTTCGGTGCCAACGTCACTTTGGTATGTGCACGCGCTCGTGGAGTAATCATAGCTTAAGATCAAAGCCTGAGTTGACTGAGAAAGTTGATGAGCTGCGTCATGGTACCAATAAAGCCTGATTGCATCGGTTTGGTTTTGTGAACTCAAAACTAATCCTGTAACTCCGAGTTTGTTCAACTACCATCATGGTACAGGCCCCTGGACTTTACGTTGTGTTTTGTTTTTGTTTGTGAGCTAGTCATCTGGGAGGGGCTGGTGCTTTACTTTCGTTTTGTTGTTTGTTTATTTTATGATTAAAGTTACATTGAACGTTCGCCGGTTCCTGCCTCCTCCTTCTCTGAGTCTTTTCACATTGCTACACTAATGCCGAAACCTGTTGTGGGAAATCTAGGGTCGCCATCGAATGGAGTAGACTCTAGCACCTACTTTTTTCCCTGAGCTTTAACTCTGCTACATCGGTGCCGAAACCCGGGAGGAAGGAGGAACGCACTGTCAAATAGCCCTCGACACTGTGGGAAATACGTGGTCTACCGACTTTGACACTCGAGTGACTTCCTGAGGTAAACAAAACTAAAACAAACAAAATCTACCATGTGGGGGAAAACAAACCCAGCAACTGGACTGAAGTGAAACATGCTCCACTATGAAATATAGAAGTCCTGTCCTAGATGAATCATGAATAACATTTCATCAAATTGTAAATAATGCCCTTACTACGCTTAGATAATCATTAATTACTAGTGTTTTCGTGCTTAATACAGTATTGTGGACAATTTACCGTAAAACTTCAAATAATAGCTCAGGCTTTTATTTTCCCAAATCGTCGAACTGCACCGGCTTGTATTTGAGACAGGCGTCTATATGAGACAGGCCTTTATAATTTAGTGTTGAGATGTTGTTCCTAGAGTCTCTAATCTCTAAAAATCTCCAAATGCTCCCCATGAAACTGCGATCTTCCGAACTTTTACTATCGTGTCCATTGATTTTGATTAATATGCGCGAGGGAGAGAGAGCAAGACAGCGCTCGTGTTGTTTGAAGACATGAGAGTGCGCGCGCGACCGGGTCGTTTGCGCCCTGTCAAGCGCAGCAGTCATTCTATTGCGGGACACAAATTTGCTTTGGCGGCCGTCAAAAAGCGGACGATCTGACAGGTTTTCGAAGATTAAATACAACCCAAAACTAAAAAACAGACCCGGCCTCTATTTGAGACCGGCCTTTATTTGTCACCACACCAGGCATGTAAAAGAGACAGGGTCTATTTGCGACTCGGCTATTATTTGAAGTTTTACGGTGATCATTAATTACCAGTGTATTTATGCTTAACTAATGCATAATTCTGTCCCCTTAAAAATAAAAGTGTTACTGAAAAGAGAAGTAGCCTACTATGGTTCAACAAAGGCATCAAAACTATAAAAAGAAATCAAATATTGTAATACCCCCAGTAAACAATTGACAGAACAATATTGCCATTTGATGACTGACAAAACTTTGCCTACTGTCAACCATAAAACTAAGCAACAAGAGAGGAAATAAGCACTCTTGGTCCCAGTTTGGAAAACAAACAAAAATACAAAAGATAAATACATGCTATCAATTCATTAAATTGGAAAACATGGTCCAATATTAAACTTTGTCAAACCTGCAATGTGGGTGTAATGAAATACCAGAATCAGAGTCAAGATTATAGTCAAAACCAAAACAGGCATTTATTGAACAGATGGAATGCACAGACAAATCAGGTGAGTAATAGCAAAGTCATAGTTATTGATGACTAGTAGTGAATAAAGTCCTTTCCTTTTACCAGGTAGCTGGGAATGAGACAATGACTAGTGAGGGGAGGAGACAGGCACTTAATATTGATGGTTGGAATAGGTGAGGAAACGCAAGTAGGCAATTGGAGAGTCTTACTAGGAGAAAGCTGGAGGAAAATAAGGAGATCTCAGGAGTATAACTGGGAATCCACTGAAGACAACTTCAGCTAGATCAGTATATCAGGTAAGAAATCTGTCATCAACATTGGAGACCAAACAATGAGTGACTGAAGAGGGTGTGCTCTTATACTGTGGCTGATAAGTGAGCAAATGAGGGAACAGGTGCAGGTGATTAGAATTATGGTGAGAGTCTTTTGTGATTTTGGTTTAGTCCTGTTAGTTTTTCCCGCTCCGCTTTGTGTTTAGTTTCCTCACCTGTGTTCTGTTAATTATCCAATTATTCCTTGTGTAAGCCCTGTGTTTTCCCTCAGTGTTTGTTGATCGTCGTCAATGTATGGTTGTGTCTTTTCTGAAGTCCTGGAGTTTTGTTCTTTTGTTTCTGTTTGTTTTTGTAAATAAATCTTCTAAACTGCGGCTACGGTGTCCTCGTCTTCAGCTCTCTGCACCGCAACCCTGACAGAACGATCAACCTTTAAAAAAGCGAAAAATGAGCAGAAGGAAAAGGAACAACAAGGTGAGCCCCATGGAAACACCTATCTTCTGCCAGAATGAGCTCTCTCTGGAGGAATATGCAGGGCTGTACATAGGCCTCTATGACGATGTGACTCAGAATGAAGAGGCACTTACAAGGAGTTTCTGGGGTGGACTGAAGGATCCACTAGCCCAAATAATTCTGGTGAAGGACCTAAAAATGTCCTTCTTGGAGTTTGTGGATCACACGCTGTGGGCGTGTGGATCCAACTACCACGTGGAACATCTCCCACTCCAGCCAGTTCCAAGTCCGTTATGTCCTGAGCCCTGCCGCCTGCCCGCCAGAGCCTGAGCCCTGCCGCCTGCCCGCCAGAGCCTGAGCCCTGCCGCCTGCCCGCCAGAGCCTGAGCCCTGCCGCCTGCCCGCCAGAGCCTGAGCCCTGCCGCCTGCCCGCCAGAGCCTGAGCCCTGCCGCCTGCCCGCCAGAGCCTGAGCCCGTTGCCTGCCCGCCAGAGCCTGAGCGCGCCGCACTTGAGCCAGCTCATGAAGACACAGTACTAATTGTGGTGTCTACAGCTCTTCTGTGTGTATGGGCAGCACATTCGTCGAATGAGTGCGTTCGTTCTACGTCACGACGTTTCCTACGCTACGTCCTACCTCGTACGCCGACTTCCATCACCTGTGAACGCGCGTCGATCGTTGACGGAAGTCAGATATTTTCATCTATACATTTTTAAATATGTATATTTTTACGACAAAACCACACGGATTACCCTCAGAAGGCCTTCGTTTATCCCTCTGGAGCCAGATGGATTACTTTTGTGAAGGATATATGCACATTTTGGGACTTGAAGGAGGTGGACCCCGTAGCTTCACATTATATCCACTGAAGGGTCTAAGACATTTTCTAAAATAACTGAAAATGTGTTCGTCTGAAACAAGATTGACATATGCATCTCGAACGGCTTGAGGGTGAGTAATGCATGGTTTAAATATCATTTTTGGCCGAACTATCCCTTTAAAAAAAAGTACTAACAGCTTAAAAAGTACTTGGGTGTGTGTTTTATGTTATATTTACCGTTTAATAATGCAATCGCTGCTGTCTGTTCATAGAAGAAAATGACAGCCCGCGTATGTTTTGGAACTATTGGGGCTTACATGAACCACGTGATAGCCGTCGCGGCGACATCAAAGCGTGTCTCTATATACGACTCTGAGATGGAGTGATGGAGCATCTCATCCATGGCACCGTTTCCAGGATTCAGCTCTGGGCTCCTCATCCTCAGTGCTCACACCAGTCTGAATAAAAACATGTTTAGTTACTTTATAGATTTGTTTATTTACCTTATTTGCAGCACATTTGTCTAATGTCAACAGGGTTGACAACAGTGAATTAACGTTATCCTATAATAATGCCACACATAAATCACTCAGATGTCTTTTTCATGTTGTGATGTGCTCATCTGCAATATGCCAATACTTACAATATTTTCCTTTCAGATGTAAATAGACATTTTAAATAAGCGTGTTTAAGATGTATATGGTTATGTAAATCCCCTTTAGAGACGTAACGTTACGAGCTCCCCTGTTAGCTAGCTATACAAAACATGGTTTTACAGCAAAATCACAACTATAATATACTGTGTAACTACTTTAACAGTTAAAACGTTTACTCTATAGTAGTTTAACACATAAGGAACCGTGTTTACTCACATTTGAAAACCCCCGGCGTCGCTGATCTCCGTGATGTTTGATAATGACGTATCCTCTCGCGTGGCCTCCTGGGATAGAAGAGTATCCACCGGTTGAGCACTCAAAAATCGGGCCGGAAGCAGTAAGCCATCCGGGAACTTCTCCCCTACTCTTTTATGAGAATACTGATGTTTCGAACGTACTGCTTCCTTCACGTACTGTTTTCGCCTACTATATAGTAGGAAAGTAGGCATATTCGAACGCACTTAAGTCCGAATCTCGCGATAATTAGTACGTCATCCAGGTAATTCTCGCCTACTCTTTTATGATTCGTATATACTTTTCGCTCGCCTACTCTTTTCCTCCTACTATATAGTAGGGAAGTATGTGTTTCCGAACGCAGCCATAATGTGGTGTTAATTGGAAAAATGGTCTAGGAGGAGTTTGAAAACGTTTCTTTATCAAAAAGCTCAAAATGTTCCAAAGTTAATTTGGAAGCGGACTGAGACCCCCTAAAATGTTGCTTATTTGGTTTTCAAATGAACCACACTAACAATCACGTCAAGTCAATTCAGTTAGAATGGTGTCCTGTTAGCAGCCACCGAAGTAAATAACTAATGATCTTTGCAACGGAAGTGAATCAATCAAAGCTAACTTTAGTTGGACTATAACTTTATTCTAGAGCTGCTGTAAAGCCAAAAAAAATCTATGTTACTTTAATTTCCTATTATCAATGTAAAGCTGCTTTGAAACAATCTGTATGGTTAAAAGCACTCTTTAAATGAAGGTGACTTGACTTCACTTGACTATTCAAATGAACTAACATAGCAATCACACAAGTTCGAATTTGTTTTAATCAAATCAAACCTGTCAAGTGTGAACACACCCTCAAGGTAGCGCTGTATGAATAGAATAGTTTCAGACACATTTCATATAGGGCACATTTACATAATATTGATTATTGTGTTTAAAAACAGATGCAACACACTATACAGAAACATAATTTAGGGAATTTATCTAGAGACTATAAACTTGACTAACTGTACAACCCATTTAAATAAAATACATTGGCTAGACTTTCAAAAACATCCATGCAATAGTTTTGGAGAGTCTAGCCATTTGCAAATGACAAAAGAATACAAAGAGGAAATATATAGCATAAATAAATATATAAAGCAACCTTACCTGGTGTCATTAAAGTTTTCTTAGGTTCACACCCAAATCTCAGGCACCAGACATGAGGCATGAGCTTGCAGCAGGATTCACACTAGCACTCCTAATGAGTGTCTCAGAGAGTCCAGAGAAATAGTTCCATTCTCTGTCCAGAGCTCCCATCACTGATTTTTAGGTGCCAAAGCCAATTGTCCTTCTTAAAACCCAATCCGGTTTTACTCGCTGCCTCGTACAGATGGATTCAGATGGGCCAGTGAGATCCTGATGAAGAAATCTGCCCTCTACTTACCACACACCTCACAACTTTGATTGATGGCAAACTTAACAAAGCATTTAAGAGTTTCCCCTGGTGCAAACTCTACTTGACTGCCGACAGGCTGGTAAAATAAATCACCCTTCAAAAACTCACACTTAAAAAAAAAAACGTCAACACACCTTTTTAAAGGAAATTGCCAACATTTACAGTAGGAATATTATGTGTCTGGGGAAACATTTCTTTCTGTAAGCAAAGCAAGAAATATCCTATTACTTTGAGTTTAAATTTATAAAAGAATTAGCGATTTGTATTGCATCCACATAAAAAAAAATATGTTTTGTATAAATAAACTGTTTCATTTGCCATAACAACAGAAAACATGGTCATTACACCTCCTCTGCAACAACCTCCGCCAGCCTTCCAGCAAGTTCCATAAATCCCCTTCAGCGTGTCCAAAAAGCTGCAGCTCAACTGGTTTTAACTTCCTCAAATTCACATTACACCACTACTCAGGTCTGTCTACCATTTAATACTGGCTGAAATTAAATTCAAGACAAAAAGCTGCCAATGGCTCAGCCTTCCACAATATTCTATGATTCATCAAATTCACCTCTAGTAGATCTGGCATCATCCGACATTTTTGGTCACCTAATCCCCTTATCCAAATTTTTTTTGCTCGGATACTTTTATATGCAACTGTACTATTAAAAAATGAGAACAGACTGTAATTTAGGAAATCATAAAGTCTCAATTTGTTTTCTGGAATCATACTGAACTTTTTTTTTCCTGTGGTCCATTATAAGGTTATTCAAGGTTTTTACACAAAAAAGGAGTCATAAATACAATTCTTATATAGACTGTCAGACTTTCAGACTCGTATGTGAAGTCATCCTTGCATGTTAAATAACAACACATTCTCACCCCAAGGCGTCATCTAACTGACAATTTTGACCATGCTTCAATATTCGACGCTAAAGGTACCCTTTAGCGTCAGTTAGTTGACGCGATCCCAGGGCGTCATCTAACTGACGCTAAGGGTAACGCGTCAGTTAGATGACGCGGGTAGGTTTAGGTCTGGGTAGAAGGGCGTCATCTAACTGACGCTAAGGTTAACGCGTCAGTTAGATGACGCCCTGGGATCGCGTCAAGTAACTGACGCTAAAGGGTACCTTTAACGTCGAATATTGAAGCATGGTCAAACTAATTCCTAAGGCGTCAGTTAGATGACGCCTTGGGGTGAGAATGGGCTGTAAATAAATAACTGTGATCCATTCAATGCCTATATGCCAATAGTCAGTTCAGTAGCCTATTTCCAATTTTCTATACGATATTACGCTACTTCTTGCATGTTTCGCACAACTGTCAAAGTGAAATATCAATGGAGCTCAAAAAAAGTTATCTTTTATCCAAAACAGATGAACGTCAATCTGTATTGTTTTTATTACGTTGGTTGTATGAATTGCGCAGGGGTTACGTTAGACTTCCGCATGGTCCGTCATTTTGACGGGCAGGGTCGTAAAAGTTGCGTCATAATCTATTATTATCCATCATTTTCTTCACACACAGGACAAGCATATGCATTTATCTATTTATGAATACAAAGTTGAACAGTGACTGTGTCACTTTTCAGTTTTCATCATGTTTGTCTAATACATCGCACTAAGCTTTGTGCTTTGTTACTTTTAATATGAGAGAACGTTTCAGCTTTCAAATTCTATCCTTTTTATTACGAAATTCAAACATTAAATACCATTTTGGGACTCTTTAAAGTGGCCAAAGTGCAGCAGTGTGAAGCCCACATGAACCGATCAGCTCTTCCTCTTTACGTAACTGCACAAATTAGACAAGCATAAACATCTTGTGATATGTTGAAAGTACAACTTACTGAAATCTGTATCATGTCTTATGTAATCACTCAATCAGTATTTCAACCATATAAAGATGTCAGTAAAACAATAAAAACAAGATGACATGTTATGACACGCTCTGCTGCCTCACTAGCACACTCTCCACCAACTGGACAGGGGTGGGAATTACAGTTACAAGTTAAATAGAATACCCTCAGTGTAATCTTAACGCAACATCTGGTATCGTGGCATTTCGGAAATTAAATGTCTTGTATGTGTCACTAAAAGGTTAATACTATATCGCGTTTGAAACTACAAAGTACTGTCATGAAACTCTAGATGCTGCAGGCTAATAGGTCCTTAACTCAATCTGCTCGGTATCAGTAGCCAATGAGCTCACTGCTCAACATTCAAATGAGTGCTTTCAGAAACCCTCAACCTTCCCCAGCTGACACATGTTTTTACAGGATTTGTACCAAAGTGCAAAGTGTAATGACCAGTGCTGAGCAAGATCAGCACATCAGAAAACCCAGAAAACCCAAACATCAATATGTATTAGTTTACAAATCATGAATTATGTTAATATATTAGGCAAGGAAACATGTGGTGTGTTACTACCTCTAGTGTTTATTTAAGCCGGAAACTGCATTGAATTCTATGCATTTCACATTGTACAGATACATTTTATTTTAATTTCACAAAAAATGTAGGTGCATGCTTTCCAAGATGTTCTAGGTTGAAAAAAAATGCGACAGAAGTTGGAAGAAATTTGAAATCTGGAACTCTGATGCTTGTGTGTGACTCAAACACGGGGCACCCAATGAGATGTTCACAGTTAATGATAAGTATTTGAATTTAAGCAAAAAGAATGCATGAATGAGTCAAAGTTACATTAAATTACGATAAAACCTGTTTAATAGAGACAGGTGTATAAAACCATAAATGAACCTCTTTGTTGATCATTTTATATCTGCAAAACAAATTGCATAGCATTTGATAGGATAGTGTTTGTTGACAGTTGAACAACTCCATAGGCAATGATCGTATTGCCAATCATGAATCTTCTGAGCGTCAGGCCATGGAAAGCCTTTATAAAAGTCAAAGATATCAAGTAGGAATATCCCACATCTGACTTAGAATAAAATGCAGCATTACTCACAAGCCGCTTTGCCGTCAGGTCCATTATAGTTTACGCTGCCTGTCCTTCAGTAACAGCCTCTTTTCAAAGCATACATTACATTGTGACAGGTTCACAAAACAACCCATGCTGAAATATGACACACAAGCACTAAGAATGGACTGTCTATCCTATTTCTTCCTTATTTCCTCAGCATGACTATGTGGGCCAAGCTGCTGAACGCTAGCGAATGTCATTGATGTGTAAATACGGGCAATCATCTGCTAATGTAGCCTATAGGAGATAAAGGAAAATCCAGTTTCTCGTGATATGACCTCCATACACTACATACTAATGATGTATTATGTCATTTAAACACAAGTCTTAGAGAGTAGTGAACATACTGTTGCAAGCTGCAGTGAGTTTAGTGTAACTGAAACAAAAACACATTCAACATTTGGTAAGTTGTTGGCTTTCTCTGCTGGGACTCGAGAAAAAAGGCTAACAGCAAACATTTACTTAGTCCAAAAGTACACTTCCCAATGGAGCTCAATACAGTAGTGTTTCTGGCTCCAGTAGAGGCAACATGGATTCACAAGACAGGCTACATGAATGTTTCTGCTTTAGTTTGTATTTAGCCTTATGTAGATCTCTGACTAGCGTCATACGGTCTGTATGCAGCTCATCTGATTGACATAAAAAGACAATATTTTTTTTAACCTTTAACATCAATAGAAATGTTCTTTATAGTGGAAATGGGTTCCTTAGATTATTAAAGTGTTCTGTTTCTTTTCACAACTGTTTTGAAAGGTTCTTTGGTGAACAGAAAATGGTCCCTCTGGCATCTGTAAGAGAAAAAAATAACCTTCATGTTTTTAAGAGTATTTATATGTAATAAATGATACTACAGTAAGGTACACTGTACAATACCACAATTGCAGAGAAGCCATCATGAAATGTATCTGTTGCAATGGTAAAATATAACATAACCAGATAGAATCAGATGTTGGAGGAGCTTAATATGTAAGTGCGACAAAACTGTACGAAAAGCCCATTTTAATTTCAGGATACTGCAAAATATGAGAGAAGTGTCAAATACGTCCACCTATTAAAGTTTTGCATAGAAAAACAATGGAAAAGTAGCAAAGTGGAATCCAGAAACGTGTTTTGTATTAACTGCCCTATATTCATTCATTTTTTAATTCATTAATGGCACAATAGTCTGAGCATTTTCCTTGCAGGTGACTGTGTTTGGTATCACTTTATAATAACTATACATGCTATGATGTATTAGTTAAGCATTAGTAAATAGTTAATAAATCATTTATAAAGCATTATAATTAATAAGCGTTTTTGAGTTTTATTGAACACAGGCACGGAGTGGAACAGCAGAGCAGACTGGTGAGTATAAATAAGAGAATCAGAACTGAATGATGCACTTAGCTGAACGATAATCTAAATGTCTTGTTGGTGATGATGGAAGAGGATTCGGCGGGCTGATGGCAGGAGACAGATGACAGAAGACGGATGACGGAAAGCGGATGATCGGAGACGAAGTTCAGGTGAGGAATCTTCGAGGTAGGTAAGAATTAGTAAGTGTTCGACTAGAGTCGTTCTTGTAAGGACGAGACCAGACAAGGAAGTGAAGGAGAAGTGCCTCTATTTAGTGTGTGTTGATCAGAATCAGAAGAGCGTGAACGAGTGGGCGGAGCGCGCTGATCTGGTGACTCCATGACAAATTATTTATAAGTCATGCATTTACTTTTTCAATATGCATCCTCATAATCCATTATACACTGATTTATAAGTATTAATAAGTCAGTAATGTGGTTCCATGAATGTATTTATAAAGATGTGACCTGCCTTGCTATAATGTTATTATATTATAGTTACAATGACTTTTTAGTAATTGAGATTTATTTTTGTCAAATAAGTGAATATCGTTATTAATAGCTTGTTGTGTTCTTATAAATACTTATTGTGAGTGATAATACAGTTACTAGCCTCTATAAATGCATCATTGATGGCTTTAAGTAAAATGAAAACATAGGATACAATTTTCCCAAAGTGAATGTTAAGAAATCATGAAGATGTGCTCATTATACATTAAGTTGTTAATTTGTAAATGTAATTAATGATCAATAATTCCTGTAACAAAATAGTAAGATAAAAACAGAAATCATTCATATAAATAGTTGGAAAAAAGTATATTTTTTAAAGTTACATACTAGCAAAACACTACAACAATATTTTGAAAGTATAATTCCAAATTCTTATAAGCAATACCATGCATATGGCTGAGATATAGATTGTAACAAATCAAAATGACCATTCATGACCTCTAATACAAACATTAGCCATTAAAGACATAATTGATAACTGATTGGTACAGCAAACAAGTGTCTAACTATTTTATATTTGATCATGTATATATCAGTGTATAATGGATTATGCGCATGCGCATTGAAAAAGCAAATGCATGACTAATAAATAATAAAAAAAATAATATACATGTAACTATAACTGTTCTTATAATGCAGTATAGGTCTTAATGTATTTATAGAATAGTAATACTTACCTATAAATAGGTATAAATGGGGCTATAATTCATTATAAGCATGGACTTCATAAAGTGTTATCATGAAGGCTTACTCACAAGCACTAAAAACAGAGTACAATTTAAATACAATTTTGTTTCCTGGCACGCCTGAGCATCTCGGCTCATGGAAGCTATTGTGCGATGCAATCTGATTGGAGATTCCCATTCGTTACTGTCCAGTTTTGTTTACAATATGCATCAAAGATTCATGTGAACATAATGTGGATTTCCTCTGTGAGCTGACAATACATAAAACTAAAGCCGCTGTTAGCATCTTCAATCAGCTGAAATTTGTTTTGGAAATTAAGACCGACAACAAAAAAACGTCTCTGTATGAGGTCGATTCTAAAAACACTAAAAGATTTATAATAACATGGCATCTTTGTTTTACACACATCCCCATTTCTTCCACATTAAAGTCCATTTCCTGTGTTTCCCTGCACCAATATGCACTCGCAATACAGTCATGCATTTACAGACTTAAAGTAAGTACGTAGACTTAAACGTGAATGCATTTCTTCCTTACAGGCGCTGACATAAGACCGATTAATATTTTATAATCTACTAGCATGTCATCTTTGCAGAGATGTAAATGTCTTTAAAACGTACTCGGTTACTAACGTAACCTCGGTTCTCTCTAGAGAGGGAACGAGTACTGCGTAATATCTTACGCTACGGGGAAAACTCTTTTCCACGAGATATTGAAGCCAAAAATTATCCTTAATTTTTTATTAATGTAAAACGCTTTGCGGCAGCAAGCAGACATAGGCGAGACAGCTCGCGCGCCTATTGGCTGCCCTGCGGCAACAGCAGCAGCCTATCGAGAGTGGCTCTGCGTGACGTCACGACGAATGGGGGCCTTTCGCGCCCATATAGTCACGTCCCGCCAGAAAGGGCGTGGTCTCGCCCTATAACCAGGCTCGATAGCTGCTCTTACGTTGGTTTTCATCGCCGAAGCGAACCAGAGCGTATTCCAAGCACGGCAAGATACGCAGTACTCGTTCCCTCTCTAGAGAGAACCGAGGTTACGTTAGTAACCGAGTACGTTCTCTTACGAGAGTATCTCTCGTACTGCGTAATATCTTACGCTATGGGGAACACAATGCAACACGCCGTGCTGGTAGGGATCCAACACCAAAGTCCCAGGGGCCGAAGCCCGGGGCGCATATAGTGCATAATCACCATACACTCACAGAGAGTGAGGGAAGAGAGGCTAGAAGCATCATTCCCTGTAAATAGCATCCGAAAGGAGCTAATCATGTGACAAATAGACCATACCGTCAGGGTGAACATTCAGCCTGAACTGGGTGGCCACAAGTGTGTCAACATTTTAATGAGCTGCTGTACCGGTCAGTGAGCAATACGCAGGTCAAACTCAGTATCCGAGCCGCACAGCGGGCAGATAGCACTGAATTTTATACCGCCAAAAGCTTAGCTTGTAAGGCGGGAACCTCCAAGTTATAGTATTTTATAAATGTAGACGGCGAGGCCCAGCCCGCGGCCATACAAATATCTTGCAGGGTAACCCCGCTAGACCATGCCCACGAGGAGGCCATGCCTCTTGTGGAGTGCGCTCTAACACCCAAAGGGCACTGTAGGCCCTTAGAAGTGTAAGCCAGCGCTATGGCACCGACTATCCATCTGGATAGGCTCTGTTTCGAAGCGGCAAGTCCCTTAGCACGGCCGCCAAACGAAACGAAAAGCTGCTCAGTCTGTCTGAAACCAGACGAGCGGGACACATAAGCCCTTAGTGCCCTGACAGGGCAAAGGAGACTCGCGTCCTTCTCCTCATTGAGAACCGGAAGGGCAGACAGGGAAATCACCTGGGCCCTGAACGGTGTGTTGAGGGATTTCGGCACATAGCTGTGCTTCGGTTTGAGTATGACCTTTGAGTCATTAGGTCCAAACTCCATGCATGATGCGCTTACTCAGAGCGCTTGCAAGTCCCCTACGCGCTTCACTGAAGCGAGAGCCATAAGAAACGCTGTCTTGAAAGACAAGTGTTTCATGTCTGACGACTGGATTGGCTCGAATGGGGCACCTTTCATGGCCTCCAAGACCGTGGAAAGGTCCCATGTCGGGACTGAAGGGGGCCTGGGAGGGTTTAGCCTCCGAGCTCCTCTAAGGAAACGCACGACTAAGTCGCTCTTTCCTAGTGACTGGCCAGACACCGGTTTTGCAAACGTTGCTATGGCCGCCACGTATACTTTGAGCGTGGAAGGGGACCTGCCCTTATCCAGTAGCTCCTGAAGGAAGGAAAGCACTTCCGTAACCCCGCAGTCTACAGGTGAAAAGCCCTGCGCTTGACACCAAGCAGAGAACACAGACCACTTCGAGGAGTAGAGCCGTCTGGTAGACGGGGCTCTAGCCTGCGCGATCGTGTTTAACACTCCCTCTGGGAGGTCAGCGGGTACCCGTTGATGGCCCATGCGTGCAGGGACCACAAATCCGGGCGAGGATGCCAAATCGAGCCTTCCGCCTGAGAGAGGAGGTCTCTCCTCAACGGTAAAGGCCATGGGGCAGCGCTGGTCAGCTGCATCAGGACAGGGAACCACGACTGGTTTGTCCAGAGCGGAGCTATGAGTAGCACTGGGCATCCCTCCCTCCTGATTCGCTCCAACACCTGAGGCAGGAGTGAGACAGGGGGAAAAGCATATAGGGGGCGGCGGGGCCAAACATGGGCCAGCGCGTCCCGGCTTTTCGAGAAGAATCTCGGGCAGTGAGCGTTTTCTTGGGACGCGAACAGGTCCACCTGCGCTTTGCCAAACGTTTCCCACAGCAGCTGGATCGTCTGCGTGTGCAGAGACCATTCTCCTGCTGGGACGTTATTTCTGGACAGCCTGTCTGGCCCCACATTTAGGTGACCAGGCACATGCGCCGCTCTCAGCGAGAGCAGGTTGTGCTGAGCCCAGACCAGGAGGCGTTCCGTCAGCCTGTAAAGGTTTCGGGACCTGACGCCGCCCTGGCGATTTATGTACGCCACCACTGACATGTTGTCCGACCGGACCAATACGTGGTGGCCTATTATCTGGGGACAGAAGCGCCTTAGCGCTTTGTCGACTGCTATTAATTCCAAGCAGTTTATGTGAAGGAGCTTCTCCCGCGCTGACCATAGGCCAGCTAGCGGTCTGCCCTCGAGCAGCGCTCCCCACCCCGAAGTGGAGGTGTCCGTAGACACCACCTTCACACTCGAGGGGATCCCCAGACTCACACCTGACTGATACCAGTCGGTTGCTTTCCATGGTTTCAGAGCCGAAATGCACTGAAGGTCGACCCTGAGGCGAAATAGACCTGCGGTCCACGCCCTGGGGGGAACTCGTGCTTTTAGCCATAGCTGCAGTGGGCGCATGCGGAGCAGGCCCAACTGGAGTACGGAGGCTGCTGTGGCCATCAGACCCAGCATTTTCTGAAACCTTCTGAGCGGGACTATAGAGCCGTGGCGGAAGGATCTCGCGACGTGCTGAATATTCAATCCGCGCTCCGGTGACAGGCGTGCTGTCATGGATAGCGAGTCTAACACTGTTCCCAGAAAGGAAATTCTCCGACTGGGGAGCAGTGAGCTTTTCGCCCAATTGACTGTAAGGCCCAGCTCCTCGAGGTGCTCGAGTAATGCGGCCCTGTGTTCTATGAGCTCCGTTCGTGAACGAGCTAGAATCAGCCAATCGTCCAAGTAGTTCAAAACTCGCATGCCCCGAAGTTCTCAGGGGGGCGAGGGCCGCGTCCATGCACTACGTGAACGTACGGGGTGCTATGGACAGGCCGAACGGCAGGACTGTGTATTGATATGCCTGGCCCTCGAAGGCGAATCTCAAGAATCGCCTGTGATGGGACGCTATTTGTATTTGAAAATAGGCGTCTTTCAGATCTATTGACATGAACCAGTCTCCTTGGCGCACTTGCGCGAGGATTTCCTGGTCGTAAGCATTCTGAACTGGCGCTTCACGAGCGTTCTGTTCAGCAGTCGCAGATCTAGAATGGGTCTGAGCCCACCATCTTTTTTCGGTACCAGAAAATATCTGCTGTATAAGCCCCCTTCGCCCTGAGATAGAGGTTCTATAGCCCCTTTTCTCAGTAGTTTCGCTATCTCGGCTCGAAGTAGATGAAACACTTCGCTTTACACCGTAGTTTCGACTCGCGCCGTATAACGGCGGGGGCGTCGAGCGAACTGTAGCGAACAGCCTCTCGTTATAGTGTTCAACACCCATTCTGATACCCCGGGAAGCCTTGACCACGCATCTGCGTGAATAGCTAGGGGTAGAATGAAATCTGGGCTCTGGCCGCGGCAGGACGGCGGCTCGAGAGCCCCTGTGTACTGGGAACACAACACCGTGTTTACAGCGTTCGAGGCGGGGGGCGCGCTGATCACAGCGGGCAGCCTGGCCGCGCTCAGCTTCTCTATGGCGGGACGCGCAGAGAAAGCGAGCGGGGCGAATCCTGTGGGATTCGGCGCGTGTGAGGGAATGTGGGCACATTTACTAAATGCGGGCACATTTACTACACTGAGAATACTGTCAGCTCGCGCCGACTAAATCACTGCTGTGTTTACAGCGTGCGAGGCGCGCGCTGATCACAGCTGGCAGCCTGGCCGCGCTCAGCTTCTCTGTGACGGGTTGTGCAGAGAAAACGAGCGGGGGCGAATCCCGTGAGATTCGGAGTGTCTGTGAGAAATGCGGGCGCGAGACAGCGGGCACATTTTCTGCACGGAGAACACTCGGCTCGCGCCGACTGAATCAACGCTGTGTTCACAGCGTGCGAGGTGCGCGCTAATCACAGCGGGCAGCCTGGCCGCGCTCAGCTTCTCTGTGACGGGTTGTGCATAGAAAGCGAGCGGGGGGTGAATCCCGTGGGATTCGGCGTGTCAGTGAGGAAATGCGGGACAGCGGGCACATTTACTGCACTGAGAACACTGTCGGCTCGCGCCGACTAAATGTGTGTTAGTTTCGTTTTTACAGAAACCAAGGGACACGCATAGTGTAGTGTAAGCGGGCATGTATGGGCGCGTTCACTACATTTTCTGCACAACCAACATGAGTTGGTTTTATTTGTGCTAGCCCTGCACCGTGGCGGGCTGTGTCTGGGTGTGGGAATGGGCACTGGGACGTGGGCATTCTTACAACACTCATAACACCATCGGCCGTGGCCGGAACACCAGAAAATGCACTCTTTATTGGATTTATCTGGGTAGCCATAGAAACGGCTTTTGTGCGCAGGCAAGCGGGCTGAGACACCGGCTGCTTCACTGCGAAATACACTGGGACAGTCACAACGCATGGAACTGAACGAGCGAGAAGTTTTGGTGGAAATCCGGCCGCAGCGGGATCTGAACACCGTCACTTTCCTAGAGAGACTAGGAAGGCCTTGAGACCTCGGGCTTTACCTCAATCCTCGGCCGGGGCCCGCGCTGAGGGGGGCGGCGTCCAGCAGAGCGAGAGCGCGGTGTTTGATCTCGGGCCTGGCGGCGCTGCTAGTTAGCCGAAACGACGGCCTTTGTGCGCAGGCAAGC
The DNA here is from genome assembly GCA_036326025.1 of Chrosomus eos. Classification (NCBI taxonomy): domain Eukaryota; kingdom Metazoa; phylum Chordata; class Actinopteri; order Cypriniformes; family Leuciscidae; genus Chrosomus; species Chrosomus eos. The sequence continues at coordinate 31,605,885 of CM070835.1, forward strand.
GGGCTGTGGAACCAGCTTGCTCACTGCGAAATACACTGGAACAGTCACATTGCTTGGAACTGAACGAGCGAGAAGTTTTGGTGTAAATCCGGCCGCAGCGGGAACTGAACACCGTCGCTTTCCTAGAGAGACTAGGAAGGCCTTGAGACCTCGGGCTTTATCTCAATCCTCGGCCGGGGCCCGCGCTGAGGGGGGCGGCGTCCAGCAGAGCGAGAACGTCGAGGAACACGGAGCGCTCGGCTTCCGTCATCTCGGATAGCGTTAACCACAAATGTCTCTCACCATTCAGGGGGGAAAGGCGCGGGTCTCGACTGTGACGGAGCTTCGTCTTTCCCGAGAAAGCGTCCGTCCAGCCTATTGCGCGTTAGTTGCGCGAGCGCCTTTCAGTCGAGGCCGATGTAATCCACGGCTTGAGAGAGCGGACGCATCGGCTCAGTTTCAATGCCGTCTCCGGTAAGTTCGTCGAGCTCAAGTGCGGACGCGGCGGCAGACGGCGGCCGCTGTCCGTCTGGGAGCGACTCGAGCGAAGCCGGCGAAGCTGGCGGGCGAACCGGCGAGCTTTGGCGGGCTGGAAATAGCTCGGGCGCGCGCTGGGCGCGGCGCTTCTTGCGGCGCGGCATCACGGCGGGCTGGGATGCGGGCTCAGAGAACGAAGCTAGGCGAGTCCGCAGAGTCACCATAGGCAAGCGTTCACAATGATGGCATCCGCCGTCAGCGAGCGCGATGTCCGCGTGATCCTCACCCAGGCAGGACACGCAGATGACATGTCGGTCCTCGTCGCTGAGTGGGGCTCGGCAAGAACCGCAGGAAGGCATCTTTAAAAAGACGCCGCTCTTTTAGAGGGGGTGGGAAAAAAGCAGATATGCAAGCACACACACACACTCTATGCAGAGGAAAGGATATAACGCCGGAAAGCACAGCAGGTACGGCGGCTGAAGGCGGCGAGGCCAGCGACTCCAGGCTCAATGGCACGTCCCGCTGAAGGCTACAGGTCGACGGCGCGGCTTCTCACTCTGGATCCAGCGATGCGTGAGGCTTCGCTGAAGAGATGAAAATCAACGTAAGAGCAGCTATCGAGCCTGGTTATAGAGCGAGACCACGCCCTTTCTGGCGGGACGTGACTATATGGGCGCGAAAGGCCCCCATTCGTCGTGACGTCACGCAGAGCCACTCTCGATAGGCTGCTGCTGTTGCCGCAGGGCAGCCAATAGGCGCGCGAGCTGTCTCGCCTATGTCTGCTTGCTGCCGCAAAGCGTTTTACATTAATAAAAAATTAAGGATAATTTTTGGCTTCAATATCTCGTGGAAAAGAGTTTTCCCCGTAGCGTAAGATATTACGCAGTACGAGAGATACTCTCGTAAGAGAACCAGTGTTTTCCATTTCTTCTTTCCTCATGAATGAATTATACTTTTATAACAGTCAAAGAAAACAGAAAGCCTGAGACTAATTTGTGATTATATATGATTCAGAATGGCGTTGACCTAAGTGGTATATGAAAGCACTCAATGCAAATCATAGTAATTAGTTGCCAAATTATTCATTTTGTATTTCTATCCCTCCCACATGGCAAAAAGTGAAATCTTAAGGCCTGAAACATGTAGTACACACACATGCTGTACACACAAAATTGCAAACTCAGTTTCATGTGTTGTGTTGTGTTTTGCTCTGCAATGTGTGCAAACACAATGCAACAAACTAGAATGTTAATATTGCGTTACTCATTTGTCCCTGTGTAGTTATTCGTTAATGAAGGAACAGTATTCTGAAGTGCCAAGCAGTTTTAATAAGTTTTATTGTCTATTTTCAGACTACTTTTTTTTTACTTTTTAATGAAAGTTTTAACTAATGACTTGCATGATTTCCCATTTTTAAAAGTTAAAGAAAGAAAACATGTACAAACCATTACTTTTATTCAGACAATTAAAATAAAAATCTATTAAATTATATTCTGTGGATTCATGAAATTAGTGAACAATGTTTTAATCCTGTAGTGTTAAAGGTCTTAGCTTTGATATTTATTCTCCGCTGTATTGTTCCTGACTAGGCTTTACATCACTGGATGAAGTTACAGGATAGGTCTGAATTTATATTCATGTAATACATTTTGGCCTTAAAAACCAATTGAACCAGTACTACTAATAATACTATTATAATCAGATTCAACAACAACACCGAATCGATGCAATCTAAGAAGCTCTATAAAATGGACACTTTTCTACCGTCACACACACAAAAAAGAAAAAAAAAAGAGGCTGTATCAGCGCAGTTATATCTCATCACAAACACACTCGAGGAAAGAAGCCACAGATGCTGTTCTAGAATTAATTAAAACATTGAAACGACATGAGGAAGAGCTAACTGAATGTTCGTATTTGTGTGAACTATAAGAAAATATTTTTTTTAATATTACTGGAGTAATATTTTACAACAAAATACTATTTTAGTCTTTCTACTTTAAAAATTTAAATATAATTGTTGCTTGCCATTTCTTTGGAATTATTTGTGAAATTGACTAGCAATTTCTTAGCGATTGTTTCAAAGTAAATCCTACAAATGTGTTTCAGTGTACTGAAAATTCAACCCTTCTGGAACTTGTGGAGCAAATTCTTCTCTGATGACTGAATCATTTAGTATTAGGATTATATGGCTTAGATGCTCCAAAGCCTTCTGCACAATAACACATTGACATGAGCATGACAATTTAGGAGTGAATTTCCCATCTGAATGAGTGACACTGTCTTGAACAGAAGCAGCTGTAATGCAGTCACTGCGGTCCTGGGCTTTAGCACTAGAACCTGTTATTCTCCACCTGTCACCAGAGGCACAGCTCCAGATGGGGCGAGTTAAGAACCCGGCCTGCTTTGGCTGAGGAACAGAGAGACTCGGTAAGACTGAAAATGTTGCTTGGAATTGACTAGGAGAAGAATCTGAAGGAGAGAGAGAGAGAGAGAGAGAGAGAGAGAGAGAGAGAGGAGAGAGAGAGAGAGAGAGGAGAGAGAGAGAGAAAGAGAGAGAGAGAGAGAGAGAGAGAGAGAGAGAGAGAGAGAGAGAGAGAGGAGAGAGAGAGAGAGGAGAGGAGAGAGAGAGAGAGAGAGAGGGGGACTCAGACAGAGGAATCAGAGGATTGTATTGCTTGGTGTTCAAGCCCAGCTGTAGGAGAGAAAAGCAGATACACGAGTCCAGAGAGAGAGAGAGGAGTGAGAAGAGACTGCACAAACTGGAAAGGAGAAAGCAAAAGTGGTGGTGGGGTGAATCAATGTTTATCTGCATTCCAATGCCTTAGATCCATTTTGGGTCAACATAGGATAATTGAATTCACTGTTCCTGCCGTGTGGATGTGTGTGTGGGGTGTGGTGGGTGTTGTGTTTGTGTGTTGTGTGTGTGTGTCGGTGTTGTTGTGTGTTTGTGGGTGGTGTGTGTGTGTGTGTGTGTGTGTGTGTGTTGTGTGTGTGTGTGTGTGTGTGTGTGTGTGTGTGTGTGTGTGTGTGTGTGTGTGTGTGTGTGTGTGTGTGTGTGTGTGTGTGCACATATGCATATATTATTTAGTTTTTTGTGGTGACTTAGTGAAATACTTAATAGGCCCACCAGCATGTGGCAAAATGCACAAAATATTATAATATTTATGTAAAATAATAATATGTTTTTAATAATATCTAAGTTAATAATTGTTCAAAACAATCTATTTTGCAAAGTTGATACTATTCTGTTTATTTTGATAAATAAAAGTATTGATTGAAGGAGATCCGATAATAGTTTAATATAGATATACAGTAGTAACAATACATATTTTATTATATAAAATGATTAATATCATTTTTATATGATGCTTTCATTATAAATATGGTGATTATCTCTAAGGTGGACACCCAACTTAATATATGATATTTACCATCTGAACCATGTCATGTCAACAAATGGAAAAGTCAGCCAGTTGTTTATTATTGTAACGAAGCTGAGGAAAGCAGGTGAAGACGAGGATTTAGATGCAGGGTGATTTAATAAAGTAACACATAAAACAAATAACATAGAACTTGGAAAAACAAAGGAACAAACCAGGGGATCACAGAGGCAACCATTACACATGCAACAACTGACAAAGTAACAAGTCAAACAAAAGGGCTATAAATACACAGGGACAAACAAGCTTAACTAAGTAATGAGGAAACAAGATACACCTGAGAACAATCATAAAACTAATCAACAGGAAAAACTACAAATGACTACAAACACATGGCACAAAACAGGAAATAACAAAAGTCCACACAAGACAGGAATCGTGACAATTATCATGTTAATTATTGTGCCTTTCACCCCAACAGCAATGTTTTATAAACTTTTTTGAAGCTTGAAAGTTTTGGGGCCAGATTTACTAACAGCTTGTTCCAGCGCAAACCCTCTTAATATATATGAATAAAAGCATAATTGATATCATCATAATGTCATTGTGCCTCTTCAGAAGACGGATTCATATGGATTTATTTTACAATGTTTTATAAACTTTTTTGAAGCTTGAAAGTTTTGGGGCCAGATTTACTAACAGCTTGTTCCAGCGCAAACCCTCTTTTGGCATTAAAAACTACTGTCAGGATTTACTAAAGACACGCAGTGAAAAATGAACTCTGAAATGGCATGGACACAGTGGACACGGCTGACCTTATTGCATATGAATTTGTAGCATGAGTTACCCTTTCAGGCGCAAAATTTATGGGAGGAGAGTATTTGAATCACGCAAGGAGATTTACTGAGGTTTGCGCTCATCAATTTACAATTTCCTCATTATGGAAATGACCCGGCTTCATCTGTTATTTAATTAGCTCTTTTTTGGAATTGTGTTCATATGCTAATTTCCCGTTTAGTAAATCTGGCGTAAGAGATTTTCAATGGAGGGACAGAAAATCTCACAGATTTAATTTAAAAAAATACTTTATAAACAAATGCCTTATTAGTTTTGAAGAAAATGACGCTGATTAAACAATAACAGATTTTTCATTTTTAGGTGATATCCCTTTAAGAGCTTTATTAATAAATCTCTTTGGTCTTACTAAATCAGTTAATGACTGCATCTTTTATATATAAATATAGTTTTTTTTAATCATTCATCACCTCTGAAATGATTTCTTCTCTGTGGGGAAAAATTATATTCACCTCACTTTTCCGATCAAATCCCGATTAATAAAACTATTCCTGTCCTATATTTAATGTCACTTTATTTTGTGTTAAATACTAGCCTTCTCTTGTGGTACTTTTCACCCAGCAGCTTATGCATTCATGTCATGAATTGTGGTGTAACAGGGTCAATACCAGGAAAAAAAAATGTGTCTCAATTAAATTAGGGAAGCTATTCATTTTTTTTCTTGCGGTGGTTTGCATTCATAACATCGGCAAAGTAAAAATGTCTTTGTTCATGGCCAGGGCATCCTTACAAGAGTGGTGAGAATAGCCCTTTGTAGTCACTGGTACCTTCCTGCATCATGACGCACAGAGTATAGTACACATAGAATAACAGTAACAATCAAGACCATGTAGCACGTCACTTCAGAGCACAAGTGGGCCGCCCACCGCTTCAGCTGGAGGACACAGTGAGCGCTCTCCCACTCGTCGGCCCCCGCAATCTGCCTCTCTATCTCTTTATTTTCCTGCTTTGTGTTGTCGTACACCGAGTACAATCTTGACAAGCTGTCATTGGCTGCCATGTTCTCTGCAGCCTGTCTCCAAAAGCAGTCGCAACATTCCTCGAATTCCCCAACACCTTAAAATGTCGTCCTCGTGCAATTTTAGTTTCTCTTATATTATGTTCTGCTTTGTTGCTATGGAGCAACACACTGACAACAGTGTTAAGACAGATAACGGATTCAAATGTAGCATAGTATTCAATTTTGTATAATATAAATCAACAGCTCCAGCTTGGATATTGTTTGAACATGAAATATTAAACAGGAAGAGAAATGACTTAATTATTTATAGCTCACTACAGGATACGCATAATGTTATTACAGATGCCATTATGCACTACACTGGCCACATGCTGTTCATGCATGTTCAAAGCAGTGCTATTTTAGTATCAAGATTATTTAATAGTTTTTATTAATATTATGAATTCGTTTTTATTTTCATATTTTCAGTTTTCATTTTAATATTAAGCCACGTTTCCACCGCAGGAACTTTCCCCAGGAACAAGGAACTTTAGGATGGTCACTCGTGTGTTTTGACTGCTGAAACTAGGGTCTACATGAAGTTTTGGGTAAAAATGCCCCCTTCCGAAAGAAAGTCCTTGCTCGCGAGGTAGTACTTTTTCAAAGTTCAGGATTTCGGGGGGTGGGACTTGGGCGCAGAATATGCTCATTGGTTGAGTTCACGCAGTATTTTGATTGGTTGATTCCACGCAGTGTTTTATTTCAACCACCATTTTTAAAAGTCTGTTGCGGTGCATGAAGTAAGAGTTGTTTGCTATTCGAATCAACAATGAGTTTAAAAAATACGACCTACGAGATTCAGGGTTTGTTAAGCTTAAATTCAGAGGATGAAATCCAGTGGGAACTGTAAAGTAGTGCACAGTTTACGTCATCTGGACTAATTTGCCTAATCTTCAAGGTACTGCAACACTGTTCCTGGGACATATTGTTCCGGGTAATTTCGGTGGAAACTCGGCTTTATCATTTTTCTTGTGGTTTTGTGTCCTTTTTTGAAATGTCTATATACTTTTTTTTCATTATTACTTTTTTATTTTTAGTTATGTTAGTACATCAGTTTAAACTAAATGAAAATGAGAATGAGCTGAAATAAAATAAGGGTAACACTTAATTTAACAGTGACCCTATTACCATTAATTACTATAGCAATACCAATAAATTATGCGTAATTAAATGCAACTAACCCTAAATCAAACTTTACCCCCTAATGATATAGTAAGTGCATGTTGTTAATTAATATTACTTAAATTATGGTTTTTGTTTTTACCAACTATAATAACCCTGGTTCAAAGGAAAGAACAGCAAATTCAACATTCCTGTTTTAACCCTGCATGTTGTTGACTGTATCCCTTGCTTGTGATTTTTTCCCTGTTATTCCCACTGCAGGGAATATGCGTATGAATTTTGGGGTTGCCTCACCCGAGACGGGTGGAGGAACTCTCGGTGTCCATGAACCCTACTGTACGTTTGCTTTAGAGCTGAGTCCCGCAGGAGCTCTAGTTCTGACAGGCTGACAGGAAGATTGCGTGGGCATCCAGCACAAAGCCTGAATCTCTGCGCTACCATGGTAGCCAAGGCCACAAGGGAATACCGGTCGTGCTGTCACAGTGACAACAGGTAACAGCCATGATTATGGAATGCACCGTCCTCACGACGCCCACCATGGCCGGTGTTTCTGTTCTTAGGTTTCCACTGATGTTAGCGCACTAAGAGAGGTCATTTAACTTGGCATACATTTAATTAAACTTTAGGCTATTGGAAACTTAAATTACGCAATAAAAGCCTTTACATCTTTTCCGATTGTGTTCCCTCGTAAAAAACGAATAGGGAAACAGGGGAAGGTGCAGTATTTTATTGTATAGTCAGACTCAGATTTCAGTAGAGATGCTATTATGCAACTGAGACCAGCAAGTTCTGTGTGTTATAGTTAGGAGAACAGTCTGCCATGTTTAGTGGGGGTTATTGGCAAACAAATCTTGTGAAGTTTCGTTTAACGGATGAAGAAAGAGCAAGCATACAGAAAGCATGACAGATGTGTGGGAATATCAGAGAGAGAGAAAAAAACATATTTTGCTGGAATATGAATATTGTGTTGAATAACGCAAGACTCTGCTTGAATCTACAAACACAGAAAAAAGTTTATTTCTGTTTCATATTGTTTTCATAAACACTACATAGATTTCATAAAATAAAATAAAATCAATGACTTTAAATTTCAGTCAATTAACACTAAAACATACTTATCATTTGTATGTGTATGTGTATTTGAACATGAAAAATGCTTTATCTTAAGCTATCAGAATTTTTTATCATTCTTTGTATGCTCACTATTCAAATTGTTACAAGAGTTAATGATGTATAAGAGTGTCCACTTTTAAGTTGGCATGACATGGAAATTCATCTTTTTTTCTAAATGCATGTTCCAGATCTTATAGTGAACAACTTATCATGTGTCTTTTTTAAAAATGCTTTTTACCTTACCTATGCTTAGTCAATATTCCTCAACAACCTCACACACAGTGCGCAGATTTTTTCCCCTAAACTAAAGACTCCTGTGGTCTCACATTTGTCTCCTCAATTTGCAGAGTTTCAACATAAATGAAATGAAACAAAACAACAACCTGGAACACAAAAGCATGAAGCACAGACATCAATTTCATTCAACAGCTTACAAAGCAACAAGAGAAACACAAGGGCTGACAAGCTTAAAGCCTTGTTTATACTCGACGCGTCCGCAAGAGCGCGAGTCTCCGCAGACTGCGCGCGCGCGTCTCCCCAAACGTTCGAGGCGTTTATACTCGACGCGCTCGCCGTTGTACTATTCTGTGAAACGACAGGGGGCGACTCGAGTAATTGTCCTCTAAACCATCAGGAATCAACGGTGAGAAGAAGAGAGCTACACACGTGACAATGTTTATTTTAGTATACCAATACCACACTACAAAAAAAATCGTGTAAACCCTGAGATTATTAGTTAATAACAATAAAACAAAATATATGGATATGAGAATGTGTATACAATATAACTAAATTAACAATATCTAACATATTTTCTAATTTCACTAAACATTTCATTAAGTTTCGTGAACATTTTTATTAAACATGGACCTTTATGTCCAATAAAATACTTTTTATGCTATTGAATGCTCATTTTTTTAAATGTAAGCAACTTATAAACGTGCAAACTGGGTGCCGGTGTGGTGAGAAGTTCGAGCTCGGCCAGATTCGGCTCGAAGTCGTTCATCTTCGGATGCGGCGCCGCGCGCGTTGTTACAAAATCTGCCGTGCACACCGCCAGGCGAAATGGGCCCTTGCGCACCCAACGCGCGCGACCGCCCACGCCGCAATGACGTCATTTTTGCCGCGCGCACCTCGCGCTCTTGCGGACGCGTCGAGTATAAACCAGGCTTAACAAGTGCTGTGCGTTCACGCCATGTCGTAATTACCGTAGGCTTGAGACGACAACACGTGACGCTCTATTCTGAGCTGTTTACATCCTCGGACTTATGGGTTATGCATTTCTATGGCAACACTATTAATGCCTAAATTAATCTGCAGCAGTCAGGTGGTACAGCGGTCACATGGTACAAGCAGGAGTAATCTCAGAAACTTCCCATCAAGCTGTAATTACTGTCACGAAACTGCTCTGAGACAGGCAAGTTAAGATCCAAACGCAGCTTTTATTATAATATAAAGGGTAATCCAGAATCGTGGTCGAACAGGTAAGCAATAGGTCAAAGTCCCGGTAGGCAGTCCAAACAAACAAAACATATAAGGCAGGGAAACAAGGCAAAATATAGAAATCAGGTAAACGCTCAGAGATGCAGTGGACACTAACAAAGTGTCCACTGCTCAGGAACAGCCGTGACGTGAAGCTCAGTCTCTGGCTGGGCAGAGGTGACGTGAAGCTCAGTCTCTGGCTGGGCAGAAGTGACGTGAAGCTCAGTCTCTGGCTGGGCAGAGGTGACGTGAAGCTCAGTCTCTGGCTGGGCAGAGGTGACGTGAAGCTCAGTCTCTGGCTGGGCAGAGGTGACGTGAAGCTCAGTCTCTGGCTGGGCAGAAGTGACGTGAAGCTCTGGCTGGACGTGGCTGACGTGAAGCTCTGGCTGGACGTGGCTGACGTGAAGCTCTGGCTGGACGTGGCTGACGTGAAGCTCTGGCTGGACGTGGCTGACGTGAAGCTCTGGCTGGACGTGGCTGACGTGAAGCTCTGGCTGGACGTGGCTGACGTGAAGCTCTGGCTGGACGTGGCTGACGTGAGACAGGCAAGTTAAGATCCAAACGCAGCTTTTATTATAATATAAAGGGGTAATCCAGAATCGTGGTCGAACAGGTAAGCAATAGGTCAAAGTCCCGGTAGGCAGTCCAAACAAACAAAACATATAAGGCAGGGAAACAAGGCAAAATATAGAAATCAGGTAAACGCTCAGAGATGCAGTGGACACTAACAAAACTTCGCAATGAGTGAGTGAATGAACATGGAATAAATAGACAGGGACTAACAGGTGATGAGAAACAGGTGAATGCAATCAGAGACAAACAAGGTGATGAGACACAGGTGATAATGAGTCTGGGCAGTGCGTGATGGGAAATGTAGTTTTTGAGGAAGTGATCATAGTCTATTGTGGAGCACCCTCTGGTGGCTCTCGAGGGCACTCCAGCTGGTGATAGTTACAATTACGAGCTCTACGAGGATGTGAACTCCTTTTACAAGTTGAAATCTGGTAAATACGGTAATTACAACGTACTGTAAACACACCTAAGATAACAAGGTAACAAGACACACCTGGGTGAGACAATCAATGGGAGAACAAAATAAAAAAAAACTACAAAAGGACTACAAAGATGGCAGACAGAACAGGAAACAGGAATTATAACATGTTAAGTAACAAACACGGAGAACATAGGACAAATTTGTTATAATTTTCAACATCTAATCAACAACCGATTTTTGCTTCTTTTTTTAAATGATTTGTTTTTGATATATTGTATGTTAATACAAAGAAAAGATCTGACACTACCCCAGAGGAAAAACATATTGCTCGGTGGTTGCTTTTCCTAACCTCAGGAGACTTAGTTGTGATTCTATGGAAGTAAAATAATGACAAATGTTTTTGAAACAAAAAGCCTGTTGAATTGTACGACTTGAAATAAATATGCATTGCATTAACACATCTTGTATTTTAATGCATTGTATTTTTAGGGCTTGTATTTTTATGGGCTGAAATTTAGCGTGGTTGAATATTTAGGCTGTGAATAATTCAATTCAAAACATTTCAAACACATTTTCATTAGTAAAATTTCAATAATCCATTTTCACCTTTCATATTTCACTTCCAAAATATTCAAACTGATTAAAAATACAACCTATAATATTCAACAGGCGGTTTTCGGTCCATTTTATTTCGCTTTCAAATTCGCTTCCTCAAATTCAGTGGTTTAAATTCGACAGTAAATTCAACGTTGACATCCAGGAAAAGCAGGAGATCACCGAGCATAATCTCCATCTGCTGTTAGTCGACCTCGCCAGCAGGGGGTGCAAACGCGTGTTGTTAATGAAGATAGAGTTAGCAAGCCATTCATTTATGAAAACTGTACAACAATTGAGCATGCATTACGTTTTTTGTGATGATTATCTGGGTCAGTATATATGCGGAAAGATGATTAAGGCACAAAAGCTGTTTTTATGTTTCATTCATTAACTTCATTGTTACTTTCCCTGTGCAGCCTTACATGTTATCAGCTTTTTCTACCATGAACGGGATTATTATCGGTTTCCCTCAATACCTCATCATACTCAAAGATTCCCTTTCTGTCGGGACAAAACTGGCAATTCCTGTAATGGAATAATACAGTGATATAAAAGACAAAACTCGCACCTTTATTGAGGAAGTATGCCAACATACATGTACTGCATTAGATTATACTGGGAAGGTTCATAGCACTTTCATATTGTTGTTCTATATTGTTAGTTTAACTGTAAATCGCTTTGGATGAAAGCGTCTGCTAAATGACTAAACGTAAAATTGTCTTGACATTCGCACATTTAGGGACCGTCTCTAAAGTAACAGTAGTCCTATTAGGCCTAAACGTTTCTAACTTCAATAGCAAACTTCAATTTATTTGAATAAATTGCACATTATGCCTGACACCTACATGAACACTTTACAGTTAGTTTTATGACTGTAAGTCGTTCTCTTCAAATGCTAGTGAAGTTAGAAACGTGTATACCAATGTCGTATGTAACTTTAGAGACGGTCCCTAAATGTGCGAATGTCAAGCCAACTTTATGCCAGTATCACTGGGAAACGAATCGGTTACCTAACGTAACCTCGGTTCTCTCTAGATGAGGGAACGAGTATTGCGTAAGCTAGCTTACGCTACGGGAAAGATTCCATCTTTCTGAGAAATTGAAGCCAAATATTATCCTATAATTTTGTATCCATTGTCAACGCAGTTCAGCTGCAGCAGACCATGAGAGGGCTAGCTAGCCGCTCATTGGTTCGCTCACGGAGAACTGCTTAAGCCTATGAGGGAGCGCGGATGAACCCGCGACCAATGAGAGTCTGACTCGCTCTCATTACGTCACCGCCCCCGAAACGGGCGTGGACGAGACTATAAATACCCCGAAATAGGCTGAATAATCTGGTTTTTTCAATACTGAAGCGAAAATCGCCAGTAGCACAAGCACGGCCAGGAACGCAATACTCGTTCCCTCATCTAGAGAGAACCGAGGTTACGTTAGGTAACCGATTCGTTCTCTTACGAGAGGTTCTCTCGTATTGCGTAAGCTAGCTTACGCTACGGGAACCCCTGGTCAACGCCGTGCGTGCTAAGCAGGGGCGTAGCAAGCTTTTCTAAACTGTGGGGGATGGATGTGGACAGGGGTGTAAAACTATGTTGTGTAGACCTGTGTCGTTCTAGGGGGGTTTGGGGGCATGCTCCCCCGAAAGAAAATTTTGTAAATTTTAAGGTTAAATGCATCAATCTGGTGCACTTTGAGAGCTCAAATTAAGAGCTTCAACTGGCTTTAACCCATGAACTGTGCACAGTCACACTGAACAAAGAAAAAGCATTGACTTGTACCTAAAGAGGGCTCAAACATCTTTTTAGTTATGATAGAGTCTCAGTCTACATTACATTATCACTGGTGTTTTAGAATGCCAAACATTTATTATAATAGGCTATAATAATGATTTACATAATTATTCCTATGATGGAAAATCCGTATAGCCTATAAAAAATTACTAAATGTATGCTACTGTATAAATGAAAATAAATATATAAAAAGTATATTTTATATTACGCTATAGAATAAGAAAATTACAATACTTTTGTCCTAATTTCTTCACTTGCAAGAAATAAACCCTTGAGCTTTTATTTTGGAGAAAACACCAGATCCATGCTGATCGCGTGAGCAAAGTGCGCAAACAGCCTAATTAAAGTCTTTTGCTGTTTAGTCTAAAAAACGAAATATAATACCGAAAAAACTCGACATGTCAACAAAACATAAACATTAAATCCTCCCAAACCCATATCAAGCTTATTAAAAAACCTTGAAAGTCTATCAAAGTAGGCTACCTGGAAAAGGGAGAAATAACCATAAGTTCCCGCCTCCTCAGCACGAGCTGACAGATAAATCTAACACACCAAGAGAGGCGGGACTTAAGGCAGAACAGCCAATCATCAGCCGGTCACACTACTCAAAGCCGGTGTCGTGTTCAAGAGGGCGGGGGAGAGGAGGAGCCGCAGCAAGCGCACACACAGAGCAGCCAGAGCGGCCAGAGAAACGGAGGAGCGACTGTAGTAAAGCGTTTGTGCAAAACTGCGGAAAAACTGCAGAAAAAGTGTGGGTGTTGAACCCTCTCACTGGGAAAAGTGTGGGTGTTAAAACACCCACATCCCCCACGGGTGCGACGCCCCTGGTGCTAAGCATCCACTATTAGTTCCGCGGGGCACCCCGGGGAACTCCGTAAGTGGGAATGAATATATGTACCTGTGACAAACGGCCAGCGGAGCGGCCGGTGATTGTGTAGTACATAAGCACATTAAAGAGAGGGACAGAACGAACTCGGTCTGTGTGATTAACCTCCTATAGTGCAGCTCAACCAGAAGAGCTGAAACATACTAGACTGCTAGTAGTTTAGCCTGCAAGGCGGGTACTTCCAGATTGTAAAATCTGACAAAGGTGGAGGGGGAAGCCCATCCCGCTGCCACGCAAATGTCGTGAATGGAAATTCCGCTGGACCATGCCCACGATGAGGCCATGCCTCTAGTGGAATGAGCCCTGATGCCCAGAGGGCATGGCAGGTCTTTTGATGCGTATGCTGCTGCAATGGCATCAACAATCCATCTGGATAGGGACTGTTTCGAGGCGGCCAACCCTTTGGTGCGCCCGCCGAACGAAACAAAAAGCTGCTCGGATCGTCTGACCGGAGCAGTGAGAGTAACATATAATCTCAGGGCCCTGACCGGACATAGGAGATTAGAATCTGATTCGCTATCGGAAGCAGGCAGAGCCGATAGGGATATAACTTGTGCCCTGAACGGGGAGCCAATCGCTTTGGGAACATAGCCATGCCTAGGTTTGAGAACGACTAAGGAGTCATTAGGTCCAAACTCAAGACAGGACGCGCTGGTAGACAGCGCGTGCAGGTCTCCCACCCGTTTTACTGACCGCGAGCGCGAGTAGAAAAACGGTCTTTAGCGACAGGTACTTTAGGTCCACGGTGCTTAACGGTTCGAATGGGGGAGCTTTCATAGCATCAAGAACTATGGAAAGGTCCCAAATCGGCACCGAAGGGGGGCGAGGGGGGTTCATCCTTCTAGCTCCCCTGAGGAAGCGGACTACCAGCCCGTCTTTGCCCAGTGACTGGCCGCGCCGGGGTTCAGCAAACGCCGCGACGGCTGCCACATATACCTTAAGAGTGGACGGGGATCTGCCCTTGTCCAGCATCTCTTGGAGAAAATTTAGCAAGGAGGGAACCTCGCATAACCATGGGTCCAGACCCTTTTCAGTGCACCACTTTGAGAACACAGACCATTTTGACGCATAGAGCCTTCTGGTAGAAGCCGCTCTAGCCTGTATGATCGTGTTTAACACTCCCTCTGGCAAAGCAACGGGTAGTTGTTGATCACCCACGCGTGTAGCGCCCAGCGCTCTGGGTGGGGATGCCAGATCGAGCCGCGAGAGGAGATCTGCTCTGACTGGAATGGGCCACGGCGCTGTCTGTGACAGCTGCGTGAGCTCCGGAAACCAAGTCTGACCCTCCCAGTGCGGGGCTATGAGGAGCACCGAGTGCTGCGCTTCTCTGATTCTCTGAAGCACCTGTGGTAGCAGAGAGACCGGAGGGAAAGCATAAAGCGGGCGGCTGGGCCAGGTTTGGGCTAGCGCGTCCTCGCTCCTTGAGAAAAATATTGGGCAGTGGGTGTTCTCCGCCGAGGCGAAGAGGTCCACCTCTGCTCTGCCGAATAGACGCCACAGTTTCTGGACTGTAAGAGGATGCAGGGACCATTCCCCGGGGGGAATGGGGTTCCTGGACAGGCTGTCTGGACCGTCGTTCAGCTGTCCCGGCACGTGCGTCGCTTGAGCGAGAGCAGGATGACACTGAGACCAAACTAGGATGCGTTCTGTCAGCTGGAAAAGATTCCTGGATCTGACTCCGCCCTGACGGTTTAGATAGGAGACCACGGCCATATTGTCCGAACGGATCAGCACGTGATGGCCCTGAATGCACGGGAGAGAACCGCCTGAGCGCGTTCTCGACCGCCAACATCTCCAAACAGTTTATGTGTAGGAGGCTCTCTTGAGCTGACCAGGGGCCGAAGGCCGGTGAGCCCTCGCAGACCGCCCCCCACCCCGTGTTGGAGGCGTCTGTCGAGATGACTTTTCGGCATGAAACTGTCCCCATGGAGACGCCGCGCTGAAACCATTCTGCCACTGACCATGGCTGCAGAGCTGTAATACAGGTCTGCATTACCCTTATCAGCTGGTGGCCCGAGGTCCACGCTCGGTGAGACACACGGCTCTTCAACCAGAGCTGAAGCGGGCGCATGCGCAGTAACCCCAGCTGGAGTACCGCAGAGGCTGAGGCCATACAACCCAACGCTCTCTGAAAAGTTTTCAAAGGCGTGAGTCTGTTCATCTGAAAAGATGCGGCGAGACGCTGCACACGGTGCGCGCGCTGCGTCGACAGACGCGCCGTCATCGTGACCGAGTCCAGCTCTATACCCAAGAAGGAGATAGTCTGACTGGGTTGTAGTACGCTCTTTGTCCAGTTGACAGAGAGGCCCAAAGCTTTCAGATGGTCGAGGAGAACTGTACGATGAGACAGTAACTCTTTCTGAGACTGTGCCAGAATCAGCCAGTCGTCCAAGTAGTTCAGTATTCGCAGCCCCTGACTCCGCAGGGGGGCGAGCGCCGTATCCATGCACTTCGTGAACGTACGGGGTGCCAAGGATAGGCCGAACGGTAGGACGGTGTATTGATGAACCTGGCCTTCGAAGGCGAAACGTAAGAATGGCCTGTGAAGGGGATTTATCTGGATCTGGAAGTATGCATCCTTCAGATCTAGTGATATGAGCCAGTCCCCTGGCGCACATGCGCGAGGAGTTTTCTGATAGTGAGCATTTTGACGGTCTCTTTATGAGAGCTTTGTTCAAATATCTGAGGTCTAATATTGGTCTGAGACCGCCGTCTTTCTTGGGGACAAGAAAATAACGGCCGTAGAACCCCGACTCGCTCATAGCCAGAGGCACCCTCTCTATAGCCTTCTTGCACAACAGACTTGCTATCTCTGAACGGAGCAGTGACACTGCTTCTGGGTTCACAGTAGTTTCTAGCCGCGCTTGGAAGCGAGGAGGGCGGGACGACGTAAACTGTATTTAACACCCACTGGGAGATTCCCGGAATAGCTTCCCACGCTTTGAAGCGTGACGCTAGGGGGTGAATGGCTACATGGTCCCCATTGCCGCACTTCGCGGGCTGCGTGAGCGCGCTGATAGTGCTTATAACAGCGGGACTTACACTTGGAGAGGAGCTTAAGGGCCCTGTAACAGAGTGAACAGAGGTGGGACGCGCACACGGGCTTGTGGGCGCGCTTATGCACTCTGAGACTCGAGCGGGCTTGGCCCGTTTTATGAGAGTGGACTCTGTGTGAGACAGGGGAACTGAAGTGCTTTTGTGTATGAGTGAACACAGTGTTGTGGGCACATTTCGTACACAAGAGGCTTTTATGCTCTTTTTTAGATTTCTCTGGGTCGCCGTAAAAACGGCGTTTGTGCTCATGCAAGCGGGAAGAGGAGACCGGCTTGGTTATGGCAGAAAACACTGCTGTAGTAACCGCCTGGGCGGGGACTAACAGAGGGCAAATCTTTGACGGCGGTCCGGCCGCAGCGGGAGAGCGCCGTCTTTTTCTTCTCAGCTGTGCTAGTCAGACTTTGGTTGCTCAGGTTTCAGCGTGATTCTAGGCCGAGGCCCCCGAGGAGGCGGCGGCCTGTGACGGCTGTCAGAGCGGGAACGCGGGCGGCCGCCCTGGCGTCGCTGAGCAGTCTGGTTGTGCTGAGCTGTGCGCTGGGGTTGGGGCTCGTGCAGGAGGCTGATCACGTGGGCGGCCTGCAGAGGAGCTAGCGCGACGAGGCAGGAAGAGGTTCATGGCCTGCGAAGCTTTCTGTACTTCGGAGAAGCGGTCGACGATACCCGTGACAGCAGATCCGAAGAGGGCGGCTGGAGAGAGCGGGGCGTTGAGAAAGGCGGCGCGCTCGGAATCTCCCATGTCGGCGAGAGTGAGTCATAGGTGTCTCTCAGACACGCAGATGGCGGCCATGCATTTCCCCAGGGCTAGAGCAGCAGACTTTGTAGCGCGAAGGGCAAGGTCCGTGGCGCTCCTTAAATCCGCGACAGACGTGGGGTTCTTTCCGCTCTCATCCCACTCACGCAGCAAATCGCCTTGCAGGATTTGCAGCACGGACATCTAGTGGAGTGCAGACGCCGCCTGGCCGGCGGCTGAATATGCGCGGCCGTGAAAACTTGAAGTCGCTCTGCAGGCTTTTAAGGGAAGCACAGGTGATGAGCGCCATCTAGCAAGGGCGGGCATAAGTGTGCGGCGACCAAGTGTTCAACAGGCGGGATGGTGAGGTAGCCCTTCTCTGCGGCTCCGTCCACAACGCGGAGCGGGGTGGAAGAATCAGAGCTAGACCTGGCAGAGAGCGGGGCATTCCAGGACTTTGAGAGCTCAGCGTGCAGCTCGGGCAGGAAGGGCGCAGCCCGTTTGGCAGCGGGAGTCGAGCGCTGGCGGAAATAGCTGCGTCCATGCGGTTGATGGTCTGCTCGGGGGGAGGAGACCACTCGAGACTGAGGCGCTCGACGGCCTGTGTGAGGAGGCGCATTAGTTCCTCTTCAATGCCAGCGCGAGTCCTGGAAGATTCACGGTTCGAGGAGACCTGAGAACCGGACCAATCCTCACTGTCGGAAGCGAGAAGCGAACATGAGTCCTTGATGTCCGCGGCGTCATCGGAGGCAACAGAGCGGCCACTCGGCGGCAACTGTTCGTCCGGAAGCGGCGGAGAAGGAGAGCGGGAGGCTACAGGCTCCGGCGGAATGAACGCTTCTGGCTGGGGCTCCGGCGGCCTCTGAGCGCGGCGTTTCTTCTTCCGCGGCGCAGACAGAGGTGGCTTGGGAGCGCTTTTAGCGGCCAACAGTCGAGCCCGCAGGGTCAACATAGGCATTGTATCGCAGAAGTCGCAGCCGCCATCGGCGAGGGCGACTTCGGCGTGCTCCGGTCCGAGGCAGAGGGCGCAGATGACGTGGCGGTCTCCAGCCTCGAGAGGAGCGCGGCAGGAGCCGCAGGAATTCCGAGACATCTTTAAAAAGACGCTCGCTCTTTTAGATACAAATAGGATTTTAAACTCTGAGTAAAGGATACACTCCGTCGGATGGCGCTAGCTCACAGGACGGCTGAAGGTGGCGAAGACGGCCGGCTTCCTCAGTCTCCCAAACGCTCGCTAGAAGGTGCCTTTTCGACGACGGCGGCTTCTCTCTCAGGATCAGCAGATGCAGGTGCGTCGCTGAAGGATGAAAAAATCAGATTATTCAGCCTATTTCGGGGTATTTATAGTTTCGTCCACGCCCGTTTCGGGGGCGGTGACGTAATGAGAGCGAGTCAGACTCTCATTGGTCGCGGGTTCATCCGCGCTCCCTCATAGGCTTAAGCAGTTCTCCGTGAGCGAACCAATGAGCGGCTAGCTAGCCCTCTCATGGTCTGCTGCAGCTGAACTGCGTTGACAATGGATACAAAATTATAGGATAATTTTTGGCTTCAATTTCTCAGAAAGATGGAATCTTTCCCGTAGCGTAAGCTAGCTTACGCAATACGAGAGAACCTCTCGTAAGAGAACGCTGAGCATTAAACTTTGCGCGTTAAGTTCATATTCTGAGTCCTTCTGCTTGCCTGCGTGTTTGGTCTTTTATATCACTGTATTAGTTCATTAAGCTAGGTTAAGCGTTTTATATGTCCAGCATGGGAATCCTGACGTATTGAGGGAAACCCTAGTAATGTATGGAATTATGTTTGTGCAATAAAAATGAACGTAACTTTTCAAGAAATCAATGAAAATATAAATTGAAACTGAATAAAATATCTTTGAAACTGAAAAAGAATGAATCGTTGCATTTTTTTTTACTTTGTTTTTAATACACTGCATGTTTTGCTAACTATTCCTCATATTTCTTTTACTGATCTAAACTTACAAATGCGCTTCAAGAGTTTTCATTTACTCTTCTGAAGTTTTCGTTTGCTTCTGAAGTTTTCATTTACGCTTCTGAAGTTTTCGTTTGCTTCTGAAGTTTTCATTTACGCTTCTGAAGTTTTCGTTTACGCTCCCTGAGTTTTCGTTCGCTGTTCTGACACAAATCTCTCGTGGGGGCGGGGCTAGTAGCAGTGTGTTCTCATTGGCTACTAAGTTTTTGATTGACAGCTTCTTGACCTGGAAGTGAAGACGTCACGTCAGTGTTGTGTTTACATGTGTGGATGTGAGCGTCTGTAAACGCAGCTTTCTATTTTATTTAGGTGATATTAAGTTTATATCTGTATTTATTTATTTATTTACTGCTACACTATATTGTTGAGATGATTTCTTATAGAAGGAATAGTACAGACAAATGCTATAATTTGTCATCGTCGATATCAGAATACTGGATAGCCTACTCGTGGTAAGTCAGATTTTTTATTATTATTTTTTTTATTAATTAATACTAAACTAATACTATTTATAATACAGTACTTGCTTTTTCAGGTGGAGAGGCATAGGCCTATTAGAGCTCAGTGAGGGCCCATAACATTATACAGCAGTGTCGTCTTGATTTAATTGGTAGTTCATAACATGACTTGTTTATCTAACGTTACATACGGTTACATTACAGTCTTCGATTAGATCATATTTTCCCCCTGCCACCCCAAACAACATTGGGCTAGAGTACTGTACAGTATCTGTACTGTAGCCTACAGATACAAAAAGTACTGTATACAGTACAGTACTGATACATCAGACAATGACCGATGCCATTGGACCAAAGCGCTGTCAATCACTGCCGGCAATGTAAAGCCAATTGCTGATTAATTTGCGATGCAGAGTTTTTAAAAGAGGAGAGACAGGACTTGACCACGTTCCATGTCTCTATTCATAATATGTAAACACTCAATTATTTTGAAGTAATAATAATGCAAAAAAAAAAAAAAAACATTTCGGAGAATTTAATAATAAATATATGTCCAAATGCAAAACCCTAATACATGCAAGTAATTATGACTGAAAACATCCAGCAACTAGGGAATACACAGCCATGGATAAATGTTTATAGGCTATACAGCCATCTACTGGTTACACAACAGTATTACAGATGATAAATGGTGCATGACTCGGAGGTAAATATTTAGTACTGTAAAATCCCTTAAAACATTTACATAATTTGTTTGAAATAATTATTTTAAGTCTGCAACTTGTTACTGCATGTGGGAGTTCAAAGCAGTTTGTATTGTTAGATTATAATACATTTCCCTTCTCATTTTCCAGGGAGTTGAGCAACTTTTCCATAAAAAAAATTCTGATGCTGACACAGAGGATGGAGTGATAATACCAGAGATAAACTGTCTCCATCTGACAATAATGTTACTTTGTTCAGACATATCACCTTTGAATGACTGGGATCGTGATCTTCAGACACCTGATGTTTTTTATGTTAATTTTATATAATAGCAAATATTTGTATTTATTTGGAGCTCTAGATTAAAACAAACCACAGTTTACAAGTACACAAGAGGTTGCAGTTTATTCTTATTAGTCTATGCTGATCATGGATTAGCATACCAACAGCATATGAATGGGATAGTTCACCCAAAAATAAAATTCTTACTTATTTTACTCACCCTCATGCTGTCCCAGATGCATTTTACTTTCTTTCAACAGATAAATACGAATTAAGATTTTAAGGAAAGTAATCCATCTCTGCGAGTCCTAAAGATGCTTTAAAAACCACACACAGTGACCGTGATGTCCATGCGACCTCAGTGGATGAATCAATGCCTTCTGAAGTGAAACAATAGAATAGGAAAAATACTAATAATGTAAACTGTTTTTAACTATTAAAAATCACTTCCGACCAACTGTCATACATGGGTTACAATCCACTTGTCTTATATGGACTCACAGAGATGGATTATTTCCTTAAAAATCTTTGTAATTATGCATTTTGTATGTATATTATGAGAATACTGTGCATTACATGTATAGTATGCAGTTAATGTTTTGTGGCTTCTGGTCTTTCCTGTTACAACATAATCACATCCAAGACTTTCACTTTGATACTTGTGTATGCTGTAGTGACAATAAAGAATGTAAAATTATTTGATTTTTTATTTAAATTCATTTAACTGATTTTATAAGTCATAATTGAACCTGTTAATGATTGTTCAAATATATTTACAATTTTAAATGTTAGAAGAGAATATTAACTAAATGAAATAAATAAAATTATCAGCATGATTAAAAAAATGGCAACAAAAATATTATTTGTGTGAAATATGTAATGAAATGCCCTTTGAGGTCTGTATCATCTGACAGCAAGCCACGATTGTAATTTTCATAGTTTAAATTCCTCTTATTTAAGTGATCATACATTTTGATGGTGTCAATGCATATGGTAACAATGAGAAATTTGATGGACATGGTTGCCAACCTTGGTTACCTGGTTGAAGTGAAACTTTCTTGACGGCTGAATATATCACACGTGGCTATTCTCTTTAAATTGTAATAGCACAACCTAATCAGAGTAGCCTGACTTCGTCATACTCATATTCTGGTCAGAACATGAGTCTGATACTGGTCCATAGGGCTTTAATTATGAGGCGTGTCTTAACCGAACCAGGAAAAACAACAACTCTGCACTCAATTGGATAGACCGACAACCAATCAGAGGAACGCAGTAAGTGACGTATGTTGAGCAACGCATAGTTATCAAACAGAACTCTTGAAAAAGTATGAAAAAAATAAGGACTGTTAACAATCTTTGCCGGTGTTGCAAAAAGAACTTAAGGATTCGCGGAGTAGGCCTACTTGCATGCAAACACGAAAAGCATTTTTGAAAGAAAAATATACGTTTGAGGACGTGATGATTACGTTATTGGATGGATTATCTGTCCATCATCGTATAAAGCCCGCCCTGGCAATTTGATTGGTCCGACCATTTTTTGGCTGATCATAATTACTCCTCAATGGATCGAGTCCAGACCGAACTTCCCGACCAAAAAATGTTGTGGGCGGGGTTCTGGCTGGCATCCAGGCTATAATCAGAGCCTAACATGCAAAAGAATCATCAGGAATAAACAAATAGTCTCCTAAAACATTGGACACAATATTTTAAGTAGGCATACAGTAGGCCTACTTTGATGTACAATACACCTGAATAGACTGAAGAGATCTGTTGCGCTCCTAAAAGTTTCTGTTGACAAAGTAGTAGCAGCAGCTGGTAAATACAGATAAAATTTAAAAACAAACATAACTTATTATCACTAAATGAAATAGAAAGCTGCGCTTACAGACGCTCACATCAACACATGTAAACACAACACTGACGTCTTCACTTCCAGGTCAAGAAGCTGTCAATCAAAAATTCAGTAGCCAATGAGAACACACTACTTCTACCCCCGCCCCCACAAGAGATTTGTGTCAGAACAGCGAACGAAAACTCAGAGAGAGTGAACGAAAATTCAGGGAGAGTAAACGAAAACGTACTCGGTTACTAACGTAACCTCGGTTCTCTCTAGAGAGGGAACGAGTACTGCGTAATATCTTACGCTATGGGGAAACACCTCTTTCCTCGAGATATTGAAGCCAAAAATTATCCTTAATTTTTTTAATCATGCAAAACGCTTTTGCAGCAGCAAGCAGACAAGGGCGAAACAGCTCGCGCGCCCATTGGCTGCCTCGCTGGAAAAGCTGCAGCCTATCGAGTGAAGGCACTGCGTGACGTAATGACGAATGAAGACGCTTCGCGCTCATTTCGTCATGTCCCGCCAGTATAGGCGTGGTCTCGCCCTGTAAATACCCCTCGATAGCTGTATTTCTCTGATTTTGTACACCGAAGCGAACCAGAGCATAGTTCAAGCACGGCAAGATACGCAGTACTCGTTCCCTCTCTAGAGAGAACCGAGGTTACGTTAGTAACCGAGTACGTTCTCTTACGAGAGTATCTCTCGTACTGCGTAATATCTTACGCTATGGGGACCCCATACAAAACGCCGTGCGGACAGGGATCCAACACCAGAGTCCCGGGGCCAAGCCCGGGGCACATCTAGTGCATAATCACCATAACTCACATAGAGTAGAGGAGGAGAAGCTAGAAGCATCACTCCTTCATAAAAGTCCCGTAGGGGTACCGACCCGTAAGGGCAACATAGCCGCATTGGCGGCCGATAAGCCCGAAGTTCAGACCGCCAAAAGCTTAGCTTGTAAGGCGGGCACCTCCAGGTTATAGTACTTGATAAATGTCGACGGCGAGGCCCAGCCCGCAGCCGTACAGATATCCTGCAGGGAGACCCCGCTATACCATGCCCACGACGAGGCCACGCCTCTTGTGGAGTGCGCTTTGACACCCAATGGGCACCGCAGGCCCTTGGAAGTGTAAGCCAGCGCTATGGCATCCACTATCCATCTGGATAGGCTCTGTTTTGAGGCGGCGAGTCCCTTAGAACGGCCGCCAAACAAAACGAAAAGCTGCTCGGTCTGCCTGAACTCAGGCGAGCGGGACACATAAGCCCTTAACGCCCTGACAGGGCAAAGGAGACTCGCGTCCCTCTCCTCATCGAGAACCGAAGGGCTGACAGGAAATTACCTGGGCCCTAAACGGTGTATTGAGGGATTTCGGCACGTAGCCGTGCCTCGGTTTGAGTACGACCTTTGAGTCGTTAGGCCCAAACTCCAGACAAGACGCGCTTACAGAAAGCGCCTGTAAGTCCCCTACACGCTTCACTGAAGCGAGAGCCAATAGAAACACCGTCTTAAGGGACAGGTGCTTCATGTCCGACAGCTGGATCGGCTCAAACGGGGCGCCTTTCATGGCCTCCAAGACCGTGGAAAGGTCCCAAGCCGGGACAAAAGGGGGCCTGGGAGGGTTTAACCTCCGAGCTCCTCGTAGGAAACGCACGACTAAGTCGTTTTTTCCCCAGTGACTGGCCAGACACCGGTTTAGCAAACGGTGCTATGGCCGCCACGTAAACTTTGAGCGTGGATGGGGTCCTTCCCTTATCCATCAGCTCCTGAAGGAAGGCAAGCACTTCCTTAACCCCGCAGTCCACAGGTGAAAAGCCACGGGCTCGACACCAAGTAGAGAACACCGACCATTTCGAGGCATAGAGCCGTCTGGTAGACGGAGCTCTAGCCTGCGCGATCGTGTTTAGCACTCCTTCCGGGAGGCTAGCGGGTACCCGTTGATGGCCCATGCGTGCAGGGACCACAGTTCCGGGCGAGGATGCCAAATCGAGCCCTCCGCCTGAGAGAGGAGATCTCTCCTCAACGGTACAGGCCACGGGGCAGTGCTGGCCATCCGCATCAGGACCGGAAACCAAGCCTGGTTCGTCCAGAGCGGAGCTACAAGCAGCACTGGGCATCCATTTTCCCTGATCCGTTCCAACACCTGAGGCAGGAGCGAGACAGGGGGAAAAGCATACAGGGGACCGCTGGGTCAAGCATGGGCCAGCGCGTCCCTGCTTTTCGAGAAGAATACTGGGCAGTGAGCGTTCTCGCGGGACGCGAACAGGTCCACCTGCGCTCTGCCAAACGTTTCCCACAGCAGCTGGACCGTCTGCGGATGCAGCGACCATTCTCCTGTCGGGACGTTGTCTCTGGACAGCTTGTCTGGACCCGTATACAGGTGCCCAGGCACGTGCGCCGCTTTCAGAGAAAGGAGGTTGCGCTGGGCCCAGACCAAGAGGGGTTCCGCCAGCCTGCAAAGGCGTGTGGACCCGATGCCGCCCTGGCGATTTATGTACGCCACCACTGACATGTTGTCGACCGGACCAATACGTGGTGGCCTATTATCTGGGGACAGAAGCGCCTTAGCGCTTTGTCGACTGCCATTAATTCCAAGCAGTTTATGTGAAGGAGCTTCTCCCGTACTGACCATAGGCCAGCTAGTGGTCTGCCCTCGAGCAGCGCTCCCCGCCCCGATGTGGAGGCGTCCGTAGACACCACCTTCACACCCGAGGCGATCCCCAGACTCACACCTGACTGATACCAGTCGGTCACTTTTCCACGGTTTCAGAGCTGAAACGCACTGAAGGTCGACCCTGAGGCGAAATAGACCCGCGGTCCACGCCCTGGGGGAACTCGTGCTTTTAGCCATAGCTGCAGTGGGCACATGCGGAGCAGGCCCAACTGGAGTACGGAGGCTGCTGAGGCCATCAGACCCAGCATTTTCTGAAACCTTCTGAGCGGGACTATAGAGCCGTGGCGGAAGGATCTCGCGACGTGCTGAATATTCAATCCGCGCTCCGGTGACAGGCGTGCTGTCATGGATAGCGAGTCCAACACTGTTCCCAGAAGGAAATTCTCCGACTGGGGAGCAGTGAGCTTTTCGCCCAATTGACTGTAAGGCCCAGCTCCTCGAGGTGCTCGAGTAATGCGGCCCTGTGTTCTATGAGCTCCGTTCGTGAACGAGCTAGAATCAGCCAATCGTCCAAGTAGTTCAAAACTCGCATGCCCCGAAGTCTCAGGGGGGCGAGGGCCGCGTCCATGCACTACGTGAACGTACGGGGTGCTATGGACAGGCCGAACGGCAGGACTGTGTATTGATATGCCTGGCCCTCGAAGGCGAATCTCAAGAATCGCCTGTGATGGGACGCTATTTGTATTTGAAAATAGGCGTCCTTCAGATCTGTTGACATGAACCAGTCTCCTTGGCGCACTTGCGCGAGGATTTTCCTGGTCGTAAGCATTCTGAACTGGCGCTTCCCGAGCGTTCTGTTCAGCAGTCGCAGATCTAGAATGGGTCTGAGCCCCCATCTTTTTTCAGTACCAGAAAATATCTGCTGTATAAGCCCCCTTCGCCCTGAGATAGAGGTTCTATAGCCCCTTTTCTCAGTAGTTTCGCTATCTCGGCTCGAAGTAGATGAAACACTTCGCTATACACCGTAGTTTCGACTCGCGCCGTATAACGGCGGGGCGTCGAGCGAACTGTAGCGAACAGCCTCTCGTTATAGTGTTCAACACCCATTCTGATACCCCGGGAAGCCTTGACCACGCATCTGCGTGAATAGCTAGGGGTAGAATGAAATCTGGGCTCTGGCCGCGGCAGGACGGCGGCTCGAGAGCCCCTGTGTACTGGGAACACAGCACCGTGTTTACAGCGTTCGAGGCGGGGGGCGCGCTGATCACAGCGGGCAGCCTGGCCACGCTCAGCTTCTCTATGGCGGGACGCGCAGAGAGCGAGCGGGGCGAATCCTGTGGGATTCGGCGCGTGTGAGGGAATGTGGGCACATTTACTAATGCGGCACATTTACTACACTGAGAATACTGTCAGCTCGCGCGACTAAATCACTGCTGTGCAGCCTGGCCGCGCTCAGCTTCTCTGTGACGGGTTGTGCAGAGAAGACGAGCGGGGGTGAATCCCGTGAGATTCGGAGTGTCTGTGAGAAATGCGGGCGCGAGACAGCGGGCACATTTTCTGCACGAGAATACTCGGCTCGCGCCGACTGAATCAACGCTGTGTTCACAGCGTGCGAGGTGCGCGCTAATCACAGCGGGCAGGCGCGCGCTGATCAAAGCCGGCAGCCTGGCCGCGCTCAGCTTCTCTGTGACAGGTTGTGCAGAGAAGACGAGCGGGGGTGAATCCCGTGAGATTCGGAGTGTCTGTGAGAAATGCGGGCGCGAGACAGCGGGCACATTTTCCGCACGGAGAATACTCGGCTCGCGCCGACTGAATCAACGCTGTGTTCACAGCGTGCAAGGTGCGCGCTAATCACAGCGGGCAGCCTGGCCGCGCTCAGCTTTTCTGTGACGGGTTGTGCATAGAAAGCGAGCGGGGGTGAATCCCGTGGGATTCGGCGTGTCAGTGAGGAAATGCGGAACAGCGGGCACATTTACTGCACTGAGAACACTGTCGGCTCGCGCCGACTAAATGTGTGTTAGTTTCGTTTTTACAGAAACCAAGGGACACGCATCGTGTAGTGTAAGCGGGCATTGTATGGGCGCGTTCACTACATTTTCTGCACAACCAACATGAGTTGGTTTTATTTGTGCTAGCCCTGCACCGTGGCGGGCTGTGTCTGGGTGTGGGAATGGGCACTGGGACGTGGGCATTCTTACAACACTCGTAACACCATCGGCCGTGGCCGGAACACCAGAAAATGCACTCTTTATTGGATTTATCTGGGTAGCCATAGAAACGGCTTTTGTGCGCAGGCAAGCGGGCTGAGACACCGGCTGCTTCACTGCGAAATACACTGGGACAGTCACAACGCATGGAACTGAACGAGCGAGAAGTTTTGGTGGAAATCCGGCCGCAGCGGGATCTGAACACCGTCACTTCCCTAGAGAGACTAGGAAGGCCTTGAGACCTCGGGCTTTACCTCAATCCTCGGCCGGGGCCCCGCGCTGAGGGGGGCGGCGTCCAGCAGACCGAGAGCGCGGTGTTTGATCTCGGGCCTGGCGGCGCTGCTAGTTAGCCGAAACGACGGCCTTTGTGCGCAGGCAAGCGGGCTGTGGAACCAGCTTGCTCACTGCGAAATACACTGGAACAGTCACATTGCTTGGAACTGAACGAGCGAGAAGTTTTGGTGAAAATCCGGCCGCAGCGGGAACTGAACACCGTCGCTTTCCTAGAGAGACTAGGAAGGCCTTGAGACCTCGGGCTTTATCTCAATCCTCGGCCGGGGCCCGCGCTGAGGGGGGCGGCGTCCAGCAGAGCGAGAACGTCGAGGAACACGGAGCGCTCAGCTTCCGTCATCTCGGATAGCGTTAGCCACAAATGTATCTCACCATTCAGGCCGATGTAATCCACGGCTTGAGAGAGCGGACGCATCGGCTCAGTTTCAATGCCGTCTCCGGTAAGTTTGTCGAGCTCAAGTGCGGACGCGGCGGCAGACGGCGGCCGCTGTCCGTCTGGGAGCGACTCGAGCGAAGCCGGCGAAGCTGGCGGGCGAACCGGCGAGCTTTGGCGGGCTGGAAATAGCTCGGGCGCGCGCAGGGCGCGGCGCTTCTTGCGGCGCGGCATCACGGCGGGCTGGGATGCGGGCTCGGAGAACGAGGCTAGGCGAGTCCGCAGAGTCACCATGGGCAAGCGTTCAATATGATGGCATCTGCCGTCAGCGAGCGCGGTGGCCGCGTGATCCTCACCCAGGCAGGACACGCAGATGACGTGGCGGTCCTCGTCGCTGAGTGGGGCTCGGCAAGAACCACAGGAAGGCATCTTTAAAAAGACGCAGCTCTTTTAGAACAGTAGAAATGGGTGTTGCGTCACGTAAGCAAACACACACACACTTAGCAGAGTAAAAGGATATAGTACGCCGGAAAGCGCAGCAGGTACGGCAGTTGAAGGCGGCTGGGCCAGCGACTTCAGAAGATGGCACGTCCCGCTGAGAAGGCTACAAGTCAACGGCGCGGCTTCTCACTCTGGATCCCGCGATGCGTGAGCTTCGCGTGAAGAATGAAAAATCAGAGAAATACAGCTATCGAGGGGTATTTACAGGGCGAGACCACGCCTATACTGGCGGGACATGACGAAATGAGCGCGAAGCGTCTTCATTCGTCATTACGTCACGCAGTGCCTTCACTCGATAGGCTGCAGCTTTTCCAGCGAGGCAGCCAATGGGCGCGCGAGCTGTTTCGCCCTTGTCTGCTTGCTGCTGCAAAAGCGTTTTGCATGATTAAAAAAATTAAGGATAATTTTTGGCTTCAATATCTCGAGGAAAGAGTGTTTCCCCATAGCGTAAGATATTACGCAGTACGAGAGATACTCTCGTAAGAGAACTTCAGAAGCGTAAATGAAAACTCTGGAAGGGCATCTGTAAGTTTAGATCAGTAAAAGAAATATGAGGAATAGTTAGCAAAACATGCAGTGTATTAAAAACAAAGTAAAAAAAATGCTTGCGATTCATTCTTTTTCAGTTTCAAAGATATTTTATTCAGTTTCAATTTATATTTTCATTAGTTTCTTGAAAAGTTACGTTCATTATTATTGGCACAAAAATAATTCCATAGTAATGCATGCAGCACAATCGCCGCAACTAAACAACCAATAGAAATATATGTCAAACTCAAATGTAACATTGGACCTGTACATCCGCGTCGGGGGAATAACATTATAATCTCGTTCACGGTAGAGAAAGATGCTACCTACACAGGAAAAGTAATCGTGAAGACACTGAATTTCACATAAAACAGACGTCATAATAATCACAGATACACTTACATTGTTGTAAATTAGTTTTTATGAATGAATTGGCTTGCTCTAACTGCTCTATCTTCGTCAACAACACGCGTTTGCACCCCCTGCTGGTGAGGTCGACTAACAGCAGATGGAGATTATGCTCGGTAATCTACTGCTTTTCCTGCAGTTCCTGGATGTCAACGTTGAATTTACTGTCGAATTTAAACCACTGAATTTGAGGAAGCGAATTTGAAAGCGAAATAAAATGGACCGAAAACCGCCTGTTGAATATTATAGGTTGTATTTTTAATCAGTTTGAATATTTTGGAAGTGAAATATGAAATGTGAATATAGATTATTGAAAATGTACTAATGAAAATGTGTTGAAATGTTTTGAATTGAAATATTCACAGCCTAAATATTCAACCATGCTAAATTTCAGCCCATAAAAATACAAGCCCTAAAAATACAATGCAGTAAAATACAAGCAGGGTTAATGCAATGCATATTTTTTTTTTCAATAAGTACATTTCAACAGGCTTTTTGTTTCAAAAACATTTGTCATTATTTTACTTCCATATGATTCTCATAGATCTCTCATTTTAGTATTTTAGATGTTTCTCTTAAAATTCCTCTGGATAAATAAAAAGTAGACACAAAATGAAGTAAAAGCTGAGAATGTGGTAGAAGAAACATAGAACATCTCTTTATTTTCTCGCTACAATCTCTTTTAAGACTCCACTGTCTTGCTTGGAGGTTGCTCTTTTTAAGCTCAGGAGACATGAGATTCTCAAATATTTCATATTGTAGTATCAACAATGTTTCGGATGTTTCTCCTAAGATTCTTTAGAAGAAATACAGGTGAGGCAAGAAATATCTCGGAGAAAAATAGTCTAAACTGAGAATGTGGTGGGTAAAAAATAAACCATCTCTCTGTTGTCTTGCCCTAATCTCTTTAAAGACTCCATTATAGGAATATTTTACAGCTTAAAGGTGTCTCTTTCTAAACTCATGAGACATAGTTGTGATTAGCATATATCTCTAATCGTTATAAAAGTGTTTTATTGCTCAGAGGCTTCTCTTTCATTATTTTATTGATTACATTGTTGTTGTTTTTTTCACTTTTGATGGACATGACAGTAAGTAGGCATCAAACAATAGGAAAGGTGAGAATGGAACAGGAGAAGGAAAGTACATTTAACTGTGTACCGAAGTACCAAAACTTCATGCTGTTACATAGCATTATACATTTTAGAATACCAAGGGTTGCTAGTTTAAATTTATCTTCAATGACAATGCATGTATATATTGTGTTTGATTTAAATGTTCTGGATGAATGAGATTGAGACTACCCAGAAGGAAATAAATCAAAAAGTACTGTTGATCTCTTTAACATCTCAAATTTTTCCTTGACAGAAATGAGGTTACATTAACACTTGTTACTCTCACACTTGTCTCTTTTAAAGTTTTTAGAAGAGATCTCAACAACATCACACAGTGTGCTCGGATTTTTCTCCTTAGCTAAAGAACCTGTCGAACTTTAGAGGAGAGAGATTTTACTCACACTATTAATTCCAAGTGATCAAAAAAGATTTGTGTGTCCAGACATAACCAACATATCTGAATGGGTTGCTTTGGTAACGACGTAGGCATACCCATGTATGTAACGAGGCTTTAAAAATGGATGCAGGAAAAATGGAGGTGCATCACCTTGGTCTCCAAATAAGCGCCCTGTCTAGTCATGGTGCAGAACTCCTCCGTTGCACAAGTAAATGCCAAAATATTCAGACATACCCATTTGAACATTGTATGAATACTTCTGGCATTTCCGTCGCCAGTTTTGAAATGCAAAAGACAATTTGAAATCTTAGTTGAGCAGCCAGTGTCCAGACTTAAAATGCATCTGTGTATAAAATAAAAAATAATAAAAAAATAAAAAAAAAAAAACAGAATATATATATATATATATATATATATATATATATATATATATATATATATATATATATATATATATATATATATATATATATAAGTGGTGGTCAGAATTAATCGCACCCCTGGTAAATATGATCAAAAATTTATGTAAAAAATTAATCTGCATTGCTTATCCTTTTGATCTTTCATTCAAACAATTTGCAAAAATCTAGCCTTTCATTGAAGTAAAAGAATTGAAAGTTGGGGGTAAATCCCATTGAAATAAATGCTTTTCTCCAAAACACGCTGGCCACAATTATTGGCTCCCTGCTATTAAATACTTTTTGTAACCTGGTTTTGCCAAGATAACAGCTCTGAGTTTTCTTCTATAATGCCTGATGAGATTGGAGAACACCTGACCTGAGATCAGAGACCATTCCTCCATACAGAATCTCTCCAGGTCCTTCAGATTCACAAGTTCATGTAGGTGCTTCTTCTTTTCAGTTCAGCCCACTCATTTTCTACAGGGTTCCGTTTAGGGGACTGGGACGGACATGGCAGAAGCTTTATTTTGTGCTTAGTTACCTAACTAAGTAACTTTTAGTTATGTTTGTTTTGGACCATTATCCTGATGGAAGATCAAACCACGGCCCATTATAAGATTTCTAGCAGAAGCAGTCAGGTTTTGATTTTTTATCTGTTGGTATTTGCAAGAATCCATAATACCATATATCTGAACAAGATGTCCAGGACCTCTAGCAAAAAAAAAAATAGGCCCACAACATATAAGATCCAGCAGTATATTTAACCACCGTAGGCATGGGGTACTTTTTATCCCTGTTTGCACCAAACACATCTGGTGGCTTTGCTGCCAAAAAGCCCATTTTTTGTTTCATCTGACCATAGAATCCAGTCCCTTTTGAAGTTCCAGTCGTGCCTGACAACTGAATATGCTGGAGTTTATTTTTGGAGGCGCGAGGAGGATTTTTCTTGAAACCCTACCAAACAACATGTGGTGATGTAGGGGTTGTTTGATATGTTTTTTTTTTTTGTTTTTTTTTTGGCTTTCTGACCCCCAAGACTCAAGTAATCTCTGCAATTCTCCATCTGTGATCTTTGGCCACTCAAACTTTCCTTTCTTACCGTGCATTAAGACAATATAGATACATGTCCTCTTCCTGGCAGATTCGTAACATCTTTAGATTGGAACTTCTTAATTATTGCCCTGATGGTCAAAATGTATAAATTATGCATGACAGGATTTTCAATTCTTTAGCTATTTTCTTACAGCCAATTTCTATTTTGTAATGCTCAACAATCTTTTGATACACATCAGAACTATATTATTTGGTTTTACTCATTGTGATCGATGATTTAGGGAATTTGGCCTTTGTGTTTCCTCATATTTAAACCTGTGAAACAAGAAGTCATAGCTAGACAATTTCATGTTCCTAGTCACCCTGGTGTGCTAAAAAAAGGTAAATATTAATGTGAATATACTTCAGAGATATTTTACCCGTAAAACATTCTAGGGTGCCAATAATTGTGGCCAATGTGTTTTGTAGAAAAACATTTATTTCCTAATGTGATTTCCCTCCACTTTCAATTATTTTACTTCAATGACAGGTTAGATTTTTGCAAAATTTCTGAATGAAAGACCAAAAGTATTAAAAAAAAGGATACATTTTTTACAGGTATTTTTTTTTTCATATTTACCAGGGGTGCCATTAGTTCTGAACATAGCCAAAGTTCCTACATTACATGACTATAAAAGCTGTTTAAAAACATTTCTAGAGACAGGTGTGTTCAATATGGTAAATGATTCTCTCTGTTGATAATTGTGCAGCTGCAGAACAAATGCTGGCATTGAATAGCATAATTTATCCTCCACAATTCAGTTTCTACTTTTTTTGTTATAATTCGAACACCTGCAAAGCAAATGGTAGCATTGCCATTTTATTTCTTTATGCGTCAGCTTTCTAGAGGCGAGCAGTGTAAGGCCTTTATAATATGAAGGTATAAAGTAGGAACATCTCACATCTATTTTTGGATTAGAATAGGACAAAAATGTCAACTTCAAAATGTCTGTCCAGTGTATCACATTAAATGTCATAATATTGACTAGACCAAGGATTAATACTTTAATATTTTAATCAATTACTACAATATCTTCCAACAGTTGTCATTAGTGAGAGTACCAAGCAATGTCAAAAAGCCAAAAGCACAGCTGGGTAAATAGATATGTCTAGCCTATAATCAGATTTACTTTGATAGATACACGTACTGACTCTGAGCAAATCTGAGACCTGATTCACTGCGATAAATACGGCCTTGAGTCTGGACCGTTCCTTCCCTCGCATTGCATTTGAAAAAAGTAAGGTGAAGGATTTCTAAACAGAAAGATGTCTAGCCACTTTATTGACTGAATATATATTATGTTTTTGACAGCTGTCTTCCTGTCAGATATTGTAGTTGGAAGCTATCTAAATAGCTGTCTCATAGTTTTAAAGCACTTTTCTCTTTCTTCAAACTAATATGGGAAATTAAAGGGAGAGTGTGCCCGTGTTGTTCTTAACCTGAACGGGATTCTTTCTTCTGTTGAACAAAAATTAATATATTTAAAATAATGTTGATAATCAAAGAGTTGACGGTAGCCATTGATTTCCATAGTAGGAAAAAAAAATAATAAGGAAGTAAAGTTTTTCCGGTTCCGATTGGAAGGGTACGCTGGCGTGTTTTGGCTGCCGCTCCTTTCATCCGTTTGTTTGTTTTATTATTATTATTGATGAGCGTTCATTAAGAGTTTTGGAGTATGTGAAGATTGCCTATTTTATCGTGAGGAGGATTTACGCTTCGCCCATTGGATTACTGCTTCTATGATGTGGAATTACGTTTCACTCTTTGGATTACTGCTTTTATCACTTACTGTTCTTCGCTGGAATCGCCTTTTCTGCTGTCCATCCCAGGATTTACACCACTGTGAAGTCCCGGCTGGTGTGGACTTCTCCAACATGGCCCTAAGGTACACTGTTCGCCAACTGTCGAACCTTAAGGGTAACTTTTATCTGGCGAACGACACATACACTCTTTGCAGTCATGCTGGAATACTACGACCGACGCGTTATATACATCGCTCTTCAAGACGTAGCTTTTCCTTCTCATCTGTTACATCCACTGTTGCATCCTCCGTTGCTTGTCCTGCATTTCTGCGTAAATCTCAAACGCAGTTGGGTAGACCTAGGGGGTTAATTCCAACAACTTGTCGTTTCCCAAGCGCGAGGTTGCTTCTCTGGTTTCAACTGCTCCCCGTCTAGTAAACTCTGCGCTTTTCAATACACGATCTGTCAATAACAAGGCTGTGATACTATCTGACATTATTACAGAACGTAAACTGGATCTTGTGTGTTTAACGGAAACCTGGCACAAAGAGTCAGATGGTGTTCTTTTCAATGAACTTACTCCTGATGGATATGGCTTATTTGATCTCCCGCGTTCCTCTGGAAGAGGTGGGGGCATTATTGTGCTATATAAAAACCAACTCAGCTTGAGTCCTGTGGTTGTTCCACAGTTTAACTCATTTGAATGTCTTGTTTTTGAGTGTACCTGCCCACATTTCTACTGCCATAGCTACAGTCTACAGGCCTCCAAAGAAAAATAAAGACTTTATATCTGAATTTGCAGATATGTTGTCCTTGCTATGCCTCAAATTTGAGAGAACTTTAATCTTGGGGGACTTTAACATCCATATGGACAAAAAAGATTCCATAACAACAAAAGAGTTTTTATCTTTATTGGAGTGCTTCGATCTGAACCAGCTCGTGGACTGTCCTACACATAATAAAGGCCATACTCTTGATTTAGTGATTTTAAACGGCTCATTTGTGTCACAGTTGTACACCTCTGACTTGGGGCTGTCTGATCATCTGTCAATCTTTTTAATATGGAACTGCCTGATATAAACACTACCTCTTCTCGCATTATTAACTATTGCAAATGGAGATTGATTGAACCCTCTGATTTCTCAGATTTTATTGATTCTTCCTTGAGCGCATTTTCTTCATCTGATACCCTGGAGGACAAAGTTCTCATGTTAAATTCTGTTCTCTCATCTGGCCTGGACTCATTTGCACCTTTGAAATCACGTCTGGTCTCCTTTGGTCGACCCTCTCCTTGGTACAATGAAAACCTGCGTGCTATGAAGACATCCTGTCATACAATGGAGCGTAGGTGGCGTATGTCTGGCTTGACTGTCTTTTACCAGGCTTGGAAAGATCAATTACTTGAATATAAGACCCAAATTGCATCGGCCAGGTCTGCTTATTTTGCACAGGTAATTGATAACAATCAGAACCACCAAGACAATTGTTCAACTCTATTAACAAACTCCTTAAATGTAACAGTTATTCAACTGCTCCAGCTTCGTCTCACCTCTGTAATAGGTTTCTTAATTTTTTTAGCTCAAAGATTGAAAACCTCCGTAAATGTATCATTTCTACTCTTCCTTCACCTTCTTCTCTCACAATCACTCCTGAATTTTCTGGTACCCCCCTATCAAATTTTTCCATATTGGACCTTCATTCTCTTTGTAATGAGGTTTCAAAAATGAAAGCTGCCACTTCCATAGTTGATCCTGTACCAACTTGTCTGTTCCAATCATGTTTTGCTAGTTTATGTCCTATTGTACTGAATATTATAAATGATTCTCTGTGCACTGGTGTGGTGCCAACAACATTTAAAACTGCTGCTTTGACTCCTGTACCAAAAAAAAAGACACAAACGTTGACAATCTAAATAATTTCCGCCCCATTTCTAATCTTCCTTTTCTTGCCAAAATTTTAGAGCGAATTGTTGCTATTCAATTGCACTCCCATCTAGCTGCAAATAATCTCTATGAGCCCCTTCAATCAGGATTCCGTAAACTACACAGCACTGAGACAGCATTAGTTAAGGTTACTAATGACTTGTTAATCGCTTCTGATTCCGGCAGTCTCTCTATTTTTATTCTTCTTGATCTTAGTGCCGCTTTCGACACTGTTGATCATAATATTTTACTTGCTCGGTTAGAATCTGTTTTTGGTGTTTCTGATACTGCACTAAGCTGGTTTAAGTCCTATCTTTCTGATAGAAAGCAGTTTGTTGCTATGGGTGGTTTCAGGTCTGCTATTGGTTTAGTGCATTCTGGTGTCCCTCAAGGTTCTATCCTGGGCCCTATACTTTTTAACATATACGTTTATCCTCTTGGCCAACTTTTAAAATCACTTGGACTCAGTTTTCACTTTTATGCAGATGACACCCAGGTTT
Organism: Chrosomus eos; assembly: GCA_036326025.1. Classification (NCBI taxonomy): domain Eukaryota; kingdom Metazoa; phylum Chordata; class Actinopteri; order Cypriniformes; family Leuciscidae; genus Chrosomus; species Chrosomus eos. Next base: position 31,642,711 of record CM070835.1, read on the forward strand.
ATATACATTCAAAACCTGATGTAGATGTGGCTGTGTCTCATCTTTCTTTTTGTATTTCTGAGATGAAAGAATGGATGTCTAGACATTTTTTATGCCTAAACAGTGACAAGACAGAGGTAATGCTCATTGGTTCACCTCATCAGCTACGGAAGGCTGGTTCCCCCACTTTTAGTGTAGAAGGTTCTACACTTCAATTTCAGACTAAATTAAAAAAATCTGGGGGTGATATTTGATAATAATTTGACATTTGTTCCTCATGTTCAGAGCACTGTCAGGACGTCATTCTTTCATCTCAGAAATATAGCCAGATTGCGTCCCATGTTGTCTCTCCCTGTGGCTGAAAAGCTAATCAACATTTTTGTATTTTCACGTATCGATTACTGTAATGCTGTGTTGGCTGGGGTTTCAAAAGCTACCCTTAACAAACTACAGTTGGTACAAAATTCTGCCGCTCGAATTCTGTCTGGAAACAGGACGAGGGATCACATTACTCCGGTACTGGAATCTTTACACTGGCTCCCTGTCAGATTCCGTGTTGATTTTAAAATCTTAATGCTTACTTATAAGGCCTTGCATGGACTGACACCTCATTATATAACTGAACTTTTAACACCCTACACACCAGCACGTGATCTCCGTTCTTCGGAAGCTGGCCTTTTAATTGTTCCGCATACCAGACTAAAATCCATGGGTGATAGGGCATTTTCGTCAAATGCTCCAAAACTCTGGAATTCCCTGCCTATTGAGATTAGGCAAGCAGAATCGCTTAGTGTTTTTAAATCATCACTTAAAACTTATTTGTTTAGGGTAGCTTTTAGATAATTGTTGTATTATTATTATTAATCCTATACTTCATAATGTTTTTATTTCGTCTCTCTGTCAGCAATTACTAATGCATTGTTTGTTTAATTGTATGTTTTATTATGTTTCTATATTTGTGAAGCGCTTTGAGATAGCCTACTTTTTAAAGGCGCTATATAAAATAAAGTTTATTATTATTATTATTATAAATAGCTACCGTAAACAGTCCAATATATTGGTTGCCAGTATTTAAAAAATCTTCTTTTGTGTTCAACAGAAGAAATAATCTATGCATGCAGTTCATACGTTTAAAGGGTACCTATTATGGATTTTTGAAAATTGCCCTTCATGTAGTGTGTAACATAAATCTAAGTGAACGAAAACATCCTACAAAGTTTTAAACATGAAAGTTTACCATATACAAAGTTATTGTCTCTCAAAAGTAAGAGTCGACTCTGAGTCACTGATATGAATCGTTCGACGAACGATGCTTTTTCTCTAAATTTATGATGTCACCTGTACAAGTTATTTGAATAAGATACGCCCACTTATTGTGTTCGGAGACGCCAGGGAAAACTAACATCATGTCGACGAGACGCTGTGTTTTGACGTGCGTGGCAAAAGCAAACTTTTTTCATCTGCCCAGTGAGGAGCATTTGAAGACTAAGTGGCTACAGTTCATATATACAACTATACCACAGAAGTATAGCCCGAACCTTGTCCTGTGTTCACGTCATTTTGAAGACGATTGCTTCACAAACCTAATGCTATGGATTTGCAAGCATTCTGATACTGAAGGAAGGGTACCGAGATTATTTGGATCAGCTTCCTTCTCCGAATCACAACCTGTAAGTATTATTAATATTAGTTGTTGCTTTTAAGTTTTATTTATCATGCTCAATAATTATTTTGTGTGTTGTGTACGCACAGCGCAGCTTCTAGGTCTTCAATGTCAATTGTATTGAAATATGTGAAGTGCAGGGCTCTCAAGTGTGACGCAGTGAGCGTGACAGTCACTCATTTCGGTCTTTTGTCACGCTCTCCCGCCACACATTGTATTTCTCACGCTGAAAAACTATTTGTAATATATTTAATTTTCTGCAGCGCCCAAAACTCTGTCCGCGCTGCTCTCACTGTCGAACCGGCAGGAATCAAGCGCGTCTCCTCTGGTCTTGTTCGTCTGGTGTTGTTAGCAATCAGAAAATAGCACTATTGTATCTGGGTAAGAAATAACGCAACAACCAATGACACCCCGTCGGCTCGGTGTCACTCCTTTGGGCTATGGTAGCTAACATATCACCGCAGATTAGCGTCACGCAAAGGCGGGGTTTGGAAAAATGACTCGCTAAACGATTCATATGGGAGTCAGTGAGCAAATTAGGTAAAAATAAATGCATATTATAAGACAACAAAAGAGTTTTTTGTCATTTCATGCTTGTAAAACTGTTGTTGGGGACTCCCAGAACAATAGTAGGAACATTTTAAATGCCATAATAGGTACCCTTTAAAAGTCAAACACTAGGCTTAAAGTCGCATTGTAAGTGTGGTAACTTCACTTGGACAAGTGAAGTTGGTCCTTGTCACTTCACAAGGACAAGTAACTTCACTTGTCCTTGTACTGTTCAGAACAGCATGAGTCATTATATTAAATGAAGTTCCTAAACGTAAGTTAGGGAGGAGTGAGCCAATCTAATCTTTCAATGAACAGCCTGACTATATAAGCAGCCGCTTACCTTTCCCTAGCATCAGCTGTTCCAGTATTGCCGCACGGAATAATGTCCGACATCCCGGAAATCCAGCTCTTTCCTTCAGACGACGAACTGACAAGCCTTCCTGGGACACAGCCAGTCACACCCCACGTGAAATCGAATCTTATCATGAGCGTTCTGATCGAGAAATCCAGCGCTCATATAAACCACGTTCCAAAGGCAACGCTCTCCTCCATCTTCAAGATCGCCAGTTTTAACCGAGCCTCGTCCATCTTCTTCTCTCCATTCTTCCGCTGCTAATACACCGATTCCACCCATTTCAAAATGTTCAGTCAACAGCCTACGTCAAGTGCTCCAGCTCCGGAATCCATTTCTCCTGCAGATCATCAAAAGCTGTTCTTACAGTTCCAGCATTCCATCAAACACTTCAACATCTTATAAAAGCAAGACTCGCACCTCTTCTACCTCCGTTTCTCTCCCGGTTCGCCGTTCTGAACCCACACAATCCCAACGCGCCGATAGTCACTCTCTCGAAACAATTCAAAGTGAAACGAAACAAACTGCTTTCTGCTTATGTAATCCGTATGAAATGCGCATTTCTCTCTGGCGCGTTCACTAGCATACTGCAAAGATCGCGAGTCAGCATCGTCAAATTCATCTTTGCAGGCGACAGTGACACAGACAGAAAACACTTGTTTATTAATAAACAATTAAAATATATCCTTGCTATATTTGACATATTCATAATCAATACTTTTGCCGACTCTTTGTGACAGCTTTTAGGTGCTTTATTGGCAGCGCCATCCCTACAACGCGTCACCACCGCATAACCATTCCGCATTCCTACACTTATAAAATGCAGTTCAATGTGGAAGTAATCCAAGTATTCAGAATACGTTACTCAGATTGAGTAACTTAATGGAATACGTTACAAATTACATTTTGGTGCATGTATTCTGTAACGAAATACGTTTTGAAAGTATCCTTCCCAACACTGGACACCAGTCAGTAATGGGACCCTCCGATCAACATTCATTTACTTTTCTCAACACTAACACTTGCTCCTCAGGTACAATCCGCTTGCCAGCCCATTCACTCTCAACAGCAGTCCATCTTCCAGCTCCTAACAATGCAGTCGCCATGGAACCACCTCCAGTCCCAGCCCATCTCCGTTCCCCAATTCTATCAGGTGCAAATATCGATCTTCCTTCTCTACTGACTTCCGTCCCTCTCAATGAATCCCACTGCTCATTTGACTTAAATCGTTGATTTTACAAATTCCGTACAACCTTCAAAACGAGTTCTCACACTTGCAGAATTCTGCGTTGCTTTTGCCAGATACACAGAAGTAATTTGCACTTCATTTCCAGCCAGACGCAAGGAATTAAATGACTACCTCTCTATCATAGCAGAGCTCAGTCTCTCTTTCGGAGGTAGTAATTTTTATACATACCATAAGCTTTTTTCAGCTAAATGCGCCGCCCGCGTCATACACTGGAACCAGTGTCCTTACTGGGGAGCCTTGGACCTCGAACTATATAACAGAGTCTTCTTGGGCGTTCAAAGCCCTTCTTGCACCATCCGCAGGTCTATCATTCACTCTACTTTAGGGTGTCCCCAAACCAACCCAGATCTTCCAACCCATCCAGCTCCTTTCCAAGAAAAATCCACTTCATATGTCCCTCAATCATGGAATGACCGTAACCAGATTTTTACCTCAGTTTCAGGCAGACAAGTGTGCAACAGCTTTAATTCATCACGTTGCAACAGACAACAATACCACTTCCTCCATGTCTGTAATTTCTGTGGCGGAGCTCACGCCCATTCTATGTGCCCCGTGCGCCGCTCCTCAGCTAACTTTAACCGTCACCATTCTCAGTGTCTGCCTAACCACTATCCGCTCAGGTCTTTTTCTACTAACAAAACAAGAACCCTAGACGCCATGTTCAATTTGGCTTTCTTCCGATCATCAAATCAAAATGCTAAGTCGATGGTCTTCCCTCGCCTTCGAAACATACGTTCGTTCAGATCTGCATAATATTAGACAAGCACAGCAAACACTAGCATCCCTCTGAGTCTGGACCGCTTCTCCCTACTATTTTGCATCTCCCCGCTTACCTTGCCCCGCAGGGCGTGTATTCATCTGGATGCGGTGAGAGCTCTCCCTTTTCAGATGTGCGTGACCTACCACTCCTGGAGTGGGGTCTCCCATCTGAATCGCCGTGTGGGCTCCCCCGTTCAGATGCATCATAGACTCTCCCATTTGACTTGCTGTGTGGGCTCTCCCGTTTTGATCGCTGAGTGAGCTCCCTATTTATACATATGGGGGGGCTCTCTCCTTCGAAACGCAGTGGGAGCTCTCCCGGTCGAATCGCTGTGTGATCCTTAATGTTTTTAACCATGGAGGCTCTCCCATTCGGATCGCAGTGTGGGCCCTCCTATCCGAAAAACAGGACTGGAGGTACCAAGGATCGTATGTCCCTCGGACGCGACGGGCCATTATGTCTTTATGTGATCTCCGCCCCCTGCGTCAGAAGGATGGTAGTTCTGCATTTCCTATGTATACTGTAGGCCTATGCTGCGTAGGGAGTTTCGCTTCAGATACTGGTGGCCCGTTTGCCTTTAGGGACGAGGACCTTCTTTCCCGTTTGTGAAATCTGGAGCCCCTATGTTCTCTAACTCCATGGAGCTCCATGTCATGGATGTGGCAGGGGATTCTCCAACATCGTACTCAAACCTCCAGTCCCAAGATACTCCCGCAGGAGTAATTTCTGAAAGTCACTGCCGCAGCAGTGCAGCGGTGAGATGTACCCCAGTCAAATTTCCACAAGCCTGTGTCGTTTCACTCCACAACGAACGCAGGCACACTCTTTCAAACACAGCTCCCGCCGGAGCTCCACTCATAGCCCCACATGGTCGGCATAGTAGGGAGATGCAGTTCCAGCCAGGAGCCCCATTAAACATATCACTGCCGCAGCAGTGTCCATCCATGCTGCATACAGCTTTAAATTTTCACTCTTTTTGGGGGGTAACATACTTTAAGCTCTTAGGCATCCTGTATTTGATCACGTTATTCTAACTTGCTGTCCCAAATATTTATTCAACACTTTTCTGAGCTTCATCAGAGCTCGAGTTGGAGCTGCTTCATCGAGCCCCTCTCCAGTGGCCAAATAAGTTTAACCTAATATCTTAAAGATTCTATGGGCAAACAAACTCATTAAATGAAGTTCCTAAACGTAAGTTAGGGAGGAGTGAGCCAATCTAATCTTTCAATCAACAGCCTGAGTATATAAGCAGCCACTTACCGCTCCCTAGCATCAGCTGTTCCAGTATCCCTCCACCTCCCCAAACTCCACCTTCATCTTAGGTACCTCGCCCTTTTAATTATCGGGTCCTACATTTAGCCACTGGGGGTATATCAGAGCTCGAGTTGAAGCTGCTTCATCAAGCCCCTCTCCAGTGGACATCAAGCCAAATAAGTTTAACCTAATATCTTAAAGATTTTATGGGCAAACGAACTCGTTAAACAAAAAATGGATAAACATATGTTACTGGTAAACATACTAACAGTGTGCCAAAATGGCGCTAGACAATTTGTTTTACAGAACATTAAAGCAGCTGTAGCCTTAGCTGTGGATGAAATTGCAGGTCTTTGTTGTATGAATAGTCAGTCCTGTGAAAAGTGGATTTGCTAGTCATAACATTACCTTGCTGACTATTCTGTCTTGAATTAAAACCAATGATTGAATATCTGGCACAATATTCACCAACAAAAGCTTGTCATTTCACGCATCAATGTGGCATCTCTGAATGGCTCGTGCCTTCAGTCCATGAAAAGACTGAATCCATTACCAAGGTCACGTTAATTATTAACTGTGAATTGACTGAGCCATGAATGCCTACACTGATATTTAAAAGGAACAGTTTGTGCATAACATAAGTTTTGAAGGTAAACATTCTAGATATTTCACATTTGGGAAAACATCTAGTACTTATTTAAGAACCAGTGTTTTAACTTTGTCTGCACACTTCTGCTCCGTGACATTGGGTCATGACGCAAAATTGGCTTTCAGGTCACTGACACTAGTGTAATTGATAAATCGTGCTTGACATTTGTGCTAGCTACTGTATACATGCCACAAGGGCACCATACAGACTTTATCAAAGAATTTGCTGATTTTTTATCGGAGTTAGTACAGGCTGCAGATAAAGTCGTAATTGTTGGTGATTTTAATATACATGTAGATAACGAAAAAGACGCATTGGGATTGGCATTTAGATACATTCTGAACTCTATTACAGTTAGACAACATATGTCAGGACCTTTACTTTAGATCCAATATTGTCACATGGAATCAATGTCAATGCTGTTGAAATTCTGCAGCAGAGCGACGACATCTCAGATCATTATCTAGTCTTGTGTATACTCCATTTAGCCAAGGTTGCAAAGCCAACTCTGTGTTACAAATATGTTAGAACTATCACTTCTGCCACTTAAGATTGTTTTATTAATTATATTCCTGATCAGTTTTATCTCCTCAGCATCCCAGATAGCTTAGAAGAACTCGATATTGCGACAGAAATTGTTGACTCTCTCTTTTCCAACACTTTAGACACAGATGCTCCTTTGCGCTTAAAAAATATTAAAGAAAATAGTCCAACACCATGGTACAACGAGCACACTCAGGTCCTTAAGAGAGCAGCCAGAAAAATGGAGCACAACTGGAAGAAAACAAAACTAGAGGTATTTCGCATTTCATGTAAAGAAAGCACGATTGTGTACAGAGAGGCCTTAAACGCTGCTAGATCTGCTTATTTTTCAACCCTATTAGAAAAAAATAAGGAAAACCCTAGGTATTTATTTGAAACAGTGGCTATATTAACTAAAAATAAAGCTTCAATCCCAGATGTTTCCAAGCAGCACAGCAGTAATGATTTTATACACTTTTTTACTTACAAGATTGATAATATCAGGGAGAAAATTATAACTATGTAACCGTCTACTAAAGTAGCGCATCAGGCAGTGCATTGTAACCTCCCTGAGGAAATAAATTATTCATTCATTGCTATAGGAGAGGAAGAATTTCCAAACTCGTTAAATCATCTAAATCGACAACATGTATGCTAGACCGACTAAGCCATTGTAAGCGATGTCATAGGTCAGAGGTCATAGATCCTCTTCTTAATATCATTAATTCATCTTTGTCATTAGGATACGTACAAAAAACTTTTAAGCTGGCTATGATTAAACCGCTTGTTAAAAAAACGCAACTTGATCCTGCATAATTAGTCAATTACAGGCTGATCTCGAATCTACCTTTTCTGTCAAAGATACTGGAAAAGCCAATATCCTCACAACTATGTTCCTTTTTAGAAAGAAATGATATCTGTGAGGATTTTCAGTCAGGATTTAGACCATACCATAGTACTGAAACAGCTCTCATTAGAGTCACAAATGATTTGCTCTTATCATCTGATCGTGGTTGTATCTCTTTATTAGTGTTACTCGATCTTAGTGCTGCATTTGATACTATTGACCACAACATTCTTTTAAATAGACTTGAAAATTAGGTTGGCATTAGTGGAATTGCATTAAGCATGGAATTGCAATTAGCATGGTTTAAACCACATTTATCTGAACGTTATCAGTTTGTAGCAGGAAATGAAGAGATGTCTTATCGATCACAAGTTCAGAATGATGTACCACAAGGCTCAGTACTAGGACTGTTGCTGTTCACTCTGTACATGCTACCCTTAGGAGATATCATTAGGAAGTATGGCATTAGTTTTCACTGTTATGCTGACGATACTCAGCTCTATATTTCTTCACGCCCTGACAAATTTTACCAATTCACAAAATTAATGAAATGCATAGCTAATATAAAAAAACTGGATGATTAGTAATTTCCTACTACTTAATTCTGAAAAAAACAGAGATTCTAATTACTGGACAAAAAACATCCTCACGTAATAACCTATAATACGGTCCTCAGAAGCGTCCTCAGAAGTTATATGAAGTAGTTAATGCTTATATGCATCTTATAAGGTCTTATAAGTGTCTTATTAACTGTTAATTACTGCTTATTAATAGCACCTTAAAATAAAGTGTTACCGTAAATTTTTAAATATTGCTGATTACAAAGCACTAAATAGTTTAGCTGCCCAGTACTTAAGTGAGCTCTTAACGCATTTTAGTCCTTCATGTCTATTGCGATCTCAAAATTCTGGCCAGTTGATAATACCTAGAATATCAAAATCGTCTGCTGGCGGTAGATCCTTTTCCTATTTAGCACCAAAACTTTGGAACAGTCTTCCTAACATTGTCCGGTAAGCAGACACACTCTGTTAAAAACACATCTCTTCAACCTGGCATACACATAGATACTACACATAATATACAATATATATAGATAATATACATTCCTATTATTCAAATCAGTTAAATGAGTATTAGGCTGCATAAATTAGGTCAGCTGGAACCAGGAACACTTCCTATAACACCTAATGTACTCACTACATCATAAAAAGAATGGCATCTACGCTAATCTCTAAGTCTTTCTGTTTATTCCGCAGTTAACTGTAATCAGCCGGACCCGGGCCGTATCCAGATCAGATGTTGGACCTGCGCCTAGACACGACCACAACGCATCTCTGAAGTGTCAGCAGAGATTGTGTTAACTAGACTCTTCCCTGTGAAGATCTCATCGACATGACAGCCAATCGGCACTGATCCTCAACAAACCCGTTTCCATACCGGTGTGATGACTCCGATCATCATGGTGTTCTCCAGAGCAGCTATATACATAAATTAACTAAATGAATAACTTTTTTACAACAAAAATGAAACATCACTGAACTTAAGCTGGACTGTGACGCTGTTTTCTTCTGGAAACAAATTTTGTTGCATTATTTTCCTATTATCTCTGTAAAGCTGCTTTGAAAAATCTGTATTGTAAAAAGCGCTATATAAATAAATGTGACTTGACTTGACAGAACTGTCAGTAATTTTCCAGTGCACTCAGCTGAAGTCACACAAATTAAATGTCTTGTGATGGGATGAAATAAGGATAAACATGAATTGTGCTGACTTTTTTTTATGTTTTTTTTAGTGTCTCCGAGAGCACTTTTAAATTCAGCATGTAGAAAACAAAAGTATAATATATTTGGAAACTAAAATATAAAAACAAGCATGGTGATAATAATGTGCTTATTAATTACCAACATAATACTGTTACAGATCAGCCAGGCTCTCACACCAGCCAATTACAGTGCAACTCCTTCACCTGAGTACTAATCACACACACCTGCACCTCATCATCACTATCATCACCAGCACTATAAAGACACACTCTCCTGTTAATCTTCATTAACCATCTCTTGAGTCTGGTTCCGTAACAAATATGATATAAGATTCTAATAAATAAATGCCTACATGCATACAATATCATTAGCAAAAATCGTTTACCCCCAATAAAAAATTGGTTCCATATTGGGTTTCTGCCAGGGTTATTATCATTAACTAAATCTAAAGCTTTTTGGTTCATTTTTTGTAAACTGAAATAAGTGTAATTGTAAACACTAAAATGGCTAACTGGATGCAATGGAAACAAATAAAATAAAACCTATAAAAAATACGAAAGCACAAATTTACTACAAATTAAAATTTAAAAAAAAACTATGAAAATATTACTAGTGTATATACAAATAACAGTCTCCACTTGATACTTAAGTAAAAACTAGTTGGAAATCACTACACTAAAATGTTGGTATTTGAGAAATGCATGTAGCATTTGCCAGATAAAGCGAGATGGTCCTCACTGCAGAACATGAAATCCACGGGGAGGAGTCGGATCTAGATCCGACTCCTCCCACCTTACATACCTAAACCTACCCAGCTCCACCCCTTATCCCTAAACCCACCCCTAAACCTACCCAGCTCCACCCCTTATCCCTAAACCCACCCCTAAACCTACCCAACCCCACCCCTTAATCTGGATCCGACTCCGCCCCCCGGATCTCGTGTACTGCAATGAGGTGCTACTGGATAAAGCGCCACTGACAAGGCAGGAAATCGCTCTTCCTGCTATGCTGACATCAGCTGTGAACATGACATTACAGAAACAACCCTCCAAACGGGATTTTCAGCCACCAATTCATGATTTCAAATTGTGTTTGTGATTCCATGAAAATGAAGCATGCCCAAATCCATACTCAATGTCAGCTCAATTTTAAATACCTATCTCGCAACACAAAGTTCAGCGAACAGCAGGACAAGATCATGAATCACAGGAGTCCTAATGAGCTTTAGTTAGGATGTCAACAGCGTGAGCTCAGGGGAGATCAGACTTACAGCTCTTTGTTCTTATTTTACGGAGGTTATGCTGCTCCCTTGCTCATAGATTTAGAAAGGTTCTCATATCTGTGTGCAGTGCTGACCAAGCAGGATTTCTTTCCTCTCAGCAAAAGTTTTTTTGTTTTTTAAAGCTGTTGAAAAAATCAGTTCTGAAGACAAATTCAACAAAAGTTCCAGCTTTCACTCTCTGTTTTCCTGTGCATTATTGTAATAGCATGCCGACTAGCTGGTGGGCAGGGCTTTATGGATTTAATTTACAAAGTAAACGCAAAGTGCATTAAAAAATATTTTTTTTTTATTGTCAATAGTACAATTTACAACACCATATTAGCCACTGTCATTGATTATTAGCACATATGTGACAAAACCAGTCACATGGGTCATTTTTTTTTACATTGAGTTGTATACGTCACATGAAAGCTGAATAAATAAGCTTTCCATTGATGTATGGTTTGTTAGGATATGACAATATTTGGTCGAGATACAACTATTTGAAAATCTGGAATCTGAGGGAGCAAAAAAATCAAAACATTGAGAAAATCGCCTTTAAAGTTGTCCATTAATGTTCACGATTGTGCTGCATTTACACACACAAATAAATGTTTTATACATTACGGTTGGAAATTTACAAAATATCTTCATGGAACATGATCTTTACTTAATATCCTAATGATTTTTGGCATAAAAGGAAAATTGATAATTTTGACCCATACAATGTATTGTTGGCTATTGCCACAAATCTACCCGTGCTACTTAAGACTGGTTTTGTGATCCATGGTCACATATTTGCTTCTGTCCATATCAATTATCAAGCACTGCTTTGAGTACATGCTAGCAATTTTCCATTTAATTATTTTTTTTTATCAAATAAATGCAGCCTTGGAAAGCAAAAGAGACTTTTAAAATAAGTAAACCTAACCAAACTTAAACTGTTCAAAGTGATTGTTATCACCACTAAAAAAGTGATGCCCACATTGCACAACTGAAGAAAGATGAGTTCATTCTAACACAAAAGAAACCCAAGCTTGTTGAGTTGATTTCTGGTGCTGGGAAAAGCCTTCATGACTTTTAATCTGTTTTGCACTTGGCAGCATGCTGAGTGTGTGTGTGTGAGTGTGCGTGTGCGAGAGTTTGAGAGCTTGTGGTGATTGATTATCTCAGAGGACCAGATAAATACAAGAGATACAAGAAAAAGGCTAGCGGTTTGAATGTACAATAGCAACATCGGCACTCCAGTGCCAATCACATGAAAACATCCTGCAATCAGACAGAATAACAAACTACATTTTTGTGATAAAAATTTGAGCAGTTGCTAGGATGTTCTCAGTGGTTGCTCACTTGCAAAGTCAAAGGACAGCGGGTCTTGCAAAACAATTTGAATGGCTCCATCAGAAATAATAACTACCCTCTCCCTTCTCTTAGTTTTATCCAACACATTGTGTGTGTGGGGGGGGGGGGGGTGCAGTGTAACTATAATAAACAGCAGCTGATGGTTTCAATATGTGACATCGCCAGCAGGAATAAATAAATAAATAATATATGAGAAGAATGCATGCCACAAAATCACTTTGTTCAGAATGTTGCACTCGTTTTGCACACATGTTTTACCAAGTATTGTGCGTATTCTCTTGAGTTTTATTATCAAAATGATTCATTTTGCTATGGGAACAGTTCGCTGTTAATGATCAATCTATATTGCATACGTACATATTTGGACCTTCAGTTGAGTCTAACAGATACAGTTATTGGCAGCACATCATATAGGCTACAGTACCAGCATTTTACTTGTAATTTGTTTTGAAAAACAGGTAACACTTTATAATAATTGCACACTATTAATCATTAGGTAATCATTATTAAACAGTCAATTCATAATTTATAAAGCATTAATAGATATTAATAAGCAGTTTATAAATACCGCTGTAAATGTTTTATCCTTCTTTTAAAATCATATCTATAATGTGTTTAATAATTGTATTTTCATACTTTATTAATGAACAATTTATAATTTCTAAATTAAGCATTGCATTATTTACAAACCAGTTATTTAGGAGTTGTCAGTGCTTCATAAGATCACTTAGAAAGTGTGAGTAAATGAAAAATAAACTATTTAAATGTACATCCATACATCTTATTATTCAAACATACAGTAATAGTTATTTAGTGTGTTAATAAATGCTTTATTAACATGTATTTGTACTGTAATTCATGGTTAATTCAGGTAGTTATACTGTAAAGCATTTAGTAGTGGTCAGTTAACTTTTTTTGTGAGCTCATCTAAAATGAGGACTAGTTATGCCTTGTAAAGCATTTATAAAGGAGATTTAAAGGCTCAGTTTAATATTTTTATGTTCTGTATAACTGTGTTGTGTTTGTTTTCTTTTTCTGTTTAGTAGATAAATGGGCCTTTAAATCTCCTTTGTAAATGCTTTACAAGGCATGAATAGTCCTCACTTTAGATGAGCTCACAAAAATAGTTTGATGAATCTGAATCACTGGTTTTGAATCACCTATGAATTATGAATCACTGACAACTCCTATATAACTGGTTTGTAAATAATGTTATACTTAATTTATAAATTATTAATTGATCATTAATAAAGTATGAAAATACAATTGTTAAACACATTATAGCTTCTAAATCAAGAATACAGCATAATACATCATATAGCTGTATTTATAAACTGCTTATTAATGTATATTAATGCTTTATACATTATTAATTAACTGTTTACTAATACCTAAACTAATGATTAATAGCGTTCAGTTATTATAAAGTGGTACCGAAAAACAGACATAAGCGTTTAGGTGAGTGATTCTGCAGGTGTCTTTTTGCATCTTGTCACGCCGGAGCTGGATAATTGCGGTGGTTCAAGATGGCACATGCATCAAGGGGTAGTGATCACCAACCAGTTGATGTTCGTCCAATGCGCCGTATTCGCCCACCCGCATGGATGAGTCAATGAGGTGGAACTACCATCAGCAGTAAATCGGCAGTTTGTTCCTAATGAGAGAATTGCTGATAAGTCAATGCAGAGAGCCAAAGAGAAGGGATCTTTCTCTCAATACTCAACATTAACTAACTGGACTTTAGTGGATGAAGACTCCCCCTTCAGAACACACACCTTGATCCACATGTTGAGCCATCAAATAAAAGCAACTAATGGAACTTTGTGCATTCTCATCGATGTTCCAAAAGGAGTGGAGTGGGTTTTACATTGAAAAGCAACAGAGAAGTAGTGCAGTGGAATGGAAAAACACATTCTGTGTGAATGGCCCCTTAGACTTTTTATTGTAGCACATAACAGCTTTTAAGATACAGTCACATTAGTGGAATTATGGCAAACTTTTATGGGCAAAAATGTTCTAGTGTCCATTGTCAATAATGTAGAGATGTATGAAGCACAGATCACACAGAATTCACTTTCAAACCAAGTAGCTTTCTAGGCTAATTCGTGTAAGCACCTTGAACACAGGCGAAATTTGCGAAGAAATTTCCAGTCACGAAGATTCAAAATTATTGGTTTTCAACTGCAGTCCTGTGATCGTCTCAGTTTTCCACTATGTTTTTACTCCACTCCTTTTGCCACGTGCATTATCTCACCTGACACTAAAAATATCATAAACATTGTCCAAGTATACACTTTCTATAATTGGACACCTAATGAGGTATGTGTGTAGTGGTTTGATCCAGTCCCTCATGAGGAGTAGAAACAGTGACATCAGCTCTGTACAGATAAAACTTTGTGGGAATAATTCCCGTGGCTACGCGGAAGCGATAAAAAAATGTATTATAAATGTTTCAATTTACAATGCTATATAAATGAAGGTGACTTGACTTGACTTGACAAAATTAACTCAAACAATTCTAATCAAATTTTCCAAGACCAAATTATCTGAGCTTTTATCCACCTTGAACAGATAAATTGATTAGTGATTCATCCCAGAAGCTTGTTTCTTTTTAATTATTTTATTAATTTTAATCACATTATTAATTTGAATTTTTTGATCCATTCAAATTGTTTGATTTATTTGATTCGTTACACTTAAAATATCCGTTCAACTAATAAGATTATCACCACATACATCACATTTTGGTGTTAGCAAATACCAATTACACCACTGCAAGCCACTAGAACCCATCCTGAACCTCTTCCTTCCTTCCATCCTGAGCTAGCCAGCTACCAAGCATGAATGCATCAGTCTTAGCTATTTTTTTATGCACTGCCAAATGAAGCACTTCAACAGACTTCGGACTTCCTTCCACTCTAAAGTCAAATTAAATTGATCTCCACTAAGCTTTTTTAAAAGTCATTATCCAGTGGGCGACATGCAAGACCCCTTCTTTCTCCGTCAAGCGTTCGGTGCTGACAGAGGATGAGAAATACCTGCCCTGTGGCTGAGTGCATTATCAGTAGACTTGAAGAGTTCCTTAAGCAGCACACAGCACATCCCCACCCACATTACTTATTTAAACGTCTCCCAACCTCATTATGTGTTGAACGGATCAAGGATTTGGCAACAATGCAGCCAAAACCACAGGATTACGGTGATGTTCTATAAGAGGGATATATATATATATATATATATATATATATATATATATCCTCACACACAAATCAAAGTTAATTAGGTGCCAGTGCAGTAAGTCTATAGTCCTTTAGACCTCTTCTGAATTTGATTAATGCATGCCTAAACAAACTTTTGTTTAAAAGTGAAAAAAAAAACAAAAAAAAAAAACAGAATAAAAGCATTAGCACAAGAAAGCACTGCTGAGTCTCAGGATCTAATCAACAGCGTTCTCGGGATCCAAGAGGAAGAAATATTGTTGAGTATGTGTTTCGCTCTGAATTTCTTTAATAAAGACATTTAAGTGGACCCAAATGAGCACATATACAGCCTCTTCTGAGTAATTGTTACTATATATGAGCAGGCTTTCCATATTTTAGACCAATTTTTCTTACACATTAAAAATGTACATCTAATTTATACTCTGACTCAGCTTGGTTTTATAAGAGAGGTCTATTTTGCATCATTCACCGTTGCTTTTAAAAGTCTAGCTTCTCACATATTATTTGATGCCAAAAATAAATTTATATTTAGTAGCATACTTTGTGTGCCAGCTAGCTTTTTCAAAAAGAAGAAATTGACTGTGGTTGACTTATGGACTTGGCAAAGCTACAGTTTTAAAGTAGCTTCTTCAATATTGATGCTAAACCAACAGACAGAACTGTAGGTAAGCAATAGTGTCTGTTGTTGTCCCAAATGAGATGAGTGACCAAACCAGACATCATGTCGTATCCAGTTCGAAATGCTTTGTTTCCTTTGTTTTTATGGCAGAATAATCCTCTGCATCAGCGAGCTGTCATAAAACAGCCAAACTCTGTTAGACATCACACTTTCATATGCATATCAAGGGAACGTGAGTTTTTCTTTAAAGCAGCACCGGGTAACTTTTCAACCTTCATAATATATTTCCATGTCTCTTGTGATGGTACATCGACTTATAGGTTGAATGACACGTCTGCCATAGCCTGACGGGGTCTGTAGCGTTTTTAATCGTACTTTTAAACTTCGGGTTTCGGGTAGTAACCGGCGAACAAAGAGAACTACAAAATTTGACTGCTTTACGGCATATACGTCACTTCCAATACCACACTCTAAGAAATAAATCCGTAAAATAACAGAAAAAGTACTGGCAGCTCATTACCCGGACTTTGTCCCGTAATTAAAAAAATGAAATTTTCTGTTAATTCACAGTGTGCCCACTGTAAATAAAACAGAAATTTTCTGTTATTTAATGGTGTATCTATAGTAAAAGACCAGACACTTTCTGTCATTTAATGATGTATTTATAGTAAAAAAACAGGACACTTTCTGTTATTTAATGATATAACTACAGTAAAAAAACGCAAATATTAAATAAATCCGTAAAATAACAGAAAATGTACTGGCAGCTCATTACCCGGACTTTGTTCCGTAATTAAAAGATGAAAAATTTCTGTTAATTTATGGTTTTCCTACAGTAAAAATAAAACAGATGAATTTAGGCAATATATAAATTTAACTTTTCTGTTAGTTAACAGTGTAATGATAACTCTTGTTGAAAACATTTCAAACAAATCTTCTGTGATTAAAAAATATTTTTATTTACTTATAGATCTACAACAATTCCAAGAAAACTAGAATATAAAGGGAAAAAAACACAGAAGGGAAAAGTATATATAGTTTCTCATCTCTAAATTGTATCAAGTCTGCCCATTGATGACACTTTGTTAACATTACAACAATCGCATCCACTGAATAAATTACTTTAAAATGTGTGAGGGGGAAAAGGTTTTTCAGAGGAACATGGATTGGCTGGGGGGGTACTCTTCTTGTCTTCAGGTAAGATGAAGGCTGTAAAAGAAATACAAAACATTATTACTGATATACAGAATGTGCCAAAACAAAGATTTTAGGTGGGGGAAACTCATCACTCACCAAGAAATGTGTAGTAAATTCTTCAGAGCCACTGGACTGATTGGACCAGGTCCTGGTAGGACTGCAGACTCGGGTTTAGCCACCAAAAACTACAGAGGGGAGAGAACAGTATGTGGCCTATCCATCAAGATGTTTCAAATGTAGTTGCAGTGTACTGTAATGGTTCTGTCTGCGGTTAACTGTACCTGTCTGTCTCGTGGCGAGAGGCCTGCATTACGGCCCAGCTGTCCCTCCAGGTTGTCGTTGTTCTCTCCGTGCCGACACAGGTAGAGGGTTCAGGGCTGGACGTAGATGTTCATCAGGTAGATTATACTGGATCTGTTTGATGAGGAAGTGCCGATCCCCGTCTATCGCCTAGATGAAGGAGTGATCGGTATGTTCAGTTAAAGTCTCATTTTGAGATTTGATAAAAGCTAAAGCTTTACATGGTTTTTCGAAGTTGTTCATACAGGAACTTCTTGGAGGAAGTTGTAGACGTTTGGTTTCCTTCATCTCAGCCTTTTCAACATTCGTTCAGGATTTCTGCACAGAGAAGTTGGATATGAAGAAAAAAAATAGATATATTATAGCTACGCAAGAAATTAAATGAAGGAAAATGAACTACTAAGTATCATGCAGACCAGGTTGAGGTTTAAAAACAATTGTACAGTATTTTACGTTCGTTAAATTATCAACTATAAATAATCAGCCATCCCTAATTCTTTCAAATTCAAACACTGTATATAAAATGCTAAGACTTTTGTTTCCAGTGGACTCCAATTGCATGTCATGTTAGCTTGTCTGCTCAACTATACATTATAATATGTTTAATTATTTTCAACTAAATAAACAGAAACACAATAACATAATCTATAAATCATTTAATTAAAAATGTGTTGCTTACCTTTATATGAACTCCAGGCAGGATAAGTGCCATTTTCTTCAGGTATTTTGAAGCTTACTGCCTCAATGGGGTAGTGATGTGGTCAATAATAACTTCTTGAATGACAGCAATCCTGAATGTCCACCACCTTAAACAAAAAAGATATTACAAAATTATATTACAATCATAAAGATATCACATTACACGATCACTTCAGAAAACGAATCGGTTACCTAACGTAACCTCGGTTCTCTCTAGATGAGGGAACGAGTATTGCGTAAGCTAGCTTACGCTACGGGAAAGATTCCATCTTTCTGAGAAATTGAAGCCAAAAATTATCCTATAATTTTGTATCCATTGTCAACGCAGTTCAGCTGCAGCAGACCATGAGAAGGCTAGCTAGCCGCTCATTGGTTCGCTCACGGAGAACTGCTTAAGCCTATGAGGGAGCGCGGATGAACCCGCGACCAATGAGAGTCTGACTCGCTCTCCCTACGTCACCGCCCCCGAAGCGGGCGTGGACGAGGCTATAAATACCCCGAATAGGCTGAATAAAATCTGTTTTTTTCAATTCTGAAGCGAACATCGCCAGTAGCACAAGCACGGCCAGGAACGCAATACTCGTTCCCTCATCTAGAGAGAACCGAGGTTACGTTAGGTAACCGATTCGTTCTCTTACGAGAGGTTCTCTCGTATTGCGTAAGCTAGCTTACGCTACGGGAACCCATTGTCAACGCCGTGCGTGCTAAGCATCCACTATTAGTCCCGCGGGGCATCCCGGGGAACACCGAAAGTGGGAATGAATATATGTATCTGTGACAAACGGCCATCGGAGCGGGCCGGTTATTGTGTAGTACATAAGCACATAAAAGAGAGGGACAGAGCGAACTCGGTCTGTGTGAATTAACCCCCTATAGTGCAGCTCAACCAGAAGAGCTGAAACATACTAGACTGCTAGTAGTTTAGCCTGCAAAGCGGGTACTTCCAGATTGTAAAATCTGACAAAGGTGGAGGGGGAAGCCCATCCCGCTGCCACGCAAATGTCGTGAATGGAAATCCCACTGGACCATGCCCACGATGAGGCAATGCCTCTAGTGGAATGAGCCCTGATGCCCAAAGGGCATGGCAGGTCTTTCGATGCGTATGCTGCTGCAATGGCATCAACAATCCATCTGGGTAGGGACTGTTTCGAGGCGGCCAACCCCCTGGTGCGCCCGCCGAACGAAACAAAAAGCTGCTTGGATCGTCTGATCGGAGCTGTGCGAGTGACATATAATCTCAGAGCCCTGACCGGGCATAGGAGATTAGAATCTGATTCGCTATCGGAAGCAGGCAGAGCCGATAGGGATATAACTTGTGCCCTGAACGGGGTGCCAAACGCCTTGGGAACATAGCCATGCCTAGGTTTGAGAGCGACTAATGAGTCATTAGGACCAAACTCAAGACAGGACGCGCTGGTCGACAGCGCGTGCAGGTCTCCCACCCGTTTTACTGACGCGAGCGCGAGTAAAAAACGGTCTTTAGCGACAGGTACTTTAGGTCCACGGTGCTTAGCGGTTCGAATGGGGGAGCTTTCATAGCATCAAGAACTATGGAAAGGTCCCAAATCGGCACCGAAGGGGGGCGCGGGGGATTCATCCTTCTAGCTCCCCTGAGGAAGCGGACTACCAGCCCGTCTTTGCCCAGTGACTGGCCGCGTCGGGGTTCAGCAAACGCCGCGACGGCTGCCACATATACCTTAAGAGTGGACGGGGATCTGCCCTTGTCCAGCATCTCTTGGAGAAAATTTAGTAAGGAGGGAACCTCGCATAACCGCGGGTCCAGACCCCTATCTGTGCACCACTTCGAGAACACAGACCATTTTGACGCATAGAGCCTTCTGGTAGAAGCCGCTCTAGCCTGTATGATCGTGTTTAACATTCCCTCTGGCAAAGCAACGGGTAGTTGTTGATCACCCACGCGTGAAGCGCCCAGCGCTCTGGGTGGGGATGCCAGATCGAGCCGCGAGCTTGGGAGAGGAGATCTGCTCTGACTGGAATGGGCCACGGCGCTGTCTGTGACAGCTGCGTGAGCTCCGGAAACCAAGTCTGACCCTCCCAGTGCGGGGCTATGAGGAGCACCGAGTGCTGCACTTCTCTGATTCTCTGAAGCACCTGTGGTAACAGAGAGACCGGAGGGAAGGCATACAGCGGGCGGCTGGGCCAGGTTTGGGCTAGCGCGTCCTCGCTCCTTGAGAAAAATATTGGGCAGTGGGTGTTCTCCGCCGAGGCAAAGAGGTCCACCTCTGCTCTGCCGAATAGACGCCACAGTTTCTGGACTGTAAGAGGATGCAGGGACCATTCCCCGGGGGGAATGGGGTTCCTGGACAGGCTGTCTGGACCGTCGTTCAGATGTCCCGGCACGTGCGTCGCCCTGAGCGAGAGCAGGTGACACTGAGACCAAACTAAGATGCGTTCTGTCAGCTGGAAAAGATTCCTGGATCTGACTCCGCCCTGACGGTTTATATAAGAGACCACGGCTATATTGTCCGAACGGATCAGCACGTGGTGGCCCTGAATGCGCGGGAGAAAGCGCATGAGCGCGTTCTCGACCGCCAACCTCTCCAAACAGTTTATGTGTAGGAGGCTCTCTTGAGCTGACCGGGGCCGAAGGCCGGTGAGCCTTCGCAGACCGCTCCCCAACCCGTGTTGGAGGCGTCTGTCTAGATGACTTTTCGGCGTGAAACTGTCCCCATGGAAACGCCCCGCTGAAATCATTCTACCACTGACCATGGCTGCAGAGCTGTGATACAGGTCTGCGTTACTTTTATCAGCTGGTGGCCCGTGGTCCACGCTCGGTGAGACACACGGCTCCTCAACCAAAGCTGAAGCGGGCGCATGCGCAGTAACCCCAGCTGGAGCACCGCGGAGGCTGAGGCCATACAGCCCAACGCTCTCTGAAATGTTTTCAAAGGCGTGAGTCTGTTCATCTGAAAAGATGCGGCGAAACGCTGCACACGGTGCGCGCGCTGCGTTGACAGACGCGCCGTCATCGTGACCGAGTCCAGCTCTATACCCAAGAAGGAGATAGTCTGACTGGGTTGTAGTACGCTCTTTGTCCAGTTGACAGAGAGGCCCAAAACTTTCAGATGGTCGAGGAGAACTGTACGATGAGACAGTAACTCTCTCTGAGATTGTGCCAAAATCAGCCAGTCGTCCAAGTAGTTCAGTATTCGCAGCCCCTGACTCCGCAGGGGGCGAGCGCCGTGTCCATGCACTTCGTGAACGTACGGGGTGCTAGGGATAGGCCGAACGGTAGGGCGGTGTATTGATAAACCTGGCCTTCGAGGCGAAACGTAAGAATGGCCTGTGAAGGGGATTTATCTGGATCTGAAAGTATGCATCTTTCAGATCTAGTGATATGAACCAGTCCCCCTGGCGCACGTGCGCGAGGAGTTTTCTGATAGTGAGCATTTTGAACGGTCTCTTCATGAGAACTTTGTTCAGCGATCTGAGGTCTAATATTGGTCTGAGACCGCCGTCTTTCTTGGGGACAAGAAAATAACGGCCGTAAAACCCCGACTCGCTCATAGCCAGAGGCACCCTCTCTATAGCCTTTTTGCACAACAGAATTGCTATCTCTGAACGGAGCAGCGCGTCACTGCTTCTGGGTTCACAGTAGTTTCTAGCCGCGCTCGGAAGCGAGGAGGGCGGCGGCAAAACTGTAAGCGATAGCCTAGCTTTATTGTGTTTAACACCCACTGCTTCCCACGCTTTTAAGCGTGACGCTAGGGGTAAATGGCTACATGGTCCCCGTCGCTGCACTTCGCGGGCTGCGTGAGCGCGCTGATAGTGTTTACAACAGCGGGACGTACACTCGGAGGGGAGTTTATGGGCCCTGTAACAGAGTGAACAGAAGTAAGACGCGCACAGGGCTTGTGGGCGCGCTTATACACTCTGAGACTCGAGCGGGCTTGGCCCGCATTATGAGAGTGGACTCTGTGTGAGACAGGGGAACTGGAGTGTCTTTGTGTATGAGTGAACACAGTGTTGTGGGCACATTCTCTACACAAGTTTATGGACCGTGTAACAGAGGTGGGACGCGCGCACGGGTTCGTGGGCGCGCTTATGTACTCTGAAAATCGAGCGGGTTGGGACCGCTTTATGAGAGTGGACCCTGTGTGAGACACGGGAACAGGAGTGTCTTTGTGTATGAGTGAACACAGTGTTGTGGGCACATTTTCTACACAAGAGGCTTTTACTCTCTTTTGAGATTTCTCTGGGACGCCGTAAACACGGCGTTTTATGTATGAGTGAACACAGTGTTGTGGGCACATTTTCTACACAAGAGGCTTTTACGCTCTTTTTGAGATTTCTCTGGGACGCCGTAAACACGGCGTTTTGTGTATGAGTGAACACAGTGTTGTGGGCACATTTTCTACACAAGAGGCTTTTACGCTCTTTTTGAGATTTCTCTGGGACGCCGTAAACACGGCGTTTGTGCTCATGCAAGCGGGAAGGGATACCGGCTTGGTAATGGCGGGGTACACTGCTGTAGTAGCCGCGTGAGCGGGGACTAACAGAGGGCGAAACTTTGACGGCGATCCGGCCGCGGCGGGAGAGCGCCGTCTTTTCCTCAACCACGCTAGGCAGACTTCGAGTAATCAGTTTTCAGCGCGATCCTCTGCCGAGGCCCCCGGGGAGGCGGCGGTCTGTGGCGGCTGTCAGAGCGAGCGAGGGCGGCCGCCCTGGTGTCGCTGAGAAGTCTGACTGTGTTTAGCTAGGCGCTAGGGTGGGGCTCGTGCAGGAGGCTGGTCACGTGAGCGGCCTGCAGAGGAGCTAGCGCGACGAGGCAGAACAAAATTCGCAGGAAATCCTCAATCCGCGACTGAAGGGGATTTTTTCCCCCGCTCTCGTCCCATTCACGAAGTAGCTCACTCTGTAGTAGACATGGGGTGCAGAAGCTGCTTGGCCGGCGGCTGAAAGCTTGAAGTCGGACTGCAGGCTTTAGCGGGTAGCACAGGTGATGAGCGCCATCTCGCGGAGGGCGGCATAGACGTGCGGCGACCAGGTCCTCTACAGGGAAAATGGAGATAAAGCCCTTCTCTGCGGCTCCGTCCACAACGCGACGCGGGGTGGAAGAGTCAGAGCGAGTTCTAGCAGAGAGCGGGGCGTTCCAGGACTTCGTGAGTTCTGCGTGCAGATCAGGCAGAAAGGGCGCAGCCCGTTTAGCGGCGGGAGTCGAACGCTGGTGGAAGTAGCTGCGCGGGTCCCGGTTGATTCTCGGGCCGAGGAGGCGTGAGAATCGGACCAATCCTCACCGTCTGAAGCGAGAAGCGAACATGTCTCCTTGGTGTCCGCGGCGTCAACGGAGGCAACAGAGCGGCCACTCGGCGGCAGCTGTATGTCCGGAAGCGGCGGAGATGGAGAGCGGGAGCGAGAGGCTCCGGCGGGATGAACGCTTCCGGCTGGGGGTCCGGCGGCCTCTGAGAGCGGCGTTTCTTTCTCCGCGGCGAAGTCAGAGGCGGCACGGACGCATCTTAGTGGCCGAAGTCGAGCCCGCGGGGTCAACAATGGCATAGTTTCGCAGAGCTCGCAGCCGCCACAGCGGGGGCGAGATCGGCGTGCTCCAATCCGAGGCAGAGAGCGCAGAAGAGGTGGCGGTCCCCAGCCTCGAGGGGAGCGCGGCAAAAGCCGCCAGAAAATTTACGAGACATCTTGAAAAAGACGCTCGCTCTTTTAGATACAACAATATATAGGAAGCATTTTAGTATAAAGGATACAATCCGTCGGATGGCGCTAGCTCACAGGACGGCTGAAGGTGGCGAAGACGGCCGGCTTCCTCAGTCTCCCAAACGCTCGCTAGAAGGTGCCTTTTCAAACGACGGCGGCTTCTCTCTCAGGATCAGCAGATGCAGGTGCGTCGCTGAAGGATGAAAAATCAGATTTTATTCAGCCTATTCGGGGTATTTATAGCCTCGTCCACGCCCGCTTCGGGGGCGGTGACGTAGGGAGAGCGAGTCAGACTCTCATTGGTCGCGGGTTCATCCGCGCTCCCTCATAGGCTTAAGCAGTTCTCCGTGAGCGAACCAATGAGCGGCTAGCTAGCCTTCTCATGGTCTGCTGCAGCTGAACTGCGTTGACAATGGATACAAAATTATAGGATAATTTTTGGCTTCAATTTCTCAGAAAGATGGAATCTTTCCCGTAGCGTAAGCTAGCTTACGCAATACGAGAGAACCTCTCGTAAGAGAACCGCTTTAAAGGGGTAGTTCACTTTAAAATGAAAATTCTGTCATCATTTACTCACCCTCAAGTTGTTTCAAACCTGTATGAATTTCTTTCTTCTGCTGAACACAAAGATATTTTGAAGAATGTCAGTAACCAAACCGTTAACTGGAGCCATTGACTTCCATAGTAGGAAAAAAAAAATAGTATGGAAGTCAATGGCTTCAGTTAATGGTTTGGTTACCGACATTCTTCAAAATATCTTTGTGTTCAGCAGAAGAAATTAATTCATACAGGTTTGAAACAACTTGAGGGTGAGTAAATGATGACAGAATTTTCATTTTAAAGTGAACTATTCCTTTAAACATAGTTGTTTAAATTTTCCCTATACAATTTGTATTTCTACTGACCATGTAAGCATACACATCTTTGAAGGGGGTATTCAGCAACCAACTTTTTCTATCAACATTTTTCCTCAGACTTTAAATTTAATTGTGTGTTGCCAGTCTTGAACACTCATAGTGAATTGTGATTAATAATACAAAAATGCTAATAAAAAAATACAAACCTGTAAGCAGCATGCAGGTGGTGCTTGGGATGCAAACTACAGCAGCAAAGTCCTGTCAATTAGATATGAAAACAACAGAAAAACTATGAAACAAACTGAGGAGGGATCTGGTAAAGACCAACGTTACAGGAAGAAGAGTAAAAGATAATAGCAGTCATGTTAAATGTAAATTAATATTTCGTGGTCATTATTTGTGTGTGTGTGTGTGTGTGTGTGTGTGTGTGTGTGTGTGTGTGTGTGTGTTGTGTGTGTGTGTGTGTGTGTGTGTGTGTGTGTGTGTGTGTGTGTGTGTGTGTGTGTGTGTGTGTGTGTGTGTCGTCTAAAACAAAAACAAGTCTAACGTAAAAACATAACGTTAACTTACCTCATTTGGCAGAAAAGGTGGTGTTTTTTCTTGATCCAGCTGTAACTGTTACTGCATCTTCACACACAGTATCTTCACGTTGTATATTCATGCCTTTTAAATCAAGCAAGTCTTAATGGCCTTTACTTTTCTTGACGATTCCTCTGGTAGCTTTTGTTTGAAGGCATTAAATTGCTCCAAAAACACTAACGTTAGTAGCTAACGTTACTGCATTTTATCACAACTGGTTAACGGATGCGCTCGTCAAGAAATAAACCGTATAACCGACAAATAAAAGTAAATAAACCAAATTACAACGAGGGCACGCTATAACACATATATCAGGGAACTTCCACGAGTGTAAACTAAATCTTTTAATGTGTGACTATATGCATAAAATGATAAATGTGACGGCTCCGAAATTCATTTGCCTAACATGCCAGATGGCAACTAAATAACGTTACGTTAACAGCTTATTTGAACATAAATTTCGTATTTTACCATAGAAGTGTCAGAATGGCTTCCACACACCCGAAATCCGACTTTAATAAACAACTTTGGCCGCGGTCATCTGCGTGTGTAATGGCGGTTGCGTCTTAAACTTTAAGCGCCGCCAGGTTTTGTTCCCACAATGCAACGCGTGTAATTCAAAATACGGGTAAATGACCTGTAAAAGACAAATACGGAAAAATCCTTCAAATTTATATGGTACATTGGACCGTAGTTTTACGGAATTT
The DNA here is from genome assembly GCA_036326025.1 of Chrosomus eos. NCBI lineage: Eukaryota > Metazoa > Chordata > Actinopteri > Cypriniformes > Leuciscidae > Chrosomus > Chrosomus eos. Next base: position 31,668,773 of record CM070835.1, read on the forward strand.
TTTTAGAGTGCACCCCTACTTCCTTCAAATCGGACGTGCGAGCCAAATGTTATAGTCATGGCAGAAGCAGCACAGAAAAACAAGAAAGCAAAGGTTTTATCGGAGCAAAGCAAAAGAGAAAGTGATCGCGTTAAAGGCAGAACAAGGATCAAAATTGGGCCAGCGTTTTCTCGCTGGCGTGAGCTAAAGGAGGAGGAGGGGTGCCTGACCGATGCGGGCTGTCATGCTTTTGTACTAGTAAGTAAGTATATTGCTTGCATACTAGCTAGGGTGACCTGACCAGACGTCCCGTTTTTCCCGGGACAGTCCCGTATTTCAACTCTAATTTTAGTGTCCCGACTTATTAAATTGAATACGCGCAGGACAGAGAGGGAGAGAGAGAGCGAGAGACCTTGCGTGTGTGTGCTAGAGTAGCCTACGCATTAATACGCACGCGCGCGCATTATTGATATAATAATATAGCTTGATATTATAATATTGACGATATATGGTTATTATCTACCACTCAAACATTGCATGAAGTATAGATTCAGTAAAACGGTAACCAATAGGCTAGACTAGGCTACTATAATGACGCTGGCTTGTAAACGTGAGCATCGCGATCATTTGTCGTTAGAAAAAAATAAATAAAACCCATGAAATTATATTCATATGACATGCTGAAATATATGCCACTGTACCTGGGATGAAGACATTTCACACGCGACGCAAGCTAGCAGAACACCTGCATGTGACCTCCTCACAGTGTTCATAGCTATCATGGTTGTCAACAAATGCATGTGCTACATTCATGACGGTTTACGACAGTAAGTAGAGGACAATACTGTTTCCCAACTGTAGGGGGGACCCTGAGAGCAAAAGTTAAATTTTACCTGGTGTTACTTTAAGCTACAAAATTATTGAGAAGTTAAAGTTTCTTTGTTCAGAGCAACTCCCCATTTGCTGACGTGCCTGTAATCTTTGCAAAATCACTGAAGTTTTGTTCTGTTGCTGTGAATGATTTGTGTTGTTCTGTCAATGCTTGGCACTGTAACCAGATAAAATTCATGACAATTCTCTCATCCTTAGTTTATCCCTAAGGCCCTGTAAAACAAAATATAAATAGGCCATTATGAGATAATAAGAATGACAATGATCCAGCATATGAGGAATATTTATCTATTTTTTGACGCCTTCTCAGCATAGAAAACAGAGCTAGAATGCAAATGACAATCTGATGATTAAATAAAACAACATCAACCACAGGATGTTTTTTGTTCCCTTAAGCCACAGGTGAAATACGGTTGGAGGCAAACAGTCATTATATGCTGCTCTGACAGAGGAACAGATGTGAAATATCTCCAGCGAACACAAATAGTGAAATGATGGGGGATGGCAAGCTAACAAAGCTAGGCAATGATAGCCAGTCGTTACTATCGTAACCTCGGCTCCCTGAGAGGCGGGAACGAGACATTGCATAGCATAGCTCCCTTCTCCACATTTGTTAAAATCTTATGGTCTAACGCCAGCTTGGAACAGCTGGCCAATTGCCGCGAAATACGCAAATACTGACAGGCTCGCTGGCAGTATAAAAGAATCACGACTGAATGCTTGCACAGCTGATCAAACAGCGAACACGGCGGCTAACACAATGTCTCATTTACACCTCTCAGAGAACCGAGGTTATGATAGCAACTGGAGACGTTCCCTTTAGATAGTGGCAACTCTACATTGCGTAGAGTAGTGAAGACAAGCCCGGAGAAAAGGGGTCAAGCTGCACCAGCCACGGAAGAGAAAGACAGTCAGCCAATAGCCGTGCCGCTAGGAGTGCTCGCATCTGATAGGCGGAACTAGACCAATGAGACTTCCACTCTGACCCTATAAAATTTGCATATCCAAATGCAAAGAAAGCAAAGGCTGCATTGATCCAGGGCAGACACAACACAATAAGCACTAAAGCATGAGGATTAAACACAGTGTCAACGGCGGTAGCGGTGACAGCTGTATTAACACTAGTAGCCATATACACAACCATGCGTCTATGAAATGACACAGTGGTCTCATTAGTTCTATGGCCGCCGTCGCCATTGGCAATGTGTTTTGATTGGAGCCCCGCCGCAGCAGTGCTAGAAGCACTGGCGGGGAAATGGCTCGTGGAGGATAAGCTGGCAGTTAATCAGGCACGAGCGGGGTCGTGCATGATGGGGGAATTTTGGAACTCTCACGCCCTCAAAAGGCCATTATAGTTATGGGCTGCGACAAACATTGTATTTGTCGCCTGCAGGAACACAGGGGACACGATGCAGAACACGGCACATGGGGGCGGGGCCTCCAGCGAACTCTCTCCTCCTCTTGACTGATCAGTCAGGATGAAGGCTTTGGAGCCAAGATGGCGCTCGTGGACTTTCTCGCGACTTTCTCCTTTTTCAAGGACTTTCTCACGATGCAGGCTTCTCCTCTGACCCTGATGCTTCCTCCCAGGCCAGGCTTTGGACGGTCCCTGAGCAGGGCGAGGCGCAGAGGAAGAGCGAGATCTCAACCAGGGCAGGAGAGAGTGACAGGGCATCACGTGGCTCATCGCTTTCGTGTGCTTCTGCATCTTGAAGAAACGCTCCGTAATTGACTCCACGGCATCACCAAAGAGGCCGGAGGGATTGACTGGAGCGTTAAGGATAGTCTTGCGGTCCACTTCCTTCAGGTCAGCAAGGGTTAACCACAGGTACCTGTTAAGAACGATCATAAAACTCATGGAGCGGGGTCCGCTGCCGCACCCAGATCCTTAATGACTTCAGCAGAAGCTCGGCGCAGTGGGTGCACGTGGAGTTCGGAAGGGCCGCCTCGGCATGGGCGAGGCCCAGGCAGGCGACGCAGAACTCATGTTTGTCGGGCGGGTTGATGGGGCCCACACAAATCTGGCAAGTTGAAGCCATCGTATGCTTAGAGAAAAAGATTACTAGTCATCCTGGTGCAGCTTCCACAATGGCAGCGTGAAGAAAGAGATTCTGACGCAATTGTCACAACCATGCATTTTATACTGCCCGCCAGCCTGACAGTATTTGCATACTTCGCGACAACTGGCCATCTGTTCGAAGCTGGCGTTAGCCCATACACAGGGACTAATCAAAGGAACAAGACAGCTGACATGACAAACAATATAAATAATATGAACTGAACACAGTGAAAAACTAGAAGCAGCATACATGCCAACCCTCCCGATTTTTCCGGGAGACTCCCGAATTTCAAAGCCCCTCCCGAAAATCTCCCGACCGACCTTTCTCCCAAATTTCTCCCGATTTCCGAGTGCGGGTGCGAGAGTGACACCCAGCCGATGGGTGTCATTGGTTGTTGCGCTAAATCTTACCCAGAAACAATAGTGCTATTTTCTGATTGGCTAACAACACCAGACGAACAACACCATAGGACACGCGCTTGATTCCTGCCGGTTCCACAGTGAGATCGGCGCAGCTGGAGTTTTGGGCGCTGCGGCATAAACATATTACAAATAGTTTTTCAGCGTGAGAAATACAATGTGTGGCGGGAGAGCGTGACAAAAGACCGAAATGAGTGACTGTCACGCTCAATGCGTGACACTAGAGAGCCCTGCTGATGTGTGATGAAAGCACAAGCAGAAACATGTATAAAGTATGTATTTTGTTTATTTACACTTCTCTTGTAAGTAATTCGTGGCTGCTGTCAGTGAAAATTGCTCTCTATTATACAATATATATATATATATATATATATATATATATATATATATATATATATATATATATATATATATAAACAAAATATTGTACAAAAAAAATTGCGTTTGTGATATATGACCCCCCAACCCCCCCCCCCCCCCCCCCCCCCCCAAAAAAAGGACAAGACAGGGGCCAGTGGAGTGATTGATAATGAGAGTCACCTGCTCATATTTTCATTTGACAGAAAAGCTTTTGAAAAGGCTAATTGTGACATTTGGACAGTTCTTGGTAATATGTTGATCCAGCTTGAATTAATGAAGCCTAGGCAAAATGGCAGCTCGGCAGTTCAGCCCTTGTGCCCATGGTTTTACTAGTAATAGTGTTTTTGATTCATACATCATCATTAGTGAGGGAATTACAGTGGCCAAATGGGTTTACATTTTTTGGTTTTACACCATCATATGACTTATATGAGTCAAAATAATTTAAGAATCAGAATTTAGAAGTGTATGTTATAAAAAATAAATGTTTAAAGTGTTAAATGCATGAATGTTTCGCCAATCATTATTATATATCCCGGTCTTTAGAGACTCGGATCTATATCTCATACAGACTGATCTCACTGTCGCAATAGTAGGTATAAAATGCTCTTGATATTCTAATAACAATTACAAAATAATAAAATAAAGCATATTTTGTTAACTTTTGGATCTTAGAAAGGGTTCAATTTGAGCAGATGCTTTTTTACCATTATCATCACTGTCAATGTCAGAGCTCATTACCCCAGTACATTCAGTATCTGGCTCATTTTCACGATCTCAACCATATTCTTAAAACTACTCTTTTCAAGGTCTTCAAATCAATATTTTGATCGCTATCAGCTTAAAAGGGGTTAATTTGCTTTTCCTCTGAAATGACTTTCTTTTCCAGGTAAATTCCCAGGTTACAGGGAGCGTTCTCAGAACTGGCTAACGTTCTGGCAAGGTTCTCTCAAAGTAATAGACAAATGTTATTAGAACATTCATTCAAAGTTATCTGGTTCTCTTACGAGAGTATCTCTCAAACTGCGTAATATCTTATGCTACGGGGAAAATCTTTTCCACGAGATATTGAAGCCAAAAATTATCCTTAATTTTTAATCAATGTAAAACGCTTTGCGGCAGCATGCAGACATAGGCGAGGCAGCTCGCGCGCCTATTGGCTGCCCTGCGGCAAAAGCAGCAGCCTATCGAGAGGGGCTCTGCGTGACGTCATGACCAATGGGGCATTTCGTGCCCACTTTGTCACGTCCCGCCGGAAAGGGCGTGGTCTCACCCTATAAAGCAGGTCGATAGGCTGATACAAACTGATTTTCATCTCTTCAGCGAAGCTCACGCATCGCTGGATCCAGAGTGAGAAGCCGCGCCATAATGCAAGCCTTCAACAGGACGAGACCTTGAGCCTGAAGTCGCTGGCCTTCACCTCGCCACCTTCAGCCGCCGTACCTGCTGCGCTTTCCGGCGTCTATATCCTTTACTCTGCTGAGAGTGTTTGTTTGCCGTTGCAACTCACACTTCTCCAAAACACTAAAAGAGCTGCGTTTGTTTCAAGATGCCTTCCTGTGGCTCGTGCCGAGCCCAACTCAGCGATGAGGACCGCCATGTCATCTGCGTGTCCTGCCTGGGTGAAGATCATGCGGCTGTTGCGCTCGCTGACGGCGGATGCCCTCATTGCGAGCTGATGCCTATGGTGACTCTGAGGACTCGCCTGGCATTATTCTCAGAGCCTGCACTTCTGCCCGCTGTGGTGCCGCGCCGCAAGAAGCGCTGTGCTTAGCGCGCCCCCGAGCTCTCTCCAGTCCGCCAAAGCTCGTCGGTTCGCCCGCCAGCTTCGCCGGCATCGCTCGAGTCGCTCACCATCTGTGAGCTCGTTCGCTACAACGGCCGCCGTCTGCTGCCCTGTCCACCCTTGAGCTTGACGAACCTACCGAGGCATGTTCTCTCCTGGCATCGGATAGTGAGGATTGGGCGAGCTCTGTGGACCTCCCCCCCGCTACCTGCCAGCCCTCTGGGAAACGAGCCGGCATTGAAGCTGAGCTGATGCGTCTGCTCTCTCAAGCCGTGGATAGCATCGGCCTCGACTGGGCCCACGCAACCACCGCGCAACAGGCTGGACGGACGCTTTCTCAGAAAAGACGAAGCCCCGTCACAGTCGAGACCCGCGCCCTTCCTCCCTGAACTTCACGAGGAAGTCGCGAAATCGTGGAACGCCCCCTTCTCCGCCAGGCTGTGTTCCTCTATCTCTGCTGCATTCTCCACTGTGGACGGTGCAAAAGATAGAGGATACCTTTCTATTCCTCCTGTGGAGGCAGCTGTAGCGTCCCATCTTCGCCCGCCCTCCGCCGGACGGCGCGCTCAGACGGCGCTATCATCCAAAGCCTGCCGAGTGACGTCAGCCATGCACGGGCGCGCTTACATCGCCGCCGGGCAAGCAGTTTCAGCGCTGCACACAATGGCTGTCCTGCAGATCTTCCAAGCCGACCTTCTGCAAAAAATGGACGAGGAAGGACCGGTAGCGATCTGCGTGGCGGACTTAAGAAGCGCTACAGACCTCGCTCTACGCGCTGCAAAAGCCGCTGCACAGGCCGTTGGGCGGAATATGGCCTCTCTCACCATGGCTGAGAGACATTTGTGGCTGACGCTATCTGAGATGACGGAATCTGAGCGCTCCTTGACGTGCCCATCTCTCCAGCGGGCCTTTTTGGATCTGCCGTCAAAGATTTCACGGACAGATTCGTCGAGGTGCAGAAAACGGCGCAGGCTATGAAGCACTTCCTACCGAAGCGCTCGAGCTCCGCTACAGGCCGCCGCTTCACAGCCGTCTGTCCGAAGCTCTCAGCCGCAGCTTGCACCACCCACCGCCGCTGCTTCACAGCGCCGCCAGGCCCGAGACCAAAGACCACGCTTTCGCCCCCCGCCTCGCACGCTGTAAACACAGCATTGAGCTCTCAGCACACAGGGGCTCTCGAGCCGCCATCACGCCGCGGCCAGAGCCCAGAGTTCATTCTACCTGTAGCTATTCACGCAGATGCGTGGTCAAAGCTCCCCGGGGTATTAGAATGGGTGCTGAACACTATAAAGAGAGGCTATTCGCTACAATTCGCTCGACGTCCCCACCGTTATACGGTGCGTGTCGAAACTACGGTGAAAAACGAAGTATCTCATCTACTTCGAGCCGAGATAGCGAAACTACTGAGCAAAGGGGCTATAGAACCTTTATCTCAGGCTCAGGGCGAAGGGGGCCTATACAGCAGATATTTTCTGGTACCGAAAAAAGGTCTCAGACACATTTTAGATCTGCGACAGCTGAACAGAGCACTTGTGAAGCGCCAGTTCAAAATGCTTACGACCAGGAAAATCCTCGCGCAAGTTCACCAAGAGGACTGGTTTATGTCAATTAGGGCTGTCACTTTTGTGAAAAAATCCTGTTCGATTTTTGAGACATAAGTGTTCATTGAATCGATTGTAAAATCGATTTTCCGTGTCTAAAGACGTTTCCATTTTCAACACCAAATATAGGCAAATCCACTGACAACTAACAGGCATTAGGACGACCGTGAAGAGGGTGCTTGAGAGACGCGCACAAGTCAGCAATATTCCTGATGATTTATTGCCGTGAAGTTTCGTGCACAATGACAAACAGGAGTGCAACATTCAGGGATTGAAATTAACACCCTCAACTCGCCAAATGCGGGTAAAAATTAACTTTGGCGGCTAACGCTGTCAAATCCAGAGCCGTGCGTCTGTTTACTCACTTTCTTTGCTGTGGAAGTTCGTGTAAGCCAAATCTGTGTGGATTCAGTGCAAATACACAACTCATGAGTCCTCCTCATAGAGATATACACATCTATGAGTCCTCGTGATATATTAAATACAGCGTATTGCGCAGAATCTGCGCATTTCTGGCTTACTTGAACACACACGTCACTAAGCAACGGCTCTGGCAACAAATAACGGCGCGCTTGTTCACTTGCCTTGAAGTAATAGCGAATATTAAAAAGCATTTGGTTAACAGAAAATACATTATTATTTTCCAACATCCTACATGTTCTACTGATCTGTCCACCTAAAACGCATTTTTGGTAAAAAAAATAATATATATATATATATATATAAAAAAGGCCATTAAAATCGATTCCCCATTTTCGTTTCGATACTTGTTGTTGGTTGGTCCGATCGATTGTGCAATCGATTTTCGAACGTAAAGTGACAGCCCTAATGTCAATAGATCTGAAAGGCGCCTATTTCCAAATACAAATAGAGTCCCATCACAGGCGATTCTTGAGATTCGCCTTCGAGGGCCAGGCATATCAATACACAGTCCTGCCGTTCGGCAGCGCATGTGCCTGGTCACCTGAATGTGGGACCAAACAGACTGTCCAGAAACAACGTCCCAGCAGGGGAATGGTCGCTGCACCCGCAGACGGTCCAACTGCTGTGGGAAACGTTCGGCAGAGCGCAGGTGGACCTGTTCGTGTCCCACCAAAACGCAAAAGCAAAGACGCGCTGGCCCACGTCTGGCCTCCGCTCTGGACAAACCAGACTTGGTTCCCAGTCCTGATGCAGCTGACCAGCACTGCCCCATGGCCTGTACCACAGAGGAGAGTCCTCCTCTCAGGTGGAGGGCTCGATTTGGCATCCTCGCCCGGATCTGTGGTCCCTGCACGCATGGGCCATCAACGGGTACCCGCTAACCTCCCGGAGGGAGTGTTAAACACGATCACGCAGGCTAGAGCTCCGTCTACTAGACGGCTCTACTCCTCGAAATGGTCTGTGTTCTCTGCTTGGTGTCAAGCCCAGGGCTTTTCACCCGTAGACCGCCGCGGGGTTACGGAAGTGCTTTCCTTCCTTCAAGAGCTGCTGGATAAGGGCAGAACCCCATCCATGCTCAAAGTATACGTGGCGGCCATAGCAACGTTTGCAAAACCGGTGTCTGGCCAGTCACTGGGGAAGAACGACGTTGTGCGTTTCCTCAGGGGAGCTCGGAGACTAAACCCTCCAGGCCCCCTTCAGTCCCGATGTGGGACCTTTCCACGGTTCTGGAAGCCATGAAAGGTGCCCCGTTCGAGCCAATCCATTTGTCAGACATGAAACATCTGTCTTTCAAAACGGTGTTTCTTATGGCTCTCGCTTCAGTGAAGCGCATCGGGGACTTACAAGCGCTTTCAGTAAGCGCGTTGTGTATGGAGTTAGGGCCTAATGACTCAAAGGTCGTACTCAAACCTAGCCAAAATCCCTCAACACACCGTTTAGGGCCCAGGTGATTTTCCTGTCTGCCCTTCCAGTTCTCAGTGAGGAGAAGGACGCGAGTCTCCTTTGCCCTGTTAGGGCACTAAGAGCTTATGTGTCCCGCTCGTCTGGTTTTAGACAGACTGAGCAGCTTTTCGTTTTGTTTGGCGGACGTTCTAAGGGGCTTGCCGCATCAAAAAAGAGACTATCCAGATGGATAGTCGATGCCATAGCGTTGGCTTTCACCTCTAAGGGCCTGTGGTGCCCCTTGGTTGTCAGAGCGCACTCCACAAGAGGCGTGGCCTCTTCGTGGGCATGATCTAGCGGGATTACCCTGCAAGATATCTGTACGGCCGCGGGCTGGGCCTCACCATCTACATTTATAAAGTACTATAACCTGGAGGTTCCCGCCTTGCAAGCTAAGCTTTTGGCGGTCTAGAATTCAGTGCTATCTGCCCTGCTGTGCCGGCCCAGATGCTGAGTTTGGCCTGTGTATCGCTCACTGACCGATACAGCAGCTCCACGAGTGTTTACACACGTATGGCCACCCAGTTTAAGCTGAAAGCTTTCACCCTGGCTGCGTGGTATAATATTTATATGATTAGCTCCTCTGGATGCTACTTTATAATGAATGACGCTGCTAGCCCCTCTTCCTTCACTCTCTGTGAGTCTATGGTGATTATGCACTCCATGCGCCCCGGGCTTCTGCCCTTGGGACTTTGGTGTTGGATCCCTGTATGCACGGCGTGTTACACTGTGTTCCCCATAGCGTAAGATATTACGCAGTACGAAAGATACTCTCGTAAGAGAACGTACTCGGTTACTAACGTAACCTCTGTTCTCTCTAGAGAGGGAACGAGTACTGCGTATCTTGCCGTGCTTAAAATACACTCTGGTTCGCTTCAGCGATGAAAACCAGTTTGTATCAGCCTATCGACCTGCTTTATAGGGTGAGACCACGCCCTTTCTGGCGGGACGTGACGAAGTGGGCGCGAAGTTCCCCCTTTGGTCATGACATCATGCAGAGCTGCTCTCGATAGGCTGCTGCTTTTGCCGCAGGGCAGCCAATAGGCGCGTGAGCTGCCTCGCCTATGTCTGCATGCTGCCGCAAAGTGTTTTACATTGATTAAAAATTAAGGATAATTTTTGGCTTCAATATCTCGTGGAAAAGAGTTTTCCCCGTAGCGTAAGATATTACGCAGTACTCGTTCCCTCTCTAGAGAGAACAGAGGTTACGTTAGTAACTGAGTACGTTTTTTAATATTTTCAAAACGTTATAAAAAAAAACACATGTAATCATCATTTATAGAACGTTTTTTTCTGAAATAAAATGGTCGTATAGGTTATTTTATTTTTTTATTATTATTTTTTAAAGTTACTATTTGTTTCATAACGTTCAGAGAACATTTAAAAGTAAAGTTCCCATAATGATTGCTAAATATACAAGAAAAACATTTTTTTATAAATCTTGACGTCTTGAATATTTAGAGAAATAAAATGTTCTTAACTTAACGAGAACGTTAGCAAAAAGTACTAAGGACTAAGGACACTGCAAAAAAACATTTTTCCTAGTATTTTTGTCGTGTTTCTTAAAGGTACAATATGTTATAATTTTGTATCAAAATATCCAAAAACCACTTGCACAGTGTTATATATTTCTTTCAATTGTGTACTTACATTATCCTAAATGTTTCCAAGAATTTGTAAATTCTGAGAAATTCAAAATTTTAAATAGTACCCGTCCTTTATCACCTGTCAATAACATAATATCTGTGTTATCCCTGGTTTCCGCTTGTACTGCCATAGTAACCATGGCAAAAGACGTGGACAACTGCGTCACGTCTAGCGGCACGCTGTTGTTGTTTCGTTCAAACATTATGGACCATGGCAAGCAGGACAAAAGGAGTAATAACATGAGGATGAATATCAGCGTCACATTTTTGGAGAGAGCTCCGCGTCCACAACAAACTTCGACTTGACAGAGTCGACTTGACACGCCTCTCTTGCATGTAGCCTACTTTATTAGACAGGTGAGCAAATGTACATAAAACGAATTAATGTTATTTAGATCAACATGATGAAATGTTCAGTATGTTATTCTAATGTTGATTTAGCTTACTGTCTTACAACCAACAAACTAGCGCATAGAATAACATTATAACTTTCAACACACTCCAATGCAGTTTAATACGATAGTGTAGACCAAGTGAAACACCGCTGCGTTAGCTCACAATTTTAATTTGTTACATAAACTGACCATTTTGAGTATAAATTCAGCACTTGCGGGTAGTTCGGTAGAATGACATATCCTCATTCATTTATATCTCCAGGACTCGCGTGTGGCGCTGATATATTTCACTCATTAGCAATCACGCCCTGCTTCCTAACAGTCATGTTAAAAAACATCAATGTATTTACTCATCCATAAACATTATTTCCTCATAAACATTATAGAAGGTGTGCGCATGACGTCACCGTCGACCGAGTGAATGCGGTCACGCCCACTAAGTGGCAAAAAGACTGAGCGGCAGCATTTGTTTTCAGCGTGAATGCCGTGAAAAACACACAAAACACATCTAAAACGGGAAAGTGCTTTGCAATCGACTGTACAACTAGATTTGACCAGAAATCTGAGGTACTGTATATTTTTACAGACTGCAAAAAGCTACAGAACAGATATTCTGCATAATTAGATGTTTTTAAATAAACACTGACAAAGTTTTAAGGCTGGACGATATGATGATATACAGTATAACATTAAAGGGTACCTATCATGGAATTTTGAAAATTACCTTTCATGTAGTGTGTAACATAGATCTAAGTGAACAAAAACATCCTGCAAAGTTTTAAATATGAAAGTTCACCGTATACAAAGTTATTGTCTCTCAAAAGTAAGAGTCGTCTCTGAGTCGCTGATATGAATCGATAGACAAACGATGCATTTTCTCTAACTTTCGTACGTCACTTGTACAAGTTATTTGAATTCGACACGCCCACTCAGTGCGCGCGCCGAGCAGACAGAGAAACCTGACAACAACATGTCGACGAGACTCTGTTCTGAAGTGCGAATCAAAAGCAAACTTTTTTTTTCACTGCCCATGGACAAGCATGGGAAGAATCAGTGGCTAGAGTTTATATTTACAACTATACCACACAAGTATAGCCACCTTGAGCTGTGTTCGCGTTATTTTAATGAACATCGCTTCACAAACACAAATGCTTTCAAGTGTGGATTCGCGAGTCGGCTGGTATAGGAAGGTTCAATACCAAGTTTATTTAGATCAGCTTCCTCCGACGAATCACAACCTGTAAGTACTATTAATAATTGTTGCTTTTATATGTGTGTGTGTGTGTGTGTGTGTGTGTGTGTGTGTGTGTGTGTGTGTGTGTGTGTGTGTGTGTGTGTGTGTGTGTGTGTGTGTGTGTGTGTGTGCGTGCGTGCGTGCGTGTGTGTGTGAGAGAGTGAGAGTTACGCTCAGCAGCTTCTAGGTCTCCAATGTCATTTTTTTTGTTTTTTGAAATATGTGAAATTATGTGAAGCGTATTGTAGTACTGCAGTGCTTTATCAATATGTTTAAGCTTCGGGCTAACGCAAAATATAACTGACTGCATCATCTGACCAATCACCGCCGATTAGCGTCACGCAAAGGAGGGGTTTGGACAAATGAGTCGTCAAACGAATCATTAGGGAGTCGGTGAGCAAATCAGGTGTGCAAATCAAAAGTGTTTTTTGTCATTGCATGCATGTAAAACTGTTGTTGGGGACTCCCAGAACATTATTAGGAACATTTTAAATGCCATAATAGGTACCCTTTAATGTAAGTGATCACTCGCATCTATATTGTATTTATAAAACGTTTACAGGCAAATTTTCTTCATTTATTTCCCCGGCGTCGAAAGCAGGCACATATAAATGTCAGGAAACACGATTCCTGGCTTTATGTCAATATCCATGGATCACTGGATCTTTGATAAGTTGTAAGGAACACTATATCGAGTCCAACTTTAAGTTTAAACTGATAATAGTTTGTTTTACTCGCGTTTTCGCAGTTTCCCTTATTAACTCCAGCCACGCAGCAGCTCTTTTGCCACTCAGTCCGGCTGAGGGGGGCGTGTTCCGGCGGGAAAGTGGCGTTAATGCATTCCCTCTATTAGATCCGTCAGCATGACGACAAGTTCCATTCCGTTTATTCACTGTGTCATCAATCGACTCCTTTGTTATTGTAAGAGGTTAGCGAAACCTAGCAGCAAAAAATAAATAAATATATATATTGTAGCTTTAAATATTCTTAAATCAAGATGCATTTTCTAGACAAGTAAAATGACATAAGATATCATGTCATGTTTTCAGAAGAAAAAAATCTAAATTAAGTACTTAATTTAGCATTTATCTTAATTTAGCTTAAAACAAGCTAAATTATCATTCACAAATGTGAGTATAATTACTGACAATTTTCATTTTTGGGTGAACTAACCCTTTAATAAAGCACAGTTAAATGATAATATGATAATATATGATATCATGCATGTTTTCTATCAGCTGTTTAGAATCAGAACTCGTAATTTGCTAATGAATCACTATTGATCTATTCGGTCAAACGAGTTTGCATAAAGTTCTGAAAAAGTTTGTGATTCAGTTTGATTAATTTAGATAGTTCACTCACACACTGAATCGTTTGCAGTGGTTTTTCACACCGTAAAGAGAAACTTTATAAGACAGGATAGCGTGATATACAGTATGAAACAATACTCATAAATGGTTTCTATCTTCCGTGTAAAGCAATAAAACTGTTGTTTATTGCACTGTGCAGCTTGTGAATGAGCAACACACTCTGCTGCAGATGAAGACAATATATATTCATATATCCAAAACAGTATTAAAGAGAATCAAAATATGGGTAGGCTACACTTTTTGATGGGGGTCCCAGTCCTGATGAAAGGCCAAAAAGGGCAAACCACCTCCTCAAGAGTGCAAACTCACATTCAGATCTTATCCTACTCTGGTATGAAACATATTATTCTCAATCTAATAAATTCCCAATGGCTAGAATAAGTAAAATACGCTAAAAATGTGTCATATTTTAAATGTAAAAGGGTTTGTTTATGCTCATTCATGCATGTTGATGTTAATCTAACACTGAGGATATATCTATGGTTTTACCTGCGGTTACTGTGCAAATATAGCAGTTGTTTACTGTGGTTTTTTACTGTTACATTTTTAGAAGAGAGAGTGTTGATAGTGATGGGATTATGGTTATTGTGGTTTGGGTAAATACAGTAGTTGGCCTTATTTTACTTTACCCAAACTTTCATTTGTGTTCCTGATACTGGTATTCACATCTTCTCATTTTCTGCACAGCCAGCCAGTATCACACCAAGTTTTATTCAATCTGATGACAGAAAGTTTCAAATCCCTATTGTGCCCTTTCAATTTGTAATAAGTGCTAGGTATAGGTTCCTTTCATCCTCTTCTGCTGTACATGCCATGTTTCCCTCTGATTTTCCAGGTCATACAAAAGCTTTGCAGTAGAGGGAATACGAAATATAGGTGGAGCATTTGCAAAAAACTGTAGATAAGACCTTCAAATAACAGTGTTCTTGGATTACATTAATATTTTTCATTTACAGTGCTGCGTTATTCAAAGAGATTCAAACTGAGATTATTTTAGTGTAGCTTATATGAAACCTGAAATATGGTGCTTACTTAAAGTTTAAAAGGGTGCATCTTGAATGTTTTTTTTTTCTTCAGGGACAAAATATTGCATTGGACTTCAAATGAGTAAATGTATTTTATTTTTTGCACTTCAAACAAATCTCTCCTTGCTATCCGAAGTTATCTGAGACCCACCATGAGAGCCAGAACTACGTCTTTCTCTGTCACATTCAACCCTAAAAATAAGATGTGTGGAGCTTAAGAAGTCTGGGGCTGAGTTGCCCGAAACCTTCTTAATGCTATGTCGTTCTTAAGTTACACCTTAAGCTGTACTTAATCGTTAATACGTGTTTCCCGAAATGCTCTTAGTTAATACCTTGTGTATACCTTCTGTAAGACATACGTTCGGAAGGTTGGTCTGGACCACTCTTTACCTTATCACTGGGTCATATAATGGTACATGCACTTTTACAAGTTGATTGTACTGAAATGTGTGTTGGCAGTGCCTGTACACAGCCATCATATAATGATAAAAATCCATCCAGTGTTTTTGTTTTAATCTCCTTATATGTTTTCCCCTGCCTCAAATTGAGCCGTGCGCCCGGACCGGTGTTTTGCCGAAAAGTACGCTGGAGCATAGTCTATGAGCAGAATGGAGTCTATGCGAAGTGGTGTTCTGTTCTTGGGTGCAATAAGGAACACAGCAGTCATTTTAAAGTTCCGACAATTCGAACCGCTGAAGACGCAGTGGCTGAGTGTATCATTTTATTAACCTTTATATTAATATTTATATTAATCTTTGCAAATCGCTAGCTTCACGATGAATGCGGCTAAGGTTTACACTCAGGGTACATTACGCCATGTTTTGTACGACGTTCTCAATATAATTCATAATCCCACGTTTATAATGAACAACGCTTTATGGTTATTGTGTTATTTTGTTACAAATGTGTACACACAGAACAGAGGGGCGGAGTCAGCAAAGCTCATTATCATTTAAAGGCACGTGCACTTAAACGGTTTTCTTACAATACTAATGAGAATTTTTAAATAAAGTATATTACAAACTTTTAATTTAGACCCTAAAGATTCATATTGGCTGTACAAAAATGGCATTATATGACCCCTTTAAAGGTCTATATGAATATAATTCTGAAGTTTTAATACACCCACACAGTGTTCAATTAGGCTAATTCAAGTGTTTTCATGCAAAGAATAAAATTGTCATTACACTGATTGTTGTTAGAATTTTAATTATATTATTATATATAATAACATTTTATAAATTTATTTTAATTAAAGAGCGCTTTTAAAGGCCAGTGAAAGCATAGGCTACTGTCAGTTAAGTCCTATTCGGACGCTAATATTGTTTATCATGGGCTCGTACGGTATTTTAAACATTTACAGGGGTAAGTCGGTTATTTTAGTGCTTTCCGAAGCCATAATATCAGTGTTTTTTCTCACCCAACCCATGTAAAAATCTCTGTCCAAATTAGTACCTACTGATTTTTGACAAACAGGTCGTGTGGTAATTTAATTGCCGTCTGAATCCACATCTCTGAGTTTACAAGAAGAGATTCAAAATTCACTGTTTAAATCCTTTTTGATCACTGCCGAGCACCGTAGCTACGTGACGTACACTTTTATTACTGAAATGCTTGAAAATTTACAAGAACAATATTCCATCGTAGCTCACCTCACCTCAGCGAACAAAAATGGGAAAGAGAAGAAAGCACATAAAAAATTTAAATGGTTATTATGGCAGCAATATATGATACACTTTTAAAATATGTAGGCAAGGCTATTATAGGCTGTTATAGTTTGGATTATTTTTTATAATATCCCATGAGTCCTAGTAAATGCAATTTCAACTATTTCTGAAGTGCTTCTTTTATAAAGAACAGCGCTTGTTCACATAAACAGCCCCTGCACGAGAGAATAATTGATTCTCGAGTCATCGATATCAACAGATTCAGCACCATCGCCACGGACAGCACCCGGTAACGTCGCACGTAAGAAGGTATATCTTAAGCAGCTTTCTAAGATATAGTTCGGGGAACACCCTAGAAATGGTATACCTTCAGTAAAGTTATACCTTAAGAGTCTTCGTAGCGCACTAAGAGGACAACGTTAAACTCAGCCCTGAAAGGCAACGTGTGAATCATTTTCTGAGTATAATGTGGACTCCAGCTGTTTAATGGAGCAGTTCAGTTTAATTGTCTTGACTTGGAGCCATATTGCATTGAGTGTTGCCAATGTGACCAATGTGTACTGTAGGTATCAACACAAATGAGAATCAAAATCCTGTTTCTCAGCAGGAAGTACTTTTCACTGGAAACATGACAGTGTTACTTGTAGGGGAATTTGCCATAACATTACATGCACATTTCATAAAAACTGCGTAGTGTAGTGCTAAATATGCAACAGGAGGGCTTCAGAACATTTATGTCCATGCATTCGGTAGATGTTTTTATCCAGGGAAACTTACAGCACATTCAAGATATAAATTTTAATCAGTTCATGCATTCCCAAATAATCAAACTCACAATCGTGGCATCACTAATGCTGTGCTCTACTGTTTGAGCTACAGGAGCAATCCCATTTAATGTCTCCATAGAGAGATGATTTTAACCATGTAAACCTGTAGGATAGTCCTATAGTAAGCTCAACGTTGTTTTTAATGATATGCTTCTGTAGAAGCAACATACTCAAAAATATATTATTATACATATATTTGAATATCCTTTTATTAAAATTGCATTTATTTATTCATTCATTCTTTATTCATTCATTATTTCAGTTTTTTTTTTCAAATAGCATACACACAATTTCTGAAACTATAGCTCCATTTCTTGAAACTCTACATCTCTAGCAAAAAATGCAACCTTTGTGTAAAACCGAAAGAACTTGTAGCAAAGTATGTCGTCCAAGAGATGTTACCATTGACTAGGGTGGAATCTCCTGCTTTCAATAAGTTAGTTAGCAAGATCCCTTTGACCAACAATGACAAGGTAAGCTAATGTTTCCATGATGACTAGCTAGAATTTTATATAATCTAGTTCATATAGGTTCTAGGTCACTGGGTCAAAATGTATAGTCAAAATATTATAGCCATCAACAGACCTAAACTGAAAAAAAAATGATTAATTTAATTTACAAAATGTTTTAAAGTGGTTGCAATCAATTTTGTTTTAGCTACATTTAAAATCAAAAATAATGTTGTGTTTAAATAAATGTGTTTATTTAAATTTAGCTAAAATAAATTGATTTTATGAAAAAAGAACATTTTATGAATCATTGATTTTTTTCAATGTATACAGCAGCATAATGTGATTGTATACTCTTGCATCCGATTGGAACAGACAGTGAATTTGCAAACGTGTGATTAAGCATAGCGTGATCATGAACTGGAGTTTTAATATATATTTTAATAATATATGTGTATTTTACTTATTTTTCAGCATGTACTGCCATGCAGAACAACATTGACCAAAGAACTGGATATATATATTTTATAGCAACTTTGTTAAAGCTTTTAAGGAATACCAACAAGTCGAAACTGAGGAGGACGAAGAAGAGGAGGTGGAGGAAGATGATGATGGGAAAGTGGCCTTCACCGACCTCCACAGCGTTCTCACTGGAGGAGACGATGAGGATGCACAGCAAGGACTGTGTGTGCTGCCTGCACATCATAGATGTGCAGCTCACACACTCAACCTCATTGCCAACAATGAGATTCATAAATGGTTGGCATCAAACCCAGAATCCAGGGCTGTTTACCGCAGTTCCACAGCTAAGTGTTCAACACTATGGACCAAAGCTAGCCAGTCCACAGTTGCATCTGAGTGCCTAGAAGAGATCAGTGAAAGGAAGTTGATTGTGCCCTCAGTAACCCGGCCGGTGGAACTCAATTTATGACGCCTATGTTCAGATCATAGAAATGCCACTAACTGACATGAACAATCTATGCACACAGATTCAGATTAAATGTATGAATGACAGGGAATACCAGTTTCTGAAGGAATACTGCTCCATTATGAAGCCTTTCTGTGTTGCACTGGACATCCTACAAGGTGAGGAAACTTTTTTTGGGGACACTTCAACCAACACTTGAAGTTCTAATGGCCAAAACTTTAGCAGTGCAAAATGGCCTTTCACAGATGATCACTGGGTTGCCTGACATAATTGTGGAGCAATTAAAACTCGCTTTGCCACAACAATTAACTCCAAGAATGCCCTACTGGCTGCCATCTCACTGCCCAAATTTAAACTTCGCTGGGTAAAAGAGGAAACCAGAAGAGATCACATCAAGTACCTTCTCACCACTGAGTGCCGCACCCTAACAGTTGAAGAGCCTGCCACCCCAATGCTCCTCAACCCGCTGCAGTCACCTCCCGTGAGGATGACTTCTTTTTTCCTCAATTCTGATCCGGTGATAGAAAGCCTGCATCAGTTTCCAAGAATTAAACAAATTGCACTACGCTATAATGCACCAACACCATCCAGTGCACCAGTAGAAAGAGTTTTCAGTCTTGGGAGTCTGGTCCTCACCCCAAAACACAAACGTCTTGGTGATGAACGCTTTCAGCGCCTTATTCTGATGCGCTTCAACAGATATATCAGTCAAGTTGGTATAATGGAATAAGCTAGCCCCCACCATACCCGGAAGCACAGCTTCAATTTCCCTTTACTTTCATTGTTTCATTGTGTTTAGCTTCATGCTACCTCTGTTTTATGTTAGGCAGGAAACAGAACTTTTTGAATCCAATTTTCCTGTTGTAAATGTCTGACCATTACTGATGTTTCTGATTTTGAACCATATTTGCTGTCAGGCCTTGTGGGCCTTTTTTTCTTGTATAACTTCCCTTATTACTGAACTTTTTTGAGTTTGACTTTAATGCTGTAAGGGCGTGGCCAAGAACAGGCAGGACAGGTGATGAACCAAAGAGAAGATTTATTTCTTCCAAAGAAAAATTAACATACAAGTGCAAATATAATGAAAGTAACTTCCAAAATAAAGACTCAAAATGAAAATAAACTGAAACTAACAAAAATTAAACCGGCAACAAAACAAACAAAAGGGTCAGCAGACCATGATGTTACTATGGCTGGCCAAATTCTGACTCCCATTCACACATTCACTCTTATCATTATACCCCTTAGCCTCTACCAAACAAAAAGAAAAGGTAAATATCAAAATAAACCTTTCCCCGATTAACAACAAATCTTTAACAAAAAAATATACACTATCATACCAAACATAATTTAATCAACTACTTGGAGCACAATACAAAACTACTTCAAACAAACAAAATAGAATTAAACTGGACGAAATGCACAAATGCCTGAGCCATATTTCCTGTTAGGCCTGTAGGCCCAAGCACTTTAATTTCATTTTTGTATTCTCGAAAAGTGTCTAGTCCCATTGTTTCATAGAGCCAATTGCAAACTGTCTGGTCATTGTAGCAAGTGGATTTATTTTAACCTGCCTCTATTCAGTAGCACCTCATTGCAGTACACGATATCCGGGGGGCGGAGTCGGATCCAGATTAAGGGTGGGGTTGGGTAGGTTTAGGGTGGGTTTAGGGATAAGGGGTGGAGCTGGGTAGGTTTAGGGGTGGGTTTAGGGATAAGGGGTGGAGCTGGGTAGGTTTAGGTATGTAAGGTGGGAGGAGTCGGATCTAGATCCGACTCCTCCCGTGGATTTCATGTTCTGCAGTGAGGACCATCTCCCTCTATTTGGTAGCCTGTTTTGTTTTAGTCTTTTTAGAGGCATAGGCCTAAGGTTCTCTATTTTTGTTCTGTTTTATCTTTCTAAGCTGTTAGGCTATGTTTAGCCTATATGTTAATTTCTATGGACTAAAATGACAGGCTGAGGGTTGGTCCTCCAATTGCACTTTATACTTGCACAAGCTATGTTCATCATGTGTTGAATTTAAAGAGAATAAAGAACAAATGTGCATCTTGTCATGGCATTAGAGTTTATATACAGTTCTGTTGTGTCTAATATGAATAGACCTAAGCTATTCATTAATATTGCCAGATAATCACTTTACCTCTACCATACTTTTAACAGACTTGGATCATTAGTGATCCTTTCTTGTCTTGAGCCTTCACTTTGCCAATTATATGCTATATTGTTAGTAGCCCGGATAGCCCACAGTCATTTTGGAACATCATATTGCCTTCTACTGGATGTAAAATGCTCTGTATTACATTTTGTCATTTTAGAATTTGAAGGTCTTCCTTGTAGTTATTTTGGTTAAAGTAACTCAAAAGTAATACAGGAGTAATGTAACGCATTACAATTCTGAGACAGTAATATTGTAAAGTAAAGAATTACTTTTAAATAACAGTAACAAGTAATCTATGATGTATTACAGTTTGGAAGTAACTTGCACAACACTGGTGGACAAATACACTGTATGCAGTATGTATCCACAATTGATGAATGTTACAGTTATTAAACTGAACTGAATCAACACTGGCTTATTGGAGCTGCGTTACAGCATAATTTGTTTTGAATTTGTTACTATTGCGAAGCTGTAGTGAAATTATATTGTGGCTTGTATGCATATTCAGTGTTTGTATGTATATATATATGAAGAGTTCAGATGCAAAAGCCTCTAAATGCCATCTGAAATTTTCTTCTAAAATGATAATTTTTATCAAGCTCGTAAATTTAAATTCAGTAATTTCACTTAAATGACAATTAATGGGTAATTTTTCTTGACATTTAAGTGAGATTATTGAACTTAAATATACGAGCTTGATAAAAATTATCATTTTAGAATAACATTTCAGATGGCATTTAGAGGCTTTTGCATCTGAACTCTTCATATATATATATATATATATATATATATATTATATATATATATATATATATAATATATATATATATATATATATATATATATACAAACACTGAATATGCATACAAGCCAAGTCAGAAAGTTAACTGTATTTCTAAAGTATGTATATGTGGCAGTATGAGTTAGTATAATGAACTGGCATTCCTTTGGCCACTCCCCGTGTGAAGCTCCGCCCTATAAATAGCGAGTAACCCTTCTGACGCCCTCTCTTGCTCATTGGTGACAGGAAGTTGTGTTGTGCTTCCTGGCCTCGCTCTCCGTGTGCGGTGCTGTGCAACAGGTAAGGTAGCGGCTTTGCTGTCTCCGTGCGAACATTGTTTCCTGCTGTCTTGGTTACTGGTACTATTTGGTTACTAGCGTTCGTAGATCTCAGAGTTGTCGGATGGACAAGCTTTCATCTCGTCGTTCATTGAACCACTGAACATACTGCATTATTAGTGCCGTGGGCACTCATCGAGCTTTCTCCCTCGGGTATGTCTGAATGATGGGTATGTATCTCAGATGAAGTAGGATTCATTTATATTTTGTTTCTTATTAACTGGGTATTTTTTCTTTGTGTAGCTAACAGGAATGAGGCCAGTTTAGCTGGAGATCATCGCTAGCTACACAGGACCGATTCGCTGGCTGCTGTTTTGCTTTTGCCTTTTTGCCTGGCTATATTGTGCATTTTTCCCTATGTTTAATGTACTGTTTTGTATACACTTCCGTGTTTTGTCTATGCTTTTGTCTGGCATACGTACCGTTTTGCCCGAGCCACTGCCTCGTTTGTGCAAGTAACGTTACTGAGCAGTGTATCAGCGACTGGAGTACAGTAGATCGATGTACGCTCGCCTTGCTATTACGGCCACTGGGTCGTTACGGCTGTCTGGCCAAAATTTATGTATGTGCCATTCGTTTCATGTGGGCTATTGTTTTTAGGATATTTGAATATAGCTTAAGGGGTTGGGGCTTTATATTATTTTGTTGATTTAAGAAGTTGTTTTTTTTTCTGCTTTTTGTGGTGTTTTGATTCCAATTTAAGTTAAAATTGTATTTATATTTCATTTGATTTCTTTTTTTTTTGATTACTGTATTATATATACGATATATATATATTATATATATATTATAATATATAATATTATATATATATATATATATATATATATATATATTATATATATATATAATATATATATATATTTATTTATTTTATAGTTTCTTATAGTTTTCTTTATACTGCCGTTTTATAAGCATTGCTGGTTTTAGCAGTTATTGTTTGTATTTCGTGATAAGTTTATTCTTTGTTTTGATTTTTCTGATTACTGAATTTATAAACATTTACCTATTTTTGTTTATTATTTTGTTGTTGTTTTTCTACTGCCTCTTTAGAGCCATTGTGGGTCCTGGCAGTTATTGTTTATAGTTTGTGATAAGAAAAATATTGATTTTTTTTTTGTACTTTTTTTTATTCTTTTGGTTAGTTTGTTGAAGGAGTGTGCGTGTTTCATTTTCTTTCTTTTTTTTTGTTACAGTAGCTGAGAGCCGGTGGTGGTATTGGTGTCTGGGTGGTAGTGTCCCCGCCTGGAGTGCTGTTGACTTCCCTGTTTGCATTTGTGTTCATTGGGGTGTGTTTGTGTGTTTACTGGGGATTTTTTCCTGGGATCTCTTACTGCCTCTGAGTCCTTTCTCCTCCATCGGTAAGCCTCAGCATTTATAACTTAATTCTTGTGTTTTTTTGTTTGTTTTTTGTTCTCTTCCCCGAGAGATGACTGTTTTATATTGTTTTAAATGATTGAAATAAAAGGTGTTTCTTCAAATTTGAAAGTTGTCTTTGGCTGAATTGTGCACGTACCTGTGTCCTTAATTGTATTAATACCAGTGCAATTGGGTAACTAGTAAAATCATTCCCTGGATGAAATAGTCTATTCTCGTTTCGCTCGCCACACACGCATATACATATATATATATATATATATATATATGCATATACGTATATTATATTATATATTATATTATATAAATTATATATATATATCTCTATCCCCATACTACAATGTACCGGTTTCTTTGATAGTCTACATCATTCATACGCTCTGGACGTATGAGAATGTTGTGGAGCTTTTTATTTATTTATTTTATTCTGTTCTGTACGGCACTTAGATCAGCCTTGGTTGTTTTTAAATGTGCCTTATAAATAAGTATTGTATTGTGTCTGTCCAGAAATGTGAGGCTATGGGCTGTGTTGTATGGTCCAAGTTTGGACAACATGCATAATGGAGATGGCAGCGCACATTGTGATGTTTCCACCACATTGGCCAGGAACATCTATAATTGTTCTGTGGCCAATGATGTTTCTCCCCATTTTTCTGGTCTTTGCTAGGTTGAACCCAGGCTCATCTATAAAGATGAACTCATGTTGGATTGAATGAGCATCCATTTCCAGTTCTCCCTGGAAACAAAGAACAAAAATCAGTCAATATGGTGTTATCCAGTACACTGGGAAACAATGTTGCGTGTAGTGTACTGCAGTCAATATTGTACTTACATCCACATATGCCCATCTGACCTCTTTGTTTCTTTGAGAGTTTCTCTCAAATGGCACCTTATAAAGTTGTTTCATTCTGATTTGGTTTCGCTTTAGAATGCGAGCCAATGTGGACAGACTGACTCGTTGAATGTTGTTGAATATGGTCTTGTCGTGGATGATGTGGCTTTGAATTTCTCGTAATCTGATTTCATTATTTTCCAAAACCAAGTTTACAACGGCAGCATCCTGTAACCGGTGAACATTTGGCCCCTTTATCCACCAGGGTTGCGTCTCTCAGTCCTTTTGAGGAAAAAAAAAAAATAAAAAAAATATAAAAAAAATATATATATATATATATATATATATATATATATATATATATATATATATATATAATATATATCATTACCCCAGTATTCAGTGTCACATTATCCTTTTTAATGTTAGTATATACAGATACACACCTGTGTATATATTTATTTCTGGAGATCGATTGTTTTATTTATTTATTTGCATATTTTGAAAATTAACATGGAAAATAAAGTGTTTAATAGCTAAATTCCTAGTGCATTCCTATTTATCTTCTCTTTCCTTTTTTTTCAAATAATTTGTTGCTTCATAACAAAGTTTGTAATGTTGTGATTCATTCAGAGCTGGTAAGTTTGATTCACAGCTCTTTATTGAAAACTTTTTTAGAAATCCCTATTGAGAAATAAATGGGAAAAACACTTCCAGAACTAAGGGCTCTCAAAAAAACGGATGGCCAGGTCACTGTGCGGCTATATTTCTAGCATTTTACAGTGTGCCCAAGCTTATCTGTCTTGCAACACTATTGCAACTCACATGCATTAGCTCTGTTTCCCTTTAATGGCTTGACACAGAGGCACAACTAGGCTGTATGAGAAAATATGGCTCTTATAATAGGGTCATAACCGAGCCCAGCTTTTTTATTCTCTCTGGTCAAATTAGGCACACTGTGATAGCAGGTTAAAAAAAGACAGGAGGAGAGCGAGAGCATCCCAGACGTCCCTCATGAAATAAAGCGCGTGTGTAATGAGGATGTTGCATATTCATCTCACAGGTTTGTCAATGTAAGCCGGCAGATAAGTTGGCGTTATCGCCATGCAGCAATAGCAACCTGTGTCAAGGTCTTTTTGAGAAGTCATTTATAACCAGGCAAACGCAGCCTCCGCATGCAGTGTTTGCAAGTGGACCAGGTCATGAAACAGGGTAGCCAGCCTGCCTGGTGTTCCCTGCTAATTTGTTTTTTTTTTTACCCACAGAGGATGTGTGTGCCCCTGTATAATATTTGGACAAGTGACATTACAACTTTGTATTACAATCTGACAGACGGAGGGTATGACGCAAACTAATGCAATGATTCGTAAACCAAGCCTTTCTCGATTAGGGAACCAATTGGTTGGTTCAATACAGCACTGACAGATTATTAAGATTATCAAGACTTAATTAAAGTGGGCCTGGGGGGACAGCGCTATAGCATTAGCCAAACAAACAAAATTGACAACTCACAACATACTGAAAGAAAGGTTTTACCATAACGCATTAACCCTCTGGGGACCAAGGGGTTTTTGGGGCCCTTGGGATGTTTTGACATGCACTGACATTTGTGCTTTTTCAGTTATTTATAAACATGTTAATGGCAAAGGTGTAAATTCACTCTATGGGCTCTATTTTAACAATCTAAAACGCAAGTGTCAAGCGCAAAGCGCAAGTAACTTTGTGGGTGGGTCTTGGGCGCTGTTGCTATTTTACTGGCGGGATAAATGACTCTTGCGCCCGACGCAAGTTTAAAAGGGGTTGGTCTGAAGTAGCTTCATTATTCATAGGTGTGGTTTGGGCGTAACGAGAAATAAACCAATCAGAGCGTCATCCAACATACCCTTTAAGAGCTGGTGCGCATGTTGCAAGACGGATTGTTATTATAAGGGCGCATTTACCAGGCGCGCTTCAGAATCTGTTCACAGCCGAGGAGATCGATGTTCTCGTCAGGGCCGTAAAAGAAAGAGAATTGACATTGGGGATGGGACAAACCCACCCAAATCAATAGAAAAAAATATGAGAAAGCTCAACTTAACTGGTAAGTTAAAGAGTAGACTAAGGTTTTTAATGTAGCCTACTTACATTATGGTAAAGGTGAAAAAAATGGGTAAATGTGTAAGCTAGATTTATGCCTATTTTTTCACGTCTTCATGGACACCACAATGATTTCCCTCGTGTGGTAATATATTTCCTTGTTATAATGTATGATTTGCAAAAATAAAAACTGCTGCATCTGTGTTGATGAGAGAATCAAAGTGTATGCGCGTTGTGCACCCGCTACATTATGGCCAAGTATGCGCGCTTAAAATAGCATTATGAACAACGCGCAACGCGCCACTGACTTTAGACTAGGTTTTTTTTTGGTCAGTGGCGGAATTGTTTTCTGGAAGTGCAAAATAGCACTAGGGAATGTTTTTGCCGAAACACGCCTCCTTTTTGAGCCGACCCACCCAGGGTTCATTTCCTAGTTTACCAACGTGCGTCTGTGGAGGGAAAAGCCCGCTTTGCGCGGGTGCAAAATAGGAATGATACATGCGTCGGTGTACAAAGTCATTTGCGCCGGGTGCAAGATATAGCCCTATATAGCACAAACGGGGCTACCATAATATGTGAGCAACATGTATGTACATGTTTATATTTTTGAGAGAATATTATTTATGCATGGTTATTGAAAAAACTAAAAATAAAAGTTTATGAAATAAGGCCACAAAACACATATTGATTATTTCTTCGCAAGACTTTTGAGAATTGTATCACATAGTCTAGAATATTTGCTCCAAAACTATGTGAGAATCATCCTGATTACTCATTCAGATAAGTCAATCAAGTCTTTTAGAATGTGTATGACGTGTTTAGTGTAAGAAAGCTTTATGCGAGGAGGCATGATCTCTCATTAATATGTATGGCATTTCACACCAGAGAAAGACAAAGACCCTCCCATAATGGCCCTATTAGGTGTGCTATCAGGCCATATCATTATGAGGAGCCTTGCACACAGAATGAGGGGATTTAAAAAAGAATGGCTTTTAGATTGTTTGGATTTATTTACAACACAAAATAATCCAAAGATACACAACAAAGGACAAAAAAGCACATTAGTAAACACCATAGACTGTAAAAAAATATGGACGTAGTGTCCGTGACGTCACCCGTAGGTTTCTGAAGAGCGTTTTTGAAGCCTAAAGTGGGCGGGGCCAACCGTCGCCATCTTGGCAGCGCGTCATCTCTCGTCACTCCCGAATAACAGAAAATGGGCAAAGAGGCGGGACATGGGTGGAGCTGAGGTGCTAATGCTATGCTACTGGCCCTATGTACTGGCTTGCACTAAAGTGACAGCTGATTAAATAAGTAAAGCCAACAGTTAAAGTTCATGTTTTTGCCCTTCGATATACTATAATACTTTAAAAGACGTAACTAAAAGTGAGATTGTGTATGGTGATGCATTATTATTCTGCAAAACGTTATTAAAAATATATTATGCAGATGCAGTAACTTACAATATTGCTGAGCTGAGTCTGAGCTTGTGACAGTGATTTATGCGCACATGTCAGTCAGCGCGGCATCGCACGTCAAGTTCACAAAGAGCTTTATTCAGTCAATTTTAAAATATGATTTTGGCCGCCTCACAATTTCTCAAATGTATTAAACCAAAGATATTACCTTAGAAGCTCAAGTAAATGCATTAGAAATCTGCGCTCATTCAAGGGTGCATCTGCATGGACGGACAGAAAGCACTGACACCTGCAGGATTTCATCTGACGGTACTTTTTATTTAACACAAAGTTAATTAAGCATATGCATATTTGTTCCATGAGAGCAACAGTACCTCATAACGAGATTTAAATCTAAACTCCAAAAAGCAACGACATTTTCAGACATCCATTAGTGCATGCAAGGAAAACAACTGGAAACACAGCGCTGGTTGTTCTCTCCATACTCGACGTAATCCAACAGCATGGGCGAAGGTATAATGCGTGTATTAAATTGTATGAAATAATCCCGGAAAAAGCACAAACACGGCAGAGATGGCGAGTACAGCAGCTGCTGGAATTATCTGAGGGCGACGCTAACTAACAGACACCAGACAAACGGCTGTCACTCAGTGGCCACACCCTTAATTATGCAGAACTTTAAGGCTTAATATAATTTAAACGGATGAGTTGTAAAAAAAAATCACCCCCCCACAGTTGTCATGAAGGGCAAAGTTAGCTATATCGACCAAAACAACTTTTGAAACCAGGCTGTAAACATATATTTTGCTGCTGTAAAATTGGGCATTTTAACATGGGGGAGATACAGATTTGACTCACTTCTGCAGCCAGCCTCAAGCGGCCAGTCGATGAATTGCAGTTTAATTCACTTCCGTGTTGGTTTCAAGAGAGAGACGGGGAGGTTGCCGCTTGGTAAACACTGATCTAAAGACAGAGGCTTGAACAGTCACACAACATTGTCCCATTCCTGAAACATAGTACATACCTGTCATTTCCAAGGTGTTTGATTTTTCATTTTACCATGTTCATGTACAGTCTCCTGTGAATGTTGAAGTCAGCAGGACTCATCAGTGGCATCTCGTCCCTGTAAAAAAAAAAATAAACACCTGTGAACATGCTGATATTAAGAGAAACTATATGGCTGCACGATTTTGGCTATGCATTGTAGTTCCCTTTCGAGGGAACTCGACTGCGTCAGATGACACTTTGGGGGAACGCCCCTCAGCGTAGCTGCTCTGAAGGATGAATGAAACTAAGCCAATCTCTGATTGGTGTTGCGTCATGACGTAATGAGTGACGGCATACAAGCGGAAGCTACAAAGGACGCCGGCACACATGAGATGTCAGCTTTTTGCTCTTCAGCAAGCGCTCTGTGTACAAACTGTCTGTCCTATTTGGTGTTGTTTGTCCCTTAAGAATTGTCACAAAGTTGCTCTTCCGCCGTTAAAAACGTTTCGGGACACATCGGTTTCCAGCGAACGCAGGCTGTATTGTCCGCCCCACAGGCTTGCGGCCAGACAGCATTCGCGTTCGCCCATCGAGAATCGTTTTCGGTCCAGCCCTGCCGGAAACCCGCTTCAGGGGGTCAAGAACGAATCCCGATTAATACCCGAAGCCAGGCTCGAGAGCCTGGTTCCTTTGGTAAAATATTTCGAGGCATGGAAAAATCTAGCGAATATTTCTCCGTGGGCCCTGCGCACCATTCAAAATGGGTACAGGCTGCAGTTCGGTTTCCGCCCACCCAGATTCAACGGGGTGGTCTGGACTGTAGTCGACCCAGTGCAGGGTCGGGTATTGGAACAGGAAGTAAACTCCCTGCTGGCAAGGAGGCTATAGAACATATTCCTCCACCGGACAGGGAGTCCGGGTTTTACAGCCGCTACTTCATAGTTCCCAAGAAGGATGGGGGGTTGCGTCCAATAATAGATCTCAGGCATCTGAACCGTTCTCTGAGGAGATTCAGGTTCAAGATGCTCACTATTCCCATCATCGTGAGTCAAATTCAATCCGAGGATTGGTTTGTCACGATAGATGTAAAAGACGCATACTTCCATATATCCATCCTTCCATCTCACAGGAAGTTCCTGAGGTTCGCTTTCGGGGGCGAGGCGTACCAATATCGGGTTATTCCGTTCGGCCTAGCTCTCTCCCCTCGCACATTTACCAAATGTATGGATGCGGCTCTGGCACCGCTGAGGCTCCAGGGCATCAGGGTGCTCAACTATATAGATGACTGGCTGATTTTGGCCCAGTCACAAGAGCTGGGGTTCGGCATCGAGATGTCGTCCTCGCCCACATCCAAAGCCTGGGGTTGAGACTCAACACGAAAAAGAGCGTGTTGACACCAGCCCAGCGAACTATGTTCTTGGGAGTGGTGTGGGACTCGGTCACGATGCGGGCACAACTGTCTCCCGCACGAGTCGAGTCCATTCTGGCCACAGTGTCAGGGATAAAGCTAGGCCAAGCCATCACTGTCAAACATTTTCAGAGAGTGTTAGGGCTCATGGCAGCAGCGTCCAACATTATTCCATTCGGCCTGCTGCACATGAGGGCCCTTCAGTGGTGGTTGAAAACCAAGGGGTTCTCCCCGAGGGGGAACCCGTTCCGCATGATCAGGGTTACGCGCAGATGCCTTCGTTCCCTATCTATGTGGAAAAAAAGCTTGGTTTCTGTCCCACGGTCCAGTGGTGGGAGCGTCATGTCGCCGGAAAACCGTTTCGACAGACGCCTCCCTCACGGGCTGGGGCGCGGTCATGGACGGCCGTTTTACCACAGGCCTATGGCAGGACCATCATTCCTCCTGGCACATAAACTGCCTGGAGATGTTGGCGGTGTTCCGGGCTCTGAGGAGCTTCCTGCCAGACCTCAAGGGCCATCACGTCCTGGTGAGGTCAGACAATATGTCGGTAGTGACCTATATAAACCATCAGGGGGGCCTGAGGTCTCGCCCTCTATCAGACTGGCGCATCAGATCCTCCTGTGGTCCCAAGGGAAACTGTTGTCTCTAAGAGCAACATACATCCCGGGGAGTCAAAATCAGGGAGCAGACATCCTGTCGAGACAGGGGCTGAGGCCCGGGGAATGGAGACTCCACCCCGAGGTGGTGGAGTCAATATGTCAGAGGTTCAGCCCAGTGGAAGTGATCTGTTTGCGTCTCGAGAGACAACTCACTGTCCATTGTGGTTCTCCCTCACTCATCCAGCCCCGCTGGGGTTGGATGCCATGGTGCAGACGTGGCCGAGGCTGCGTCTGTATGCATTTCCCCCGATCGCTCTCCCGGGAGTTCTAGAGAGTTCTAGAGAGGGTCCGTCGCGACGGGATCAGTCTACTGCTGGTAGCCCCGTAGTGGCCGGCCCGAGTATGGTTCTCAGACATTATATTGCTCCTAGACGGCCCTCCGTGGGAGATTCCCCTCAGGAGGGACCCGCTGACACAGGCAGAGGGCTCAATATTTCACCCTCGGCCCGAGTTATGGAAACTGTGGGTCTGGCCCCTGAGGGGGCACAGTACCTAGAGGCCGGCCTATCAGCTGGAGTAGTGGAGACCATACTCAGCTCTAGAGCTCCCTCCACGAGCAAATTGTACGGCTTTAAGTGGAATGTCTTCACCATTTGGTGTAGAGAGCGTGAGGTGGACCCAGTTAACTGCCCAGTGGCTTCAGTGCTGGAGTTCCTCCAAGATCGTTTCTCCACTGGTCTTACCCCGTCCACGCTCAAGGTGTACGTGGCTGCCATTGCGGCTTTCCACGCTCCTCTGAGTGGTGGGCCTCTGGGGAGACACCAGTTGGTCGTACGTTTCCTCCGTGGGGCTTGGAGGTTGAGACCTGCGGCTCGTACCAGGGTTCCCACATGGGACCTGGCAGTGGTTCTCGAAGGGCTGGCTGAGGCCCCCTTCGAACCGCTGGAGTCGGCTGAGGCCAAGAACCTGTCGCTGAAGGTCGCTTTTCTATTGGCCATTACTTCTCTGAGGAGGGTAGGAGATCTCCAGGCGCTCTCCATATCTAAAGAGTGCCTGGACTTTGCTCCAGGCAACATTAAGGCTACCCTTCACCCTAGGCCTGGCTATTTGCCTAAGGTGCCGTCCAGTGCGGCTCGGCCTACGGTTCTGCAGGCTTTTCATCCTCCACCTCACGTGACGGCGGATGAGGAGAGACTTCGTCTGCTCTGCCCTGTCAGAGCTCTAAAAATTTATATTCAGAGGTCCTCTTCATGGCGGAAGTCAGAACTGGATTGTCCAGGCTATTTCTTTGGCCTACCAGGTGCGCAATTTGCCTTCACCTTTGGCCGTGAGGGCTCATTAACCAGAGGCATGGCGTCCTCTAGAGCCCTCCTCTCGGGGGCCCCAATCCAGGAGGTCTGCGATGCAGCAGGATGGGCCACCCCCCACACCTTTATTAGGTTTTACAGTCTGGACATTCCGTCTACACCCGGCTCTCTTGTTCTCTCGTCCTAAGTGTGCCTGTGAGCAGCTTCACACTAGGGCAGGCAGGGCGCGTTGTGGCGTAGTGGGTACTCGTTCCCCCAAAGTGTCATCTGACGCAGTCGAGTTCCCTCGAAAGGGAACGTCCTCGGGTTACGACTGTAACCCTTGTTCCCTGAGAAGGGAACGAGAACTGCGTCCCTTGGCCACGCCTTCCCCTGCCTGGGAGCGCTTGCTTCATCACAGAAGCTGACATCTCATGTGTGCCGGCGTCCTTTGTAGCTTCCGCTTGTATGCCGTCACTCATTACGTCATGACGCAACACCAATCAGAGATTGGCTTAGTTTCATTCATCCTTCAGAGCAGCTACGCTGAGGGGCGTTCCCCCAAAGTGTCATCTGACGCAGTTCTTGTTCCCTTCTCAGGGAACAAGGGTTACAGTCGTAACCCGAGGACGATTTTTCTGGTTAAAATTGCTTTTTAATTACACACACACACACACACACACACACACACACACACACACACACACACACACACACACACACACACTGCTTAGAATAAGTGTAATAACATAATAAATAATAACCCTTCACCATATAGACATGGTTTTATTTCAGTTAGTTAATAATAATAACAATAGCCTAGCATGCGGCCTATAAATCGTTAAAAAGGAACACTTCACTACACTAGAAAAAAATATATGGATACGTTTACTTCAAATGTTTCCATTCGTTACAAACAGAGTATTTAACAGTAAACATGGTTCTAAACATTATAATATTCACCATATTAGAGTAAACACTGATTCTAGCCTAACATAAAGCTGTGTTTTATTAAACATAAAAACATCCTCGTGTCATACATGTGTTACAGTTATGTCTGTCTTGTGTCTGTATTCCTGAGTTTCCCCCCCCCGTCATTGTGTATTTGGTTTAGTCCTGTGTTCCAGTTTTCCCGCTCCTCGTTTGTATTCAGTTCCTTCACCTGTTTACCTGTCATTATCAGTTCATTTGCCCCAGCTGTGCCTTGTTTCCCCATTCTGTTCTATGTGTATTTAAACCCTGTGTTCTCCCTCACTCCTGGTCGGTTATTGTTGATGTTAGGTGCGTTGATGTTAGGTGCGTTTGTATTAGGTGTGTTTGTATCCTCTACCTAGTGATGGGCAGATCGAGGCTTCGTGAAGCAATGAAACAGTTGAACCAAATGGTCCATATTGTTTCGAGGCTTCGAATCAATCCGACACCCGTCTCCACGGTGACACCTAGTGGTCACTTGCATGTGTTGATCTGAAAAAACGAATCGGTTACCTAACGTAACCTCGGTTCTCTCTAGATGAGGGAACGAGTATTGCGTAAGCTAGCTTACGCTACGGGAAAGATTCCATCTTTCTGAGAAATTGAAGCCAAAAATTATCCTATAATTTTGTATCCATTGTCAACGCAGTTCAGCTGCAGCAGACCATGAGAAGGCTAGCTAGCCGCTCATTGGTTCGCTCACGGAGAACTGCTTAAGCCTATGAGGGAGCGCGGATGAACCCGCGACCAATGAGAGTCTGACTCGCTCTCCCTACGTCACCGCCCCCGAAGCGGGCGTGGACGAGGCTATAAATACCCCGAATAGGCTGAATAAAATCTGGTTTTTTCAATTCTGAAGCGAACATCGCCAGTAGCACAAGCACGGCCAGGAACGCAATACTCGTTCCCTCATCTAGAGAGAACCGAGGTTACGTTAGGTAACCGATTCGTTCTCTTACGAGAGGTTCTCTCGTATTGCGTAAGCTAGCTTACGCTACGGGAACCCATTGTCAACGCCGTGCGTGCTAAGCATCCACTATTAGTCCCGCGGGGCATCCCGGGGAACACCGAAAGTGGGAATGAATATATGTATCTGTGACAAACGGCCATCGGAGCGGGCCGGTTATTGTGTAGTACATAAGCACATAAAAGAGAGGGACAGAGCGAACTCGGTCTGTGTGAATTAACCCCCTATAGTGCAGCTCAACCAGAAGAGCTGAAACATACTAGACTGCTAGTAGTTTAGCCTGCAAAGCGGGTACTTCCAGATTGTAAAATCTGACAAAGGTGGAGGGGGAAGCCCATCCCGCTGCCACGCAAATGTCGTGAATGGAAATCCCACTGGACCATGCCCACGATGAGGCCATGCCTCTAGTGGAATGAGCCCTGATGCCCAAAGGGCATGGCAGGTCTTTCGATGCGTATGCTGCTGCAATGGCATCAACAATCCATCTGGGTAGGGACTGTTTCGAGGCGGCCAACCCCCTGGTGCGCCCGCCGAACGAAACAAAAAGCTGCTCGGATCGTCTGATCGGAGCTGTGCGAGTGACATATAATCTCAGAGCCCTGACCGGGCATAGGAGATTAGAATCTGATTCGCTATCGGAAGCAGGCAGAGCCGATAGGGATATAACTTGTGCCCTGAACGGGGTGCCAAACGCCTTGGGAACATAGCCATGCCTAGGTTTGAGAACGACTAATGAGTCATTAGGTCCAAACTCAAGACAGGACGCGCTGGTCGACAGCGCGTGCAGGTCTCCCACCCGTTTTACTGACGCGAGCGCGAGTAAAAAAACGGTCTTTAGCGACAGGTACTTTAGGTCCACGGTGCTTAGCGGTTCGAATGGGGGAGCTTTCATAGCATCAAGAACTATGGAAAGGTCCCAAATCGGCACCGAAGGGGGGCGCGGGGGATTCATCCTTCTAGCTCCCCTGAGGAAGCGGACTACCAGCCCGTCTTTGCCCAGTGACTGGCCGCGTCGGGGTTCAGCAAACGCCGCGACGGCTGCCACATATACCTTAAGAGTGGACGGGGATCTGCCCTTGTCCAGCATCTCTTGGAGAAAATTTAGTAAGGAGGGAACCTCGCATAACCGCGGGTCCAGACCCCTATCTGTGCACCACTTCGAGAACACAGACCATTTTGACGCATAGAGCCTTCTGGTAGAAGCCGCTCTAGCCTGTATGATCGTGTTTAACATTCCCTCTGGCAAAGCAACGGGTAGTTGTTGATCACCCACGCGTGAAGCGCCCAGCGCTCTGGGTGGGGATGCCAGATCGAGCCGCGAGCTTGGGAGAGGAGATCTGCTCTGACTGGAATGGACCACGGCGCTGTCTGTGACAGCTGCGTGAGCTCCGGAAACCAAGTCTGACCCTCCCAGTGCGGGGCTATGAGGAGCACCGAGTGCTGCACTTCTCTGATTCTCTGAAGCACCTGTGGTAACAGAGAGACCGGAGGGAAGGCATAAAGCGGGCGGCTGGGCCAGGTTTGGGCTAGCGCGTCCTCGCTCCTTGAGAAAAATATTGGGCAGTG
The DNA here is from genome assembly GCA_036326025.1 of Chrosomus eos. NCBI lineage: Eukaryota > Metazoa > Chordata > Actinopteri > Cypriniformes > Leuciscidae > Chrosomus > Chrosomus eos. The sequence continues at coordinate 31,704,045 of CM070835.1, forward strand.
GGTGTACTCCGCCGAGGCAAAGAGGTCCACCTCTGCTCTGCCGAATAGACGCCACAGTTTCTGGACTGTAAGAGGATGCAGGGACCATTCCCCGGGGGAATGGGGTTCCTGGACAGGCTGTCTGGACCGTCGTTCAGATGTCCCGGCACGTGCGTCGCCCTGAGCGAGAGCAGGCGACACTGAGACCAAACTAAGATGCGTTCTGTCAGCTGGAAAAGATTCCTGGATCTGACTCCGCCCCGACGGTTTATATAAGAGACCACGGCTATATTGTCCGAACGGATCAGCACGTGGTGGCCCTGAATGCGCGGGAGAAAGCGCATGAGCGCGTTCTCGACCGCCAACCTCTCCAAACAGTTTATGTGTAGGAGGCTCTCTTGAGCTGACCGGGGCCGAAGGCCGGTGAGCCCTCGCAGCCCGCTCCCCAACCCGTGTTGGAGGCGTCTGTCGAGATGACTTTTCGGCGTGAAACTGTCCCCATGGAAACGCCCCGCTGAAACCATTCTACCACTGACCATGGCTGCAGAGCTGTGATACAGGTCTGCGTTACTTTTATCAGCTGGTGGCCCGTGGTCCACGCTCGGTGAGACACACGGCTCCTCAACCAAAGCTGAAGCGGGCGCATGCGCAGTAACCCCAGCTGGAGCACCGCGGAGGCTGAGGCCATACAGCCCAACGCTCTCTGAAATGTTTTCAAAGGCGTGAGTCTGTTCATCTGAAAAGATGCGGCGAAACGCTGCACACGGTGCGCGCGCTGCGTTGACAGACGCGCCGTCATCGTGACCGAGTCCAGCTCTATACCCAAGAAGGAGATAGTCTGACTGGGTTGTAGTACGCTCTTTGTCCAGTTGACAGAGAGGCCCAAAACTTTCAGATGGTCGAGGAGAACTGTACGATGAGACAGTAACTCTCTCTGAGATTGTGCCAAAATCAGCCAGTCGTCCAAGTAGTTCAGTATTCGCAGCCCCTGACTCCGCAGGGGGGCGAGCGCCGTGTCCATGCACTTCGTGAACGTACGGGGTGCTAGGGATAGGCCGAACGGTAGGGCGGTGTATTGATAAACCTGGCCTTCGAGGCGAAACGTAAGAATGGCCTGTGAAGGGGATTTATCTGGATCTGAAAGTATGCATCTTTCAGATCTAGTGATATGAACCAGTCCCCCTGGCGCACGTGCGCGAGGAGTTTTCTGATAGTGAGCATTTTGAACGGTCTCTTCATGAGAACTTTGTTCAGCGATCTGAGGTCTAATATTGGTCTGAGACCGCCGTCTTTCTTGGGGACAAGAAAATAACGGCCGTAAAACCCCGACTCGCTCATAGCCAGAGGCACCCTCTCTATAGCCTTTTTGCACAACAGAATTGCTATCTCTGAACGGAGCAGCGCGTCACTGCTTCTGGGTTCACAGTAGTTTCTAGCCGCGCTCGGAAGCGAGGAGGGCGGCGGCAAAACTGTAAGCGATAGCCTAGCTTTATTGTGTTTAACACCCACTGCTTCCCACGCTTTGAAGCGTGACGCTAGGGGGTGAATGGCTACAAGGTCCCCGTCGCTGCACTTCGCGGGCTGCGTGAGCGCGCTGATAGTGTTTACAACAGCGGGACGTACACTCGGAGGGGAGTTTATGGGCCCTGTAACAGAGTGAACAGAAGTAAGACGCGCACAGGGCTTGTGGGCGCGCTTATACACTCTGAGACTCGAGCGGGCTTGGCCCGCATTATGAGAGTGGACTCTGTGTGAGACAGGGGAACTGGAGTGTCTTTGTGTATGAGTGAACACAGTGTTGTGGGCACATTCTCTACACAAGTTTATGGACCGTGTAACAGAGGTGGGACGCGCGCACGGGTTCGTGGGCGCGCTTATGTACTCTGAAACTCGAGCGGGTTGGGACCGCTTTATGAGAGTGGACCCTGTGTGAGACACGGGAACAGGAGTGTCTTTGTGTATGAGTGAACACAGTGTTGTGGGCACATTTTCTACACAAGAGGCTTTTACTCTCTTTTGAGATTTCTCTGGGACGCCGTAAACACGGCGTTTTGTGTATGAGTGAACACAGTGTTGTGGGCACATTTTCTACACAAGAGGCTTTTACGCTCTTTTTGAGATTTCTCTGGGACGCCATAAACACGGCGTTTTGTGTATGAGTGAACACAGTGTTGTGGGCACATTTTCTACACAAGAGGCTTTTACGCTCTTTTTGAGATTTCTCTGGGACGCCGTAAACACGGCGTTTGTGCTCATGCAAGCGGGAAGGGATACCGGCTTGGTAATGGCGGGGTACACTGCTGTAGTAGCCGCGTGAGCGGGGACTAACAGAGGGCGAAACTTTGACGGCGATCCGGCCGCGGCGGGAGAGCGCCGTCTTTTTCTCAACCACGCTAGGCAGACTTCGAGTAATCAGTTTTCAGCGCGATCCTCTGCCGAGGCCCCCGGGGAGGCGGCGGTCTGTGGCGGCTGTCAGAGCGAGCGAGGGCGGCCGCCCTGGTGTCGCTGAGAAGTCTGACTGTGTTAAGCTAGGCGCTAGGGTGGGGCTCGTGCAGGAGGCTGGTCACGTGAGCGGCCTGCAGAGGAGCTAGCGCGACGAGGCAGAACAAAATTCGCAGGAAATCCTCAATCCGCGACTGAAGGGGGATTTTTTTCCCCCGCTCTCGTCCCATTCACGAAGTAGCTCACTCTGTAGTAGACATGGGGTGCAGAAGCTGCTTGGCCGGCGGCTGAAAGCTTGAAGTCGGACTGCAGGCTTTAGCGGGTAGCACAGGTGATGAGCGCCATCTCGCGGAGGGCGGCATAGACGTGCGGCGACCAGGTCCTCTACAGGGAAAATGGAGATAAAGCCCTTCTCTGCGGCTCCGTCCACAACGCGACGCGGGGTGGAAGAGTCAGAGCGAGTTCTAGCAGAGAGCGGGGCGTTCCAGGACTTCGTGAGTTCTGCGTGCAGATCAGGCAGAAAGGGCGCAGCCCGTTTAGCGGCGGGAGTCGAACGCTGGTGGAAGTAGCTGCGCGGGTCCCGGTTGATTCTCGGGCCGAGGAGGCGTGAGAATCGGACCAATCCTCACCGTCTGAAGCGAGAAGCGAACATGTCTCCTTGGTGTCCGCGGCGTCAACGGAGGCAACAGAGCGGCCACTCGGCGGCAGCTGTATGTCCGGAAGCGGCGGAGATGGAGAGCGGGAGCGAGAGGCTCCGGCGGGATGAACGCTTCCGGCTGGGGGTCCGGCGGCCTCTGAGAGCGGCGTATCTTTCTCCGCGGCGAAGTCAGAGGCGGCACGGACGCATCTTAGTGGCCGAAGTCGAGCCCGCGGGGTCAACAATGGCATAGTTTCGCAGAGCTCGCAGCCGCCACAGCGGGGGCGAGATCGGCGTGCTCCAATCCGAGGCAGAGAGCGCAGAAGAGGTGGCGGTCCCCAGCCTCGAGGGGAGCGCGGCAAAAGCCGCCAGAAAATTTACGAGACATCTTGAAAAAGACGCTCGCTCTTTTAGATACAACAATATATAGGAAGCATTTTAGTATAAAGGATACAATCCGTCGGATGGCGCTAGCTCACAGGACGGCTGAAGGTGGCGAAGACGGCCGGCTTCCTCAGTCTCCCAAACGCTCGCTAGAAGGTGCCTTTTCAAACGACGGCGGCTTCTCTCTCAGGATCAGCAGATGCAGGTGCGTCGCTGAAGGATGAAAAATCAGATTTTATTCAGCCTATTCGGGGTATTTATAGCCTCGTCCACGCCCGCTTCGGGGGCGGTGACGTAGGGAGAGCGAGTCAGACTCTCATTGGTCGCGGGTTCATCCGCGCTCCCTCATAGGCTTAAGCAGTTCTCCGTGAGCGAACCAATGAGCGGCTAGCTAGCCTTCTCATGGTCTGCTGCAGCTGAACTGCGTTGACAATGGATACAAAATTATAGGATAATTTTTGGCTTCAATTTCTCAGAAAGATGGAATCTTTCCCGTAGCGTAAGCTAGCTTACGCAATACGAGAGAACCTCTCGTAAGAGAACCTTGACGAGCCATGAAAATTTGTTGTTTTTTTATTATTGTACTTTTCTAATATGTGAATCTTGTAACCTATATAGGCTCCTCACTGTGCATAATGTTATTTTGGTCCTGCAAGATGAATATTAATAAAATAAATCAAGCCACAATGTCTCACTTTTTTACATTTTTTTATTTAAAAATATAAATTTCTCTGCTGTGGACTGTGTTTGAGAAGGACTTCTCAAATGGCGCATCATGGATGATGTATTGTTGCAGTAGGCGAGCTGCCGATCACAATACACACATCTCACTTTATTTGTTGTTTCTAAATGGAAATGCTCCCACACCACAGATGTATGGCATCTCTTCTGGGGAGCCTCCATTTTATCTATCTATCCAAATCTATCTAGATATGTATCTCTAATCTCTCTATGTATTTAGATATGTATATAAGTTAATATGTATCTATAATCTATCTGTGTATTTAGATATGTATATATAATCTATGTCTCTATAATATTTATATATGTAGCCTATCTTTAATCTATCTATATATGAATCTATCTTTCTAGTAATCTAGCTGTCTATATATATATATATCTACACTACCGTTCAAAAGTTTGGGGTCGGTAAGATTTTTAATGTTTGTAAAAGAAGTCTCTTCTGCTCACCAAAGCTGCATTTATTTGATTAAACATACAAAACAAACCCAGTAATATTGTGAAATATTATTACAATGTAAAACAGCTGTTTTTATGTGAATATATTGTAAAGTGTAATTTATTCATGTGATCAAAGCTGAATTTTTAGCATCATTACTCCAGTGTCACATGATCCTTCAGAAATCATTCTAATATGATTATTTGATGCTCAAGAAACATTTATGATTATTATCAGTTGAAAACAATTGTGCTGCTTCATATTTTTGTGCAAACCGTGATTCATTATTTTTCAGGATTCTATGAAAGTTCAAGAGAAAAGCATTTAATTAAAAAAGTAATATTTTGCATTATTATAAATGTCTTTACTGTCACTTTTGATCAATTTAATGCTTCCTTTCTGAAGAAAAGTATTAATTTCTTTAAAAAAAAAAAAAAATTCGTATTGACCCCAAACTTTTGAACGGTAGTGTATGTATCTATTAATGTGTCACTATATGTAGGCTATAATCTGTGTCTCTAGCCTCAGTCAATGTGTTGTGTAAATTTAAATGTAAGCCTAAATATAACTAAACAAATCGCACTATAAATGTCACTATATCACCAAAAATCCACTATCTCAAAATCAAACTCCTCTCACAAAAACCCACGATGTCAATATGCGTTAATTTCACTTTTATACAGATGTGCGATTAGTGGTCTGTTTCCGACCGTGTAAATCAAACGCTGATTCGGCGGATCACACCTGATGAAACAGTTAGTGAAACACTTCGAGGCTTCGTTTGGCCATAGTCACGTGACATGGGTGTTTTGAATCACGCTTCGAATCAGTGATTCGAAACATCTGCGCTTCGGGATCTCGCAAAGCTTCGGACCGACTGTTTCGCGTCAGCCATCCCTACCTCTACCCGTCTGCTCTTGTTTTTTGTTTCTTGTCTTTGTTTTTGTTTCTTGTCTTGTTTATTGTTTGTATTATTAAGTAAAGTATATTGTTTTTGGAAATCCTGATCTCCTCTTCTTCTCCTGCATACACCAACCGTAACAGAATAACCGACCATTGCAGCAGCATTATGGGCATCTTCCTCTACCCTCAAGATCCCACCGACCTACTCCTCAGCCTCTCCCAGAATCACCGTCCGATTGAGACCTACATCGAGGAATTCCACCACCTCGCCCATCAGGTGTCCTGGAAAGAGGCAGCCCTCAAGCACTCCTTCTGGATGAGTCTGGACGATCCACTCTTTGGGCAATTTCCAGCTACTGCCACCACATGTTCCCTGAGGGAATATATTGACAACATCCTGTGGGTGAGTGGATCGTCCTACACCGTTGATGTAATCCCAGATCTCCCTTCTGTCCCTGTCTCCCCACAGTGTCCAGTGTCTCGTTCTGCCGAGACCGTCATGCCCGCCGTGCCAGTCGGAATTTTGGTAGAGCTGAAAGAGGAAGACTGGCTTATAGACTGGGACACAGAGCTCCCCTGCAGCCCTGCCGAGCCTGATCTCCCCTGCAGCCCTGCCGAGCCTGAGCCCGTCGCCTGCCCGCCAGAGCCTGAGCCCGTCGCCTGCCCGCCAGAGCCTGAGCCCGTCGCCTGCCCGCCAGAGCCTGAGCCCGTCGCCTGCCCGCCAGAGCCTGAGCCCGTCGCCTGCCCGCCAGAGCCTGAGCCCGTCGTCTGCCCGCCAGAGCCTGAGCCCGTCGCCGGCCCGCCAGAGCCGCCTTCTCCGCTGGTCCCGTCCAGCCCTCCCAAACCTGTCACTCTCCCCAAGAAAATTTTGAGGGGGGGATATAGGACCCCACCCTGGCCACCCGAAGGGGCGTCTCCACCCTGGCCAGCCGAAGGGGCGTCTCCACCCTGGCCACCCGAAGGGGCGTCTTCACCCTGGCTACCAGCACGGCCTGCTCCGCCCTGGAGGCTTCCTGTTCCAGGAAAGCTACGCCCTCGTCAGCCTCCAAGGCCCACACCTCCCGCCCCTATTCGATGTTTATACGGCGTGGGGACACGCCTTTTCGAGGAGGGGCGTAATGTTACAGTTATGTCTGTCTTGTGTCTGTATTCCTGAGTTTCCCCCCCCGTCATTGTGTATTTGGTTTAGTCCTGTGTTCCAGTTTTCCCGCTCCTCGTTTGTATTCAGTTCCTTCACCTGTTTACCTGTCATTATCAGTTCATTTGCCCCAGCTGTGCCTTGTTTCCCCATTCTGTTCTATGTGTATTTAAACCCTGTGTTCTCCCTCACTCCTGGTCGGTTATTGTTGATGTTAGGTGCGTTGATGTTAGGTGCGTTTGTATTAGGTGTGTTTGTATCCTCTACCCGTCTGCTCTTGTTTATTGTTTTGATTTATTAAGTAAAGTATATTGTTTTTGGAAATCCTGATCTCCTCTTCTTCTCCTGCATACACCAACCGTGACAACATGTAGGCATGTGCCGGTATCAAATTTTCATGCTGCGATTAATTGATTGAGCTTTTATCACGGTGTACGGTATTATCACGGTATTTTATTTACATAAGAGAAACAGATGGATTGGGGGGGGGGGGGGTCTAAAAAAACAACTTGCATCACAATAGGTGTAATTGTGATTGTCAAAACATTTGATAACTAAACAGAATTTTATTAAGTTTAGTGACAACATGTTACAATGTTTACATGGTACAGTGACTGGTAGGCTACTGTTTGTATTATTGCGTAACACAATTTTCACGATTTCAGTTCAATTCTTGATTTGATTTCTATCTTGATTCAATATTGACTCATTTGGATAAATATTAGGTAGGTTATACAGTAGATAGCCTAGATTTTTCTCAAGAAAAAATATACCTCACATAATTCTGTAAACAAACAGAAAGCCCTATCAGCTGGTATTATTAAAGGTTAAAAAATAACAAATTAAATATAATGCGGTTTTTATTATAATAACAATTATGTAGCCTAATGACATAAGTAAAAATATAATAAATATGTAATATAGTGCACATATTTAGCGAAAAATTCTCTATTTTTTCTAGTCAACAAACGTGCTGGTAATTAATTGGCTTTACTGAGGAAAATGTAACGTTCTGTGACATAATTGTTCACCTGCAGTTTTATTGAATTCTTTCCGTGATTGAAAAACACTGATTGATCTATTATGTATGAGGCATATATACCTTTCGGAAAGTTGAACTATATCTTTAAATAAAAAGTAACAGATCGGTTCACTTGAACTAAGGTGCTACAGTGATCTGTCAAGTCACATTTACAAGCGCCAAAACGGTATTTATTTTCTGCATTTCGTAATAAAATGGACAGAACCTGAGAGCTGAGAATTTTTTTCATATAAAAAGTAACCTGCTCTCTCTAGTCTGTCGGTGTCAGTGTCCTCTTTTTCCCCCGCGATTTTTCTCTGCGTGTGAAAATGGATGTGTGGCGTGAGAGCATGTGAAAAGTGTTGATTGCGTGAGTCTCAAGCTGAATGCTATGAAGTTCTCAATTTCACATCTACATGTTCTCGAGTTTAGCTACTCTTTTACCTTCATAGTTGGCAGCCCTGCTTTTAGAAAGTAGATAAATCGTCGGCAGCGTTCCTCTTTCTGCCATGCTTCTTCTCCATGCGAGGATTGTTTACATTAGACTAGAGCACGCATGCACACAGTGCTTATGTGGGGATTGTTTACATCAGAGTGCGCACGTGTTTTGTGCAGCATATACGCAGTGGGGTTTTTTTTAACCGTTGATGGAAAATAAGCTAATGCGCATTCTAAAAATCTAAATTCGGATCTATTATTTTTCACGGTATTTTGAAGTGCCCATGATAACAATATCGTGCATATTCATTATCGCGATTTATCGCATTACCGAATACCGGTGTCACGATTCTATGTGTTTAGTTCTCTTTTGTGATCTTGTTTTCCCCTGTCTTGTGTGATTTTTGGTTTAGTCCTGTTAGTTTTCCCGCTCCTCGTTTGTGTCCAATTTTCTGCACCTGTTTTCAGTTAATTATCTTGTTTGGTTCAGTGTATTTAAGCCCTGTGTTTTCCCTGAGTGTTTGTCGATCGTCGTCAATGTATGGTTGTGTGTTAACCCTGAATTCCTGGAGTTTTGTTCTTGTTTGATTTTTGGAAGTTTCATTTTGTTAATTAAAACTATTATATTGAAGCTCCCGTGTCCTCGTCTTCAGCTACCTGCACCAACAACCCTGACAGAACGATCGACCTTAAAAATCGAAAAATGGGCCGAAGGAGGAAAAACAAGGAGGTGAGCCCCTTCGAAAACCCAATCCTCTTCCAAGAGGAGCGCTCACTCGAAGAGTATGCGGGGCTCTATTTAGATCTTTATGATGATGTGTCGATGGAGGAAGAGGAACTAACAAGGAGTTTCTGGGGTGGACTGAAAGACCCGCTAGCCCAGATAATTCTGGTGAAGGACCTCAATATGTCCTTTTTGGAGTTTGTGGATCACACACTGTGGGCGTGTGGATCCACATACCTCGTGGAAGATCTCCCACTCCAGCCAGCTCCAAGCCCGCCAGCCCTTGAGCCCATCACCTGCACGCCAACGCCTGAGCCCATCACCTGCACGCTAACGCCAGAGCCCATCGCATGCCCGCCAGAGCCTGAGCCCATCGCCTGCCCGCCAGAGCCTGTACACCGCATCAGCCCTGCCGCCAGATCGGTCTCTGGACTTCCCCGGCTGATATCCTGTATGACTGATCCCCCGCTGATATCAGTGCGATTAGCCAAAAAGATGGCTGCCGAGGCTGGGGTTCACGTCAGCCACATCCAGCCAGAGACCGTCCAGCCAGAGACCGTCCAGCCAGAGGCCGTCCAGCCAGAGGCCGTCCAGCCAGAGGCCGTCCAGCCAGAGGCCGTCAGCAGGGCCGTCCAGCCAGAGGACGTCCAGCAGAGGCCGTCCAGCCAGAGGCCGTTGCCTGCCCGCCAGAGCATGAATCCAGCCCCAAGCTCCCTGATGTGCTGGCCCCGTCCAGTTCCGCGTCCCCTGATGTGCTGGCCCCGTCCAGTTCCGAGTCCCCTGATGTGCTGGCCCCGTCCAGTTCCGAGTCCCCTGATGTGCTGGCCCCGTCCAGTTCCGAGTCCCCTGATGTGCTTGCCCCGTCCAGTTCCGAGTCCCCTGATGTGCTGGCCCCGTCCAGTTCCGAGTCCCCTGATGTGCTGGCCCCGTCCAGTTCCGAGTCCCATGATGCGCCAGAGCCAGAGCCCGTTGACCCAGCGCCAGAGCCAGAGCCCGTTGACCCAGCGCCAGAGCCAGAGCCCGTTGACCCAGCGCCAGAGCCAGAGCCCGTTGACTCAGAGCCAGAGCCCGTTGACTCAGAGCCAGAGCCCGTTGACCCAGCGCCAGAGCCAGAGCCCGTTGACCCAGCGCCAGAGCCAGAGCCCGTTGACCCAGCGCCAGAGCCAGAGCCCGTTGACCCAGCGCCAGAGCCAGAGCCCGTTGACCCAGCGCCAGAGCCAGAGCCCGTTGACCCAGCGCCAGAGCCAGAGCCAGAGCCCGTTGACCCAGCGCCAGAGCCAGAGCCCGTTGACCCAGCGCCAGAGCCAGAGCCCGTTGACCCAACGCCAGAGCCAGAGCCCGTTGACCCAGCGCCAGAGCCCGTTGACCCAGCGCCAGAGCCCGTTGACCCAGCGCCAGAGCCCGTTGACCCAGCGCCAGAGCCCGTTGACCCAGAGCCCGTTGACACAGCGCCAGAGCCCGTTGACCCAGACCCCGTTGACCCAGCGCCCGTTGATGTCAAGTCTGTTTCCGTTCCTGAACCTGTCCTTCTCCCCAAGAAAATTTTGGGGGGGGGCTATACGCCTTCGCCGTGGCCGGCCAAAGATCCATGGAGGCCTGAAAAAATAGCACCGCCGTGGCCACCTGAAGGGTCTTCACCGCCGTGGCCACCTGAAGGGTCTTCACCGCCGTGGCCACCTGAAGGGTCTTCACCGCCACGGCCACCTGAAGGGTCTTCACCGCCGTGGCCACCCGAAGGGTCCTCACCGCCGTGGCCACCCGAAGGGTCCTCACCGCCGTGGCCACCCGAAGGGTCCTCACCGCCGTGGCCACCCGAAGGGTCCTCACCGCCGTGGCCATCCGAAGGGACTGCTCCTCCCTGGCCACGCCCACAGCCTACACCGTCGTGGCCACGCCCACAGCCTGCTCCACCTTGGCCACGCCCACAGCCTGCTCCGCCTCGGTCACGCCCACAGCCTGCACCGTCGTGGCCACGCCCACAGCCTGCACCGTCGTGGCCACACCCACAACCTGCACCGCCGTGGCCACGCCCACAGCCTGCTCCACCCTGGAGGCTTCCTGGACCTGCACCATGCCCTCGTCAGCCTCCAGGGCGCCCACCCTCCCACCCCTTTGGATGTTATACGGCGCGAGGACGCGCCTTCGGGGAGGGGGGAGGTACTGTCACGATTCTATGTGTTTAGTTCTCTTTTGTGATCTTGTTTTCCCGCTCCTCGTTTGTGTCCAATTTTCTGCACCTGTTTTCAGTTAATTATCTTGTTTGGTTCAGTGTATTTAAGCCCTGTGTTTTCCCTGAGTGTTTGTCGATCGTCGTCAATGTATGGTTGTGTGTTAACCCTGAATTCCTGGAGTTTTGTTCTTGTTTGATTTTTGGAAGTTTCATTTTGTTAATTAAAACTATTATATTGAAGCTCCCGTGTCCTCGTCTTCAGCTACCTGCACCAACAACCCTGACAACCGGCACATGTCTACATACATGACATATACATTTCCTGCCTGTCTAGGCTATAGTTCATATTTCAACATGTTTTTGTCAATTTCATACATTTTAGTCTAGAAACAGTTCAACCGGAATGTTAAGTGTATGCAACAATAACACTAACTAATATAATTCATAATACATTTCTTACCTTACATCTTTCTTGTCTTCAAATCGCGTTCTTCTTCTTCTGATGTAACTAAATCCAATGTAAGCTCACTGCGTGTCTTCCGAACTCGACGAAAAGCAGAGGAGAGGAGTGAAGTTTGGTGCTTTGTTTTTGAGGTAATGAGCACGATCTTCTTCTGATGTAACTAAATCCAATGTAAGCTCACTTTGTGTCTTCTAAACTTGACGAAAAGCAGAGGACTGATGAAGTTTGGTGCTTTGTTTTTGAGGTAATGAGCGCGTTCGCATTCCTTCGTGGAGATTTGCATATCAGTCTCTTTTGCGTGCGTGGTCAAATTAAAAATGAGCAAGCGTTTGACAAACTGGAAATCTTGTTAGTTTTATACAAATTACTTAGAGAAAATTTGCTTTCGTTTTGAATCAGATAATTTAAAAGTACCAACTTAAATGATTATAAAGATATACATTTTAGGCCTGGGTGAATAGTATTCGCTGAGTTTTGTTTAAATTTAGAGACGTGCTCAAGAAAAAAAAGTTCAATGAGACGTAGAGGCAGAATGCACACCCTGTTTATTTTCTTTATTTTACAAAAGCACAATATTTTATTTCGATTGTATGTGGGCACATAAAGTAGACATTCAAACAGTTTATTTTCTCATAATTCTTAACTCTGTATGACCAGAAATGATGGGAGTACTTTATGTCTATTTTTCTGCTATGTGAAAAAAATCTGCCAAAACGCACCGGTGCGTTTTTGGTCCCCAGAGGGTTAAATGACAAAGATAAATCTATTTCATCTTTTAGCAGGCGTATAATCTAGATTTAATTAAGGGTGGATTACGGACCGGGCCAATGAGGCCATGCCCCAGGGCTACTGAGTGTCAGGCCATCAAATTCTGTTGTTTTTATTGCCATTTCTTCAAGGAGATTTTGGAGAACCATTTTGGGTACCTCAAACAACCGTTCTGTGAACAGATGTTTTTTCTTAGTGTGAAAAATAGCACTTTCTATGAAGACCATGCTTATAATGAATTATAGCTCCATTTATACTTATTTATTGTAACAGACATCAGATCAGCACGCTCCGCCCTCTCATTCACTCTCCCCGGACATCTGATTCACCGCACTTGCACATCATCAATCACTCTCACTATAAAGAGACACTTCCCCTTCACTTCCTCGTCCTTATGTTACCATACAGACTCTCAACAATTCTTACCTGAATACTTACCACGAAGATCCTATTCCAGTTCTTCTCTGACCGTCATCTCCTGCTGCTTCATCCGCCACCTGTCGTCTACATGCTGTATCCAGCACGCATCTATAACAGAGATATCAAGTTAACCATCGAGCTAAGTTCCACATCCAGCTCTGATTCTTCATATATCTACTCACTGATCATCACTGCAGTTCACATCCGTGCCTCTGTTCAATAAACACTGTTTACATTACTACTCACCTGTCTGCTTCTCTCTTTAACAGTGACAGTTATAAGTATTCCTATTTTATAATGACTCATTACGACCTATATAATACTGAATTTATAAGAACATTTATAGTTACACTTAAATTTTATTATATTTTTATAATTGCATATTTGCATTAGTGTTTCCAATGCACAGGCTCATAATACCATTATACACTGATTTATAAATGATCAAATATAAAATAGTTAGACACTTGTTTGCTGTACCAGTTAGTTCTCAATTATGTCTTTAATGGCTAATGCTTGCATTAGAGGTCATGATTGGTAATTATGATTTGTTAAGATCTATATCTCCTCAGCATGGTATTGCTTATAGCAGTTTGAAATTATACTTTAACAAATATTGTTGCAGTTTTTTTGCCAGTATGTAACATTGAAAAAATATATTTGTTTCAACTGTTTGTATTTATGATTTCTGTTTTTTTTTTCATTATATTATTTCATGAATTATTGTTTTACTTTTACAAGTACAGTAAACAACTTGAAATGAATAATGAGCACATCTTCATGATTTCTTAACATTTGGTCCAATCCATTAATGATGCATTTAAACAGGCAAGTAACTGTATTATCACTCACAATAAGTATTAACACACAACCCATTCTCACTCCCAAGGCGTCAACAACTGAAGCATGGTCAAGCGCCCGAGGCTTCACATAGCAGACGCCGAAGGCGCCCCTTTGCGTTAGATGACGCATTAGGAACTCCATTACTTTCAATGGGAAACCCGTGGCGGCAATAACAGACGCGAATTTTATCCGTAGGAAATAGCGCTGAAGAAGTCTCACTCCGAACACATCGCGATATTTGGCATCAGGACACGTGTGCCAGATGTTGGTAAGTAGTCCTAAATATGCTGCCCAAATAATGTTTGTTATAATGTCTTTTCTGTTTGTCGATATTAATCAGATTAGCTCTCTCATGTTCAGTCACTGCATTATATCTGTCATCTCCACGGACGCTTTGCGTTTCATTGGTTTCTAATTAAAAACACATTACTAAACTAACGTGATTAAACACTGTCTGTCACGTGACGTGCCTAGACCTTCAATCAGTTAACTTACCATGCTTTTACCACAGTATTTGCAGTTTTAATGTGTCATTTGTTGTAAATGCACAGTAACCACAACACTTACCATGCTTTTACCACAGTATTTGCAGTTTTAATGTGTCATACACAGTAACCACAACACTTGCCATGCTTTTACCACAGTATTTGCAGTTTTAATGTCATTTGTTGTAAATGCACTGTAACCACAACACTTACCATGCTTTTACCACAGTATTTACAGTTTTAATGTGTCATTTGTTGTAAATGCACAGTAACCACAACACTTACCATGCTTTTACCACAGTATTTAAAGTTTTAATGTGTCATTTGTTGTAAATGCACAGTAACCACAACCCTTACCATGCTTTTACCACAGTATTTACAGTTTTAATGTGTCATTTGTTGTAAATGCACAGTAACCACAACACTTACCATGCTTTTACCACAGTATTTACAGTTTTAATGTGTCATTTGTTGTAAATGCACTGTAACCACAACACTTACCATGCTTTTACCACAGTATTTGCAGTTTTAATGTGTCATACACAGTAACCACAACACTTACCATGCTTTTACCACAGTATTTACAGTTTTAATGTGTCATTTGTTGTAAATGCACTGTAACCACAACACTTACCATGCTTTTACCACAGTATTTACAGTTTTAATGTGTCATTTGTTGTAAATGCACAGTAACCAAAACACTTACCATGCTTTTACCAGAGTATTTACAGTTTTTAATGTGTCATTTGTTGTAAATGCACAGTAACCACAACACTTACCATGCTTATACCACAGTATTTACAGTTTTAATGTGTCATTTGTTGTAAATGCACAGTAACCACAACACTTACCATGCTTTTACCACAGTATTTACAGTTTTAATGTGTCATTTGTTGTAAATGCACTGTAACCACAACACTTACCATGCTTTTACCACAGTATTTACAGTTTTAATGTGTCATTTGTTGTAAATGCACAGTAACCACAACACTTACCATGCTTTTAACCACAGTATTTGCAGTTTTAATGTGTCATAACACAGTAACCACAACACTTGCCATGCTTTTACCACAGTATTTGCAGTTTTAATATCATTTGTTGTAAATGCACTGTAACCACAACACTTACCATGCTTTTACCACAGTATTTACAGTTTTAATGTGTCATTTGTTGTAAATGCACTGTAACCACAACACTTACCATGCTTTTACCACAGTATTTACAGTTTTAATGTGTCATTTGTTGTAAATGCACTGTAACCACAACACTTACCATGCTTTTACCACAGTATTTACAGTTTTAATGTGTCATTTGTTGTAAATGCACTGTAACCACAACACTTACCATGCTTTTACCACAGTATTTGCAGTTTTAATGTGTCATTTGTTGTAAATGCACAGTAACCACAACACTTACCATGCTTTTGATGACTGATAATTTAAAATCCACAAATTGTAAGGTTAATCTGTAATTTTTCCTTTAAATAATCCTATATATTATACATAACGATATTTTATTTTCTCTTTTTTCAGGTGAAAAGACCAAAAGGGCCTTTCAGACTCAGTCAGCTCATTATTGTTTGAGGAGAAGTAAACAGAGGAGACGAAAAGCTGCAAAGGCAAATATTCACAATGGTATGTATGTGTTGGTTTTAACCCGTAATCATTTTTATCAACCATTTGTTGTTTCTTAAACCTTTTCTTACAAAACCCATAGCCCAATCAGTACAAACATAGTCTCTAAGTCTTAATAATTCACAAGATTTAAGAAGTTCTCAAATTCATACGATGCTCATACATATTTGTATATTCCTACATAATCCTGCGGCTTTTACTCCTACTGCTGTCATTGGCTACTGCCTCAATTCCTCTACATATTTATCGCGATATTTGCAAATCAGTTGCGCCCCTTCTTGTAAAGTAGTCAGAAAGTTTATATTAATTGCATTGTATTATTTAAAATGATTACAAATTGGACCCTGTCTGTTCATGTTCCAATGATACATGATGTCTCTCCTCACCTCATGACCTTCCTCTGTTTGCAAGAGTGGCAAAGCTAATCTGACTTGTCACATGACATCAGATACTCGATTATTTTGTCATGATTAGATCAGTTACACTGCTGATAACTGTCCCGTTTGCATGTAAATCATGTTATTTTTAAACAAATTCATATGATTATTACTTGCTATTAAAGACATGCTTTTAATCATGCCCACATATCAGTAAACTTTTTACATAAATGCATTTAACATTTAATTATGCAACACTCTATACAGAAATAAATCCTACAGTTATATATAATCTTTCTACTTGCATGTAATGTAATAAAATTACCTTCCTTTCTGTCTTGCAGGATTACCTTTTTTTAAGATCTCTACAACATCAAACTCAACAGATCTTTTAAGAGCCGAGCCTCACAAGAGCTCCAGTACTAGCGAGTCACAGCGAATCTTGCCATGATCAGCCCTTCCCAGGTAAAGTTTCTACAATATTTCAATCAGTATTTACTCATCAAATGCTCTCTCCTGAATCGTATGGTAAAATAACTTACTTATAACTGTCTTAATTTATATGTTTTAAAAAGAATAGTAATTGCACATAGAGTAAGTAGAGACTTTTTTTGTTTTACAGCAGAGAAGGAAGACCAGTCCTAATATCAACGCAAGCTAATCGAATAAGTCCTTTGTTTCGGGTGAGGAAGGAACATCCGGTGCCCAAAGACAAAGGTGCGCATGACCATTGGTATGTCTTGTATTGAAACTGTAATATGTAGTACATCATTTGATGTTGACAATTTTACATTGTACAGGTTATCACCTGGTTTTTGACCAAGTGAAGCTCTTGAAACAAGTGACAGAAGAGTATGTTGTCTTGAAGGATATCAAGCATCAGTGGCAAAGGCTCAAAAGAGACCATAACTTTCTAAAATATCTTTTAAAACAGGTTGCTGTTGATATGGGTAAAACAGTTTTTTTCCAGTACTTAGCTTATATTACAGGTGAAACTCAAAAAATTAGAATATCGTGCAAAAGTTCATTTATTTCAGAAAATTCAACTTAAAAGGTTAAACTAATATATTATATAGACTCATTCATTACATGCAAAGTAAGATATTTCAAGCCTTTATTTGTTATAATTTTAATAATTATGGCTTACAGCTATGAACACCTTTTCACAATATTCTAATTTTGACTTTGGGGTTTTCAAAGCTGTAAGCCATAATCATCCAAATTATAACAAATAAAGGCTTGAAATATCTCACTTTGCATGTAATGAGTCTATGTAATATATTAGTTTCACCTTTTAAGTTGAATTACTGAAATAAATTAACTTTTGCACGATACTCTAATTTTTCGAGTTTCACCTGTATGTGCTGCAATTTTATATATATATATATATATATATATATATATATATATATATATATATATATATATATATATTAGGGGTGGAACGGTACATGTATTCGTATCGAACCGAAACGGTACGGGCGTCACGGTTCGGTGCACGAATTTGCACGTAGAATACACGGAGAGAGAGAGAGAGAGAGAGAGAGAGAGAGAGAGAGAGAGAGAGAGAGAGAGAGAGAGAGAGAGAGAGGAGAGAGACACTTCCCCTTCACTTCCTCGTCCTTATGTTACCATACAGACTCATACAGAGAGAGAGAGAGAGAGAGAGAGAGAGAGAGAGAGACGCGATGAACAGTCAGTGTGTGTGTGTGTGGTGTGTGTGTTTGCGTGCGAGAGAGAGAGAGAGAGAGAGAGAGAGAGAGAGAGAGAGAGAGAGACGCGATGAACAGTCAGTGTGTGTGTGTGTGTGTGTGTGTGTGTGTGTGTGTTTGCGTGCGAGAGAGAGAGAGAGAGAGAGAGAGAGAGAGAGAGAGAGAGAGAGAGAGAGAGAGGCAGTGGAAACATTTTTTCATACAGGACATCATTAAAACTGCAAAGTGTTTACTGTTTACTTTTGTGTACACTTGCAATAAAACACAACATTGTGCTTTTGTCACACTCTAAACTCGTGTCAAACTGTAACCTACAAATGTTAACAAAAGTTTTTAAAGGTAGTATTATTTTATACGGAAATCAATTATTTATAATTCAGATGAGAATAAAGTTAGGGTTAACTAAAAATGAAGGAAAACAAATATATTGATCTGAAAGAGCAAATTAATTTTAAATTCATTCAGGTACAATTACCAAACATATCTCAAGGTCTTTTCATCTTTTTAATAATTTAATAAATAAACTAATTATATAAAACTCCTGTCAGTGCACTACAAATAAACTGGTTCTATGCCTTTATTAATAAAACTTATTTAAAAAATACAAGGCTTAAGACATTTATAAAAATGCCTTCTGCATTTTTGTTTTGCTTTTCACTCCATTGTACCGAAATCGTACCGAACCGTGACGTCTGAACCGAGGTATGAACCGAACCGTGACTTATGTGTACCGTTCCACCCCTAATATATATATATATATATATTTATAATACTTCAATGTGTATATAATATAATGTACTGACTGCTGCTTTGCAAATTTAAATAAGGAACACAACAGGCAACTTTGGCCCTTTTGCGTTCTCCTTTTTGAGGCGGAGAGTTTACTTCCAACCATAATTGAGCACACCTGAAATTTTTAACCAAAGTCTTCAGGTTTACTTAAGTTATAGACAATCGGCAGGTGGGTTTGAGTTTGGAGCTAAATCTGCAGGACAGTGGACACTGAGGGCCAGAGTAGCCCATCACTGCTATAACACACAACCAGTGGTGGAAAGAGTACTGAAAAAGCATACTCAAGTAAAAGTACTGTTACTTGTCAAATAATGTAGTGAGAGTAGAGTAAAAGTACCTGTCCTAAATACTACTCAAAGTAGGAGTAAAAAGTAGCCCTTTTAAAAGTACTCAAGAGTAGTGAGTATTGAGTATTATGCTATGAATGTTAGTCCACCTTATACCCTGTAAATTGAAAATGTAGCTTACTCTATCACAGATTCATAAAAAAAAAAGAGAAACAGTAGGCCTATTTCAATATTTCTCCAACAGTTTTATTTTTGTGAGTAAATCGCCATTTAAGAACATGTTACATTAAAATAATATCCACTTCAATAAGTCAACAGAAAGGAGGTTAATGCGTTTATATGCTAAACGAAATTGATGTAAGGGACAAAAATCTAGCAGTGATGATGATAGGTTAGCACTTTGAAGCCCGGTAAACAAACTAAATTAAGTTTTTCGAGCAGATGGCATTGCAAGCTCGTGAAGTGCTAACAGAATACATACCATTTGTGCGTGTATTAGAAAATGTAACATTCTGCAGTTTATTTTTAGTAATTGTTTAGGCAAGTTCATGATTTCTGTCATCATTCAGTAACCAGCAACAATTATAAAGCGTGCGTTTCCTTTACTCTAGTCTGGTTGCTATGCTTCCCCTACCATCCTAGGAAGAAAAATATCGCTCCCCAGATGTAGATCAAAATATGGCTTTGTTTCGCTCGGATATTTAACGGCGTGTACATACACGCGGAATCACTCGGACATAACGGCATAGACATACACGCATACACGCGGATAGCTCAAAATGCGTATAAATAACAAGCCACTTGACTTGAAAGTGGCGTGTATGTTTACGCAAAAGTCATGATGTCATGTTGACAACAGATATAACAGCAACAGCAAGCTGTCGCATGCTGACGCATCCACCACTCTTCCTCCCTCCGGCTCTTCCTCCATGATTAAAATAAATTGGCGCCAGGTGTCTTGAAGTCTGTTGATGCAAAGTTTTCCGCGCGCGATTTGATTTGACGGGAATCACGCATGGAGTCACATGACTTATTATAAAAATAAATAAATATTAATATAAATGTAGCGACGGCAGGTTCAGGGAAAGTAGCGCAGTAAAAGTACCGATACAGCACTTAAAATGTACTCAAGTAAAAGTAAAAGTACACTGTTTTAAAACTACTTAAAAAAGTACAATTCCTAAAAAAAACTACTCAATTACAGTAACGAGAGTATTTGTAATTCGTTACTTTACACCACTGCACACAACATAAGCTGACCTGACTGCCCATTAAACAACTTCATTTGAATTGTTTGTGTTTTTTGTTTTACTTTCAGAGCAGGACTGGAGAACGTCTGACGATGGAATGTTGAGACTTCTTCCTCTGGTTGAGAAAAAGCTACACCACATCAGTGATCACATCTTCTGTTCATCTGTTGTACTGTAGGGTACAACTGAACAAACTGTTTAAATGAGGAAGAAGAACATGAACACGATAGAGACATGTACAGGGAAGAGCAAGAAAGCTGTGATAATGAGTCATTATTTTCCAACACAATATCAAATCTGTTTTCTGTATCATAGGTGACTGAATATGATTCTCTGGCCCTCATTTTGTGGCTTCAGCAGCTGTGAATGGATTAATGTGATGTTAATGTAATTTTGAAGACCCATTTTTATTTATCTTGAATCTCATTTGTCTTTATGCTACTTTATCAACTTTATGCTGTGTCCTCCAATAAAGTATTGTGTAATAAAGTATGGTGAATATTGTGTATTGAAAGTGGTGTTTGGTACAGTACATGTAATATTTTATTTGAGAAATTTTAATTTCTTATGAGTTTAATTCATAATTTAAAAATAAACAGGACATAAACATTTTTGATCTGGTTAATGATATTTGTGACAACAATGCACTAAAAGTTGCACATACTTGCATGTTGTGAGAAGTATGCCAGTTTTCAGTGACATAAAGGGAAGGTGTGTGAATAACAAGAGGCTGCAGAGGGTTATATTACTACAAACAATTCAATCATAATCGAAGATGATCCATGTTGATCATTCTAGTACATCTACTGCATTTAGTATAAAAGCATAGATATTACTGATGTCAGGCATATAAGAAGCAATCAAAGGGGGTGAAAAGGAAATTTTGGGACTGTTTTTTTGTTGTTTTACTGAATGGTGCATTATCCTTGTGTAATAGTAAAGTGTAAATATATAAATTGATTTTTGTTTACTGCCAACACTGGAAATTGGACAATGACAAGTTGTTGCAGGTTCATCCATTATATTTATTGGTGTACATAAAAAAAAAGCAAATACATAGTTATTATTATTGTTATATATTACAGCATTTCTTTAAAATATTTCCATATCAGATGGTCTCACAATACCCATCAAAACCTAATACAAGCATGATGTTAGAATAGAAAAGGGGGGAAAGATAAAATAGTCTGGTATTTAAATGCGACTAAACAAAGTTTGTTGTCCATGATGAGAGAATAGATGTGTGTAGATTGCACTGCCCTTCCACCCTCAGGGGCCCAGCAACGGCCCCCGGAAGAGCAAACAAATATACATTTCAAATGGGTGTAACTCAAAGTCTGGTTAGTGTATCAAAGAGAAAATCGGCAGGACAAATGCTTATCCTAAGCTTACTAAATAATGTTGGGCACAGTTTTCAGACATATATGAAATAATAATAATAATAATAATAATAATTCATTACATTTATATAGCGCTTTTCTGGACACTCAAAGCGCGTTACATAGAAGGGGGGGAATCTCCTCAACCACCACCAATGTGCAGCATCCACCTGGATGATGCGATGGCAGCCATATTGCGCCAGAACGCCCACCACACACTAGCTTACTGGTGGAGAGGAGACAGTGATAAAGCCAATCAGTATATGGGGATGATTAGGAGGCCATGATGGACAGAGGCCAAGGGGCAAATTTGGCCAGGATGCCGGGGTTACACCCCTACTCTTTCGATAGACATCCTGGGATTTTTTATGACCACAGAGAGTCAGGGCCTCGGTTTAACGTCTCATCCGAAGGACGGTGCTCTTTGACAGTATAGTGTCCCCATCACTACACTGGGGTGTTAGGACCCACACAGACCACAGGGATAGCGCCCCCTGCTGGCCTCTCTAACACCTCTTCCAGCAGCAACCTGGATTTCTCAGAAGGTCTCCCATCCAGGTACTAACCAGGCTCAGCCCTGCTTAGCTTCAGTGGGCAACCAGTCTTGGGCTACAGGGTGATATGGCTGCTGAAAAGCTAGCATAAAGGTTTTTTAAAAGTGCTCACAGTACAATATACAATTTCAGCTTGTCCCTCATATATTTCATAAAGGTTTGTACAATGAACAGATTTTGATATCCAGTTGTCCATTAAATATATTATTTATTTAAACATTTATTGTTTCATTGCTAAATGTTTTAAACTACATTACCCACATATCTCTGTCATTCTATCAATGGAACAGGAAACGTGGTGCTGTAGTTCATTGAAATGTGCAGAAATGCTTAGGGTTAGGGTTGGGATCTCGGTAAAGGAGTAATTTCTCACAACATAGAGACATTTTATAGTTAACTTAGTGTATAACTAACGTAATAATAACACCAAAACATACGTTGTAATATGAAGCGCCGTTTTATATGGGTTAAAAGATAGTCCAATCACAGCAAGTTCTACGACAAAGTCACAGCCAATGACAACCCAGCTGAACAGATGCGTCACACTTACTTGCCCATTTATGGTAAATGATGACAGCTCTCTTCTGGTTCCGGTTGCAGGGATAGATTTTAATATTTGGCCTGTTAAATATGTATTCCTTTTAATTAAATAATAAAACTTACTTTTAAGTTACATTACATTCTTTATGCCATTCTCCACCATCTGAACTCTTGGAATTCAAATAAATGTAACAAAAGCATAATGGAATGCACCCAATTTTGAAAGCATATTCCAATATTTAATGTCAAACTGTTTTAAAGACAAATGTAGTGCCAAAACTACTGCACAACTGTATCAATATCAGTTAATTATATAAAAAAATAGCCAGATACAGAGGCAATCTATTACAGTTACACATACAGTAACATAAAAAAAATCGCTATGATGAAGTACTGTAATAATATTTTTTACAAACCAAGAAATGAGATTCAACTTTGTTATGTGAAAATATATTTGTTTCTTCCTCCCTTTAAAGAACAAATAGGCAAAAACTTAAACACAACATTTTACATTCTCAACTTTAGTTTTATATCCTTGTGATTATTGTTCACTTTTATTAAATGAAACTAAATGAAAGCAAAACTTAAAATATTTAATGATTATAAATGTCAGCAAGAAAATGCTTCTATAAAATACATTCACGGGTAAATTGCATTTACTTTAACCAGGCAGTGATATAATGATACCATAGATGTAGTTATGGTGGATATTTACTATAGTAACCACTGTAATAACAGGTTTAATGAAGCTAAATGCAAGACATTAAGTCCATCTAAATGTAAAGGTAGCAAACTCACAGAATAATGTCCAGTTGTCAAGTGTGTCATTTCTGTAATACTCATTCAGCACCAAACAGAATTCCATAAATATTGATTGTTTTCAAAAGGTTTTCTTGAACACCCTCAGTATCTTCAATTGTTCGGACAAACACCTGCTATACACTTGCCAAAATATACATTTGACTATTGCATCATGAAGTCGCTGCATAACTAGAACTAATGGATGGCAATGAATATGTCCTTTACCAAAACTCCTGGTGAGCACTGATGCTTATTTGATAAAGGCATTAGGCAGACATCAAGTACACATCCTACACATGCCCAAACAACACCGCCCAAAGACAGTAATGAAGTGGACACCACCAGGAGGATCAGGAGACAGCGAAGACCAAGGAAGACATGGAGACAGATGTTTCACGAACACCTGAAGAATGTCAGTGTCCCATGGGAAGATGGGGAGAACTTGGCCACAGATCGAATATGCTGGAGGACACTTGTTGCCCAATGTGCCCAGCACAGGACTTGATGATGATGTTGTGAGTTTATCCATAACTGTGGGATATTTTTCTGTAAAGAGGTTGGATAATTAAATGTTAAATGCATTTATAAAATAAGTTTACTGATATGTGGGCATGATTAAAAGTATGTCATTAATAGCAAGCAATAATCATATGAATTTGTTTAAAAATAACGATTTACATGCAAACGGAACAGTTATCAGCAGTGTAACTGATCTGTTATCTGTCAGTATATATATATATATACTGATCTGACAAGTCAGATTAGCTTTTCCACTCTTGCAAACAGAGGAAGGTCATGAGGTGTGGAGAGACATCATGTATCATTGGAACATGAACAGACAGGGTCCAATTTGTAATAATTTTAAATAATACAATGCAATTAATATAAACTTTCTGACAACTTTACAAGAAGGGGCGCAACTGATTTGCAAATATCGCGATAAATATGTAGAGGAATTGAGGCAGTAGCCAATGACAGCAGTAGGAGTAAAAGCCGCAGGATTATGTAGGAATATACAAATATGTATGAGCATCGTATGAATTTGAGAACTTCTTAAATCTTGTGAATTATTAAGACTTAGAGACTATGTTTGTACTGATTGGGCTATGGGTTTTGTAAGAAAAGGTTTAAGAAACAACAAATGGTTGATAAAAATGATTACGGGTTAAAACCAACACATACATACCATTGTGAATATTTGCCTTTGCGGCTTTTCGTCTCCTCTGTTTACTTCTCCTCAAACAATAATGAGCTGACTGAGTCTGAAAGGCCCTTTTGGTCTTTTCACCTGAAAAAAGAGAAAATAAAATATCATTATGTATAATATATAGGATTATTTAAAGGAAAAATTACACATTAATCTTACAATTTGTGGATTTTAAATTATCAGTCATCAAAAGCATGGTAAGTGTTGTGGTTACTGTGCATTTACAACAAATGACACATTAAAACTGCAAATACTGTGGTAAAAGCATGGTAAGTGTTGTGGTTACTGTGCATTTATAACAAATGACACATTAAAACTGTAAATACTGTGGTAAAAGCATGGTAAGTGTTGTGGTTACTGTGCATTTACAACAAATGACACATTAAAACTGTAAATACTGTGGTAAAAGCATGGTAAGTGTTGTGGTTACAGTGCATTTACAACAAATGACACATTAAAACTGTAAATACTGTGGTAAAAGCATGGTAAGTGTTGTGGTTACAGTGCATTTACAACAAATGACACATTAAAACTGTAAATACTGTGGTAAAAGCATGGTAAGTGTTGTGGTTACTGTGCATTTACAACAAATGACACATTAAAACTGCAAATACTGTGGTAAAAGCATGGTAAGTGTTGTGGTTACTGTGCATTTATAACAAATGACACATTAAAACTGTAAATACTGTGGTAAAAGCATGGTAAGTGTTGTGGTTACTGTGCATTTACAACAAATGACACATTAAACTGTAAATACTGTGGTAAAAGCATGGTAAGTGTTGTGGTTACAGTGCATTTACAACAAATGACACATTAAAACTGTAAATACTGTGGTAAAAGCATGGTAAGTGTTGTGGTTACAGTGCATTTACAACAAATGACACATTAAAACTGTAAATACTGTGGTAAAAGCATGGTAAGTGTTGTGGTTACAGTGCATTTACAACAAATGACATTAAAACTGCAAATACTGTGGTAAAAGCATGGCAAGTGTTGTGGTTACTGTGTATGACACATTAAAACTGCAAATACTGTGGTAAAAGCATGGTAAGTGTTGTGGTTACTGTGCATTTACAACAAATGACACATTAAAACTGCAAATACTGTGGTAAAAGCATGGTAAGTGTTTTGGTTACTGTGCATTTACAACAAATGACACATTAAAACTGTAAATACTGTGGTAAAAGCATGGTAAGTGTTGTGGTTACTGTGCATTTACAACATATGACACATTAAAACTGCAAATACTGTGGTAAAAGCATGGTAAGTGTTGTGGTTACAGTGCATTTACAACAAATGACACATTAAAACTGTAAATACTGTGGTAAAAGCATGGTAAGTGTTGTGGTTACAGTGCATTTACAACAAATGACACATTAAACTGTAAATACTGTGGTAAAAGCATGGTAAGTGTTGTGGTTACTGTGCATTTACAACAAATGACACATTAAAACTGTAAATACTGTGGTAAAAGCATGGTAAGTGTTGTGGTTACTGTGCATTTACAACAAATGACACATTAAAACTGTAAATACTGTGGTAAAAGCATGGTAAGTGTTGTGGTTACTGTGCATTTACAACAAATGACACATTAAAACTGTAAATACTGTGGTAAAAGCATGGTAAGTGTTGTGGTTACAGTGCATTTACAACAAATGACATTAAAACTGCAAATACTGTGGTAAAAGCATGGCAAGTGTTGTGGTTACTGTGTATGACACATTAAAACTGCAAATACTGTGGTAAAAGCATGGTAAGTGTTGTGGTTACTGTGCATTTACAACAAATGACACATTAAAACTGCAAATACTGTGGTAAAAGCATGGTAAGTTAACTGATTGAATGTCTAGGCACGTCACGTGACAGACAGTGTTTAATCACGTTAGTTTAGTAATGTGTTTTTAATTAGAAACCAATGAAACGCAAAGCGTCCGTGGAGATGACAGATATAATGCAGTGACTGAACATGAGAGAGCTAATCTGATTAATATCGACAAACAGAAAAGACATTATAACAAACATTATTTGGGCAGCATATTTAGGACTACTTACCAACATCTGGCACACGTGTCCTGATGCCAAATATCGCGATGTGTTCGGAGTGAGACTTCTTCAGCGCTATTTCCTACGGATAAAATTCGCGTCTGTTATTGCCGCCACGGGTTTCTCATTGAAAGTAATGGAGTTCCTAATGCGTCATCTAGAGTGACGCCAAGGGGCGCCTTCGGCGTCTGCTATGTGAAGCCTCGGGCGCTTGACCATGCTTCAGTTGTTGACGCCTTGGGAGTGAGAATGGGTTGTAACACAACATGGCTATGAATAACATGACTATGACATGGCTATGAGTTACTAAAAAGTCATTGCAACTATAATATAATAACATTATAGCAATGCAGGTTGCATCTTTATAAATACTTATAAATCAATGTATAATGGATTATGAGCATGCACATTGAAAAAAACAAATGCATGACTTATAAGTAATTATTAAAAAAATATAAATATAATTGTTCTAATAATGCAGTATAGGTCTTAATGAGCCTTTATAACTGTATTTATAAAATAGTAATACTTATAATTAAGTATAAATTCAGCTATAATTCAGAAGCATGGTCTTCATAAAAAGTGTTACAAAATATTTTAACAAAATATTTCTTAACACTTTACAATAAGGTTTGTTAGTTAACATTAGTTGACTACATTAGTTAATATGAATTAATAATGAACTGCACATATACAGCATTTATTGATCTTTGTTAATGTTAATTTCAACATTTACTAATATTTTATTTAAATCTTGTTAACATTAGTTAATGCACCGTGAACTATCATGAACTAACAATGAACAGCTGTATGTTTATTAACTAACGTTAACAAAGATGAACAAATACAGTAACAAATGTATTGCTCAAGGTTAGTTTCTGTTAGTTAATACACTAATTAATGTAAACTAATGAACCTTATTGTAAAGTGTTACCAAATAAAGTGTTACCAATATTTAAAAAAAAATGTTTAATTCATTATAAAGAAGTTGTGGAAAGTTTCCATGTATCTTAAAAGTTCTTTACGGAACCATAACTGACAGTAAAGAACTTTTACTTTTACGACAGCTCTTAAAAGTACCTGTGAGTGTTGGCAGTTAGTGCAGTCAGATCTAAGCAGATGGCAAATGTGTGCGACGCTAATGATGAAAATTGTTGACGCCAATGATGAAAACACACAACATTTAGTTTTATTCACAAAAGATACAGGTTTAAAGGCTCATGAACCTCACCATTTTTGGCACAGCAATTTTATTTTAGCTCAGCGATTGGATGAAAATCAATAATAGGGCACTTCCTCTCATGAATAATGAAGATAATCTAGTCAAGTGTTATTTTAGTATTATTTAAATACTAGTATAGTTTGAATTAATATATTAAACTAGTTTTTATTTTTACATTTTATGTTTTCATTTCATTTATTAATTGTATTGTGTGTTTTTGTTTTATTAAATTTGTATTGTTATTTTTAAAACATGTCTTTAAAGTTTGTATACTTTTTTATTTATTTTTTTATTTTTATTTTAGTACATCAAGTCAAACTAAATGAAATAGGGAAATTTTGACTGAGGACAAAGAATTGTTATGTATGGTATGTTCGCAACATTTTTATATCTCTTTGTTTTGCATTTGTCTTGTTATTTGAGCATTGCATCTCGTAGGCCTAATTGTGGCAAGAGGAGGCAGTCACTTGCTGGTGCTCTGGGACCACAACTTGGTTTTAATTTGGACAAATGTGCATAAAAAATATCAAGAATGTTTTGTTTGTGTGCCGACTTAATTGTGTTTGCTTTGCTAGTGGTGTTGTATTGTCCCCTCAGGGCCACCAAACACTGCCATTAGAAATCAAGTAACCCTATCAAAACCTCACCTTTTTTATGAATTTTCTTCATTAAACTGTGTAAAAAGGAAGAGCAAATTAAGACTATACCTCTTAAGGCATCTTCGACAGGGAAATCTCCCGAAATTGCAGTACACATAAATATGAGTGAGCCGAGAATAAAAAGCCGAAGGACTTTGAAAAAAAGCATGAAGCAGCGCATCTCAATAACTTATTTTCTCTTTCTTTTCGGAATTTACTGTCATGTTTGGCTGCCAAAGTTGCAGGCAGAATAACAATTGCAGGAGGGCAATTACTGTCAGCAAGGGGATAGATGCTTCGCCGATAAGTTCGGCTGTCACATTTAAAGTGACAGCTATTCAGCTTCTCCTGATAAGTGGCAAACGATATTGTCATCATTAAGTTTTAATGGATATGAGGTTATGCGCTTCCAGCAACATGAACAAGAATAATGCTGAGAGGGGGAAAAAAAAACCCGGCTGGCCACAACACTGCCAAGTCCAAAATTGTTAAATGGACCCTGCGTGCCATATAGCCTTGGCTGAATTTCATCAAAGATGTCCCTGTACAGTTTGTGAGTAGGCTTCACTTAAATTACGGCCAGACATCCATTTTTAATAACGACAGGTTGCGTGCTGTACTCTTCATCATTCTTTCATATCAAAGTACCAGAGAACTGAGAAAAACAGAGTTAGCATGATTTTCTGAGCGTTGCTAAGTTCTGAGAGAAGTTAGATCTCTGTGATGTGCGTGTATAAAAATTGCATGTTGTAGAGATCAGGCTGGCTTGTACTTGTTATAGTTTATCTCAACAAGAGCTTAGTTTGTTCCTTGCCTTGTCTAGTGACAAGTGTCACAGCTCACAACATTCTCAACACCCTCCTTCAATAGATAAGATGAACCATTTCGATGCATATATACAGTCTCATAATCAATGCCTCAGGCACACTTCATTTCCATGTTTTTCCATCTGGAAACCTGCCTCTCCCTCATGTAGCATGGTATATGCAAAATTTAATTTACAAGGCAAATGACATAGACAGAAAAAGCAAGGCATCCATCTTGAAGTTTATGACATTATAAACTTCCAATTAGATTCCAGTTGAATGATGCACATACACTTGATTCATTATTTTTGTATCTAATTATCCCCTATGTCATTAAATGTCTTAAGTGAACTCTTGTATGGTCTGAACAACTTTTGCAATACAAAGATTGATTGGCCTATCCATGGTCCATGGTATGTTCAAAATAGCATACTCCACTAACTCTACTATATTTGTCAAAATGTCAAAATCAGCTTGACCTTCAGCAAGGGAATAGATGTGTGACAATTGAACCTTAAATAATGTCTGCTACAATTTTAACCTTCATTTTCCTATTAGTTGATAATTGTGTTTTATTAAATCAATCACTTAAACAAATAATTTAAATATCTTTAACATTTACTATGACTATATTTAGAATGCATTATAAGGATATTCTTAATGCATTATAACACATGCATAAACAACCTTATAATATGTTGTATCGTCTGATAAATGATCATATCAGCAGTTGTAATACATTATAAAATGTACCTATTTCTGGTTATAACTTTTAATAGACAATGTATTATAACTCTAAATGAAGGGTTAACAAAACGTATTATAGTTAACTAAAACTAAAATAAAAACATAAAAAACAGTTACTTGAAATTGAATCAACTTCAACTGAAATAAATAAAATAAAATAAAAATAAAGTACCTTATACTTACTTTATTCAGCTAGTTGCACCAAGCAAAATGCAACATTTGGTGCAACATTTTCATTCAGTTTAACTTGAAGCACTAAAATCACTAAAACTGACATCAAAATGTACAATATAGAGAGATATTTAAAAACAGAAAAGAAAAATGGCAAAACAAACACAATTACTACAACTTTGACTAAAATTATATCTCATTCGAGCTGGTACGACCAGGAAGCATGATGGCGCCTGTAACTGGCAGAGCCGCGGCTCGTCTCCTGCTGAGTAGATTAGTAATGGTCATTTTTTCAGTGTACGTGATCATTTCATACAGATGGATGCGTCCTGGCTGTATGGACTTACGATCGGGACTCTTTGTTTCTCATCAGAGAGTCGATGGAGGACCTGTTTGATAAATACGACAGGTTCAAACAGGCATTTCCTCCTCCGTTTGCTATCGATCCTGACTCACCTGACTACTTGTTACTATATCGGGCTCCGGGCAGAGTCCGTACGAGATCCAGGAAAAGAGGCGTGCGGTCCGGTGTCCAGGTCAGGCGAAGGCGTGCCGCAGCGCGCGGTGGCTCCGTTGTCTTCGGCCGCCAGGACCGCATTCGGTGCCTGCGCCGGATTCCTCTTTTCGATGTGTGCGGCAGCGTGGCCTCGCCGCCGCCTGCTCGGACTTCAACGGGTTTCCTGGATCCTTCACAGCGCTGGAGTTGTGGTCAGAGGTTTTCGCCGCCAATGTTTACTTCCGTGTTTGTGCCGGCTCTCTCCACATGGACCGGCAGGAGACCATGTGACAGCCGGACGTGCCTGCAACCAATCCCGCAGCACAACAGGACCACTGCCTCCGTGACGTTTTCCAAAATGCATGTTGGCCTGTTGAATGCTCGTTCTATAGCGAATAAATCGCACTCACTAAACGATCTTTTCACAAGAGAAGGCCTGGATATTATGTGTTTGTCAGAGACATGGCAGAGAGAGGAAGAGCTTATTCATTTAAATGAGCTCTGCCCATCTGGTTGCTCTGCTGTTGGGAGGCCCCGCCCATGTCGTCGCGGTGGTGGACTGGCTATTGTGCACAAGGACATCCACAAATGCAATGAAATCTTGCCCCAAAAATTCTCATCCTTTGAATTGCAGATGGTCAAGGTGGGTTTCTCATCCTCTTTCTACTGCATTTTGGTGTACCGTCCTCCTGGCCCTGCTGCTGTCTTTCTTAAGGATTTTATTGACTTTTTATCCTCTATAATTAAATTGGAATCTGTCTTAATCCTTGGGGACTTTAACATTCATGTTGATGACAGCTCATCTCGCCCCGCAATGGAATTTTTAACATTGACTGAAACTTTTAATTTTAAGCAGCATGTATCTGAGCCTACTCACCAAAAAGGCCATATTTTAGACTTAGTTTTTACACTTGGCCTAGATATATTAAATGTATCTGTAAATGATGTATATATGAGCGATCATAGTATTGTTCTGTTTGATCTTCACTTCAGTTCTGACCCAAAGCCTTTAGCAGTGAGGTCCCAGAGACGTGTTATCACTGCAAATACTGCAGATACATTTTCCGATTTGTTTGATCCTGCTCTAGTTATGGACTGCCTTGATGTGGATGATTTCGTCCACTGTTTAAACAATCACTGTGTAAAAATTCTGGATCAGGTGGCCCCTGTTAAATCAAACTTGTCTACTCGGGAAAAAATGTGGCCTTGGATGAATGAAGATATTTTAAATTTTAAGAGACTGTGTCGAAAGACTGAACGCCTGTGGAAATCCACTAGCCTTGAGGTGCACAGGCTTTATCTCAGGGATCTTGTGTTGTCCTATAATGTAACGGTTGAAAAAGCCAGATCTGACTATATCCGTCAATTAGTAACATTAAATAAAAAAATCCTAAAGTGCTGTTTGACACGATCAATACGCTTGTTTGCCCTGCTGCCCCAGTTATCCCTGTTTTTTGTGAAGCTGACAGCAACGCCTTCTTGGGATTTTTCACCAACAAAATCAAAATGATTAAAGATAAAATCCCGTCTCATTCGTGGGGTACCGCTGCTGTCTTTGAACCAGTCTCCAGCATGTGGTCCACTTTTAGGACTGTGACGATTGCTGATATTTCTGAATTGGTGACCAGGATGAAGCCATCTTCCTGTTCATCGGACGTCATTCCGTTTAGGCTATTCCAAAAAGTGTTTGAAGAAATTGGCCCCTGTGTAACCAAAATGGTTAACCTCTCGCTGTCTACTGGTGTTTTTCCAGATGCTTTCAAGCATGCTATAGTGGAGCCGTTA
The DNA here is from genome assembly GCA_036326025.1 of Chrosomus eos. Taxonomy (NCBI): domain Eukaryota; kingdom Metazoa; phylum Chordata; class Actinopteri; order Cypriniformes; family Leuciscidae; genus Chrosomus; species Chrosomus eos. The sequence continues at coordinate 31,736,481 of CM070835.1, forward strand.
CTAAAAAAGGCAGGGTTGGACCCGTCTGATTATAATAGTTTTAGGCCTATTTCTAAGCTCCCGCTTTTGTCCAAGATCATTGAGAAGGTTGTCTGCGAACAGTTAACATTTTTCCTGGACAAAAGTAACATCCATGAGCCATTCCAGTCCGGTTTTCGTAAACATCACTCTACCGAAACGGCTTTACTTAAATTGTCAAATGACATTATGATGTCTGCTGATTCTGGAAAACACACTGTTCTAGTTCTTTTGGATCTGTCCTCAGCCTTTGACACCGTCGACCATCAGGTTTTGCTGAAAAGATTGAGGGATCAAGTAGGGCTGTCAGGGTCAGTTCTGCAGTGGTTCACTTCATATTTATCTGGGCGTAGTTTCAGTGTTACAGCTAATCAAATAAGGTCTGAGTCTGCGGATTTGCCTTGTGGAGTGCCTCAAGGCTCCGTTCTGGGCCCTGTTTAATTTTTGTTGTATTTGATCCCTTTGGAAAGATCATACAAAGGTTCAGTGATGTTTCTTTTCACCTATTCGCTGATGATATCCAACTTTACTGCTGCTTTAAGCCGTCAGAGATCTGTAAGTTAAACTCCTTGCTCCTTTGTCTTGTGGAAATAAAAAAAAATGGCTAAGTGATAACTCTTTACAGCTAAATGCAGACAAAACAGAAACACTGGTTATTGCCACTGAGGATGCAATCCCTGGGATTAAACAACACTTGGGTGATTTAGGCCAGTCTGCAAAGTCTAGTCTTAGAAATTTGGGAGTTATCCTGGACAAAGACATGTCATTAGTGCAGCACTGCAAGCAGCTGACGAGAAACTGCTTCTTTCAATTGAGGAAAATCTCAAAACTCAGAAATATGGTTTCACGAAATGATTTGGAGCTTATCATTCATGCCTTTGTGTCTTCGCGTTTAGACTATTGTAATAGTTTATTCTCATGCCTAAACCAGAAGGAGCTCTCTCGACTGCAATTAGTACAAAACTCTGCAGCCAGAATTCTGACACGTACAAATAGGAGGTCTCACATATCCCCTATCCTAAAAGAACTTCACTGGCTACCAGTGTCTCATAGGATAAATTTTAAAATTTTGGTTTTAGTTTTCAGAGCTTTGCATGGTCAGGCACCCTCCTATATTAGTCAGTCCCTCCAGGATTTCGCGGGCCTTTTTTGTGATTGTTGCGGCCTAAAATGCCTGATGTTGCGGCCGCTTTTCTAAAAAGTTGCGATGAAAGTTGCGATGTTCTTCTGCATTTGTTTGTAGGTTAAAACGGCAAATGTAGCTAGATTTTTACTTAAAGTGCTTATATTATGCTTTTTGGCTTTTCCCTTTATCGTGTTATATATCTATTTTTGTGCATGTTATAGGTTTACTAAGTGAAAAAGCCCAAAGTCCACCCCGAAGGGACTTATTATGTCCCACAGAAAACACTGTTCATCATCTGCTATGTAGTCCAGAATTTACTTCAGAGACAAACGTGCTCACTTTGTAACACACGTTAATGAGAACAAACCCACTAACTAACCTTTAGTAACCTTATAAAAAGGCAAAACAAACGATTTAAATACAGCAAAATCTAACAAACTAAGCTTTTTTTAAACAAGATCTGACAAACTCACAAACATTAAGCAGCATTATGTTGAAAGATGCCAATACTATTAAAGTGCAAAATACAGTTTTCTTAGGAATAGCCACAAAAGTTGAATGGTGGAAAAATCTAAAGTTTAATAATTTAATATAATATAATATAGCCGAATATCCAATAAAGCCGTTCTCGTTTCCTTATTTATTTTTTGTCAGGCAATATAACGAGTAGCTATTTTTTATGTGTAAAATGATCTGAATTTAGAGAGTTCGGGAACTGGGTGAACTAATGCACTGTGATAGTAAGTCCGTCACCGTAGAAACAACACTACTCATTCACGTCTGTCAGTGCCGCCCGCTGCTCCGATCAGCCGTTCACTGAACAGGGACGCAGAGAGAGATGTGACGGCAGGGAGAAAGCAAACCTCGCGCTCGCAGGATTGTGCTGGCAACATTTGGTTACTGAGGTTTGTCCAAAAAGTTGCTAGATTTGTCTCTAGTCGCTATTTTTTGTCACTAAAGGCGCTAAGTTGGCAACACTGGCTGTTATTTTTGTAGCCTAAATGTGAGACGTTGGCAGCCCACATCTGCTGCGTCTTCTGAACAAAACAAGCGAGTTTGCTGACGTATGACGCCGCTTTGCAGGGGACCGCGGCGCGATGATTGGTCAAAGTTGCAGAAAAGTTGCGGTGATTGGTCAAAATTGCAAGGCGCACTGAATTCACGTGGATTTGTTGAAGTTGCGTTAATAGTTGCGATCGCGACATCGCGAAATCCTGGAGGGACTGATTAGTGACCTGATTCAGCGTTATACCCCTATGCGGGCTCTGAGGTCTGTGGATCAGAATCTGCTGGCAGTTCCACGTACTCGCTATCGTACTAGAGGTGACCGATCTTTTCAGGCTGTTGCTCCTAGGTTGTGGAATGACCTCCCTCCGTCTATGCGCTCTATTGAATCTGTTGATGCCTTCAAATGCAGACTAAAGACTCATCTATTTGTTCAGGCTTTTAAATAGCTGCTTGTGGGTTGTTATGATCATGTGCTGTCTATGCTTTTAGTGTGTATTTTATGATATAAATGTTTTGTTGTGAAGCACTTTGTGGCCTTATACCTGTGAAAGGTGCTATATAAATAAAACTTACTTGCTTACTTACTTACTTACTAAAATTAAAATGAAAACAGAAAATGCAAAAGTAAACTAATTCAAAATATGAATAAAAACTGTAATAGTATCTCAATGATACTAAAATAACATATGATTCAGACACAGTAAGCTGTGATGCAGGTTATTTTTACCTTTTTACCCCATAACGTCCTTTCATCCTTTAACCCTAATTCAAGGCAAAAACAAGTGTATTTGCATTTTAAGAATGAGATTTGGTCATATTTGTGCATGTAGATTTCTTTTAATTAAAGTCACCATGAAATCTCAGTTGACAGTTTTTGTCAGTGACTGCGTTTACATGCAGCCAATAACCCATTCAAAACCGGGATATTAGCAATAACCCGGTCATGCACAGCCATGTAAACATCGGCAAAAACCCGAATATGCTCATATCCCGGATTTTAAAAAACTCAGATATGATACCTGGGGTACCCCTTTTCTAACCCAAATTTTTGGTCATGTAAACGCACATCGGCATATCCCATAGTGATTTGTGTTCTGCGCATGTTCTATTCGCAAGGAATCTTGGTCTTTTGAGTAGAGGAACTTCTCGGCGCATACAAAAACCCGCGTGCACGTGTCGTGCAGTATACCGGAAGTAAACATGGCGAGACGCAGCACAGCATACTTCTGGAGCGAGGTCAGTACCAGCACCAAAGCGCAAACAAAGGCGATCGATATCTGCCCCAAACTATTCATTATCCGTGTGCTGCTGCTATTGTTGTTGTCTTTGGATACAGGAAATGACGCATATTACATCTTAAGGTTGTCCGTACGTCCAGACGCTAACCGTGCGTCGCTGTTTACATCGGGATATTGCCAATTGATTTCAAATTCCATGTATACAGGAGTAACTAACGGGTTATTCCTAATGTTTCAAAAACCCAAATAGTGACCTTAACCCGACCATAACCCGAATACTGACTGCATGTAAACGTAGTTGTTGTGTACAACTATGTTGTATATTATTATAAATTATTTTGATGTGCACATCTATAACATCTGAGTTATTATTATTATTAAGGGCGAAACAGCTCGCACGCCCATTGGCTGCCTCGCTGGAAAAGCTGCAGCCTATCGAGTGAAGGCACTGCGTGACGTAATGACGAATGAAGACGCTTCGCGCTCATTTCGTCATGTCCCGCCAGTATAGGCGTGGTCTCGCCCTATAAATACCCCTCGATAGCTGTATTTCTCTGATTTTTCATTCTTCACGCGAAGCTCACGCATCGCGGGATCCAGAGTGAGAAGCCGCGCCGTTGACTTGTAGCCTTCTCAGCGGGACGTGCCATCTTCTGAAGTCGCTGGCCCAGCCGCCTTCAACTGCCGTACCTGCTGCGCTTTCCGGCGTACTATATCCTTTACTCTGCTAACTGTGTGTGTGTGTTTGCTTACGTGACGCAACACCCATTATCTGTTCTAAAAGAGCTGCGTCTTTTTAAAGATGCCTTTCTGTGGCTCGTGCCGCTCCCAGCTCAGTGATGAGGACCGTCACGTCATCTGTGTGTCCTGCCTGGGTCATGAGCACGCGGCGATCGCGCTCGCGGATGGTGGATGCCCGCACTGCGAACTTCTGCCTATGGCGACTCTGCGGACTCGCCTGGCGTCGTTCTCTGAACCCGCGTCCCAGCCTTCTGTGCCTCTGCGGCCTTTTCTTCTGTCACCGGCGCAGGAGATAAAGGATATCTCTCCATTCCTCCTGTCGAGGCGGCGGTCGCGTCGCATCTCTCGCACGGCGCGCGCAGACGACGCTCCCCTCTAAAGCCTGCCGGGTGACTTCATCACTGCACGGGCGTGCTTACACAGCCGCTGGACAGGCTGTCTCATCGCTGCATACTATGGCGATCTTGCAGATCTACCAGGCCGACCTTCTCCTTAAACTGGACGAGGAAGGCCCGGGTGCGGTCAATGTGGCGGATTTACGAGGCGCTACGGACCTTGCTCTACGCGCCGCTAAAGCCGCTGCTCAGGCCATGGGGCGGAATATGGCCTCTCTCACCGTTGCTGAGAGACACCTGTGGTTGACGCTGTCTGAGATGACGGAAGCTGAGCGCTCTGTATTCCTCGACGCGCCCATTTCCCCTGCGGGCCTCTTCGGATCTGCCGTCAAGGATTTCGCGGACAGATTCTCGGAGGAGCAGAAGACTTCGCAGGCCATGAAGCACTTCCTCCCGAAGCGCTCGAGCTCCGCTGCAGGTCGCTCTAAGCAGCCGTCTGCTCGCAGCTCGCAGCCTCGGCCTGCATCGCCCGCAGCCGCCGCTACACAGCGCCGCCAGGCCCGGGATCAGAGACCGCGCTCTCGCTCTGCTGGACGCCGCCCCGCTCAGCGCGGGCCTCGGCCGAAGATTGAGCTCAAGCCCGAGGCCTCGAAGCTTTCCTAGCCACTCTAAGAAAGCGACGGTGTTCGTATCCCGCTGCGGCCGGCTCCCCACCGAAAAGATTCGCTCGTTCAGTTCCTTGCGATGTGACTGTGCCAGTGTATTTAGCAGTGAAGCAGCCGGTGTCTCAGCCCGCTTGCCTGCACAAAAAAGCCGTTTTTATGGCTACCCAGATAAATCCAATAAAGAGTGTATTTTCTGGTATGCCGGCCACGGCCGATGGTGTTATGAGTGTTGTAAGAATGCCCACGCCCCAGTGCCCATTCCCACACCCAGACACAGCCCGCCACGGTGCGAGGCTAGCACACATAAATCTGACTCAGGTCGATTGTGCAAACAATGTAGCGAATGCGCCCATACAATGCCCGCTCATGCTGCATGCCGCGTGTCCCTTGGTTTCTGTAAAAACGAAACCAATACACAATCTATCGGCTCCGGCAGAAAGCGTGCACAGTGCAGTAGATGTGCCCGTAGGTTTGCGCCCACATCCTCCCGCAAGCACGCCGAATCCCACGGGATTCGCCCCGCTCACTCTCGCTGTGCGTCCCGCCGTAGAGATTCTGAGCGCGGCCAGACTGCCCGCTGTGTCCAGCGCGCCCCCCGCCTCGAACACTGTAAACACGGCGTTGTGTTCCCAGGGTACCGGGGCTCTCGAGCCGTTGCCAGGTCACGGCCAGAGCCCGGTCTGCATCCTACCCCTAGCTACTCACGCAGAAGCGTGGTCGAAGCTACCCGGGGTATCAGACTGGGTGCTGAACACTATAAAGAGAGGCTACTCGCTACAATTTGCACGACGTCCACGCCGTTGTACGGCGCCCGTCGAGACTTCGGTGAGAAACGAAGTATCTCATCTACTTCGAGCCGAGATAGCGAAACTACTGAGCAAAGGGGCCATAGAGCCCCTTTCTCAGGCTCAGAGCGAAGGGGGCTTATACAGCAGATATTTTCTGGTACCGAAAAAAGATGGGGGCTTCAGACCCATTCTAGATCTGAGACAGCAGAACAAAGCGCTTGTGAAGCGCCAGTTCAGGATGCTTACGACCAGGAGAATCCTCGCGCAAGTGCGCCAAGGGGACTGGTTTATGTCAATAGATCTGAAAGACGCGTATTTCCAAATACAAATAGCGTCCCATCACAGGCGATTCTTGAGATTCACGTTCGAGGGCCAGGCTTATCAATACACAGTCCTGCCGTTCGGCCTGTCTTTGGCACCCCGTACATTTACGAAGTGCATGGACGCAGCTCTCGCGCCCCTGAGACTTCAGGGCATGCGAGTTATGAACTACTTGGACGATTGGCTGATTCTAGCTCGATCACGGTCAGAGCTCATAGAACATAGGGCCACACTGCTCGAGCATCTCGAGACACTGGGCCTGACGGTCAACTGGGAAAAGAGCCTGCTGTGTCCCAGCCAGAGAATTTCTTTCCTGGGAACAGTGTTAGACTCGCTTTCCATGACGGTGTATATGTACATGACGGTGTACATAAGTATTCAGCGCGTCGCGGAATCCTTCCGCCACGGCTCTATAGTTCCGCTCAGACGGTTTCAGAAAATGCTGGGCCTGATGGCCTCAGCATCCTCTGTACTCCAGCTGGGCCTGCTTCGCATGCGCCCACTGCAGTGGTGGCTGAAAGCACGGGTCCCGCCCCGGGCATGGACCACGGGCCGGTGTCGCCTCAGGGTCGACCAATGGTGCGTTTCGGCTCTGGAACCCTGGAAAGTAATCAGCTGGTATCAGTCTGGTGTGAGTCTGGGGACCGCCTCAAGGGTGAAAGTGGTGTCTACGGACGCCTCCACCACGGGGTGGGGAGCGCTGCTCGAGGGCAGACCGTTGGCTGGCCTATGGTCAGAGCGGGAGAAGCTCCTTCACATAAACTGCTTGGAATTGATAGCATGCGACAAAGCGCTACGGCGCTTCCGTTCCCTGGTGAAGGGCCACCACGTCTTGGTCCGGTCGGACAACAAGTCAGTGGTGGCGTACATAAATCACCAGGGCGGCCTCAGGTCCGCACGCCTTTGCAGGCTGACGGAACCCCTCTTGGTCTGGGCCCAGCGCAACCTCCTTTCTTTGAAAGCGGCGCACGTGCCTGGGCACCTGAATACGGGTCCAGACATGCTGTCCAGAGACAACGTCCTGACAGGAGAATGGTCGCTGCACCCGCAGACGGTCCAGCTACTGTGGGAAACGTTTGGCAGAGCGCAGGTGGACCTGTTCGCGTCCCGCGAGAACGCTCACTGCCCAGTATTCTTCTCGAAGGGCAGGGACGCGCTGGCCCATACTTGGCCCAGCGGTCCCCTGTATGCCTTTCCCCCGGTCTCGCTCCTGCCTCAGGTGTTGGAGCGGATCAGGGAAAATGGATGCCCAGTGCTGCTTGTGGCTCCGCTCTGGACGAACCAGGCTTGGTTTCCGGTCCTGATGCGGATGACCAGCACTGCCCCGTGGCCTGTACCGTTGAGGAGAGATCTCCTCTCTCAGGCGGAGGGCTCGATTTGGCATCCTCACCCGGAACTGTGGTCCCTGCACGCATGGGTCATCAACGGGTACCCGCTAGCCTCCCAGAAGGAGTGCTAAACACGATCGCGCAGGCTAGAGCTCCGTCTACCAGACGGCTCTATGCCTCGAAATGGTCGGTGTTCTCTACTTGGTGTCGAGCCCGTGGCTTTTCACCCGTGGACTGCGGGGTTAAGGAAGTGCTTGCCTTCCTTCAGGAGCTGATGGATAAGGGAAGGACCCCATCCACGCTCAAAGTGTACGTGGCGGCCATAGCAACGTTTGCTAAACCGGTGTCTGGCCAGTCACTGGGGAAAAACGACTTAGTCGTGCGTTTCCTACGAGGAGCTCGGAGATTAAACCCTCCCAGGCCCCCTTCAGTCCCGGCTTGGGACTTTTCCACGGTCTTGGAGGCCATGAAAGGCGCCCCGTTTGAGCCGATCCAGCTGTCGGATATGAAGCACCTGTCCCTTAAGACGGTGTTTCTATTGGCTCTCGCTTCAGGTCTCCTTGCAGGATATCTGTACGGCTGCGGGCTGGGCCTCGCCGTCGACATTTATCAAGTACTATAACCTGGAGGTGCCCGCCTTACAAGCTAAGCTTTTGGCGGTCTGAACTTCGGGCTTATCGGCCGCCAATGCGGCTATGTTGCCCTTACGGGTCGGTACCCCTACGGGACTTTTATGAAGGAGTGATGCTTCTAGCCTCTCCTCCTCTACTCTATGTGAGTTATGGTGATTATGCACTAGATGTGCCCGGGCTTGGCCCCGGACTCTGGTGTTGGATCCCTGTCGCACGCGTTTGCATGGGTCCCATAAGCGTAAGATATCACGCATACGAGAGATACTCGTAAGAGAACGTACTCGGTTACTAACGTAACCTCGGTTCTCTCTAGAGAGGGAACGAGTACTGCGTATCTTGCCGTGCTTGAACTATGCTCTGGTTCGCTTCGGTGTACAAAATCAGAGAAATACAGCTATCGAGGGGTATTTATAGGGCGAGACCACGCCTATACTGGCGGGACATGACGAAATGAGCGCGAAGCGTCTTCATTCGTCATTACGTCACGCAGTGCCTTCACTCGATAGGCTGCAGCTTTTCCAGCGAGGCAGCCAATGGGCGCGCGAGCTGTTTCGCCCTTGTCTGCTTGCTGCTGCAAAAGCGTTTTGCATGATTAAAAAAATTAAGGGTAATTTTTGGCTTCAATATCTCGAGGAAAGAGTGTTTCCCCATAGCGTAAGATATTACGCAGTACTCGTTCCCTCTCTAGAGAGAACCGAGGTTACGTTAGTAACCGAGTACGTTTTCAAGGAAGATGGTACAGATTCAAAATCTAAATTAAATGTATTAAACAGAATCCACTCAGGAACACACAAAAGTGAGAGTCCACGAACAATAAAAAATAAACAGAGAACAGCTCTGGGGACACATTTAACATCCAAATTATTTAGATTTAGTATCTTTACAAATAAAATAATTGATTTTATGCAAGGCATCTGCCATTTCCATCACGTGAAAAGACAGATGCTACACTCGGACACACATTGCATTCCTGTTTGTTGCTTCGCATAAAATTAAATGATTTACAGCACAATAACGATTTTATAGATAAAATAAAATGTACAGTACATAAACCTGCATTTACTGAAGAAATGCACCAATTCGATGGCACTGAGAACTGCTCTCTCCTAAATATGATGCAAAAAGTCAGAGGTAAATAACTCAACCACAGAGTTTGTACGTCTGACCCAGGAGCTGGGTAACACAAAAACTACCCAAACACTGAAAAAAATATCAATCCAAAAAAGAATGGCCTAACAGGCTCAACCCAGCGTCATAGGTTGAATAAAGAACCCAGGTTTTTGTAGAGTGGAGTGTCTTAGGCCTCATACAGAGAAACACACTGGATGCTGGAAGAGCTATAACCCAATCAAACCCATGCCAACAGGTACCTTGGACCAGGTACCTTGTTGCCAAACTCATGACAGCTAAACTCCGAGTCCGAGAAAGAAGCCACTGTAAAGATGTGACAGTTCATCCAACCCAACCCAATGCCAACGAGCCAAGCCAACCTATTCTCAAATCACAGGCTAATAAAACCTGAATCACTTTTATCTTCACAGCCCCAGGCGACAGGTTTGGCAAACGTCTATTAAAATCAAATTAATGGTTTACATGGAAGTGCCTTATCTTAAGCATTTCCATAGCAAAGCAATACTGCAACAAAAAGCACTCATCCAACTGATAAAACATCCAACTTTGCTTTTGAAAGATCTGCAAGTGTGTCCTGTCACTGCTGCTTTAAAGCAGCCCTTTAAATGAGAAACTGCGATTCTATCGCAGGTAATTAAAAATCAGCCAATCTGATTCATCCCAGACAATGCCATTCACTAAATTAAAAAACTAAAAGGGGAACCGTGCTAATATTGTGCACAGACTGGCAGGGCTAAAAGAAGTGCATTAGCTCAAATAAACAAACCCTTTGGCGATTGGAACTCAGTAAAGCACTTCATTTAATAGGAGCTGACGATGGAGTCATGCTTGAGAAGGGAAATGTTAGTAGGTTAGTAAAAAGCCCACACTTAGTCACTGTCCGTTCCAAATTGTTACCAAATTACCTCGTCGGACCTGGAAGGAGTGAAATACTCTGCACAAACGAGCACATCAAAACTTGATCCCCTGTCTAATGTCTCATTTTATGGACTAATTATAGTTTTGTTTTAATAACACTCTCGTCCGGCTTCTCTCAATGTGGGTATCTCCCTGCATCAGAGCATTTTAATAATGGAGAATAGCCTGATTAAAATGTCCCGATTTCCCCATGACATTTTCATGTATTAAGATGGCTTGGGTGTTTAATTTGAAGGGAGTGCCAGAACTGCAGTCGACTCACAGCACTGTTAAATTAAATGCTTGCGGGCGAAACTAAAGCATTGTTCACATTTTCTGTGAGTTCAACAGGTAAATGACAAAGTGGAAGCCTTTCTTTCTTGCACACAAACTCACACACACTTTGTTCTGTTCTGTGAAAATCAAACATCAATCTTGGGAGGTCATCGGCAACCTTGAGGATTCTGGCTTTTGATTCATCGAAGGCTTCAGCTTAAATGCTCCTGAAGGGCGATGCTAATAGAGTAAGGGAGACACCATATATTGTTTTTGTGTCAGAATGTCCGGTTTCTTTACTGAACTCTTTATGTTTTGTCATTTACCGTAAATGCTTTTGGCAATCTGGTCGCTCATCAGTTAAAGTAACATATTTGATTTTGTACATTTAGCTTGACTTTAGCCTGCTTTGTTGCAGGGTCACTGTGCAGGGGATGTGTGTAGAAGTGCATGCCATTTGGCAAAATGTATTCATTTGGAAAGCTTTGCAATAATCAAAAACACTTAGGACAATAAGGGATAATAAGGGATTTCTATTTGTACACTATTTCTATTTGTATTTGATGTCATATTGTACACAATTATACAGTGGTCAGGTTTAATAGGTTTAAATTTCAACTATGTTACTGTACTTAAAGGATTAATTTGGACCTTGAACCGTTTGGGTACCATTGAAGTCCATTATATAGAGAAAAATCCTGGAATGTTTTCATCAAAAAACTTAATTTCTTTTCGACAAGAAAGACATGGACATCTTGGATGACATGGGGGTGAGTAAATTATCAGCAAAAGTTTTTTTTAAAAGTGAACTAATCCTTAAACTACATTTTGTAGGTTAATTTATCAGATTGTTTTTTTTTTTTTTTTGTTGCTTCACAACATTCCAAAGAAAAGTAATATTGTACTTTTGGTTTCACTTCTGTTGACTATAAGTAACGTTGCACATGTCTACTAACTCTCATTAGAGTGTTAGTAGAGTATTATTAGACTGGTAAAATAAAAATTCCATTTTGGTTTATTTTATTTCATAAAATAAAATTCTGCGTCAAAATTTATAGGCAAGACAAGTAGTTTGTTTAGGCATGGTTTGTAGCGAATTACGAACCAGCGCACACATATATTCAAACGCACATAACTATAGAATCAATTCTTAACGCGCATGTAAACGCCATCAGCGTTTATCATAGGTTCGCGTTTAAAGTCTATTTGGAGAGAACGGCGTCGTCTTAGCGGCCCCTAATTTAATAACAAATGATCATTTCGACGGAAATGAATCAATCAAAACTAACTTGAGCTGGAAACAACATATTCAAGAACCGCTATAAAACCAAACCATTCTTTGTTACCTTAAATTATATGTTTGTCTCTGTAAAGCTGCTTTGAAACAATCTACATTGTTACAAGCGTTATATAAATGAGGATGACTTGGTAGGATTAGGGTTAGAATAAGTTGACATGTACTGTAGTTGCAAAGTTATTTATAGTCAGTAGAATGTCTGTTGGAGATATTAAGCAGACAGTCTACTAATACTCTAATGAGAGTTAGTTGACATGTAGTTGCAAAGTTACATAGTCAACAGAATGTTCACCATCAAAATAAAGTGTTACCGTACTTTTTCTCCACTACATTCCATAAACATGTATACCGTTCCTTGTTATTTTGAACTGAAGAAATTGCCACCCCCTCTGTGATGCGATAGGGATGTTCAAATATTGTTTATTCTTTCCAATGAACCCACTGCATTTTTTTCACAAATAACACAGAACATTTGCGAATAGGACTGATCCAATTCCAGCTGTTCTTGAGTCAACAACTCACTGATTCAAGGATCAAAATGAGCCAAGAACAGTGATCTCATCTGCATTTAAGTCCAACTGTGATGTCCTTCCCTCGCTAACTTCCATCCGTACAGTACAGTTTAATGTTTTTATAACCGTTTGCTTATTTGCAATACATATTAAATGTATGCACTATTTTTATTGTAAGTGCTGACTAGACTAGTGCTGTCTACAATAAATATACTTTATAGTTCATCAATCAGTACATTTTCTTTTAATAGTCTACGTACATTAAAAATCAGTGCTTTTGTACTTTTACCCAAAAATGAGAACTTACATTTTAATAGTGTATCTGTATTTTTTTTTTACATTATAGCTTACTTGGTTTGTGTACTTGGTTTATCCAAAATGTATGGAATAGATGCTGACACAGTCAAAACATGCCACCGTTGCCAAGATTTTGCTGCATCACTAAAGGGACTCTCGGAATATATATTTGATATCTATATCTCTGCTTACCTTTCATATGCATGTGTCCTACTGTTCCTAAACTGTTTTCAAATGAGCTCTGTTATTGTCTTATCTTACACTCTCAGATGTTATACTTATATTCTTATCTTGCTGGCAGATGATGGCTTCCTCACACAATTTCCATAAGTTGTATTGTCAAGTATCTTCAAGTAATGACATGCACATCTTTCAAACAGGAGGCAAGCATTTGTTGGTATTGATTATATTGATTGCAGTTCTTCAGTAATATAACAGAAGACTTTGGCCCTGAGAGCAATAATAAATGACTTGTTTTTAACCTTTATGTATATAGCACCTTATGCAATTCAGATTGTATCAAATCTGTTCAGTTGAGGTCAGTTTAGTGTTGATTCTGTTCTGTTATAAAGATCATCAAAAAATAAATCTTTTTATCTATAAAGCAGTTCTGCAAAAAAAAAACAAAAAAAAACAGGATGTCATCATGCTCAGATCAGTTCTCATACAGCAGCGTCAGTACAGTCAGTTCAATAACATTGTTGAATATTATGTGAACATTGTGAATACATTGAGAATTGCACTGTAAAAAATTATCGTGATTTTAACGGTAAAAATGCTACAGTGAAAAACTGTTAAATGGTTAACAGAAAGTTTCCGTACTATATACGGTAAATAACTGTGATAGATCTAATGGTACATTTTACTGTAAAATACCGTTAAATTTACAGTTTTTGAAAGAGAAAAAGAACAACTCATTGTATAATTTACAGTGAAAAAACATAAATTGACATTCCCACAATTCCCTGCGTGACGCTTCACATTTGATGTGTTTTTGTTGAAATAACTATGTTTCTTCATAGTTTTTTTTTTGTTTTTTCTAATCAGTTATGTACATTAGGGTTCCCTTTATCGAAAAGGGAACTTCGAGATGCGTCGAAACGCTGCGGGAACGCCTTCTGCGTGAATGCGTCTGAAGCATCTATGCCAACTAGTCCAATGGAAAAAGGGAATGAGCGTCACGGGCGGGTGACGTCATGACCAGGAAAGGATAAGAGCACTTCCGCTGCTCGCCGGCATTTAGCTTCTGTGCCTCAGCAAGCGATCTGTGTCAAACTGTCCCTGTCTATTTATTGTTGTCTGTTGCAATATTGTTGGTATCGTTATGGCGAAACAAATGTACAAACAGTGTGTTCCTCCCTGCCCGCGTTTATTTAAACGGGTGGGGACACACACAGCTTTGTGTCATTTTGTTTGAGAGTAAGAGCATGCTGAGTGCTAACATTGTGAAAGTGAAACTACCAGATTAGCATGCTCTGCTCTCGCCTGTCACTCTGTATGATAGTGGCAGGCTCGCGATTCTCACGGGATGCAGGACCCGCGTTTGCCGAGGCGGCGCGGAGAATGCATTCCTGGGGATCGCAAAAGGATCTTTTGGAGGGGTGGGAGAACGGTCCGAGGGCCTTTTCTTCTTCCTTGCCCGGAAGATCCAGCTCTATCTCCCCGGTGTTGGAAGCACGCTCTGCGGTTTCTTCCGCTCGGGGAGAGAGAGCCCTTTTTTCCTTCATATTCTTCCTCCGAAGAGGTTTGTGTTGAGAATATTGAAAGTGAAAGCAAGCGCACACACTGTTGAATTAGATTCGCCATCTATTTTTCCAGTATATGATGAACTGGTGGAGGTTTTGTCCCGTGCTGTTAGTAAATTAAATATTTAATGGCCAGCTGAGAAAAAGGAACGCTCGTCCTAAGAAACTTGACGAGCGTTTTCTTATTTCTATCACATTATCTCCACCACGAGGCTTCCATTTTTTCCCTGATTTACACACTGAATATTTAAATTATGGAATAAACCGTATTTATCACTACTTTCAGCCCTCGTGTTAAATGTTTATTCAAGATTAGAGGGTTGAAAGATTACGGTTATGATATGATGCCCCAGGCTGAACAGAAATAAAAATAGGAAAATGCTATTTTTTCACCTGGTCCAGTATCATCATTTAAGTCTCTGCTTTGCTCATAAGCCTATACTAAAGAATCTCGCGTTTGCCGAGGCAGCGTGTAGGTTTAATGTTGTAATCAGAATCTAGCTCGGATCTCGCGTTTGCCGAGGCACCGCTTAGATTTCGAGTGTATTTTGCAAAAATAAGATTCTGTGGCTGGGATCTCGCGTTTGCCGAGGCAGCGCGTAGGTTTAAGCAGAACTACTTTGGTTTTATGGGTAAAGCTTATACGGCAGCAGGTCAGCTGGAGAATGTTTATAGAAATCTATATTATAATGCTCCAGGCTTATCAGGCCGATCTGCTGGGGTTCTGGATATAGCGAAATTTGAGCCTTCGGGTCTCTTCGGCGACGCATTCCATGCGGTCGTTGTTAGGTGATAAAAGATATATATATATAAAAAAAATATATATAATAAGGTTTCTCCCTCGCTGTGTCCAGCCCCCCTGGGGCTGCTGGGCGTGAGCAGCCCCAGCCGTCGAGTTCATCATATTATGTGCACAGAAAGAGAGTGCTGCGTCTCGTGTTCCTCCATGTAGATACTGGAGACAGACGCAACCCTCTCAACCGAAGTCGCCTAAGCCTAAGCCGGATCTGAGGACCGTTCTTCAGGCGAAGAAAGCTTCGGTTCAAAAAAAAAAAAAAAGGTCCTGATGCTTAGGCATCAGGCCTGTGAGGACAGCCCCGACCGGAGTGGAGCGGTGTTCACCTCATTATACGGTGCCCGTTCCACTTCGGGGTCCTCACGAGACCCTCCTGCCAACCCTGCCACCTCTGGTGCTTCAGGGCGCAGTGGTCTCCAGCGAGTCGCTTGGTGCTATCGGTATGTTCAGGCTCCGGATTTTGGCTCTTGCTCAGTAACACCAGAGACCAGCCTCGAGAGGCTGGTTCCCTTAGTAAATTTTCTGGCAGCGTGGAAGCTTCTGCCGAATATTTCTCATTGGGTCCTGCAGATTGTAGAGAAAGGATACAGAATCCAGTTTGGCTCTCGTCCTCCTCGTTACAGCGGGGTGCTACCCACAGTGGTGCATCCCGAGCAGGCTCTGGTAATGGAGCAAGAAGTAAGGGCCCTGTTAGCAAAAGAGGCTATAGAACAGGTGTACTCACCCGACCGAGAGTCGGGTTTTTACAGCCGTTATTTCATTGTTCCAAAAAAGGATGGAGGGTTGCATCCCATTTTAGATCTTCGCCTGTTGAATCGGTCAGTTCAGAAACTCAAGTTCAAGATGCTGACCCTCAAGAGATCGTGACCCAAATCAGATCCGAGGACTGGTTTGTCACGATAGATCTAAAGGATGCATACTTCCATATCTCCATCCTCCCTCAGCACAGGAAGTTCCTAGGGTTTTCTTTCGGGGCAAAGAATACCAATATCGGGTTCTTCCTTTCGGTCTAGCTTTATCACCCCGCACGTTCACGAAATGCGTGGATACAGCTCTAGCCCCGTTGGGCTTCAGGGCGTACGTATTCTGAACTACATCGGTGACTGGCTGATTCTGCGGAATCGGAGCAGTTGGCGGTTCGGCACCGAGGTGTCGTTCTCGCTCTTATGCAGATGTTGGGGTTGATGCTCAATACCAAGAAGAGTATGCTTTCTCCAGTATTGAGAACCACTTTCCTTGGTGTGGTATGGGATTCAGTGACGATGAGGGCCAGCCTATCGCCCGTTCGTGTAGCTGTTATCCTGGCAGCCACCAAAGAGCTAAAGCTAGGTCAGTCACGCACTGTAAAACAGTTCGAGAAACTGTTGGGTCTACTGGCAGCAGCGTCCAACGTGATACCTTTTGGCCTGCTGTACATGAGGCCTTTACAGTGGTGGCTCAGGACCAGAGGGTTCTCCCCGAGGGGAAACCCACTCCGTATGATCAAGGTTACGCGGCGATGCCTTCGTGCCTTAGAGATATGGAGGAAACACTGGTTCTTAACCCAGGGCCCGGTGTTGGGAGCTCTTTGCCATCGAGCTACTATCTCGACAGATGCTTCCCTCACCGGCTGGGGAGCGGTAATGGAAGGCCGCTCGGTTCAGGGTCTGTGGAAAAGCCATCATCTTTCGTGGCACATCAATTGCCTGGAGGTGATGGCTGTCTTCAATGCGTTGAGACATTTCCTTCCGGACCTAAGAGGCCATCATGTGCTCGTTCGAACAGACAACACATCAGTGGTCTCTTATCTGAACCGCCAGGGGGGTCTGAGGTCGTGTCCGCTTTGCAAACTGGCGCACCAGATCCTCCTGTGGTCCCTGGGGAAGGTACTCTCCCTGAGGGCAGTGTATATTCCTGGGGACCAGAATATAGGAGCAGACATCCTGTCGAGGCAGGAGCTGAGGCCAGGGGACTGGAGACTCCACCCCGAGGCGGTGGAGAAAATCTGGGAGGCATATGGCAGAGCAGAGGTGGACCTGTTCGCGTCTCACAACACGACGCACTGTCCCCTCTGGTATTCACTTACTCACCCGGCCCCCCTGGGGCTGGATGCCATGGTGCAGACGTGGCCGAGGCTACGTCTGTACGCCTTTCCCCCTGTTGCTCTGCTCCCAGGAGTTCTGGAGCGGGTCCGTCAGTGTGGGATAAGCCTGCTGCTAGTAGCACCACGCTGGCCAAGTCGGATCTGGTTTGCGGACCTGATCCTTCTGCTAGACGGGCCTCCATTGGAGATCCCTTTGAGGAGGGACCTTCTGTCTCAGGCCGGGGGCACAATATTTCACCCTCGGCCAGAGATATGGAATCTTTGGGTTTGGCCTCTGAGGGGGCCCAACTTGTAGATAGTGGTCTTTCAGCTGAGGCTGTTGAGACCATCCTAAGCTCCAGAGCTCCAGCTACGAGGAAACTGTATGCGCTTAAATGGAGAGTTTTCTCCTTATGGTGTCACCGACATCAGTGGGATCCGGTTAATTGTTCTGTCAACACAGTAATCGAGTTCCTGCAGGAGCGCTTTGTGTCAGGTTTATGTCCTTCCACACTAAAAGTTTACGTGGCAGCCATTGCGGCTTACCATACCATGGTGGGAGGTATATCTTTGGGTCGAGACCCCCTGATTACACGTTTCCTTCGTGGCACTTTGAGGCTGAGGCCTGCAATTCGCACTAAGGTGCCAGCTTGGGATTTGACTGTAGTTCTAGTAGGCCTGTCTAGGGCTCCATTCGAGCCCTTAGATTCGGTCTCAGAGAAGTTCCTTACTCTTAAGACCATCTTTCTCCTAGCTATTTCGTCCCTCAAGAGAGTTGGTGACCTTCAGGCTCTTTCGGTCTCCCCCACCTGCCTTGAATTTGCACCGGGGATGGTCAAGGCGTTCCTTTATCCAAAACAGGGATACGTCCCTAAGGTGCCGACCTTGACTCCGAGGCCTATCGTGCTGCAGGCTTTCTGTCCTCCTCCGTTTGCAACTGCGGACCAGGAAAGACTGCACTTGTTGTGTCCAGTGCGAGCATTGGACACATATGTACATCGGACATCCTCAATCAGGAAGTCCGATCAACTATTTATTTGCTTTGGATCACCTAAAAAAGGTCTTCCTGCTTCAAAACAGTCAGTCAGTAAGTGGATAGTCGAGGCTATTTCACTTGCTTATGAGTACTCGGGCCAGCCTTGTCCTTTGGTGGTCCGAGCTCATTCTACCAGGAGTATGGCGGCTTCTAAAGCCTTGCTGCATGGGGTTTCTCTCCATGACGTTTGTGATGCGGCGGGCTGGTCCTCTCCGCTCACATTCGTGAGGTTTTACAGCTTGGACCTGGATGCTGCCCCAGGTTCTCAGGTGCTTAGTGCTTAGCTGAACAGTCTGACACTCAGGTACTTGAATTATGGCGCTTTGGGTATTCTCGTTCCCGCAGCGTTTCGACGCATCTCGAAGTTCCCTTTTCGATAAAGGGAACGTCTCAGGTTACTATTGTAACCATAGTTCCCTGAGAACAGGGAACGAGACGATGCGTCCCTCTGCCATACTTCTGGCGTCCCTGCGATCGGCTTGCTTCGGCACTGTCGAAGCTAAATGCCGGCGAGCAGCGGAAGTGCTCTTATCCTTTCCTGGTCATGACGTCACCCGCCCGTGACGCTCATTCCCTTTTTCCATTGGACTAGTTGGCATAGATGCTTCAGACGCATTCACGCAGAAGGCGTTCCCGCAGCGTTTCGACGCATCGTCTCGTTCCTGTTCTCAGGGAACTATGGTTACAATAGTAACCTGAGACGTTTTATGTTACATTTAATGTTGTTAAATTATTGTTTATTGCATTTTTAAATTTCATGTGTGTTACCATGATGGTGTTTAATGTTTCTGCGAATGACACTGTGCAGCTTCTATATATAAGTGTGGAAAAGCTGCTTGTAATGAGCTTTGCTTTATCATGTGACTCTTATCACTTCTGTGATTGTTTGTTGTCAGTGTATTACAATGGTACAAAACAGATATTAATACTTCAATTCAACTTTATGGTCATGTTAATATTGCTGAAATCCATTGTTAAATATACCAGTTTTAAATGTAAAACTTACATGCTGCTCTGTAAAGGTGATTACAGTTTTAATGTATTTTTTACAGAATTGTTCTGGCAACCAAAGTTGCCAGCATTATTCCGTAAAAAAATATGGGATTTTTTTTTACAGTGTGTATGAAGTACCTTTCCTTTAACTTAAAACTTTAAACTTAAAGTGGTCGTGGGTGTGGACAGCCTTTCTGCCTAAACAAACTTAAATGTTATTTTCAACATTTTGCAGAAAACTCAAAGGGTTTGACTCTTACATCGACAGCCTGTCTGTTTGAAATCTCTGCATTTTTAAGTCAGACTCTTTTTCTTCTCGACAGGCAGAGGAACTCTTTTAGATCCCTGATCATCACATCACATGGCATCAAAAGCTGACATGAGAATGGAGAAGCAGAGGTTATAATTATTGTTAAATGGCTGCAGTTAAAAGCCACTTAGTGTGTGTGTGGTGTGTGTGTGTGTGTGTGTGTGTGTGTGTGTGTGTGTGTGTGTGTGTGTGTGTGTGTGTGTGTGTGTGTGTGTGTGTGTGTGTGTGTGTGTGTGTGTGTGTGTGTGTGTGAGAGAGAGAGAGAGAGAGAGAGAGGAGAGAGAGGAGAGAAGGAGAGAGAGAGAGAGGAGAGAGGAGAGAGAGAGAGAGAGAAGGAGAGAGAGAGAGAGAGAGAGAGAGAGGAGAGGGGAGGGAGGGAATTGTAAATTCATCACTGTGTGGAAAAGAGCAGCAAGAACATTTTGCTTAACATCTTTTGTGCCCTGTGTAAGAAAGAATACGTTTGGCATGACATGAGACTCAATAAATTATGATAGACTTTTATTTTTTTGCGCTAAACTGTCCTATTTATTCATTCAGTCCTTTCACGTTCTCCATCTCACACTTTCATTCTCCTTGTCTCTCTTCTTTTCCTTACAGCTGTCTGTCAAAATTCTCTCTCATCAACCCCTTTCCACCCACACAGCTCTCTCTCTCTCTCTCTCTCTCTCTCTCTCTCTCTCCTCTCTCTCTCTCTCTCTCTCTCCTTTTCTCTCTCTCTCTCTCTCTTCTCTCATAGGCCATTATGTTAAAAGATGTGGTCCATTAGACGGCAGACAATGCAATCAGTTGATTAAAAGCAGTTTCGACCACCAGCATCAATCAGTCTCAGCATGGAGAGCCCCGGAGGCTGTTGTGTGATTTGGTAGAGTCCTGTGACACTCGCAGTGACCCATGTCATGTGACTTGGGACAGGTGTCTCTCTATCAGACTGTTTGAAGGGCTTCCTTGAACCATGCCATGAATTCCTGCAGATCACAGGATCAGCACCTTGTTCTTTCTGTTGCCATCACACCTATTCAATTCTGTTTGATATTTTAATATTAATGTCTTCATAAAACAGGCAAAGTTAAATTTTACCTAATAAAATAGGCCACTTAAGGTAGGGAATTAATTTGTTTTATAAACACTTTTTGTTATACCGGTTGAAACTCTCTTCACATCCTGATAGTAATCAATAATAGAAGTAGTCTGGTCCCATCAGACTCAAGTACAATTCATTTGTACATAAAGTCTGGTACCGGTCCATTGACAAGCGTTAACTTCCTTGTAGGCGGGAACTCTATTGAAGTCTAAAACTATTGGATCTGCCCAGAGTCATTCTGAATCTGCCATAACCAATCGCTAACTTTTAGAGGTGATGTCTGTCATATGTCAAACTTTTCCCGAACCCCGTGGGGAGGAGGGCTACAACATCATGGCCACCAGCAAAACTAAGCAAAGAATGTTCTTGCTCCGGCTTTAACTTCTTGATATTCGGCAGCGTTGCCACAACGGACCGAATGGCTTTGCTCGCATCTTTCTCCGCTGCCATTGTTACTGAACTACAACTATAACACACGACATCAAAGTCATCGTTCTCAGCCTTCCCTCTGTTCGCTGATTGGCCTGGTAAAAAATTGATTGGAGAAAACCAAAGTCTACAGCACAATCCCAGACGTAGTACTGAAGGAAAATGAAAATTGAGCGGAAGTAGGAGGGCGGAGCCAGGCTATAATAGAAGTGGTCTAAATGTTAAAACAAGTACATATATCGGTAACACTTTATTTCGATAGTCCACTTTAGACATTCTACTAACTATAATTAACTTTGCAACTACATGTCAACTAACTGTCTTTAGAGTATTAGTAGACTGTATGCTTAACATCTGCTAACTTTTTATTTTGATGCTCCCCGAAAATATATTCTACTGACTATAAGTAACTTGGCAACTACAAGTCAACGTATTCTACTAACCCGAACCCTAACACCTAACCATAACCTACTGTAACAGTCTACTAATCATACCTGCAAACTCCCCAGAGTACATAAAGGTGACAGTGTCGCCCGATGGGCCCGATCCAATTGAATGGATGATTGGATACCCGGCTAACGATAAGCCTAGCTGACGTTACAGGGATATTCCACCATTTGTGGAATTAAGCTCATTTTCCACCTCCCCTCGAGTAAAACAATAGTTTTTTACCGATTTGGAAACCATTCATACCACTTTTAGCATAGCTTAACATAATTTATAGGTATGACGACACTATACTAGGGGTGGAACGGTACACAGAAGTCACGGTTCGGTTCATACATCACGGTTCAGAACGATTTCGGTACAATGAAGTGAAAAGCAAAACAAAAATATACATAGCATTTTTAACATTGTCTTAAGCCTTGTATTTTTTAAATGAGTTTATTAATAAAGGCTTAGAACCTGTTTATTTGTAGTGCACTGATAATAGTTTTATACAATTAGTTTATTAATAAAAATTAATAAAAAGACCTTGAGATATGTTAATTGTACCTGAATGAATTTAAAATTAATTTGCTATATTTCAGATCAATATATTTGATTTCCTTAATTTTAATTAACCCTAACTTTATTCTCATCTGAATTATAAATACTTGATTTCCGTATAAAATAATTACCATTACAACACATTTGATTTTCTTTTTTTAAGCAATGTAGAATGTGTAACTTAAAAATAAACAGATTAGTGCTCTGAGGACAAGAAATGAAAACCAATGTGATATGATGAATGTCCAAAAGATAGAACCCACAAACTGTTTTGAAATGGGGTTGGATAAATATGTTTTGCTTTTTAAACTGTGTGTGGTGTGTGTGTGTGTGTGTGTGTTGTGTGTGTGTGTGTGTGTGTGTGTGTGTGTGTGTGTGTGTGTGTGTGTGTGTGTGTGTGTGTGTGTGTGTGTGTGTGTGTGTGTGTGTGTGTGTGTGTGTGTGTGTGTGTGTGTGGTTGGGTGACAGTTGTAGGCAACAGTTTGACAAGAGTTTAAAGTGTGACAAAAGCACAATGTTGTATTTGATTGAGAGTGTACACAAATAAGTAAACACTTTGCAGTTTGAACGATGATGGAGTATGTTTTTGTTTCCAATGTTCGATCGCGCCCGCGCGCCTCTCACTCTCACTCTCACTCACACACACACACACACACACACACACACACACACACACACGGGCGCGCGCGCAATGCAATCTTGACATCTGTTCATTATGCTGCGTTCACACCAAACGTGAATAGAGGGAAATTTATCGCTATCTAGAGTTTTATTTATTTTTATTCCGTGTATTCTCTGTGCAAATTCGTGCACCGAACCGTGACGCCCGTACAGTTTCGGTTCAATACGAATAACAATACGTTCCACCCCTAGACAATACAATATTATTGTAAATGATATCACATAAAAAGAGGTAGCTAACGTTAATTGAATCAAGCAAACAAATAGCTTTTGTTTTTGCTCCAAAAAGCTTGACTTACCTCGAATTTCACATAAGATTCCTAAATGTTATGAGTTTCCATCAGACTCGCGTGTTTGACGCTGTGTGCTTCAAGATTCTGACGCAAGTGCTAAGATTCCGATTGGCCAAGAGAAGAAGTGCTAAGATTCCGATTGGCCCAGAGAAATGTCAATTATAAGAATTATCCAATAATGTTTCTCAATTCTAGATGAAGGGCGGGCAGCATACCACCACCCCCCCCCCCCCCCCCCCCCCCCCCCCCCCCCCAATAAAAAAACTCTCCGGTTCTGCGCGATTCACGTAAATGACCCAATTGACCAAGAAAACGGCGATTTTCACCGAAAAGCGACAAGTTTGCAGGTATGACTAATACTCTAATGAGAGTTAGTTGACATGTAGTTGCAAAGTTACTTATAGTTAGTAGAATGTCTAAAGTGGACTATCAAAATAAAGTGGAACCCATATATCTTCTGCGGAAGTCACAGGAACAAAAAATGGGTAACACTTTATTTTAAGGTGCTCTTAATAAGCAGTAATTAACAGTTAATAAGACCTTATAAGATGCATATAAGATGCATATAAGCATTAACTACTTCATATAACTTCTGAGGACGCTTTGTTTCACTTTTCCCGCTCTACTCAATCGTGCCGCCGACGAGCCTCACGACAGTTACAGCCAGGGTGAGTGTAGACTCCATCCCCTGGGGTCCAGCTGGGTCATGACCACTCCGGGGCTGCTCAGTTGCCTCTCCGGGTCCGTCTTGTGCTTTAATTAACCCTTATATGAAGTAGTTAATGCTTATATGCATCTTATATGCATCTCATAAGGTCTTATAAGTGTCTTATTAACTGTTTATTACTGCTTATTAATAGCACGTTAAAATAAAGTGTAACCAAAAAATGTTCTGTCCGAATGCAATGATTATCTACCTGCCTGTACCCAAATGCATTTCCATATTTCCACACATCTGCTCGCGCAGACATCAGACGTCATCAGCGCGTTCCGCGAGGCTAAGCAGAGTTGTAGACAGACAGTCACCGAGCACCACAAGCAAGCAGAAGCAAACTTTTACAGTTCCTCCTGAACCAAAACAGTGATCTTATCCTGATTTCATTACGTTACCGTAATTACGAGATGGCAACCCGTGACGTTCTACTCAGAGCTGTTCATGTCCTCAGACTCTGATTTATGCATTTCTATGTCAACACTATCAGGTGGGTACACTAGAGCAATGTAAGTTGTTTACATTCATTATAATTGTAATGTTGTGTGCTTTGAGACATGAGCTAATTTAACAACGTCTCTCGACGTTGCTGTGTGCGTTCATGTGTTTTTAAGGAGATATGGCTTTGGAGACACTCAAAAGGGAGGGTGGGATCTTCCCAGCAAACACAGAACACTGGCACAACGTACCAAACCTTCTAACAATGTTTTAACAACATGGCCAAAAGGTTGCTATAACAACGTGTGGTGAAGGTTGTTACAGGTGTCTTGACAACCACTGGACTACATGTACTCGTCACTGCCCTGAAGCGCGAATATCAGCCTTTTAAATTTGAACCGCCCGTTAGTCTCATTGTGTGGTCTTATTCTTCATCGAGCAAGGATACGTGATACGTTTAGCCTACCTCAGCTTAATTACGTAAATTATTCAAACACAACCTACATACACTGAAAAAAAACAAGATGAAAAATTTACTTAATTTTTCTTTGGCAAGTTTTTGCACAAATATTTTTTAAGTAAATTTTACATATGGAAATAGGTAAACTCTAATTAAATAAGTTAAGTGAAAGTAACAAAGAAAATAAATAATTTTAACTTGGCTGGTAAAATATTGAGTAATATCTATTTAATTGAAGTTTCCATTGCATTACATTTCACTCAATCAACAAAATATTGAATAAAACCACACACTTTCAAAGTATATGCTTTACTTAGAAACATCTTAGAAATCAATACAATATAGTACACTTTCAATATTACAATGTATGTGAATGCAGAGACCTCAATACTTGGTAGACAATACACAATGACGGTAGCATTTGATGGATCGTTTTTGTGTTTGAATGTGTCCTTTTGAGTAGAAAATTACAAATGTCATAAAATGGCAAGTTACTAATCCTAACAACAAAAGCAATGATAAAACAGTGTAAATACAGCTAGAAAACAGTGAAAAATCAACCTCATTAATTATGCAAGGCCCAGTGCATGATGGAAACACTAATATCAGAAATGTTGAGTAATTGTACTTAATTGTATAAAGTTGAAATTTACGCTTTCATTTCTACACGCTTAAATTGAGTACTAATTTAAAATGTACTTAGTTTTTTAACTAACGTTTTCATGTAAATTGCATTGTTTTTGTTCTGTGGTATTTACTTCACCACAAAATCATTTTTATCAGTGTACAACTTAATTTTCAACTTAATTATAGCATTAACAAAAAAAAAATTGTCATAATGTCGTTTCTCAGTTGCGCAACAACGTTGCTACAGCCCTGTCGCGTCTTACAATTCTACATTGT
The DNA here is from genome assembly GCA_036326025.1 of Chrosomus eos. Lineage (NCBI taxonomy): Eukaryota > Metazoa > Chordata > Actinopteri > Cypriniformes > Leuciscidae > Chrosomus > Chrosomus eos. Next base: position 31,762,023 of record CM070835.1, read on the forward strand.
TACAATGTTGTGAGCACGTAGACAGTGACGTTGCCATAGCAGAAATGGGTCACACTTTATTTTAAGGTGTCATTGTTACAGTGTAATTATATATTTAAGTACTGAGTAATAATAGTTAACTACATGTACTTACTACAGGGTTAGGGTAGGATTAGGGTTTGGTTGAGGGTTAGTTGCATGTAATTATGCATAATTTACTGTTATTACTACGGTAAGTACATGTAACATATGTAACAAGGACACCGTAAAATAAAGTGTTACCCAGAAATGCAATGTGCCACAGATGTTGCCAAACGTATATGTGTTTGCTGGGTTATGCTTTCAAACCTAGCTTGCTGTTGCTAGCCTATTCTAAATTTCCTACCCTACCTTTAAAGAAATAGTTCACTTAAAAATGAAAATTCAGTCATGACTTACCCTTACGTTTTTTTAAACCTGTGAATTTTTTCTTCTGCTGAACAAAAAGGAAGATATTTTGAAGAATGTCGGTAACCAAACAGTTGATGGACCCCATTGACTTTCATAGTATTTGATTTTCCTTCTATGGAAGTAAATGGGGTCCATCAACTGTCAGGTTACCGACATTCTTCAAAGTATTTTTCTTTTTGTTCAGCAAAGTAATTCATATAGGTTTGAAACAACATGAGGGTGTGTAAATCATGAATGAATTTTAATTTTTAAGTGAACTATTTCTTTAGGACATAACGACTGTGATTAGGAGAATTCTTACCTAAACGTCATTTTGACATTTTTGTGTATAAGCTATTTGACTGTTTGCGAATCAAAAGCCCATGTTTATGTACGTTCGCTCCATCTCTGAGCGCGCAGACAGAAAGCAGCCTGGGGAACAGTGTCACTTTCATGGCTTAATGCACTTTTAATGATATTGTTTAATATAAAAAATGTCCCTCAGTTTAACAACAGTAGACTCCATTTTACAACAGTCTCTTATTCGGCTGATTTAGATGTTAAGTTTGGCTTAGGGGGAACGAAAGTGCATCGCAGAATGTGGCAGCAGCACAGTAATAGTTTTACCTTGATTATCTTGTTTTCATAATCGTTTGAAGCCAAAGTCAAAATCAATTACGATTAATCACACAGACCTAATAAGTACATATTTATATGGAAAACAGAACTGTAAAATAAAGTGCTACCCAGTTTTGGTTACAATTGACTTCCATTATATGGACTATTCTTATGGTCCAAAGTAGAAACGGGTTTGGAACGACATAAGGGTGAGTAAACGATGACAGAATTTCATTTTTAGATGAACTAAGTGCTAAATACAGTAGTCAACATTTGAAGTTGATCAAAAAAGTTCATCAAAGTTGTCCTAAGACAAGAACGGGTATCGTTCAAAATTCATGTATAACTTTGATGAAAGGTTTTGATCCACTTGATCCAACAATGTTTGATCCATGAATGTTGACTACTGTATATCACAACCTCGCATTTGTAATGTTTCATGTAAACATAAAGATGTACAGAAGCCACATTAGTATCAAATCCCCCTACACTCATTAAGTCAGTCCCACTCAGAGACATTACCCAATGCCTCGAGTACATGTGAAGATCCAGAGAGGCTCGTGATCAGTCAAACTCAGTTCTGAAACAGGGATGTAGGCAGGCTATGTGATGATAGATACAAATGCAGCATGAGCCACAAATCCACATTTTCATGCCAAAGGCACATGTGTTTTGTTAGATATACACTCAGTATATCAGTTGGCCTGTAGCTTATTTATCTGCATGTAAGCATGGCTGCATGCATAAAATATTAAATGGACTGAGAAGGATTTATAATTCGTGTTTACTGAAGTTTCTGAAGAATGAAGGATCACATCAATGTGAGTCTCCCAGCCTTCAGAGTTTACATAGAAAGAATTGATTGATTTATTTACAAGTACATGAGACATCAGTGATTTAAATTAGGCTGGTTTTATCCTTCTCACGTTACGTGCAATTAGCAATTACATTATATGTGTGTGTGGGGTAAGGTTTACTCTATTGAGTAGAACAAAAGAAATGTTAAAGGTCTCCTGTAGAGGAGAAAAATGACAAGTAAGATTTCCGAGACACCAATAAGATGGATGGAGAGCAACTAGCGACCTTTTCTGAAGCATCCTACATCTTAGAGCCATATGTTTCAGGATAGATCTCAACAATGTCTCACACTGTGCTCAGATTTGCCAAATCACCAAAGTCTGGAATCAAAAGTCAAAGATTTCCAAATGAACATTTTTCATTAAATTCATCCAATGTGATACCTCTATATTTGAATTTTATGTCAGGAATAGACATCTTAGGAAAAACATCTGAAACAAAAATCTGAATGGAACAGAGCAGCAAATACACAGGCCATAATACATGGACTCAGCGGAGACCAACTGTTCGAAATAGTTAAGTAAATGAATAAATAGACAATAATACTAAGTAAATAATGAATAATAAATAAATAATACAGAGGTATATGATGTCTGACACATATCTAGCTATTACAGTCAACAGTATTTAAAAGCCTGATGGCAGAGGGAATAAAAGAATTTGCATATCTGTTAGTTTTCCTTGGGGGGGGGGGGGGGGGGGGGGGGGGGGGGGGGCGAGGTATCGCCGTCCTGAGGGCATTAGACAGAATTCCTGACTAAGAACATGGTCCGGGTATCTCATAACCTGTCTAGCCTTCTGGAGCACCCGTTTTTCCCAGAGGGAGCTCAGGTCTGTCAGCTGAACTCCAATGATCTTGGAGCAGATTTTAACAATGCTACTAAGGCTATTCTTGTCCCTCACAGACAATCCATCAAACCAGCAGATAAAAGATAATGTTAAAAGACTTTCAAGAATAGCCTTTATTGTCATTGCACTGTAGAGGTACAACGAAATTTTTGTGTGCTCACAGAGCCGCCCCTTGCACCAGACATAAAAGAAAATATAGCTGCAAGCAGCCATTATCGGGGCCAAGCAGCATAAGACGACAAGACATGCCAACATTGCTGAAAGTGTCAGACCAACTGCAACAATGAGCAATTAAAGACATTTAAAGACAATTGTAGGCGAAATGGCTGAAAAATCATAGAAACTCTAAATAAAAATATGATTTAATGGAGTATCACTTTCGACCAATAGGTGGCGCAGTTAGCAAATTGATGTGATGTGGTCAGGGTGAGGTGACAATGACACATACAAAGTTTGGTGTCAAAATGTCAAGGCATTGCAATGTTAAACACTTAATAGTCATTTTGGCAGCATGCCTCAAATTTGCTGCTGCGGTATACGAAAACGGTTTCATCTATCGACACGAAATCTATAACTTTTAGTCGGCACGGTCTGGAGATGATACGATTCGATTTTGGTGAAAATCGGAAAAACGGTCTAGGAGGAGTTCGAAAAAGTAGGTTTTGACTGAAAATCAAGATGGCGGACAGGAAGTTCGGCCAAATAAGGAAAACCTGGTATCTATGTTCTCAGCTTGACCCAAGGAATCTATTAAGACCAGTGGCATGTCAACAGGCAGATTTATTCAAAAGTTATTAGCCTTTTTGGAAATTTTGTTATAACTTTTGACCACAAGGTGGCACTGTTTCGAAATATTTTTAGTACCTTCAGGGGATGGTGTTGTTGGCACATTCTGAGTTTCTTAATATTACATCAATGCATTTGTTTAGTATAGCATTTTATTTCACAAAACTCTATTGAAGTCAATGGGAATTTCATGTTTTGTTCTATTATAGCGCCACCAAGAGACTCAGTCCCACAATTTTTTTTATGTGTCCTCAGAGTGAGCCCATACGTATGTGTGTCAATTTTGGTGAAAATATCTCAATTCACTTCAGAGTTATAGACATTTATATGAAAAAAACAGGTAAAAAATGACTGACACGTGACTTTGTTTGAATTTTACTACCCCTTACTATCAATATTTTCGCATTTGGGCATTAGCATATAGCCTATCGACCTATGTTTCCAAACTTCTGGCGGTGGTTTCGTCTCGATCGGACAAGCGGTTTCGAAGATATAGCCAAATGTTTTTTTCGCGCTAAATCGCAACGCTACACAAACCGTAAGACAAAACCCAGCATGTTTGGTATCGTTGGACTCGGCAACGATTCAGGAGCTCAAAAAGATGACTCTCGTGAAAATAAGTCGACCACACCCAAAGTTATAAGCATTTGAAAAAAAAAGTTCACCACTAGGTGGCGCTGTTTCGAAACTTCTCAGGCTCCTTCAGGGCATCGTACTGATGACCCATACCGAGTTTCGTAACAATTCGTTCATGCGTTCAGAAAATACAGCATTTTAGCACATAATTCAAAATGGCCGACAGACAAAATGGCCGATATGGAAAAAATTGGATATCAGTCGACTCGGTATGACGCCCTGAATCTAACGAGGCCTCTTTTATGATTTTTGGACAAACCGTTCAGGAGTTATGAGCAAAAATAGCCATTTTTCATATCTCCGGACCAGTAGGTGGCGCTGCGCCGAAACGCTGCATGTTGCCTCAGGTCATGCTTGTGATGACTTGTACCAAGTTTGGTCTGAATACGATAAAGCGTTGCGGAGATACAGCCTTAAGTTTGTTTTCGCAAGCGCTACGTAAAATTAGTTTGCACGTTTATCAAAAACGATTTGACGAATCAACTTGAATTCCATAACTTTTTGTCCCCACTGCCTGAAGATGATTTGGTGCAATTTTGGTGAAAATCGGAGCATCGGCCTAGGAGGAGTTCGAAAAAGTAGGTTTTTCTGAAAATTCAAAATGGCGGCCATATTTTTATGACGGAAAATGACGTCATAGGGTGCAATCGAATCGTCATGAGCTCAGGAATCAGACGAAAAAAGAATTTTGTTGATAGGCCTTACGGTTCAAAAGTTATTAGCATAATAAAAGTGAAACTTTGGACAGGTGGTGGCGCTAGAGGGAATGACTTAGAGACACCAAAATTGGTGTATTTAATGTTGGGACTGTCCTCTATCAGAATGTCAAACCAAAACAACTTTCCCGCAATCGGTTCTATGGGCTGCCATAGACGCCCAGTCGGAAGAAAAAGAATAATAATAAGAACGGGAACAGATACAATAGGTGCCCGCACCTTCGGTGCTTGGCCCCTAATTACATAAGATCCTCTGTGATACATTGAAATAATTTAGCTTCCGCATCAAGTGTATTCTTTGTTGTCCCCGCTTAGTGATTAACTCTCTGTTCTTGTCAAACTTGAGATTGGAGTCAAACATGGTTCCAAGGTACTTATACGTCTCTACAATTTCAACATTTTCGCCATGAATGATGCTGGCTTCTGGCTTAACACGGTAGGGTAGCTTCTGGCTTAACACGGTAGGGTATTAGGTAGCCATGGACTTCCCAAATAGTATAAAGACTTTTGAGATATAATGACAACATTGCTAGAGAGGACATTTGTTTGAGAGGTCAAACGTGTCAATTTTGGCTCTGCCAATGGCATGGGTTATAATTCAACTTATAATTCAATAGAGCGCTGCAGTGATGTATTTTTTTATGCCAATGTGGAAGTTAGCATCACCTTGTTTCCCTTGAAAAAAAACCAATAGGATTTTTCTGTTGGCTTTTGTATTATTGCACAAAATTAGCTCTGAGACCAACACAAGTTTGATTCTTACACATTGTGTTTATTAAGATAGTCTTCACAAAGGTTTTTGAAGCCTAAAAACAAGAAGTAAAAATCTAAATGTAAGCATATAAACAAGCTATGCTGCAGTTGCATGACCTCACCATTATTAAACTTTCAAAAACTCTTGTAATCTTGATTTAAAATCTACAAGTTGGAAAGTTTGAGTTAGAATAGTTTGCAATAGCTTGATTATAACAAGCTATGAATGCAACTAGCTAGAATGTCCCCTACAACCTCTGTAGTCCCATTTAGCCACTTGTGTAACGATCACCAGTTGGAGTGCCCTCGAGAGCCACCAGAGGGCGCTCCACAAATAACTATGATCACTTCCTCACAAACTACATTTCCCATACTCACTGCCTGGACTCATTCACACTGATCACATTCACCTGTACGTCATTGTCACTGATTGCATTCACCTGTGTCTTTTTCGTCCTGCTAGTCTCAGTCTATTTATATCATGTTCTTTCATTCACTCACCGCGAAGTCTTGTTGTACTGTGGGTCTGCATTTCCGAGCGGTTTCCCGTGTTTTGTTTCCGTTTTTGACTTTGGATTGTTCTTGGACTCTGATTATTGCTGCCTGCCCTGACCTCTGCCTGTTTCTTGGATTCTCTCTGTGTATTCTCCATTGTCCTGTCTGCTGATTCTTGACCCTGCCTGTACGACCATTCTATATTAAAGCTGCATTTGGATCTTCACCTCCAAGTCTCGGAGCAGTTCGTGACAACTTGATTGCAACAACTATATTCAAGACAAGTAAAAGCTTATCGGTGTGCGTGCGTGCGTGCATGCGTGCATTGAGCTGATGTTGACCACAGGCCTTATTTTAGGCTCTTAACCCAAACTCATTTAAAACACCCGTTGACTTCAGGACAGTGGAACCAGAAGGGGTAAAATGTTAACTAGTTTCGGGGTTTTAGGACTCATTATTGCAGCGCTTTAGTGGGGAACTGACTGAACTATGGCAGATGGAGTGTGGATGGAGTGGTGTCAAAACTATACACAGCAGCATTAAGCAATGCCTCGGAGTTCAAGAGCCCTTACAAAGTGACTTAACATTGTTATATTGTATATTGGTTGTGCAATACCATTCTAGCATTTATTTTAGCTAGTTCATTCCTTAAACTTGTTTGAACGCACAGTTTATTTCTTGGAAGTGTGTACAAGTTTTCAATAAACTCTTTGGATTCATTTCAAACACAGACTGATAGTTTTCATTGGATTCTATTGGATTGTCCTGGAGTTTAATTTGGATATACAGAAAGACCCACTGCAGCAATAAAGCACATGAATACGACAGTCTGTTACTGTAGTTCAGTTTCCTCTCTCCAAGATGAAAACTCTATTGAGTTAAAGGTTGCTCTTTCAATGCTCAAGAAGACTTGGAGTGCTTAGTTAATTTTGAAGTTTATCTCAGATGTTACTTTTAAATTATTCAGGGGAATATCAGATTGTTCACATTTCAAAGAAATTTCTTAGAATCAATTTGTCAAAACATAAAAATATAAAAAATGGAAATTAAAACTGTTAAGTTGTGCTAAATGGTTAATCCTGTACATGGTGTTTTTTCATTCCTGTCTTGTTCCCCTTGTCTTGTGTGGATCTTTTGTTTTTTTGTCTTATGCCATGTTTTGTAGTTCTTTGTAGTTTTTCATGTTGATAGTCTTTCCCAGGTGTATCTTGTTAGCTTGTTAAGCTTGTTTGCCCCTGTGTATTTAAACACCTGTGTTCTTTGTCAGGTCTTGTCCTACATGGATGAATGTTTGGTGTTTGTCATTCTGTTCTCAGTTGCCTGGTCTATGTCTATGTTCTTATTAAACTACTTTGCATTTGGATCCAGCTCTCCCTTTGTTTCTTGAGTTCACCCTGTGTTGCAGAAGACCTGACCACAGATGGATCCAGCAATTCGTTTAATCAGGCTCTGGGAAGGCAACCGTTCCCTTTGGGAACAACCTAAAGATTTTTTGGATATTGCCTTCCTCACAAACTTCCCAGACTTCACCCTTATTGACTTTTACTGCCACGGACTCAATGACCACTACCAACACATACTCATCTGTGATGGTCCTCGGGGGTCGCTGGTGGAATTCCTGGACTACCACGTCTGAGCCCTCAGAGATTGCAGCACTGGCCATTTGGTGTGTGTGGGCTATGCACACAAAGACTCATGCCTCTGACCAGCATCCGATGATGGCTCTACCCCCTGAACTGTTGGGTCCGCCCTGGCCGCCTGCACAGCCTGCGCCGCCCTGGTTGCCTGATCTGCCTGTACCGCCAGCCCGGTCCGCTCCGCCCCGGCCACTTCCAGGACCATTCCGCCTCCTACTCTACCTCAGTCTCCAGGCCCTCTTCCGCTCCACGGGTCTGGCCCTCCATCTCTCCCCCTTTCCACCTCGGCTCCACCACCCTCCTGGACTTGTTTTTTATTCTCTTTGTGGAGTGTCTGGAATCCACTCCTTAAAGGGGGGGCTCTGTCATGATTCCTGTCTTGTGTTCCCCTTGTCTTGTGTGGACCTTGTTTATTTCCTGTCTTATGCCATGTTTTGTAGTTTTTATATTCATAGTCTTCCCCAGGTGTGTCTTGTTAAAATGTTAAGCTTGTTTACCCCTGTGTATTTAAACACTTGTGCTTCCTGTGTTCTTTGTCAGGTCTTGTTCATGGATGTTCATTTGGTGTTTCTCATTCTGTTCTCGGTTCCCTGCTCTCTGTAATGGTTTTGTTTATTTTCTTATTAAACTACTTTGCATTTGGATCCAGCTATCCCTTTGTTTCTTGAGTTCACCCTGTGTTACACGTTTAAAATCATCTTACCACCTACACGAAACCTAACCAATACTGTCAACAAAAGTAAATGTGAGATAAAAAATGTGTTTTTGCATCAAAGCATGACATTTTAGCTTTAGATTTTAGACATACCTTATGTTGTTTTATTCTTTTTCTTTAATTGTGACTTGTGTTTCATGGGACTCGTGCCCAAACGGTCTGCATCACAACTGTAATGTTGTACCAGGTGAGCAACAGAGCAAGTTTACTACATCATTAAAGCCACACATATGGAGCTAGTTGTGTGATGCAAACTATCAAAATATCTTATTTTAGAATTCATACACAACGATAAAAGTGTTCATAGAGGTAATAACATAGTATTGTGCAAGAAACTGTGAAAATAAGTATTTTTGGTAACACTTTATATTACGACCCGCAAACAACTGGGTAAGTAAACCGAAATTACGGTGTACATCTAATAAGGGAACAATATGTTAAGTTTTGGGTAATAAAGGGGTACAACCAGATATACAAGCAAATTATTTAATTAATTTTTTATAATATATTAATATATATATATATATATATATATATATATATATATATATATATATATATATATTATATTATATATATATATATATATATATATATATATATATATATATAATCAAAATTACCCTGTTACATTGCACAAAAACATATTTTGCCAGAAATGTGATAAAAACTTTTATATACAACAGACGTACAATTTTTGCCTGGAATATATTAACAGAATAGGTACCTGTTTTTATGTGATAAAAACATATTGTTCCCTTATACCTTACAAGGAGGTACACTATAATTACAGAAGCGTACACCGTAATTTCGGTTTAAATACAAAGTTCTTTGCAGGTTGTATATCTGCTTGCCCGGTAACACTTTACAATAAGGTTCGTTAGTTAACATTAGTTAACTACATTAGTTAATATGAACTGCACATATACAGCATTTATTGATCTTTGTTAATGTTAATTTCAACATTTACTAATTTGCAAAGATGTAGGTAGAGGCACATTTTTCCAGCGAACCTGTTTGGATTGCAATGAGTGTGTTGGAGTTGTCTGCTATGGTTCTCTTTTAAACATGCACCCACTTCAAAACCAGAATCTGTCTCATACACTTTTACAGACATTCTCACACAAGCACATAGCTCTCAAGTGTCCCCTCATTTCACACTGACTTCGGAAGATGATTAAAGGAAAGACAGAGAGAGTGAGGGTGAAATATGGAATATGAGGAGGAGGCCAGCGCTGCTGTTTTTACAGTTATGACTGTTGTCATGTTTTTGGAGGCAGTCCATGGGATCTGGGCTCTTATTGAGAGCATTGTAGGGCCACCAGAATACTTGTTTGCCGACACCAGTAACGATCCATCTGAAACTCTTGACGTCCTGCAGCCGCTCTGCCATTATCGTTTTGTTCTCTACTCATCTCGTCAACAGCGTAATTCTTCCCCGGAGTGTCACTGAAATGAAACCAGCACTGGTACTGTAACACATAAAATCAATATTGTGAGCATTGTGAATGTTTCAATGTGGATTTTATTAGATTATGGTTGCATTAAGACTTTAAAAAAAAAATCTTTAAATTATTACTATGTATTCACAGCGTTAATTAATTGGTCTGTGTCTGGTCTGTCATACATTTACTTCACCTTTCTCATCAACAGCATAATTCTTCCCCCGAGGGTCATTGAAATGAAACCAGTTCAGGATGTTCTTCCTCCTTTTTAATCTCTCTTCCTCACACCAATTGGTATATTATTAGGGCTGAATGACATATTGGATATTGTCAATGTGTCCGTGATGATTTTTTACCTGCTATATAAAATTAAGAAATATTGTGAATATCACAATAACTTGAATGCTTCATTTTATTTTTAAATTTTGCAGATGACTCGTTTCAAGATACTTCCTTATTCTGCAAGTGTTTGACTGTTGAGTTTTAATGAATTAGTTCAAACTGTCAGTTTCAATGAATTCAACTCATTTGCATCACCACTCAAGAAATGTTCACAGATGTCTCTGCAAGGCATCTATTAAAATTTGGTTTATAAGTATTTATGTATATTGTTATACTGGTGCATATAAATTAAAATGACTAAATATAATTATTATGTTGATTAAATGAACAAAATTCATATATATATATATGGTAACACTTTATTTGAAGGGGTGTGCATAAGACTGACATGACACTGTCATAAACATGACACAACACCTGTCATGAACATGAAGGAGTCTTTATGAATGTTTATGACTGTTGTCATTAAGTGTCATTCGGTAAATTATGACACGTTTAATGCAAAGTTGACATTTTTTAAAATGTCTTTGTTATGACAACTTGACATTAACAAAGACAAAAATGTATTTGTTATGACAACTTGACATTAACAAAGACAAAAAATGTCTTTGTTATGACAACTTGACATTACCCAAGACAAAAATGTCTTGATTATGACAACTTGACATTAACAAAGACATAAATGTCTTTATGACAACTTGACATTAACCAAGAAATCAAAACCTGTCAACCTGTCACAAATATGTCATAACAGGTCTAATTATCAAACTTCAAGCATTTTACAGTGTAATAACCCTTAATGACATCTTTATAACTAGTACAATGTGTTCCACTTTACTTGAGGACAGGTAATATTCATGACACAGTTATAATGGTGTCATGACGGCCAAAGTTGTGACAGGTTGACAGGTTATGATTTCTTGGTTAATGTCAAGTTGTCATAACAAAGACATTTCTGTCTTTGTTAATGTCAAGTTGTCATAATCAAGACATTTTTGTCTTGGGTAATGTCAAGTTTTCATAACAAAGACATTTTAAACAATGTCAACTTTGCATTAAAAGTGTCATAATTTACCGAATGACACTTAATGACAACAGTCATAAACATTCATAAAGACTCCTTCATGTTCATGACAGGTGTTATGTCATGTTTATGACAGAGTCATGTCAGTCTTATGCACACCCCTTCAAATAAAGTGTTACCATATATATATATATATATATATATATATATATATATATATATATATATATATATATATATATATATATATATATATATATGTGTGTGTGTTGTGTGTGTTGTGTGTGTGTGTGTGTGTGTGGTGTGTGTGTGTGTGTGTGTGTGTGTGTGTGTGTGTGTGTGTGTGTGTGTGTGTGTGTGTGTGTGTGTGTGTGTGTGTGTGTGTGTGTGTGTGTGTGTGTGTGTGTGTGTGTGTGTGTGTGTGTGTGTGTGTGTGTGAGAGTTGGTTTATGTGATTTATGAGGAGACAAATTTGTATAATGACATGTGTATTACACTGGTATTACAACTTATGGGTGGTTTATGGGGACATGTCAAAAGTACTCATAAATCAAATGGCTTAAAAAACATAAAAAACAATGGACAGGGACAGGGGTAGTGTAGGGGGACAGAATATATAGTTTGTACAGTATAAAAACCATTACGCCTATGGAGAGTCCTCATAATGCTGTCGCACCAACATGTCTTGCCAACATGTCACACAAACACAAAGACACTTTTTTATACTACCCCATCCCTACATATGAAAAAAAGTGGGTGAAACAGACCCTGCTCTACCAGCTGAATGCTATAATTGTATTACACAGTTTGATTGGGAACTATTGTGTAAATGAACAAACAACAGGCAACTGCAGGGCCCTCACAGTGCTTCACTTTGACATAAGTGCCATCTGCTGGACGCAAGAGACCACTATTCCACTCCTGCAATATGTTAGCTGGTACAATAAGATGCAAACTGCGTCAGACAACTGCTCCTAGCGTGATTAAACTGATGTTTTAACTGTTTAGTGATTCAGCCCACCATAGAGCCACATCTGATAGGTATCATGCTGACGTACACATCTATAGCTACAGAAACAAACTCTCTCTTAGACGAGCTTAAATAAATGACACACTCATCCAGGCTGCATTCACTGCAGACCACAGCAGTCAATCTAAATGTAATCTTGTGTAATTTGAATCTTTCATATTTGTGAGTGCCAAGAAGGTTCATGATGCCAGCTGTAGTGGAGCCGCCGCATTGGTAACTGTATCATCCTTCACTCAGAGGAGTGACTTTGCAGTGACCTCTTTTCAGGTGCCTACATAGTGTCTTCCACCTCACCATTGAGGACTCGGCCCAGAATACAGAATTAGAAAGCAGCTCAGACGTCTTTTTTAGTGTCTTCTTTCATCCAAAGACTAATTTTCCTCAACTGAGACCTCAAAACGTCGACCTGGCCCACAATTTATAAACCCATGGTGGCAACAAAGAAAATGAGTCAAAAATGTTGTACACACACTGTTTAGGTCTCTGTTAAATTTGCACTATTAAAAAAAAATATATATATATACATATATATATATATATATATATATATATATATATATATATATATAATATATAATATATATATATATACTGTAAAATATATAATATACTGTAAAAACTGGCAGCTGTGGTTGTCATAAATTGACAAACAAATACAGTGACAGTAACATTACGGGGTAGCATTTTGGCAACTGTAGCTTATACAAATATTATCATTTAAAAAAAATTGCAAAAACACAACATTGTTAAATTGTTTATTTATACATTCTTATTTTTATTTCTAAATGTAATAGATTTCTATTTCAAATAAATACTGTTCACTGTACTTTCTATTCATCGAATAATCATTTTACAATATTTTTAAATAGAAAATTGTTATTTTAAATTGTAATGATTTTACACAATTTAGTGTATTTTTGATCAAATAGATGCTGCCTTATTCAACATAAGATTTCAAAAACATTGACACATGTAGTGTGTATATAATCAAAATATAATGTTAACTTACTATAGTTTGATAATTAATCAAACTATAGCATTTTTTTTTCAGTTTAACCATAATTATTAATTTTTCAATTTGTTATCTGCAACAGTATCTGCTAGTCTTTAAATGACCAGTAGCTGAATTTTGGGTAGCACTTTACAATGTTTACTTTGCTAACATTAGTTAATATATTAACTAACATTAACTAACCATGAGCAATACATTTGTTACAGTATTTGATAATCTTTGTTATATATAAGTTGTAGTTAATAAAAAATACAGCTGTTCATTGATCATGTTCATGCTAGTTTACAGTGCATTCTGTCCACAAATGTTGAAATTAACATAAAGAGTATTAAATTCTGTAGAAGTGCAGTTCATTATTAGTTACTAATGTAGTTAACTAATTTAAACTAATGAAACCTTATTGTAATGTGTTACATATGTTTAGGCTATAAACGCCCTTGAGCTATTAGCATGAGGCAAAAAATCGCTTTCATCGTTTTCTACACACAGCCACCTTGCTAAAACGACAGTCACCTTGCTAATGTGACAGAACAGTCCGCATGCAGGCGAGACGCACTCAGTCTCTTCCCTGTCCTCATGTTCCCTGACCTGCCAGTAAACACAATGACAATCTGGTACAGCCGGCTTTAGACCGTGATGGGCATCTCTCCCACTCAGGATGATGAAAGCGCTGTGCTGAAAGATGAGGCCCGAACTGTCTCACACACACACACTGAGCGAGATTCAACCCATCATTTCTCTTCCTGACTCTTCTTCAAGATGGAGTCTGACTCCAGCTGTGATCCCAACTCACTGCTTCTTCTCTCTTTTTTTTTTACCCTGTGTTTCAGTCTCTCTCTTTTGACGCGCACACAGATTTCCTTTACTGTCTCAGACTCACATGGTGCTCGCTGGATCGGGTCCAGATTGGAGAGGGAAGGGTGGGATGGGTCAGGATTGAGGTGATCTCCCAGCTGAGACAGAGAAAGAACAAACCTCTCCTTTACTCTGAGCTGCTACTCCTGCCTCTCTTATCTTACACATGTATACACACACACATACGTGTGCGCGTGCGTGCGCACCTGCTATCAGGTTTTAACCAGTAGTGAAGGTTCTGGGAGGCAATGTAACTTCCTGAACACGTTTCCACACCCTTACGAAAAATAAGTAGGCCTATACTTCAAGTTCATTTTATGAAGTATGCTTTAGTAATGTTCAAGTATATTTTTAAGTAACCTTTATGTAGTAAGTATACTAATATCAATGTGTACTTGTAGTAAACTTATAAGTGTACTATTTCAATACAGCTTGGGACTAAATTGGCCCCCTTTTAGTATATAAAAGTATACGTTTAAGTGTACTATAAGTGTAACAGTAGTAAACTTTAAGGTTTCTCATTTGTAATGAATGCATCTGTATTATGCTGAAATGATGGGTTGAGAAATGATGTTGCTAGTAAAGAATTGCTTTAAAAATTTGTTTTTACAAAAACTTGCACTCTGAAACGTACTTCAAAGTTTGTGTTCTCAGGCCGTTGTGTCAAATCAACGGCCGGAACGCATTAAAAGTTTTCTGTTTTCAGTTGAAAACTGTGTTGTGTAATTGGCCCCTAAGTTTATAACTAATGATTTTTACAATGGAAATGAATCAATTAAAAACTTAAGCCTGACAATTGTTTTTTTTTCTAGAGCTGCTGTACAGCCAAAACAATATTTGTTGCATTCATTTCCTACTATCACTGTAAAGCTGCTTTGAAGCAATCTGTATTGTTAAAAGCGTTATATTAATGAAAGTGACTTGACTTGACTAATGATTCTGGTTCTTTAAAGATTCCATCATATCACATTGACTGTTTTTTGCAGATGACTCAGTAGCAACAGCAGAAAAGCAGAAAGAAACACTTTCGAAGAATGCAGACATTCAAGAACTGGTATTTTCTTGCAATTCGAAGTTCTGAATACGTTTTTATTACAATCAAGAGTTTTCATCTTACGCAATCAAAGGAAATAGAACCCTCCATGTGCTCATGATGTGTAATCTAAAATGTATTTTGATCTACCAAACTGCTCAAAACAATAAAGCAGTGTAAATCCTTTGATTGGCTCAACTATTTCACATCCCAATCACATCACCAAGACCAAGCTTTAAAAAAATACATGTGTATGTAGTAATATGCTTAGCAAAATCTTGTCCTTTTTGGGAATTCAAATGAGGTCACATCCAACCAAATTGCTACTAAAACAAAGCTTACTGCAAGCTCTCGCTCACATTTCTCCCCAGAGATGTAAAAAAAAAAGTGGTTCAAAACTGGAGTGGAAACGTCAAGACAGCCCCACGTGGGGTTCCAAGCCTGGAAAAGAGAGCTCTTGGCTAGGACGAGAGCTTTTTTTCTTCTATGGAATCATCCTTGTGAATGGGGATGGGGAATGCATGCGGTGGATTTAGAGCATTGTAAACTCAGAGAAGTGTGATTTCCTCTTCCTGGCTGCAGAGGAGAGAGGTAAGTAATCCTGGCTCAGGATGGAAGAGTTGGACAAGGATGAAAGAAGAGACCTCGGCGGAGAAGAGAGAAGGAATTAGGCTTTACCACAGGGGGGGGGGGGGGGGGGGGTTGGGGGGGCTTCTGGATCATGACTGCTGAAGAAGCAATGTGAGGAAGTGTCTGTCGGGGAGCTGGTGATATGAGAAGACTTTGTTGAGAAGAAGCTGACATAATCTTACTTGGATGTTCATGAGGGTTTCAGAATAAACCTCATGCTGATTCAAAACCTTCTGAATTTTCTCGCTGTCTTCGAATTCACTCATTAATGCAGTCTTAAATGCAATATTTATTGTTCATTGTAGACCTTCAAAGTCTTCATATCTCACCGTTTTCTAGCCAGAAAGCTTGGGAAGAAAGACATCTGAAAAAATGGCTGATGCTTATGAAACAATAGTCAAACATCCTGAATAATGTATCATCAAAACATGGTGGTATCAAATTTAGTAGGGATTAAATCCCTTTCTTAGAGCAACTTCATCAGCCCACACTGATTTTTTAAAAATAAAATAGTAGGTGCAAGCAGCTTCCTCAATAAAGAGTCAGTGTAATCCATCTTCTCATTTTAAATTTATTTGATTAAAGCATTTGTCTTAGACAAGTCTTTCTTGATGGTACATTTAATGAGTGCTGTATAATTTTCTGGCAAAGAAAATGTTGGCATTGCAAAGGATGGCACACCTGCTAAATAAGATGTCCAGCTGTGTGACGAGATTTATCAAATAAATCTGATCACACAATAAGTAAAACCTAAATATTGAATTAGCTTTACAGTTAAAGAGCTCATGTCTTGTCATATACTTCATATTCTCAAAGGACATTAGTATCACATAATGGCAGAAACTGATTTTTTTTTTTTTTTTTAAGTTTGGTTGCAACGCAACATCTTGATTCAGTAAAGAGAACTTACTCATAAAGAGTCATTTCGCTCTGTAAATGGCGATTCACACTGCACAAGCCGGGTTCAGATGTAACAATTGGCCTTATCGCTTTAGTTACATGAATTAAAAATGTGGTCAGATTTAACTGGGAGAGATAAGGAGTGTTTATAAAGAGGAGATGAACAACAGAAAAAAAGTGAAGAATGGTGTATTTACAATGAACACAAGGAACTTGAAACAACACAATAAAACTAGAATAACTAGAATAGCTGTTAAAAGTGTGGAGGGAGTCATTTGGCACCATACCATAAAACAGTCCGAATCCTATAGTGTTGAAAGTAAC
Source organism: Chrosomus eos (assembly GCA_036326025.1). Lineage (NCBI taxonomy): Eukaryota > Metazoa > Chordata > Actinopteri > Cypriniformes > Leuciscidae > Chrosomus > Chrosomus eos. Next base: position 31,779,089 of record CM070835.1, read on the forward strand.
TAATGTGAATGTGTCCACCAGTGTATATACAATCCAACTGTAGTGATAATCCAATAAATCCAAGTTTGCTGGAAAAGTAAGTCCTTAAAAGTAACTCTTCTATCCAGCAGGTTGGTGATCACCATGTGTTCGGTTTGATTATCGACCATGTTTGTTTGCCATGTAGTGGCAGGACTAGTTGTCCTTGAAGAGTGACTAGGTACTTGAGTACCGTAAATAGTGCTGATTTTATGACCATGTTATGAGTAAAAAATAATAATAATCTTCAAGAACTACTAGTGATCTGGATCATTATTTTAAAGTGAAAAATATGTTTTGGTAACTCTTGAGTAATTAGTGATGCATTTTATGACCACATGAAACCTTTAAGTTGGCTATGATTAAACCGCTTGTTAAAAAACCGCAACTTGATCCTACAGAATTAGTCAATTACAGGCCGATCTCGAATCTGCCTTTTCTGTCAAAGATACTAGAAAAAGCAGTATCCTCACAACTGTGTTCCTTTTTAGAAAGAAATAATATCTGCGAGGATTTTCAGTCCGGATTTAGACCGTACCATAGTACTGAGACTGCTCTCATTAAAGTCACAAATGATTTGCTCCTATCATCCGATCGTGGTTGTATCTCTCTATTAGTGTTACTTGATCTTAGTGCGGCATTTGATACTATCGACCACAACATTCTTTTAAATAGACTAGAAAACTATGTTGGCATTAGCGGAATTGCACTAGCATGGTTTAAATCATACTTATCTGACCGATATCAGTTTGTAGCAGTAAATGAAGAGATGTCTTATCGATCACAAGTTCAGTATGGCGTACCACAAGGCTCAGTACTAGGACCGCTGCTCTTCACTCTGTACATGCTACCATTAGGAGATATAATTAGGAAATATGGAATTAGCTTTCACTGTTATGCTGATGATACTCAGCTGTATATTTCTTCAAAACCTAACGAAACTTACCAATTCACAAAATTAACGGAATGCATAGCTGATATAAAAAATTGGATGACCAGTAATTTCCTATTACTAAATTCTGAAAAAACAGAGATTCTAATCATTGGACAAAAAACTTCCTCACCTAATAACCTAGAATACTGTCTAACACTTGATGGCTGCTCTGTTAAGTCTTCGACGTTAGTTAGGAACCTGGGTGTGCTCTTTGATACCAATCTTTCATTTGAAAGTCACGTGTCTAGTATTTGTAAAACCGCATTTTTCCATCTTAAAAATATATCTAAATTACGTCATATGCTCTCACTGACAAATGCGGAACAATTAGTTCATGCGTTCATGACCTCAAGGCTAGATTATTGTAATGCTCTACTGGGTGGTTGCCCTGCACGCTTATTAAACAAACTACAGCTAGTTCAAAATGCAGCCGCTAGAGTTCTTACCAGAACCAGGAAGTATGACCATATTAGCCCGGTTCTGTCAACACTGCATTGGCTGCCTATTAAACATCGTATAAATTTTAAAATATTGCTGATTACTTACAAAGCACTAAATGGTTTAGCTCCCCAGTACTTGAGCGAGCTCTTAACGCATTATAGTCCTTCACGTCTATTGCGATCTCAAAATTCTGGCCAGTTGATAATACCTAAAATATCAAAATCGACTGCTGGCGGTAGATCCTTTTCCTATTTAGCACCAAAACTTTGGAACAATCTTCCTAACACGGTCCGGGAAGCAGATACAGTCTGTCAGTTTAAATCTAGACTAAAAACACATCTCTTTGGCTTAGCATACACATAACACATTATAGATTTCTATAATTCAATGTTAGGCTGCATAGATTAGATCAGCCGGAACCGGGAACACTTCCCATAATTCCTGATGTACTTTGTACATCATAAGAAGGATGGCGTCTACGCTAATATTAGTCTCTCTGTTTATCCCGAGGTTTACCGCAGACCGCCGGATCCAGGGCATATCCAGATCTGATGAAGGACCATCACATGGACACGTCGACACGCATTATCAGGGCTGTGAAGGCCCATGGACAACTCACCACTCATCTCCTCACCGGCCGGATGACCCAACCCAACCAGATGAACTGGATAATATCGTGAAAGTTCTGATCCCATCTGACTCCTGGCATTATGCTGCCTAACTCATAATCATACACTGTTCATTCGTTGGCCAAAGGAGGACTGGCCCCCCGACTGAGCCTGGGTTCTCCCAAGGTTTTTTTTCTCCATTCTGTCACCTGATGGAGTTTTGGTTCCTTGCCACTGTTGCCTTCGCCTTTTGGCTTGCTTAGTTGGGGACATTTAATTTTCAATTGAACAATACTATTACAACATTGTTTTCCTGTTATCTCTGTAAAGCTGCTTTGAAACAATTTGTATTGTAAAAAGCGCTATATAAATAAAGGTGACTTGACTTGACTTGACACATTGAGAGTAAAAAAAGACAATTGCTAACATATCATATGTGGTGATTAAAAATTAATTAGTAATTCTTTATAATTTGTCATAATTACCTATTAGTTCTTTACAATGTCAATCTCATTAAGTAATTATTGATTACCTAATAAGGAACTATCTTAGTCCTAAATTTGATACTACTTACTGATTAGTTAAGCTTGTTTCTATATTAGTAGCTGAGGTGTTAATGTACTACTCATTAGTCCTGCATTACTTCCTGCATAGTTACCTATTAATGACAGACCATTATTATAAAGTGTTACCAAATTGTGTAGTCTTTGTGATACTTATGATAGTCGCTGTGTCAGATTATGTGATTTTGACTCCTAAATTACTGTCTTGTCATTGACAAAACATGTAAGAATACACATTGGCAACCCTTTCTGAATAAGGAATTTGGTCATCCAAATTTATATATATATATATATATATATATATATATATATATATATATATTATATATATATATATATATATATATATATATATATATATATATATATATATACACATGTCAATGAGGTTTAAGATGTTAAAAAGCGACATTAGTTTAACATAACCATGCATCATGCTTTACCTCAGCATTCTTTTGAGCCTGAAGACAAAAGAATATGTGTAAGTTACCCTGAGATGATATTGAATCAAAGGTGTGTAGAGGTAGAGGACACTCCTAGCTGTATTTTAACGGATAAGTTGCTGGCAATTGCTGCTTTTAACTATCAGCGATCTCATATTGAACCATGAAGGACAGCATTATCTTTTCTCCCCTCATGGAAAGTTTGTTTCATTACTTGTAGACCATGTGTTCAATGTTTTCTTGCCCTAAGGGGGTACTCTAGGTAATTGGGTGTATATTGAACTTTCTTCCCTTGAGTTTTGCACTCTAAACTTTTACATTACTGAAATCCATCGCAACTTTGAGACCTTGTGTTTAAATTAGAATCAGAATTAATTAAAATAGCATTATGCAAACATTAATCAAAGCCACCTTTTTTATCCTGATTGGCAGAGCACACAGTTCAGCATTCAAGAACAACCAAAGCACACCATAGCAGAAGTACAGCCCATTGCTCTGGGCTATAAAGCCCTCCAGTATGAGGAAACCTTCAGGCCTCCAGACCTCCGACTGACTGCAAGCATCAGGTGTATAATGAGCAATAGCCAGAGGGGCTGCAGAAACGTGAGGAGAAGAACATTTTCAGTCTTGATGTGGACCGATCTAAGAAAAACAACTGCTGGGTGGATCTTCAACATGACAAGATGACAAGGGAACAGTTAGTGCTAAAAAAAAAGAAAAATGTCGGAAAAGCCCCGGTTTGACAGCTCTGCTTCCTGTAGTTTGCTCAGTAGTTGCATCACCATCATTTATTCATGATGAAAGGACAACCACCAAAATCTAAAGTGTGAAGGCAGAGAAATGTGGAGAATAGAGCTTGTACAAGCAAATATATAAATTTGTCTTTAAAGACCCCATGCAATTGCTTTATAAGCGTAGTTGGATTTCCTTTTATAGACATATTTCCTTCTGACCAAAGCAAGTTTATCCTTTCTTGTTTTTATATAGCTAGCTAATTTATTTCTGTATTTTTTTTTCAAATGAACATAAAGGTAAATATGTGATACAACTGTCCTTATATTACAGTCAAAATATATAGAGAAAAGTATACATTTATAGTGAAGACCCCTGCAGACCCTCATGACTGTGTGTCAAGGTAAATAATAATTGGTAACACTTTCTCTTAGTGCTCTTGTTACATGTACTTATAGTAACGGGCCTGCATGCAACTAACCCAAAACCAAACCCTAACACTATAGTAAGAACATGTAGTTAATTATAATTACTCAGTACTTAAATGTATAAATAGACTGTAACTTTAAAATAAAGTGTAACCCCAATCGTAACTCTATAAGAAGTACATGTTATTAATTAATATAACTCAGTATGTAATTGCATTGCAAGGTTAGTTTGGATTGTAAAATGTGACGTGGCTGCCCAAAACTATTATTAATAGTGCTAAAAACCTCTGACATTTTCTTTTAAATTAGCATTTTTATCAGGCTCCTATGTTTAGGTTCAGTAATTTCACTATAATGGCAATGCAAAGGTTACTAGTCAGTAACTGAAATGCCTTATTTTCAAAAATATCACTGATTAAAATTGAGTAAAATTTAAAACATAAAAATGTCAATTTAAAAGAAAAATGTCAGATGGACTTAGAGGTTTTTGCATCTAAAGTCTTCATGTGTACATTCACCTTTTTACTTGATGTTTACACACATAATATTTTTTTAGTTAAATGTAAATTTTTCCCAAAAATTATACCAAGCAAAAATTGATTTCAAGGATTACATTTCTAACATGTGTTAAACTAGACACTCAATTTATATATATATATAATATATATTTATATATATATATATATATATATATATATATATATATATATATATATAATATATAAAAGTACATAAAGTAATTCCACTGTGTTTCCATGTATAACATGATATCAAATCACACAAGGCATTTGACGGGATGTACACATTTAACCATTTTTGAGATGTGCACAAGCTTTGACTATCCCTTGTGGACCTGAGCAGCTTGCGGGAATCATCACAGTGCCAGGTTGGGTTAGGTAATAACTGTGAAGTGAGGCATGGCTGGCAGTGCCAGCCTGGCAGGCAAACCTCCCCTTCCAGCCCCTTCTTTGTGTTCCAGTTGTCTTGGGCATTGCCAAAGGGTTGTTGCACTGGACTATAGTGAATGCTACAAGACTAATTGGTTGGAAGGTGCTATGTTTAGTCCTTCATAGGCTGACATATGACTAGACAAAAAGAGAAAGAGTTAAGTGTGTTTCTTATCAGGCTGTAATGAATGTATAGCCTCAGAAGTTACTCATAGATGAAAGTGTCATATTAAGCTTTCTTTGCAGAAATGGTGGATTCTTCAGTGTTTTAAGAAAAGGATAGAACCTGCTTTTTTTCTACTCCCTTGCCCTTTTTCGACCATAATGAGGATAAAGTGTTACTATGGCAACTCAAGTACTCAGGTACTATCTATCTTTGTGAGGCCCAGTTCTGGTAAGCACAATGAAGCTTCTTGTGCATGGAAAAGAGGAAAATCAGAAGCTTGACAGAAGAAAATGCACCCTACATCTGTGAGGCTTATGTGGATAAAAATTCAATTAATTTTCTGCTAATCACAAACAGACAAGCATCAGCTTTTTTTCAGCAACACACAACAGGAGAAACCTTGCTGCATGCTAGTTTTTTGTTAATGAGCTAAGACTGCTCATTTTGGATCCATCAGTCTTCACTCCACAGCTGCAGATCAGAATCTGATCACGCATTGATAAGACTTATTTCTCCAGATGTCTCATGTAAATCACACAAATGACTGCATTTTCAGCCGAAGAACTTCCAAAAAATGTGTGCAATGTTTCTTTATAATAAACGTTTCGCAGTATTTTGTCTCATCTGTGCACATTATTTTTAAAAGAATGTAGTGTTGTTTAATCAAAATGTCAGTCTCATAAATTACTTTCCCTTTTGGCTGACATCACAAATCAAGGAGGTCTACACTAAAATAAAATGGAAAAACAGATATTTTAGCATCCAACCGATCTGTGTTTTGCCTATAGCAGAGTGTGCTGCTACGGTATCTGCTAGCCTGTGCTAACAGGACAATGCTAACCAGCCAAACCACCCCTATATTGTCCTGTTTCTAATGGAAATAAAGCAAAAACAAAAATCTGTTGCTTTTCTGATTGGTGCCTTACGAACAGAGCAGCTGAATAATGAATAATGTTTGATATGGTGCCACTGAAACCTTCTCAGGCTTTGCCGCGGTTCATGCAGGTCAGGCTGTCAGAATATGTTACTGTAAATTGACTTAAGCTCAGAGCCCAAGGGAAAGAGGTTTGTTACCTTTGCAGAGTATTGCAGGCAACTCTTTTGATGGCTAGAGGACACAATGCAATGAAGAAGGAATTAGTGAAGTAATATCCAGAGAGTGTGGTTCATTTAGCTAGTAACCTTTGAGTTACCTCTGGCCTCATGGTTCTGCAAGCTTGTCTGGTACAGTGTACTTTTCAGGATATCCTCAGACTTCAGTGATAGTCATCAGATGCTCCACACTGAACTGCTCCACAAAAAATGTAACGCTTTAGATTACAGACCGGAACGTACTGCGCAAATACAGCGTAACTATCCGGAATTATAATGTACCTATAAAATACTTGCATGTAAATATAAGGGAACAATATGTAAAGTTTGGGGAATAAAGTAGTAACAACCAGGACAATAAAAAATATATATTTATACTGTAAGTATTATAGAACTGAGGGGTACTTATTCTACTATTATGATACAACAATCTTACATTTGGGAGTAATTTATATTGAACATACACTGCGTACCTCTTTGTAATACACACTGTAGGCTTTTTTGAAATTACAGGGTACATATCTATGCATTTATACAGTTGTTGTTTTTTATAGCGTTTTAAAGTGCGGATGTTTAAGTTTGGGCTCACATGTTTCAAGGCACGTAAAGCTAAAACTATTGCAATTGTTTTAAATACTGGGAAATAGGGCTGGGCGATAAATCGATTTTATCGATTAACTCGAATGTGTAGCTTACGCGAGTTTACGCCGATTTTTTTGAAATGAAAATCGGTTTTCTCTTTAACAACCGCCGACGCGCCCATATGGGCTCCCGTAGTTCCGACCGCGCTCAGCGCTTGCCATGATAGAGATACACAAACAACATGGCAAATGAACAAAACCGCGGCAGCAGAACACACCCGCCGAAAACATTTACAAACTGAATCTGCAGGGCCGCCAACTCTCACGAGTTCACTGTGAGAGACGCAATTGTCACTTTTTACACGCTCTCACACACACATCCATTTCCTCACGCAGAGAAACATCGCGAAGCAAAGAGGACACTGACACTGACATACAAGACAGAGCAGGTTACTGTTGATATGAAACAGATTCTCGGCTCTCAGATTCTGTTAATTTTATTACGAAATTCAAACAATAAACACCGTTTTGGCGCTTGTAAATGTGACGTGAAAGATCGCTGACAGATCTCAGTTCAAGCGGCACATGCAACGATCATCTGTTACTCTTCACTACTAACTTACCCAAATGTAGCTAATAAAATCAATCGATCAGTGTTTTTCAACCGCGGAAAGATGTCATAAAACAGCTGGAGAACAACATGTGTCACGTAACGTTACATTTACCTCAGGATGCCTTTTAATGACCCATAGTACGCATGTTAGCTGGACTTAAAATAATTGCTATAGAGAGGAGTATTTGGCTAAATATGATAACTATATTACACATTTATTATATTTTACCTATATCATTAAAATATTATAACATTGTTTGTTATTATAAAAAACGCATTATGTTTAATTTGAGTTAGTTTTAACCTTTAATAATACCAGCTGACAGAGCTCTCTGTTTACAGCATTAGGTGATTTATTTTTGGAGAACAATTAACATAACACATTAACATATCTACTGAACCTAATATTTATCCAAAGTAATTGATATTGAATCAATATCAGAATCAAAATCCCATGAATTGAATTGAAATTGTGAAATTTGTGTTAAGCAATAATAAAAACAGTAGCATACCAGTCTTTATGCATGTAAACATCGTGTTTACATAGTTAATAAACTTGATAAAATGATGTTTAGTTACCAAATAATTTGACAATCACAATAAACTTCTTGTGATGCAAGTTTTTTTTTCTTTACACATCCCCCCCAATCCACCCATTTTATGTTATGTTACATTTACACTAGGCTATTTACAATGACAGGACCCTCTGGTCTTTTTGGGTTGTTGTTTCTGATTGCACTTTAATCCAGATAATATCCCAGAAGGGAATATCAAAACAAAATAAAAACTTGTTTTGAACAATTTCTTTTTCATCTGAGGATTGATTTTAAGTAGGGAGAAAAAAAATCGATTTAAATCGTAAATCGGATTTTTTGTCAAAAAATCTGGGATTTTTTTTTAGGCCATATCGCCCAGCCCTACTGGAAAATATACTCTTGTTCCATGTACTTAAAGGGTAAGTGTGACTTGCGGGCTATAAATTAAAATGGTGTTTGTTACCCTCTTGTTCCATGAAGTTACAGGGTAAGTACATTAAAAATATATACACACAATCTAATATCACTGACTCGGAAACCCTTTATTTGTAAAACAACTTATTATACTTGATCTGAAGCGATAGTCTACAGTTTAAAAAGTTTTAAATATTGTAATTTTTCTTACAAACACCTACCGTTTCACCTCAGAAGACATTGATCAATCCATTGGAGTTCCGTGGATTACTACAGTTATTGCAGTATGTGCTGTTTGAAATCAAAGTTTCCATGAAGAAAAACAGTACCTTCATCATCCTGGTTCCTCTCATCCTCATCTGCCTGCTAAGATATTCTTCTTTGAAGCTCCGCATGAGTGAGATGGTATGAGTCTACCTGCATAGGTTCTAGTGTTGGAAGGGTGACAGATGGTACCGAAGGCGGAGGATGCAGATGTTGGGCAGGGGTGTCCAGACCTATTCCTGGAGCGCCACAATCCTGCAGAGTTTTGCTCCAACCCTAAATCAACACCTGAACCAGGTTAACAGATCTTCCGGACATCTAGCGTGTTTTTTCAATACCAAGTAACTTCCGATTATTCTGCAAATGGAACAGCGGCGTTCTTGATCGCGTCACTCAGCTCACTCTGGCTGTTACGGTTATCTCTTGATGTATATTTTATCAACAATAAAACGAAATGTGTTATAAAACACCACTCTGCCTATTTAGATTTTTTTTATCTTAAACATATCAATAGCCACATAAATGTGTAACAGATGTGGACAGGTAATTCCACTACTAGGTCTGTTGAACCCATTTTCATCAATTATGTGGCCAAGAAACTTCACGGACCTCCTGAGGAAAAAGCACTTTTTAGGAGCCAACTTCAGGTTGTGGCTGCGCAGCCTCTCAAACACCATCCTCAGGCGGACAAGGGCAGTCTCCTCATCAGGCGCAAACACCAACAAGTCATCCAAGTAACATACAGGCTTAAATAGTTTTGGTCCCCAAAAATGCTGGTCATCATGCGCATGAAGCTCCCAGGACTGTTACAGAGACCTTGTGGCAAACGATTGTACTCATACAGGCCCATAGGAGTGGTGAAGGCTGAGAACTTCCTATCGTCTTCATGGAGTGGCATGTTATAAAACCCGGAGGTTAAACCATCGTGCTGAAGAGGCAATTGCCTCCCAGCGCTGCCAAACAATCGGCCTGATGGGGAAGGGGATGAGCATCCTTCAGGGTCCTCTTATTCAACCAGCGAAAATCTGTACAGATCCGGAGATCTCCATTTTTTTTCCACACAAGCACCAATGGTGATGCATATTCACTTGTTGATTTTCGGATGATTTCCTTCTCCTCCATCTCACTCAGTACTTGTCGCAGCTTTTGGTACTGACCAGGGGCACTCTCCTGTACGGGAGCCTGAAAGGTCTGCTGTCTGACAAGTGTATGCGGTGTACGAAACCCGTCGCCTTACCACAGTCAAGATGATAGCGCGAAAAGACGTCCTCATAGTGTAAAACAAGTTCAGCCACCCGCCTCTTGCAGTCCTCTGACACTTCACATGACTCAATGTCAACATTACTAAGACCAACTGACCTGAGCTGGTCTTCAATAGAAATTGCTTTATCAGTAGGTGGCACAGCTGATTGGCTGCACATGACCAGAGGAAACCTCTGAGCGTTCAGTAGCATCCATGTCCTCAAGTGCCACACAGGAATAGACATCTGCCAGCTTCGCATTGCGCCTCAATTGCACAGGCCTATTAGATGTATTGATGAGCTTTAGTGGAACCCACTGATCTCCCCATAGCGGAGTCACAAGCTTTGCGATCAAAACACCTCTGGGAGCTGAGCGGGATGACGTGGGCTCTGTCATGACTGTGCTGCCCGGGGAAACAGCAGTGTGTTTAGGCAGTTTTCCCCAGATGAGATATTCACGACCAGGCTCGAGGTAGGTAGCTGAGTTACACCTGACTGTACCGACCTTATCGGGAACATTTCCACCTTTCCAAGGGCTCAGACCAGAGAGCATAGACATAAAGCGCTCAATTTCGGGATCTTTGATAGGGCAGGGGCCGGACACTGTCCTCCAATAAGAATCACATAATTTAGACTGATGCAGAATGTGCTTTATAACGTTGGTCCCAAGTATTAACTCATCATGCTGTCCCTGAACGACAAGAATGGGAACCAACATCTTACAGCCATACACTTCAATTTCCACTTCGAAAGCACATTTGGGCTTGACACGAAGTCCGCCACAGCCAATGAGAACCACATCAACATCAATCCGTCTTCGGTCGGTTACCACCCCAGCCTCCCTCAGTTTAATCTCTGCTGTTTCACTGATGCTACATGCCATTGAACCACTGTCCAACATGCCACCAAGTGTCACCCCCCCACCCATTGCTACAGGAGTGTAGAAAAGACTTTCACTGTTGCCAACTCTGTGGATATTCTGATAGACAACAACCTCAGAGTTGTTACAGTTTTTCACAGCCGTGTAAACTGTCTCAGCATCAAACATGTCATCTTTTTGGGAGTCTATGATGCAACCTGTATTGTCTCCCTCCGAATACAGGTCGGCTAGTTTCCCTGTGACTGAGGAGAGACATTGGCAGGGCAATTTAGTCTGGTGTGGCCAGGGGCGAAGCAGACGAAACACAGTCTCTCTGACATGCAGTGTGAAATGGTGGTGTGGCTTGAGTCGTTACAGACTTTACAAACTGTGTCTCTGGACGTCTGTCACGAGAAGTACGCTGAAACCTCCCACTTCGGCCTGGATGAGGAGTACTACGCTGCTGCATTTTCTCCATCATCTCCTGAAACATGTAGACTATGCGAGTGATAAGTCTCTCCTCTGACTGTTGGAGATTTTGTGCCACAGTTGGCACAGAAGCATGACTTGGAGTATGGTGTGATCCGTCTCGCACTGGGACAGGCACTGGAGAATGATAAGGTGAATAACACATATGTTGCTGGGATTGGAAAGGGGAAGGTGAGGGGCTTGGGCCATGATACTGCTCGGACACTGCCAGGGGTGTTGATGATGGACTGGGCTGCTCAGAGGTAACAGTGGCAATGTGGCTTTTTAGCTGCGCAGCCCCAGTGACTCCGCCACTAGCCCTCAGCTCTCTCTGATACTCATCAATCCTCAGCTGAACATCACGGGAGGTCCACTCATGAATTGGCTTACACTTCAGGGTGTAAGCTAAACCTTGGTCAGGACAGTGTTTGACGAACATGAGAGCCACTTCACCAGTCATGTCCTGCGTCTGCTTGCCTTGTCTGTGCAGGCCCTCAAGAGTCAGATCCGCTGCTTTGTTCAGCCTTATCCAGTAGTCAACTGGGTTTTCTCTGTGTCTGGGCAGAGTAGCATAAAAGTCAGCGAGAGGTAGGCATGAGGAAGCATCACTGAAATAGTGGAGAAGAACATTATATATGAGTTGAGGTTGCTTATTGACGTTAAGTGCAGGATCACTGCGCAGGGCAATCTTCACGACATCTCTGGCCTTGCCCATCAGATGGCTCATAATCTCTTCTGCTTGGTCATACACAGAAATCCCCTGTTTTCTGATATGTGCTTTGGTCATGTCAATCCATTCCTGAACTGAGTATTTGTCAGTGCTGTCACCTCTAAACGTCTGGAGACCTTTATCAGACCTAACATGGACTGTCACACGTGGAACGTCATGTCTGTTATGGTCACAGTGAGCGTTCTGAGTATCACTGGTAATGTCATGTCTGATATGGTCACAGTGAGCATTCTGAGTATCACTGGTAATGTCATGTCTGTTATAATCATAGTGAGTGTTCTGAGTATCACTGGTAGTTCTGTGATCACTAGTCATGTTTACAACACCAGCTGACATCAACTTTGCTACAATGGATTCACCAATTTGAGCACCTAACTGTCCTAGCATGGCTGTGAGGTGGTCGATAGCATGTTGTGTATCACTGCCAGGAGTGGAAGTATTGGGACCCTCCCTCATGAATCCACTAACAGGAGTACAACCTGGGCTCTGACCCAACCCTGTATTTGTATAACCATCATCCATGGACCTGGATTGACCCACATCCCTACGGCTAACAAAATCTCTGAACCAGGCACCTCTACCTCTAGCCAACTTGGGAGTAGTTGACTCATCCATCTAAAAATTTTTGACCGATCTAAATCCTTTAACAGTACGTGCGTTGTGTATATTTATGTAAAACTCAAGTAGAGCAGATAACAAATCTACGTATTTATGAAAAACAATTAAAAAAATTACATATATAAGCAAATTATCACACTGAAGACAAGCTATTGAAAGAATTATACCCTAATCCACAAAAAAAAAAATTTTTTTTTTTTTTTATCTGACCAGATAACTATTCCAAAGGTGCAGATCAGAACCACAGCACAGCATCCCCGGCGATGAACATCAAGCTGATCTGGAGATCCAAAAGGTCACGGCACCAGTGTAACAGATGTGGACAGGGTATGAACTGGAGACAGACAACTCCAGCTGATGGGGTTTCCAAGATTTATTTCTGCAGAAGACAATGATCACATTAATTGGCTTCTGTTTATCTCTATCTGCACCTCTGCTCCTCAGCAACACAAGACACTGTTGTGAGGAGACGGAAACTACGGCAACTTAGGAGGTACAATAGAGGTGCAGTGCAGCAACGACTTCTCCACAAAACAACGGTAGCAATATGATAAATGAATAAAACTCAAGATAAAATTCACAAATACCAAATAAATCATTGAATGATAATTAAAATATAATTAAAATTGAATTAAACAAATTGGAAATTAGAATTTATAAACTGCATTTTTAACTCCGTTACACAGGCAACGCGTACAATGTACATTGATTATCTTCACTTCACTGTATTTTTAACAAAATTATTGTGGTTGTGTCATTTTATTTTATTATACATGTATATAAAGTGGATATGTACTCTGATTCTCTTTACTGTATGTACATGTATAATAAATGTCAGTTTTAATGATCAATAATAGCCATTATAAAAGTATAAGTAAAGGTATAAGAAACAATAAGAAATAAAGCAAACGATTTAGTCAAACATAAGTCAGCTCTCTAGTAGGCTACAACGTTAAAGTTAAATAGCCTAAATATATAAAGTCATGAAACCAAAACGATTTGCCAGGGAACAAATTATAGATTAATGAGACCAAAGATCGCCCGTTAGACATCAGAGCCGCCCATGAAGGCAAACATCAGAAGGACTAGCCGAGGTAAGGCTGTTCCAGGCGGAGAGTGCCCGGTGATCGCCTGGATCTCACAACTGATCTCAAAACATCAGATCAAATTTAAAATAGGCGCTATTTTATCAATAAACCACAGATTTAAGCTTTAAACAACTACATTCTCATCTGAAGAACTCTTAAAACTACATTTCGTAACACAATAACAGTACTATTTTTAAATTACGTGGGTTTTCTCCTCTGCTATTGACACTTGCTGGATGGTGTGAGATGCATTCTGGGATACCTGGCTGACTCAAGTCCACACAAGTCACCTCTCGAAGCATCCTCGATAAAAGGGGCAGATCAAGAACACGTCCAGGGAGTTGAACTGTACTTGGGCCGCGATTGATGAAGTTTCACAAGTCCACAAGTACAGACAAGAACGCATATTGAGAAACGGCCCTACTAGAAACTTTCTTGCAGGAGCAGGTTGGAGGTAAACTCGGCAGGACGTTGGCCCTCCAGGAGTAGGATTGGACACCCCTGGGATAGAGCCTTTGAAGAACCTGATGAAAGAGTCTTTTAAAAATGAAATGGCATTAATAACTTACATTTTACTCAAAATTGTGTCTAGAGAGTTTTGGAAGCAGGAGCTTTTTTAAAACTATGAAACTTTTCTCTGAGGCCGCCTTGTATAACTTTTATATTTCTGCATTTTTTTTTTTCTAAAATATTTTATAGATTTGTTCAGCTCAAACAGATTTGCTTAGCTTAACATGCTAGACTGAGAGTTTAAACCCACCCTAAACCTTGCTCCTTCTGTTTCTGTCGGCAGTCTTTTTCATGTCGTATGCAGTGGTTCCTGATGCTTCCATGCCTTTACAGTCAAAATTAAATTGCACATTTTCGTTTTTGAAATGTTTCATTAAAACATAATGCTGCATTATAAACAATTTGGAAGCCATCAACCTCAAAAATCGCTAATGTGAATGCTGTCATGGGACCCGGGTGCGCACTGGGGTACCGAACCCGAGACTACCTGTATGAGGTGGTCTGAGTTCGGTTGCTCCCGAACGTGCGCGGTTCGCGTGAATGTGAAAGCAACACTGACTCGGGTGCGCACATGTTCAGGAAGTAAAGTAAACTGCGCATGCGTTTTAGCTTATTGTGATGTATTCAGTTAAATAAAACAATTGTAAGTGTTGATAGTGTTGATGATTTACCTTGGATATGAGCGAGAGTGAGCCTGCAGTGTATTCCTGCATTGCGCATGGAATCAGGGCAACAAATTTGGAAATCCACTGTCTCCTCAAAATAGTAACTTGCAAGCAGCAGAAGTCCACCTTATGTGACACACGCACAGTAAACCTGTAGGCTATTGTTCACTCAACTGCACATAATAGCAGCGAATTAATAAAAAACACAATACTGACCTGCGTTCTGTTTTCTATAATGCACGTGCACGTTTGTGATGACGTTATGCACGCAAACGCACCAGGGTTCGATAGAATCAAGTTGAGTGTGAAACCAGACCAACGCTGCGGGGGCGCCGGGAACAAACGCGCTCGGGCTTGGACCGCAGCAAACGAGCCCAGTGTAAAAGCTCCCTAAATGACCTGTGAAATTTAGTTTTTCTGTGAGAGTGTGTGAATGAATGTATGCATATATAGAACAGCTGAGACTTATTTGGAGTTAATCAGAGACACTTAAGGTAAAGACAAGTGTGTACTACTTTTTTTCACTTGTTTTCATTGCGTAGTTAGTCATTTTTACATTTGAAGTATTTCTAAGAAGGGTTCATATTTATGAACTAGTGTTGGAGTGGTTTAAATCTTACCTCACTGATCGTACCCAGTTTGTTGTTTTGAAAACAATAAATCTAATGTCGGACAGGTATGTCAGGGTGTTCCTCAGGGGTCTGTCCTTGGCCCAATACTTTTTAATATTTACATGCTTCCTTTAGGGCAGATTATTTGAAAGCATGGTTTGGGGTTCCACTTTTATGCTGATGATACTCAATTTTATATTAGCACGAAAACTAATATCACAGGTATCTCGGCAACACTTTCTGACTGTCTGCAGGAAATTAAATTATGGATGTACCACAATTTTCTTAAATTTAATGGTACAAAGTCAGAGGTCATTTTAGTTGGTACCTCTGCAACTGCCTAGTGGTAGACATTTCAGTTTACACCTTGAAAATAATGTAGTATTCCCATCATCTCAAGTTCACAATCTTGGTGTTATTTGTGACTCTCATTTGACACTTAAAGCACATATAAAGAGCATTTCAAAATCTGCATTTTTTCATCTCAGGAATATTGCCAGTATTAGGCATTTGCTTTTATTACCTGGTGCAGAAAGGCTTGTCCATGCACTCGTTACCACTAGGGTTAATTATTGTAATGCCCTTTATCTTGGCCTACCTGCAAAGTCTATTAAGCGCCTGCAACACATTCAGAACTCAGCTGCACGTGTTCTTACACATACTTCTTATCTGCATATCTCTAGGTGCTTAGGAACCTGCATTAGCTTCCGGTCCATGCCCGTATTGATTTTTAAACTCTTATTTTAACATATAAAGCTGTACATGGAACTGCACCATCTTATATGTGATTTAATTATGCTATGCCCTCTCTATCTCTCCGCTCTGCCAACTATTTTCTCTTTAAACAGCCTTCTTGCAGACTAAAAACTATGGGTGAAAGAGCCTTCTCTGTGGCAGCCCCTAGGTTGTGGAATGCACTTCCTTTAACTGTTAGGAATGCCCCAACATTAAGAAGTTTTAAGAAACAGATAAAACCCCATCTTTTTTAAGATAGTGTTTGTGTCTTCATTGGTGACACTGAATGTATATTGTATTCTACCTGTAGTTGCATTTTTTTTTTTTTTATGGATCTACAGTACTTTTGTACTGTACTTGTTGTAGCGCTTTGGGTATAAGAAAAGCGAAATATAAATAAAATGTATTATTATTATTATTGTTTTTATTATATTTAATATAAGTTGATGGGTCATTTTAGAGCCTTTTATGTTCATGGATTTTGTTTGTGCCATAATTGGAATAGGAATTTTCTTGGTGAGTCATGCCGCCATATTGTTTTGTTTACATTACAATCAGACCACAAAGGTTGTGGCTCTAAAATGAGCAATCGTTTTAGTGGTAGAGATCTCAAAGCCCAGATTCAATAATGGTTTGTTTTGAGAGCTGTGCTAATTAGAGCTTGAAAATAGAGCCACAGGAGTGGCTGCAAATATGAAATGCTCTGTTTTTCTTAAAGTTCACTGAAATTCAAAAAGATATGCATAAAACTTACATTCCCATCTTCCCTGGTCTTTTCAAATACATGCTGTGAGCAGTTCATGACTGATTATTCCGTATGGGTTAGCTAAGGCTACATGCTGAATATGCATCAGCAGGTCTTTTTTCTTCAGGAGTTCGACACCTTTGGAGCTTCAGGCGCCTGACAACTAGTTGGAGAGTTTCGCAGCAGCCATTTTGCAGCAAGAATGCTTCCCACACATTAGTTTAATTTGTTTACTAGCTATTTCACACATGGAGGCACTTAACAACACACTAGCATTTAGCACAGTGCATGTGTTTGAAATAGAAGAGAAAGAGAGAGGAATGGAATGGTCCAAAAACAACCGAATCTCAGTTCAAATTAATATACTAAGTGCGTACTGGTAAGTGTATCCTGCCAAGTACCCTGGCAATCACCCACAACATACTAGCATTGTGGAGGCGACTTTTGCACAGGTTAGCACCTAAATTTAGTTTTTGGTCTTCTGGGATGTGCTTATTTAGGTTTGCATGAATTGGGACTCAACCCGTCAATTATTTTCCACAAATGCTTCACCTGCGTTTGAGTGAGCTGCCCACATTATCATGTGGCTCATTGACCTCAGTGCACTACAGGTGTTAAGCACTCAAAAATAAACAGTGAGCATTACATATTATTCTAAATGTCATCTGGAATACAGCATTCTAGCCATTCTAAAATCCATGATATAAATACACATATTTGCATAGGAAGGTCCTGTCAGAGACTATACTGTTGAAGGTGCATGCATGCCAAACAGCACAGCCTAGAGAAAAAAAAATGTTATTGCTCAGTGGTTGCTTTTCTTAAGCTGAGGAGACTTATGATTCTCATATATCTCTCATTTTAATATCAACAGCATTTCAGATGTTTCACCTAAAATTTATTTTGAGAAATAAAGGACACAAATGAGACATAAGAAATATTAAAAAACTGAGAATATGGTGGAGGAAACATAGAGCATCTCTTCATTGTCTTGCTGTAATCTCTTTCAATACTCCATTTTAATAATATTTTATTGCTCAAAGGTTGCTTTTTTAAGCTCAGGAGTCTTCGTAGTGATTCTCAAATATCTCTAATTTTAGGATCAATGGCATCTCTGTGTTTCTCCTATAATTCCTTAGGAGAAATAAAAGTAGACACAACTGAGACATGAGAAAATACTGAGAGAAAGGAGTCCAATACAAGAATGGGCTGTGAGAAACATGGCAGATCTCTTTATTGAGAAAAGAAAAATAGAGGTTGCTCTTTTTTATTATTTTATGCCATTGGGGTTTTTCACCTTTAATGGAAATTGAGGCTGGCTCGGTAATCCCTTTTATTGAACGCCGCTGGTTTTCAGATTGAGTTTTGTCTTTTATCGAACTGGCGGTTCTACAGTTTAAAACAAAGAAAAATCTTGACAGTTCACCCACACTCACTGAATGTCCTATAAAGAGCTATTCATTATTTAGAAAATAAAATTGCTGAAGGTCGGACACAGAATGATGTTTCACACAGTACCGCCTCAGTACTTTCAGTGCAGACTGAAAGATAAACATTATCCATCATTTCAGTCAATCTGGTAGGATTTTAGTTGCTTCATTACTGTGCAATATCATTGTTTGTATCCAGAGGTATGAATTTTGTATGATGAGCCCTGCTCTGCCACGGCAACATGCATTGAATATTCAAACTCCTTAAGCCCTTGGGAAATCTTGGATGTTGAAAAAAAAAAAAAAACTTCAGATTTTTTTTAAATTTGTCTTTATGCCATGTTTAAATCTTTATATCATGTATTTTTAAATCGGTTTCATCTTTGCCATTAATCTGAGGCAACCTAGTGTGACCGGGTGTTCTCCTCCCATGTTGTCTAAGTTAACTCGAGCTCGCCGCCTACAAATTTTCTTTCATTAATGACGTATCATTTTGATCTGCCATAAATAGCCTATCATCACGCTTGTTGATGCACGTAATTTCCGATTGACCCGGGGGTTCCCTTTTGCTCCCAGCATACTTGCATGGTGACTGCGGCTGTATGCCAGTTTTTTCCCGCTTCTGAAACGACGCTCTCTTTCTTCTGGTAAGCTGTTACCTCAGTAACAGGTTGAAACTGCTAAGTATTAGTCTGAGGAGCCGGTATAATTTTAGCTTGTTTCAGGTAAGGGCGAATCAGTGTGCGACGCTGCAGGATCAAAACGAAACCAAGCGATCTAAGAGTTTGACCGTTCCGAGTGATTGACCGAGTCTATAGTCGGGTAAGTTTATCATGGAAGGAGACGGGTACTGCGTTTGTAGGCATTGATTAGGAGAGTGCGTGTTATTTTTAGCTCGTTTCAGGCATAGGCAAACCAGTTCAGTGCGGCGCTGCAGGACTAAAACGAATTCACAAAGGAGTTTGTGACTGAAATTGACGCGATTTCTATCATCGGGTAAGTTTCTCCCTTTTGGGTTGAGAGCATTGGGTTTTTGTGCGGGTGATTAACCATTGTGTTTCCCTTCTAAGGAGTTTGAGCTCATTCTTTTTCTTTGCCTGTTGCCAGAATTTAATGCGAGGAATCGCCGTTGTCCTACTAACGTTACCTACTGTGTGTGTGTTATTTAGTTAATATGCATGGTTTATTATATGCGAGCTGAATGAATGTTATTATCTTGTTTTGAAATTATTTGCTGTGAGAATTCTAGTGTTTGTTGATTTACTTTTTCTTTGTTTTGAAATTATTTGCTTTGAAATTCTAGTGTTTTCTGCTTTATCATTATTTGTTTTGTTTTGCTTTATAACCCAATTGTGATTTGTCTAATTTTTCTTTTGGTGTGTGTGTGTGTGTGTGAGAGAGAGTTTTGCACTTTTTGCTAGACGCTGAGGGCTGCAGCCAAGAATCCACCCCAGTTTCCTACGTGTGTTGTGGTGGTTTGAACACTGGGTGTTGTGTGCAGTGAGACGCACGGACTTTGTGTGAGTGATTAGAGTGTACTCAAAGGTGTGGTACGATTCCTTGTCTCTAGCCCTCAGCCAAAAGCCTTTGAGTGTAATGTTTTATTGTACTAGTGTTGATGTATTGACTTTCGAATGACTGCATCTCTTCTGACAACATACTTGATTTATCGTTAATTGCTGTAGTGTCTTGCCTGGTATGTTTTGTCTTTTAATGTTTTGTTGTAATAAAGAACTCTTTTGTATGACACTCATGTCTCTGTTCCTCACTAGTGCAACCAACTTGTGTGCCTTCATATAGTGTATCAATCATTCTCTGTGTATTTATCAGAGTGGCGTAGTCGGGTTTCTGAAAACTGCAATTATTCAGTAGTTAGGCTTTTGTGCCTGACTCGTTCCGTTGTTTCTCGTGCCACACTAGGTTGGTTATTTTGCCATGTGGGAGGAGATTCTCTCAAATCGTCTATAATCACACAGGAGTTACAAAAAAATCTCTTCCCATTCAGGCGTAATGCATTTGTCCTGTCGTTAATTTGTACTCTGTCTTTAAATTTAGATGAGTGCTCTAGTTTGTTTAGAACTACTTTAACTTCTTTCTGCATGCCAGTGATTTCAGCAAATGTGTACAGCAATATCTGTATACCTTTCCTGAACTTGAGTACAATGAAATCCAATTTATTGTTGACTTAAGGGATAGTTCACCCAAAAATAAGGTTATTTACTCACCCTTATATCTTTCAAAACCTATATACAGAAACCAAATATTATGCAATTTTAACAGTAAAATCATGGCAGTCTTATCATGGTGGCCTCATATCCAATTATTTCCCTTTGTCTTACAAAGAAAACAAACTTTGTTGCATTATTTTCCTGTTATCTCTATAAAGCTGCTTTGAAACAATCTAGGTATTGTAAAAAGCACTGTATAAATAAAGGTGACTTGACAAAGAAGAAAGAAACTCATACAGTGATGTGTTTCCTGTATAACAGTGCAAGTCACATAGTAGCCTACAATACACGCGAGAAATAGCCTCTCACAACTGTTTCCCGAAACCGTAGTAACTTACATAATAGCATACACTTTACTTCCATTTACATGCTTTTGCCACAGTGTAATTTCTTTATGACACGTGGCATGTAAGGCATCACAATTTTTGCTCTCTAATGTTTTGATTTATTTCCGGCTGTTTGACAGGTCCCGAAATAACATTTACATATGCATTACAGATATGATATGAGCATATGAGCATATATTATTTCATGATTATGATACATTTAATTTCATGATATACTGTATATCATAGTAGTTATTTTTGTTATTTTATTTTATATTTAAAATAAGAACGAAACAAATTAAATAAACTTATGTTCTCTTACGAGAGGTTCTCTCGTATTGCGTAAGTTTAGCTTACGCTACGGGAAAGATTCATCTTCTCGAGATATTGAAGCCAAAAATTATCCTAATTTTGTATTCATTGTCAACGCAGTGCAGCAGCTAGCAGACCTAGAGCAGGGAGTCTTGCGTGCTCATTGGCTGCCCTGCGGGCATCTGCTGCAGCCTACCAGTGAGCCCCGCGTGACGTCACGCCCAATGAAGGGCGCTCGCGCCTTCATAGCGTCATAGCCCGCCAGAATGGGCGTGGCTAAACGCATAAGTAGGGGCTGTAGGCTGAAATTCCCTGGTTTTCGTCGACTGAAGCGAAGTCGCTCGAGGCGCGAGCACGGCCGGTTACGCAATACTCGTTCCCTCTCTAGAGAGAACCGAGGTTACGTTAGTAACCGAGTACGTTCTCTTACGAGAGGTTCTCTCGTATTGCGTAAGTTTAGCTTACGCTACGGGAACTTTTTGTCAACGCCGTGCGCGCCAAGCAACCACCCATGAGTCGCCGAGGTTTCTCGGGGAACCCAATAAGTGGAAAATAAGGTGGCCAGCTACAGAAATTGAATATCAAATGTATGTAAATAAAACATTGCATAGTCTTCACTTTATGAATTAAATAAAAATTGATTGCAAATTGTTGGCCAGAATATTATATGCACCAAATAAATGCTGATAGTTACATCTTTGGCTCGTGAGAGTGACAGGACAGACTGTCTTGTAGAGACACAAAGACTTCCTCAGTTTATGAAGTGCTGCTAGCACTCAAACATTTTGGAAGAGTGTCTATGTGATAATGAAAGTTAATTGGTTTATGTTGCTGAACTAAACTAAATGTTTGAATTAAACTAAAATGTATGTTAGCATACATTTTTAGAGCAGTGGTGAGACCCAAAATCTCCAAGTCGGTGGGTGAACTAGGGACCTCTATTCTGTGCTTCCTCTCACATTTCTTGTGAATATCATGAAGTACACAACATTTATGAGAAACCCTTTGCTCATTTACACAGCCCACTTTATGACTACACAATTAACAAAATAACAATTACATTTACTGTTGACTGTGCACTAAGCGAACGCAAAGTTTTCCAGGGGAACGCAAATTTACGGAGCCCCTAAGGGGACATCGTGTTGGGAAAAAAAATATGAGATGGGAAGATAAATAATTAGTCAATGCTTTTGCTTTCTTTTGCAAATGTTTGCGTTTCCGTGAGAACATTTTAATTTGCTCGCAAACCCTTTGCGTTCACTAGCAAACACTTTCGCGTTCGCTCACAAAAATGTTGTGTTCTTTGCAAGTGAACATACAGTATAGTTTTTAGAGGAACGCAAAAGGATTGAAAAATGTCCATTTAGGGTCTCCGTACAAATGATTTGCGGGCAAACACAAAAGTATGGAAATAAATATTTTCCTCCCATCTCATATTTTTCCCACCACAATGGCCTTTTAGAGACATTAGAGTAAGTTTGTTGCACATTAGGCAGTATAAACCACTGATGGACCAACAACTTTGCAAATGTCCACTTCATCTTACTCATCAGTACTGTAAGAGAATATATTCACCAAAGGGAGACAACATGGATAGCATGAACCCAATTATATCCACCATTACACCTAAACGACTTCCTGGGAACATCTGAAAAGACTGAGAGGAGCAATAAGTACTCAGAACTTTTTCAATAACCAGGCTGTATCAAAAGCTTCCCTTGGTGAGTGCTTCAAGCGGTGCCATTATGCATGATGACTGTGCTGTTATTTCACTTTGATAGTACATATACAGTAGAAGTTGAGCATCCAGCTCTCAGTTGCTAGGTCATCAGTAAACTTTATCGTCACTTTGGTAGGAAAGTGTCAGCAAAAAGCTTAAATATAAATGTAAACATTGATAGAGGATCCGCCAACAACAGGGTGTTTAGCAGTGGCTGTAGATGCTTAGGATGGTACAGGATGAAAATAAGATAATGCCTGAAGCAACCTTCAAATCGTGCTTCTGCTGAGTTCTACTGTAATGCAATGTGTCAGGACGTATACTAGCTTTGTCCTGTAGGGCACGGTAAGAGCCAGCTAAAGTCGAGCAAATGATTTGGCTGGGTGCCACATTAGCCATGAGCAGTATAAGGACTCAACCACACTGTAAAATAAAATTTAAAAGTGTCTGTAGAACTGAAGATGATGAAGTAACAACTATGTAATGTAAAAATGTATTTTTTTTAACTGAAACTGAATTCATGCAAATGTTGAGCTGTCAAAATTAACATGTAAAATTAAGTTAAATACAAAAAATACTTACACAAATACCAGAGCTGCGTTTTGTTTATAAATGTATGAGAGAAATAGCGTGCTAGTATAAATTTCTGAATTCAGCCTATAGGTTAAGGTGACCAGATTTCTGAAACTGGGGACATTTCTTATTTGAGTGCTTAAAATTTCCGGGGACAGCTCCAGTCGGGGACAAAACAACAAAAACCGAGACAATCTCCGTGAACCTGCTCCCGATCACCTTATTATTTGTGCGGTCACATTAGCAATATATTTTAGCAAGTGTAGTAATGTATGAAGCACAGCTCAAACAGAACCAAGCAGGTTTCACAGAAGTAATTTGTCTTTGACAGATCCCTCAAAGCAAAACACCCTAAACTTAACTATCTAAATTACAAGAGCATGTTACTTGTGGTGGGCGAACAACAAAGTATGTAATTGAGAAGGTGATAATGCTAAATCATTCAAATTGTATTTGGACACACCTGTATACAGAATACAGACTATGTATGTGTGGCGAGCAGGCCGAGGGACGTGAGAGAACGGCGCGAGGCCGGTGGCGTGAGTGGTAATGAACGTCACCTGTGAGACGCACGGTCTCGCATCTCTCACAGAGGAGCGGAAGCATAAAAGGAGGAGCGACGACGGTGAATCGAGAGAGGAACAGGCCTGATTTTATGCCAGGATATGAAGATATGATATGATTTGATGTTTGAAAATCATACCTGGGCCAGCCAGTATGGGCAACTATCTTTTGAAGTAGGCTGATTCTGTCTCGACGGTCCCTCTCCAGAACTCCCGGGAGCAGAGCGATCGGGGGAAAAGCGTACAAGCATAGCCTCGGCCACGTCTGTACCATGGCACCCAAACCCAATGGGGCTGGATGGGTGAGAGAAAACCACAGTGGACAGTGGGACGTCCCTCGAGATGCAAACAAATCCACTTCCACTGAGCCAAACCTCTCAAATATCGACTTCACCACCTCGGTGTGAAGTCTCCATTCCCCGGGCCTCAGCCGCTACCTCAACAGGATGTCTACTCTCTGATTCTGGTCCCTGGGATGTGCATTGCTCTGAGAGATAACAGTTTCCCCTGGGACCACAGGAGGATCTGATGCGCCAATCTGGATAGAGGGCGCAATCTCAGAACTCCCTGATGAATCAAGTAGGAGACCACCGACATATTGTCTGCGTGGTGACCCCTGAGGTCTGGGAGGAAGCTCCTCAGAGCCCTGCCATCCATGACCGCGCCCAAGCCCGTGAGGAAGGTGTTTGTCGAAGCGGTTTTCCGGTGACATGACGCTCCCAGCACGGGGCCTTGGGACAGAAACCAAGCTTTTTTCCACATAGATAGGGAACGATGGCATCTGCTCGTAACCCTGATCATGCGGAACGGTTTTGGTTTTCAACCACCACTGCAGGGCCCTCATATGCAGCAGGCCAAAAGGAATGACATTGGATGCTGCTGCTATGAGCCCTAACACTCTCTGAAAATGATTTACAGTGATGGCTTGGCCTAGCTTTATACAGGTAATTGTGGCCAGGATGGACTCGATCTGTGCAGGAAACAGCTGTGCCCGCATTGTGACCCAGTCCCACACCACTCTCAGGAACGTGGTTCCAACACGTTTTTTCGTGTTGAGTCTCAACCCCAGGCTCTGGATGTGGGCAAAGACTGGATGTGGGCAACTGGCAGCTCTTCTGACTGGGCCATAATAAGCCAGTCGTCTATATAATTTAGCAGCCTGATACCCTGAGTCACTCGATTCTGTAAGACTGGAAAACTGGTTGAAGAGATAGACTTTGACCACTGGTCGATGAAACAAAGGATCTTGCTGGAAATTAACATTTGACTTCCTCCCTCTTCCCCTGAGACAAAAAGTCTCACCTCATCTGCATTTCATTCTCTCTCTCTCAGTAACGTATAAAACTCACATAAGAATATATATATGGTTTAGTATGAATGAATATCATTAAGTTTGACACATGTTTGATATTATTTGAAATGTCTCAATGTGACTGGTACAAATGTCTCATTCCCAAAGAAGTAAATCAAAGGTAATAAGGTTTTAAGAGTTTAGAGATAACTGGCACACAAAGGAATGTGGCCTCTAGCCTAACCCCCAAAAGGTGTGAATGCAAATATCCATGGTTAGCCTATATAATGAAACGCAGCGAGAGCTCAGGGCCTTTTTCTGTATTCAGATAAGCCCGTGTGGTTGAGGGTCTCGCGACTCTCCGCTCACGTAGCCATACAATGTCGGGTAAAGGATTTTCCTGTTTGTTCTAGAACATTTGATGGTTTGCATTGATTATCTTTCAATTGATTATGGAATTGTAATAATACATTTACCTGACATAATAAATTGTTATATTTGATTATTCTAACAGACTTTGATTTTATTTTCATTGGAGTTAAAAAGGAATAGTCAAACATTAACGTATATTTAATGATGCACAGATATCATTGAAAAACCTTTTCATTTTATGGAGTCAGATGAAACGAGTTAATACATAGAAAATTTATTACATTTAATTAAAAATCTCTTTGCCATGAGAAAAGACGGAACACGCGTGAGACCTTCACCTCTAATCGAATACCGCAATTGGATCGAATTAGACGGCCTTAAAATTCTATATTGCAATGCAGACCTTTTTTTTAGGACAATTATTATGGGACAAACAACACCAAATAGGACAGACAGTTTGACACAGAGAGCTTGCTGAAGAGCAAAAAGCTAACTCTGTTGTGTGCTGGCGTCCTTTTGTAGCTTCTGAAGGAATACAAATTTGTCAAATGTTTAATTTAGGTTCCAAAACAAACTGTGTATAACCTGAGACAGTTCTGGACATTGAATTTAGCATTTAAGATTAGGATGGTCATTATATACGGCCCATCCTGTTTTTTCTGTATTGGTCAAGATTACTGAAAACTCTTAATGGCCACTGAGACTCCCACTCTTTGTCTCAATGATAATGTAAAGGTTTAACCAATCTAGTCAGGCTGACTGGATTAGCATCTCAAGGCTCCGAATAACTGCTATGCTGATGAACTCAGGTAACCAGCGGAATCATTTACATTTGCTTTGTTTCAAGAGTCTCCTCCGCTATGTAACTCCTCCGGATTAGCATCTCAAGGCTCCGAATAACTGCTATGCTGATGAGATCAGGCCTGAAGAATTTCCAGTAACCAGCTGAATCTTGCCTTTCCATTTGCTTTGTTTCCACCTTTATGTAACTCCTCCCCCTTGCAAGGTATATGAACAGTCTGTATTTTAGTTTAGTTAGATTTGGGTACCATCTTGGATGAAGCAGACTACAGCAAATAAAGAATCCTGCTTAAAAGATACACCCGAGTCTCCTGGTCTTCTCTTCTGAGTTCCTGAAACTTTAGAAGAAATATTTTCCCTACACTTCCTTGTATGCCAGTCACATGTTACGTCATGACGCAGCACCAATCAGGATTGGATTAGTTGCATTCATACTTCAGATCCATTACACTAAGGGTGTTCCCCATAGTGTCGTAGTCGACGCAGTTCGAGTTCCCTCGAAAGGGAACTAGAGTTTTTTTCGCATTTCATGGAAAGAGAGCACGATTGCGTACAGAGAGGCCTTAAAAGCTGCTAGATCTGCTTATTTTTCAACCCTATTAGAAGAAAATAAACAAAACCCTAGGTATTTATTTGAAATAGTGGCTAAATTAACAAAAAATAAAGTTTCAACCCCAGATGTTTCCAAGCAGCACAGCAGTAAGAACTTTATGAACTTCTTTACTTACAAGATTGATAATATCAGGGACAAAATTATAACTATGCAACTGTCTACAACAGTATCACATCAGGCAGTCCATTGTAACCTCCCTGAGGAAAAATTTGATCAATTCATTGCTATAGGAGAGGAAGAATTTTCTAAACTCGTTAAATCATCTAAATAGACAACATGTATGTTAGACCCTATACCGACTAAGCTATTGAAAGAGATGCTTCTTAATATCCTTAATTCATCCTCATTTATATAGCGCTTTTAACAATGTAGATTGTTTCAAAGCAGCTTTACAGAGATAAACAATTTAAGGTAACAGAGATCGGTGTGGTTTTATAGCGGTTATTGAATAATGTTGTTTCCAGCTAATGTTAGTTTTGATTGATTCTCTTCCGTCGAAATGATCATTTTTTATTGAATTAGGGGCCGTTAAGACGACGCCGTTCTCTCTAAACGCAAACCTGTGATAAGCGCTGATGGCGTTCACATGCGCATTAAGAATTTATTCTATAGTTATGTGCGTTTGAATATATGTGCGTAGGTTTGAAATTCGCTAAAAATCATGCCTAAATAAACTACTTGTCTTGCCTATAAATTTGAGGCAGAATTTTATTTTATTTTATCATTTCGGGTAGGGACGCGAAAACCGGAATTTTAACAGCGCTTTATCTGTAGAGTGGAATAGGGATCCTCCATAGGAAGAGGCTAGTTGGCACTTCAGCACTGCGTTGGCATCGGGTCCAGGCGAAGGTCCTTCGTCAGATCTGGAAACGGCCTGGATCCGGCAGGCTGCAGGAAAACCTCGGGGTAAACAAAGACACTAAATTAGCGTAGATGCCGTTCTTCTTATGATGTAACGAGTACATCAGGATTTAAGGGAAGTGTTCCCGGTTCCGGCTGGCCTAATCTATGCAGCCTAACATTTAATTATAGAAGTCGATAATGTATTATGTAAATGCTAGGTCAAAGAGATGTGTTTTTAGTCTAGATTTAAACTGACAGACTGTATCTGCTTCCCAGTGTTACAGTTATGTCTGTCTTGTGTCTGTATTCCTGAGTTTTCCCCCCGTCATTGTGTATTTGGTTTAGTCCTGTGTTCCAGTTTTCCCGCTCCTCGTTTGTATTCAGTTCCTTCACCTGTTTACCTGTCATTATCAGTTCATTTGCCCCAGCTGTGCCTTGTTTCCCCATTCTGTTCTATGTGTATTTAAACCCTGTGTTCTCCCTCACTCCTGGTCGGTTATTGTTGATGTTAGGTGCGTTTGTATCAGGTGTGTTTGTATCCTCTACCCGTCTGCTCTTGTTTATTGTTTTGATTTATTAAGTAAAGTATATTGTTTTTGGAAATCCTGATCTCCTCTTCTTCTCCTGCATACACCCACCGTGACAGAATAACCGACCTTTACAGCAGCATTATGGGCATCTTCCTCTACCCTCAAGATCCCACCGACCTACTCCTCAGCCTCTCCCAGAATCACCGTCCGATTGAGACCTACATCGAGGAATTCCTCCACCTCGCCCATCAGGTGTCCTGGAAAGAGGCAGCCCTCAAGCACTCCTTCTGGATGGGTCTGGACGATCCACTCTTTGGGCAATTTCCAGCTACTGCCACCACATGTTCCCTGAGGGAATGCATCGACAACATCCTGTGGGTGAGTGGGTCGTCCTACACCGTTGATGTAATCCCAGATCTCCCTTCTGTCCCTGTCTCCCCACTGTGTCCAGTGTCTCGTTCTGCCGAGACCGTCATGCCCGCCGTGCCAGTCGGAATTTTGGTAGAGCTGAAAGAGGAAGAACTGGCTTATAGACTGGGACACAGAGCTCCACGCCAGCCCTGCCAAGCCCTCATCACCACTGCTCCCATCCAGCAGCCCTGCCGAGCCTGAGCTCCGCTGCAGCCCTGCCGAGCCTGAGCTCCGCTGCAGCCCTGCCGAGCCTGAGCTCCCCTGCAGCCCTGCCGAGCCTGAGCTCCCCTGCAGCCCTGCCGAGCCTGAGCTCCCCTGCAGCCCTGCCGAGCCTGAGCTCCCCTGCAGCCCTGCCGAGCCTGAGCTCCCCTGCAGCCCTGCCGAGCCTGAGCTCCCCTGCAGCCCTGCCGAGCCTGAGCTCCCCTGCAGCCCTGCCGAGCCTGAGCTCCCCTGCAGCCCTGCCGAGCCTGAGCTCCCCTGCAGCCCTGCCGAGCCTGAGCTCCCCTGCAGCCCTGCCGAGCCTGAGCTCCCCTGCAGCCCTGCCGAGCCTGAGCTCCCCTGCAGCCCTGCCGAGCCTGAGCTCCCCTGCAGCCCTGCCGAGCCTGAGCCCGTCGCCTGCCCGCCAGAGCCTGAGCCCGTCGCCTGCCCGCCAGAGCCTGAGCCCGTCGCCTGCCCGCCAGAGCCTGAGCCCGTCGCCTGCCCGCCAGAGCCTGAGCCCGTCGCCTGCCCGCCAGAGCCCGTCGCCTGCCCGCCAGAGCCTGAGCCCGTCGCCTGCCCGCCAGAGCTGACCCGTCGCCTGCCCGCCAAGAGCCGTCGCCTGCCCGCCAGAGCCTGCCGCCTGCCCGCCAGGAGCCCGTCGCCTGCCCACCAGAGCCTGAGCCCGTCGCCTGCCCGCCAGAGCCTGAGCCCGTCGCCTGCCCGCCAGAGCCTGAGCCCGTCGCCTGCCCGCCAGAGCCTGAGCCCGTCGCCTGCCCGCCAGAGCCTGAGCCCGTCGCCTGCCCGCCAGAGCCTGAGCCCGTCGCCTGCCCGCCAGAGCCTGAGCCCGTCGCCTGCCCGCCAGAGCCTGAGCCCGTCGCCTGCCCGCCAGAGCCTGAGCCCGTCGCCTGCCCGCCAGAGCCTGAGCCCGTCGCCTGCCCGCCAGAGCCTGATCCCGTCGCCTGCCCGCCAGAGCCTGATCCCGTCGCCTGCCCGCCAGAGCCTGAGCCCGTCACCTGCCCGCCAGAGCCTGAGCCCGTCACCTGCCCGCCAGAGCCTGAGCCCGTCGCCTGCCCGCCAGAGCCCGTCGCCTGCCCGCCAGAGCCGCCTTCTCCGCTGGTCCCGTCCAGCCCTCCCAAACCTGTCACTCTCCCCAAGTAAATTTTGGGGGGGGGGATATAGGACCCCACCCTGGCCACCCGAAGGGGCGTCTCCACCCTGGCCACCCGAAGGGGCGTCTCCACCCTGCCACCCAAGGGGCGTCTCCACCCTGGCCACCCGAAGGGGCGTCTCCACCCTGGCCACCCGAAGGGGCGTCTTCACCCTGGCTACCAGCACGGCCTGCCCCGCCCTGGAGGCTTCCTGTTCCAGGAAAGCTACGCCCTCGTCAGCCTCCAGGGCGCCCACCCTCCCGCCCCTATTTGATGTTTATACGGCGTGGGGACACGCCTTTTCGAGGACGGGCGTAATGTTACAGTTATGTCTGTCTTGTGTCTGTATTCCTGAGTTTTCCCCCCGTCATTGTGTATTTGGTTTAGTCCTGTGTTCCAGTTTTCCCGCTCCTCGTTTGTATTCAGTTCCTTCACCTGTTTACCTGTCATTATCAGTTCATTTGCCCCAGCTGTGCCTTGTTTCCCCATTCTGTTCTATGTGTATTTAAACCCTGTGTTCTCCCTCACTCCTGGTCGGTTATTGTTGATGTTAGGTGCGTTTGTATTAGGTGTGTTTGTATCCTCTACCCGTCTGATCTTGTTTATTGTTTTGATTTATTAAGTAAAGTATATTGTTTTTGGAAATCCTGATCTCCTCTTCTTTTTCTGCATACACCCACCGTGACACCCGGACAATGGTAGGAAGATTGTTCCAAAGTTTTGGTGCTAAATAGGAAAAGGATCTACCGCCAGCAGTCGATTTAGATATTCTAGGTATTATCAACTGGCCAGAATTGAGATCGCAATAGACGTGAAGGACTATAATGTGTTAAGAGCTCGCTCAAGTACTGCGGCGCTAAAGCATTTAGTGCTTTGTAAGCAATATTTTAAAATGTATAGGATGTTTAATAGGCAGCCAATGCAGTGTTGACAGAACCTGGGCTAATATGGTCATACTTCCTGGTTCTGGTAAGAACTCTAGCGGCTAATTCATCTGTGTCATTAGGATACGTACCAAAAACCTTTAAACTGGCTATGATTAAACTGCTTGTTAAAAAAAAAAACTTGATCCTACAGAATTAGTCAATTACAGGCCAATCTCGAATCTACCTTTTCTGTCAAAGATACTAGAAAAAGCAATATCCTCACAATTATGTTCCTTTTTAGAAATAAATTGTATCTGAAAGGATTTTCAGTCAGGATTTAGACCTTACCATAGCACTGAGACAGCTCTAATCAGAGTCACAAATCATTTGCTCTTATCCGATCGTGGTTGTGTCTGTCTATTAGTGTTCCTCAATCTTAGTGCTGCATTTGATACCATTGACCAGAACATTATTTTAAATAGACTTGAAAATTAGGTTGGCATTAGTGGAATTGCATTAGCATGGTTTAAATCATACTTATCTGACCGTTATCAGTTTGTAGCAGTAAATGAAGAGATGTCTTATCGATCAAAAGTTCAGTATGGCGTACCACAAGGATCAGTACTAGGACCGTTGCTGTTCACTCTGTACGTGCTACCCTTAGGAGATATCATTAGGAAGCATGGCATTAGTTTTCACTGCTGATAGTTGTTATGCTGATTATACTCAGCTCTACATTTATTCACGCCCTGACGAAACTTACCAATTCACAAAATTAAGGTAATGTATAGCTTATATAAAAAACTGCATGACTAGTAATTTCTTACGACTTAATTCTGAAAAAAACAGAGATTTTAATTGTGGACAAAAAATGTCCTCACATACTAATTTACAGGTAATAACCTAGAATGATTTCTAACACTTGATGGCTGCTCTGTCAAATCTTTGTCGTCGGTTAGGAACCTGGGTGTGCTCTTTGATACCTATCTTTCATCTGAAAGTCAGGTGTCTAGTATCTGTAAAACCGCATTTTTACTTCTTAAAAATATATCTAAATTACGTCATATGCTCTCACTGACAAATGCGGAACAATTAGTTCATGTGTTCATGAGCTCAAGGCTAGATTAATGTAATGCTCTACTGGGTGGTTGCCCTGCACGCTTAATAAACAAACTACAGCTGGTCCAAAACGCAGCCACTAGAGTTCTTACCAGAACCAGGAAGTATGACCATATTAGCCCAGTTCTGTCAACACTGTATATTGGCAATTAAACATCGTATAAATTTTAAAATATTGCGGATTACTTACAAAGCACTAAATGGTTTAGCTCCCCAGTACTTGAGCGAGCTCTTAACGCATTATAGTCCTTCACGTCTATTGCGATCTCAAAGTTCCTGCCAGTTGATAATACCTAGAATATCAAAATCGACTGCTGGCGGTAGATCCTTTTCCTATTTAGCACCAAAACTTTTGAACAATCTTCCTAACATTGTCCGGGAAGCAGATACAGTCTGTCAGTTTAAACCTAGACTAAAAACACATCTCTTTGACCTGGCTTTCACATAATGCATTATCGACTTCTGTAATTAAATGTTAGGCTGCATAGATTAGGTCAGCCGGAACTGGGAACACTTCCCTTAAATCCTGATCTACTCATTACATCATAAGAAGAATGGCATCTACGCTAATTTAGTGTCTTTGTTTATCCCGAGGTTTTCCTGCAGCCTGCTGGATCCAGGCCATTTCCAGATCTGACGAAGGACCTTCGCCTGGACCCGATGACAACGCAGTGCTGAAGTACCAACCATCCTTTCCCTATGGAGGATCCCTATTCCACTCTACAGATAAAGCGCTGTGGAAATTCCGGTTTCGCGTACCTACCCGAAATGATAAAATAAAATAAAATTCTGCATCAAAATTTATAGGAAAGACAAGTAGTTTGTTTAGGCATGGTTTGTAGCGAATTACAAAACTGCAAACATATATTCAAACGCACATAACTATAGAATCAGTTCTTAATGCGCATGTGAACGCCATCAGCGTTTATCACAGGTTTGCATTTAAAGTCTGTTTAGAGAGAACGCCGTCGTCTTAGCGGCCCCTAATTTAATAACAAATGATCAGTTCGACGAAGTGAATCAATCAAAACTAACATTAGCTGGAAACAACATTATTCAAGAACCGCTATAAAACCAAACCATTCATGTTACCTTAAATTATATGTTTGTCTCTGTAAAGCTGCCTTGAAACAATCTACATTGTTAAAAGCGCTATATAAATGAGGATGACTTGACTTGATAATACCTAGAATATCAAAATCGTCTGCTGGCGGTAGATCATTTTCCTATTTAGCACCTAAACTTTGGAACAGTCTTTCTAACATTGTCCAGGAAGCAGACACACTCTGTCAGTTTAAATCTAGATTAAAAACACATCTCTTCAACCTGGCATACGGAATCCGTCCTGATGGTCTGCACCCCAGCAGAGTCGGAGCGGCTGTTCTGTCGGACAACATCTCCAAGACGCTACACACCATCTGACTAGTAAGTCAAAGTCCAAATCACAGTCTTTGCTGTCCCAACTTAATTGATATAAGTACCAATGTAGAACATTATATAGAAACTGTGTCTATTCCTCGCTTAGTGAAGCCAAACAACAAATCTACTGTAAGATCTAACAAGAATATTATTGTAATTAAACCAGAAAATCTAAATATCAGTGAACAAAAACAATTTCTAAAGCTAGGTCTTCTAAACATTAGATCGCTCACACCTAAGGGAGTTATTGTAAATGAAATGGTCACAGATAATAATTTCGATGTTCTGTGCCTTACTGAAACCTGGCTTAAACCAAATGATTATTTCGGTCTAAATGAGTCTACTCCACCAGGATACTGTTATAAGCATGAGCCCCGTCTGATCGGTCGTGGCGGCGGTGTTGCAACAATCTATAGAGATATTCTTAATGTTACTCAGAAAACTTGTCATAGGTTTAATTCGTTTGAAGTACTTGTGCTAAATGTTACGCTCTTAGATGTAAGAAAGAAATCCTTATTATCTATAGCCTTGGCTACCGTATATAGACCTCCAGGGCCATATGCTGATTTCCTAAAAGATTTTGCAGACTTTCTCTCAGACCTATTGGTCAACGTCGATAAAGCAATAATTGTTGGCGACTTTAACATACACGTAGATAATACAAATGATGCGTTAGGGGCTGCGTTTACAGATCTATTAAACTCTTTTGGGGTGAAGCAAAACGTCAGTGGTCCCACTCATCGTCTAAATCATACACTAGATTTAATTATATCATATGGAACCGATCCAACCGATATAGATATTATACCGCAAAGTGACGATCTCACTGATCATTACATGGTAACTTGCATAATACGCACTGCTGAAATTTGTCATGTTGCACCACGTTATCGACCAGGCAGAACAATCCTTCCAACCACTATAGATAGATTCTCAAATAGCTTACCTGATCTATCTCAGCTGCTCAGTAAACCCAAACAATCAGATGAACTCGAGGAAATGACTAGCAATATGAGCAACATTTTCTCTAGAACTCTAGATATTGTTGCACCAATTAGATTAAAAAAGGTTAGAGAGAAAACTAAAGCACCATGGTACAACAGTGCTACGCATGCTATCAAGAGAGAAACTCGTAACTTAGAGCGTAAATGGAAACAAACTAATTTAGAGGTCTTCAGAATCGCGTGGAAAGACAGTATGTCACGTTATAAAAGGGCTCTAAAATCAGCCAGGGCTGAGCATATCCGCAAACTAATAGAAAATAACCAAAATAATCCAAGGTTTTTATTTAACACCGTGGCTAGACTAACAAATAATCAGACATCTCCAGAGCAAAATATCCCGTTACAATATAGTAGTAATGATTTTATGAATTACTTCAATGAGAAAATAGAAAGCATCCGAAACACAATTGTAAATGTACAATCCTCTATGGTGTCTTATGACTCAGCCTCAATTATGGCCCCTCTAGAACAACTACACCGCTTTGCAACTATAGGACAGGAAGAACTAAATAAACTTATCATTGCATCTAAACCAACAACATGTTTATTAGATCCAATACCCACTAAACTACTTAAAGAAGTGTTACCTGTAGTGGAAGAGCCTCTTCTCAATATTATTAACTCGTCTTTATTTTTAAGTCATGTTCCAAAAATATTCAAGCTGGCAGTAATAAAACCTCTCATTAAGAAACCGCAATTAGATCCAAATAACCTTACAATTAAAGACCCATCTCAAAATACTAAAAAAAATTTTGTCCGCTCAATTGTGCTCTTTCTTGCAAGAAAATGATATCTATGAAAAATTTCGGTAACACTTTATTTGAAGGGGTGTGCATAAGACTGACATGACACTGTCATAAACATGACATAACACCTGTCATGAACATGAAGGAGTCTTTATGAATGTTTATGACTGTTGTCATTAAGTGTCATTCGGTAAATTATGACACTTTTAATGCAAAGTTGACATTGTTTAAAATGTCTTTGTTATGACAACTTGACATTACCCAAGACAAAAATGTCTTATGACAACTTGACATTAAAAAAGACAGAAATGTCTTTGTTATGACAACTTGACATTAACCAAGAAATCATAACCTGTCACAACTTTGGCCGTCATGACACCATTATAACTGTGTCATGAATATTACCTGTCCTCAAGTAAAGTGGAACACATTGTACTAGTTTTAAAGATGTCATTAAGGGTTATTACACAGCGAAATGCTTTAAGTTTGATAATTAGACATGTTATGACATATTTGTGACAGGTTGACAGGTTTTGATTTCTTGGTTAATGTCAAGTTGTCATAACAAAGACATTTATGCCTTTGTTAATGTCAAGTTGTCATAATCAAGACATTTTTGTCTTGGGTAATGTCAAGTTGTCATAACAAAGACATTTTTTGTCTTTGTTAATGTCAAGTTGTCATAACAAAGACATTTTTGTCTTTGTTAATGTCAAGTTGTCATAACAAAGACATTTTAAACAATGTCAACTTTGCATTAAAAGTGTCATAATTTACCGAATGACACTTAATGACAACAGTCATAAACATTCATAAAGACTCCTTCATGTTCATGACAGGTGTTATGTCATGTTTATGACAGTGTCATGTCAGTCTATGCACACCCCTTCAAATAAAGTGTTACCAAAATTTCAGTCGGGATTCAGACCGCATCATAGCACAGAAACTGCGCTAGTTAAAATTACAAATGATTTACTCTTAGCCTCTGACCAAGGCTGTATCTCAATACTAGTTCTACTTGATCTTAGTGCTGCGTTCGACACTATAGATCATAAAATACTCTTAGATCGACTACAAAACTACACTGGTGTCCAGGGACAGGCATTAAGCTGGTTTAGATCGTACTTATCAGACCGTTACCATTTTGTCTGTTTAAATGGGGAAAAATCGAAGATAACATCAGTAGACTATGGAGTGCCGCAAGGATCGGTGTTAGGCCCTCTGCTATTCTCAATATATATGCTGCCACTTGGTAATATTATAAGAAAACATGGAATTAATTTTCACTGTTATGCTGATGACACTCAATTATATATTTCATCACGACCAGATGAAAACACTAACTTATCTAACTTGACAGAGTGTCTAAAAGATATAAAATGCTGGATGACGTGTAATTTCCTGCTATTAAATTCAGATAAAACGGAGGTATTACTTATTGGTCCAAAAAACTACCCACAAAATCCCTTACAATACAACTTTAATTTAGAAGGATGTCCTGTTACTCTATCCACTACAGTAAAAGACCTGGGTGTTATACTAGACCGCAACTTGACTTTCGAAAATCATATTTCATATGTTACAAGAACAGCCTTTTTCCACCTTAGAAACATTGCTAAGCTACGTAACATGCTATCTGTTTCAGATGCAGAAAAGTTAGTTCATGCATTCATGACCTCGAGACTAGATTACTGTAATGCTTTATTAGCTGGTTGTCCTGCATCCTCAATAAACAAGCTACAGTTAGTCCAAAATGCAGCCGCTAGAGTTCTTACTAGATCAAGAAAATATGATCATATAACACCAATTTTAACATCTCTGGTTACCTATTAAGTTCCGTATCAACTACAAAGTATTACTATTGACTTATAAAGCTCTAAATGGTTTAGCTCCTGTGTATTTAACAGACCTTCTATCGCCCTACAATCCATCGCGCTCTTTAAGATCACAAAATTCGAGGCTTCTGGTCGTTCCTAGGATATCTAAGTCTACTAAAGGAGGGAGGGCGTTCTCACATTTATCTCCTAAACTCTGGAATAGCCTTCCTGATATTGTTCGAGACTCAGACTCGCTGTCCCAGTTTAAAACTAGATTAAAGACGCATCTCTTTAACCAAGCATTCACTTAATGCTTACCTTTTATACTACTTCTGAATCAGTTCGAATGCATTAATATTATGAACATCAGCTATGCTAATTATTTCCCATCTGTCTTTCTGCTGTTATCTCGGGACGCTAGTCCAGAGGTAAATAGCGTTCGTCAGCTCCAGTTTGTATCCAGCCTCTCACGGAGACTTCAGATGCCCCAACACCTGTGATGAGACGACTAAATGCCTGTGGAGAGACGACTCGACGCCTGTGAAGAGACGACTAAACACCGGCGACATGTTATGCCTAAATTTATACATGATTAACTAACTGTATTTTTCTTTGTACATTTCTGAAATGCACTTTCTGTAAAGCTGCTTTGAGACAATGTGTATTGTGAAAAGCGCTATACAAATAAACTTGAATTGAATTGAATTGAATACACATAGCACACTATACATTCCAATTATTCAAATCAGTTAAATGATTATTAGACTGCATAAATTAGATCAGCCGGAACCGGGAACACCTGATGTACTCGCAACATCCTAAAAAGAATGGAATCCACACTATTTTTAGTCGTTCTGTTTATTCCAAGGTTTAACTGAGGATGCTGAGCCGTATCCAGATCAGATGGTGGACCTGCACCTAGACACGACCACAACGCATCCCTGAAGTGTCAGCAGAGCTTGTGTCAACTAGACTCTCCCTTGTGAAGGACACACTCCCTTGTGGTTTTTATGACCAGCACTGATCCTCAAAAAACTTTTCCCCATACGCGTGTGATGACTCCGATCTTCAACTCCATAATTTAATTTTCCGATCCAATCTGGCTTCTCACCTGTAATACTGCCTGAATCATAATCGTACACTGTTTGTTAGTTGGCCAGAGGAGAACTGGCATCTCATGTGAGCCTGGTTTCTCCCAAGGTTTTTTCTCTGTCACCTGATGGAGTTTTAATTCCTTGCCATGTTGCCTTTTTCACCTTTCTTTGCCTTTGTCGCCATTGGCTTCTGGCCTGCTTAGTTGGAGACATTTAATTTCATATTTAACAATACTATTACAACATTATTTTCCTGTTATCTCTGTAAAGCTGCTTTAAAACAATCTGCAATGTAAAAAGCGCTATATAAATGGGTGACTTGACTGGACTTAACACATCTGCCTTCCCTGCTGGAGACCCTAGTTTGAATCCTGCTCGAAGTGGATAGAATAGGAAACTGCGTTTGCTCGCAATATTTTTGTAAACGTAAAGTTTCTCAAGGGCTTCGTAGATTCCACAGCTGATGTTTGCCATTTTTCTTTTTCTATTTGCTTTAAAAGAGTTTTCGGTAACGCTTTATTTTACGACCCGCAAACAACTGCGTAAGTAAACCGAAATTACGGTGTACGTTTCTGTAATTATAGCGTACTTCCGTGTAGGTATAAGGGAACAATATGTTAAGTTTGGGGTAATAAAGGGGTAACAAGCAGATAGTATACAACCTGCAAATAACTTTGTAAGTAAACTGAAATTACGGTGTACGTAAATAGTGTACCTCCGTGTAGGTAAAAGGTAATAAAGGGGAAGCTATGCAAGCAAATTATTTATAATGTAATTATTTTAACAGGTACCTATTATGTTAATATATTCCAGGGAAAAATTGTACGTCTGTTGTATATAAAAGTTATCATCACATTTCTGGCAAAATATGTTCTTGTGCAATTTTACATTTAATTTTGGCACCTGTGGGTTGCTTTAACATTAATTAATCTAGTAAGAAAAGACAATAAATTCATTTTTTTTATCATACTGTGCTTACATACAGCCATACACGTTTCAACCCACAGATGTCAAAATGACCCTGTAAAATTGCACAAGAACATATTTTGCCAAAAATGTGATGATAACTTTTATATACAACAGATGTACAATTTTTGCCTGGAATATATTAACATAATAGGTACCTGTTAGTTTTAAAATAATTACATTATAAATAATTTGCTTGTATATCTGCTTGTTACCGCCTACTCAAAACTTAACATATCGTTCCCTTATACCTACACGGAGGTACACTATAATTACAGAAACGTACACCGTAATTGACCCTTCGCAAAGACCCGCCCTCCTTAGTTACTGTCGCTATGTTCCGACAAGCTACACCGCTCTCACGCTCTTACCATGTTCTCACGCAGTGAAAAATACATCGCGGAGCAGAGAGGAGACTGACAACACGCGGACAGACAGGACAGACCAGGTTACTTTTCGGTTACTTTTGATATTAAACAAATTAAACAAAGTCTCAGCTTTCAAATGTGGTCATTTTTTGAAAGAAATTTAAACAATAAATACCGTTTTGTGGCTCTTTAATGTGCCGTGACAGGTTGCTGTAGAGCATCAGTTAAAGCTGCTCGTGATCCGATCATCTCTTCCTTCTAGTTCATTTATAGCATCAAGTAAACATGAACGAACATAAGAAGTAATGTTGTTTTAACCGCGGAAAGGCGTCAGTATATTCATTTTACCAAGTTCAAATCCTCCTAACTCTACTGGCTGCTTTTTCGGACAAAATGGCGGATGGCGAAGTATGATTGGTTAGAACACCTGTCAATCAAGCTCCACGCGAAGGGTCAATTTCGATTTACTTACAAAGTTATTTACAGGGGTTGTATATATGCTTGTTACCCCTTTATTACCCAAAACTTAACATATTGTTCCCTTATACCTACACGGAAGTACGCTATAATTACAGAAACGTACACCGCGCAGTTGTTTGCGGGTCGTAAAATAAAGTGTTACCGAGTTTTCTCTTGTTTCTCTTACTTTTTGTTTGATTGCAGCCTTTTTCTGCCTTTTTCATTGTTGTATCCTTGGATTTGCTTCTCAGTTCCATGCTACTTTGAGCTTTTCTTGACCATTCCATCCAGGCAACCTCTGTCTAGCTAATTCAGATTAGCACAGTTGGTTTTAAATGTATCTGTTTATTTTACTCCATAGGTGTTAGTATTTGTACTTAATTCGTGTTTCAGAAAGCCATTTTTTAAGCCAAGATTAACTATTCTAGATTAAGGCATAGTCTTAATTTAAACCCTCTCAGGGAACCTCCCCATAATTTTAAATTGATTTTTAAATTGATAAATAAAACAATTCCATCTCATGTTTTGTATGAGAATTGCTTTTAAATCTTAAACTATTGACATAACAATAACACTCATAGAAACCTTCAAATGACACCCACACAGACATCTCTAGAAACACAAGGGTAGCAATCAACAAATTTATAATTTGAAGTACAAGGACAAACCCATACTGAAATCAGAGAAATATGTATTTGAATAAAATCCAAACTGAAGATGACTGTATTTGACTGTAAAATCAAAAACAAAAGTGTAAATAAATTTGGCAGACTGTCAAATAATTTAGCCATATTAATTATTCATGCCCTGCTGCATGATGGGAAAAGGGTGAATGGGACTGAATTGTATCAACATTATAATAAAATTCATCAATTGTTGAGTTTTTTTACACAAAAAAAAAATCCAAATTTGCATGAAGATGCTCTACTTGTTATCCTGAAGGTTTTAAGTAGTTTGAACTTCGTGACAGCAAGTAAACCTGAAATAAATACAATAAAGTTATTCTTCAGTTCTTTCATCAGCACTTTTCATTTCTGCAGTGCATGTATATTTTGGACAAAGCCAATTGTATGGCAAACTTCTTAATTCATCTTTTATTTTGAATATATTTTTCAGCCATTAAAAACAATAAATTCTTAGTGATGTACCCTTATTAGCATTTTGCAGGGCTCGCACTTCACTGTGCTTGTTTTGTCTTCACAGTTCTCCATGTTGCTGGGTGATTTCTGTGCAGAGAGCTGTTTTATAAGGACATAAAGTGAGATGAACTGACGGTGCTAAAAAGTACTGTCATTCAGGCCTGACAGTATCACAATTTGTGATTTCATGTAACAACTAGAACCTCGTCCTCCAGCTATTCATTCTTTTCCAACATCTGGTCATTATAAAAGATCAAGACAATGCATAAAACCTAACAAATATTATAAATGTACAACACTACTTAAAGGATTAGTTCACTTTTAAAAAAACTTTTGCTGATAATTTACTCACTCCCATGTCATCCAAGATGTCCATGTCTTTCTTTCTTCAGTCGAAAAGAAATTAAGTTTTTTGATGAAAACATTCTAGGATTTTTCTCCATGTAATGTAATACACTGGTAGCCAAAGGGTTCAAAGTCCAAATGACAGTTTCAGTGCAGCTTCAAATGACTTTAAAGACACCAGACGATGCATAAGGGTCTTATCTTGCGAAACGATTGTCATTTCTAAAATAAATAAATAAAAAAGTAAGTTTATGCCTTGCTCTGTTCCGTGATGCGTGGTCATGACTCTCTCCTGTTCGAACTCGATCATCAAAATGAACGAATCTTTTTTCGAGTCGTTTCGTTCATTCAACAAACAGAATGAACGAAATGACTCGAAAAAAAGACTCGTAATAATTGTACTTTAGTATATTTTCTAAAAGTATATTGAAAAACAAGCATACTTTTAACATTTCTAAAAAGTGCTATTTAAGTACATTGGTTAAAAATATATGCTTAGTTACATTTTTAAGAAATATGCTAAACACAAACATACTTTTAGTGAAGATTTAGCGCATTTAAAGAAAACATACTTATGTTGCTATTACTTACAATACATTTTAGGAGTACTTTGTGTAAGAATATAGCAAAATGATTAAGCTTTTAGTGGGCTTAAAATAAATGAACTTTATAAACACTTAGGCCTACTGCAATATATTTTAAATATGTATGTATTTATCATTTTAACATTTTAAAAAATATAAATATTTACAATGTACCAACTTATAATGTATTAGAAACATTTGTCAACTATTATTAAGCATTGCAATAAGCATACCTAAAATTAATGTTGTTCACTTTTACTTGTTTGTAGGCTACTTGTAAAAGGCTTCTTAAAAAAAGTTTGTACTTGTCTAAATTCAAACAATAGCATAATACACTTGACTAGTCCTGATTGGTTCCAGAGCCGTTAAATGGTTGTGATTGGTTCTTATGATAATGAGCTCGCCTCCCACCTCACTCAGAGCCTCCTGCGTGTATGTTACTTGAATGTGATTAGAATCCTAAATTTAAACTGTTAAAAATATATAGAGCGACCGTGTCTCTTTTGAGGACTAGGAGGAAACCACGCGATTCATATGGATTAGGTGATATTGTTTGTGATTAACTTTTTGAAACGTAGCGTTTTGAGAAAACATAGTGTTGATTTTATCCAGCTTCTTCCAAGTTTGCATGGCGTGTGACATTTGGAACCTCATTATGTTGTGATTCTAGGTAAGATTTGTATTACATTAACGTTACTTGTCCTTGCCAGTAGTAGCCTATGTTTGACACAAAGTGTAACAGCACGTCTTTTTCAGCTACATTCAATTTGACCAATCAGAGCCAAAGTCGAGCAGACTCGAAGAGATGAAGATGCTGCCTCAGAAGTTACTGGTAAGTTTTAGTTGCTGTTTGCATAAATAAAAAGCTCACTGTTTAGTTTTTTAATCTTAATAAATCTTTTAAAAATCTATGTGGAGACATTTGTTTGTCTTAAAACAAATATAAAACATTGTCCAATGCATCTGCAAAAAAAACATAGTCATTATAACATGTACAACATTGCATTAACATTTTTATTTGCAAAATGAAGCTGTGTATTTATTTCTGATTTCCTGAAAATTTTGGCTTCATTATGCAAATGATCTTTCTTTGAAAAGTTTGGGGAAAAAATACATGTTATGAACAAAGTTACTTTGTCTTGAGCTGACCAATAATGGTAGTGTGTGTTGATTGGCGTTTATAGTAGTTCAAGCTTGACAAACTTATTGTGTATGTATGCTTATATAATTCTCTTTTTTTCCATATTAATATTTGTTGTTTTTCAGACAACTGCTATAGAAGATAAACTGAAATCTGAGTGCAGAGACAAGCGAAGAAGAGAGTATGGTTTGATCTCATATCACCTCTGTTATAGAGATTTTTGGATCAGGCCTATTGAACGGTGGTCGACAGTTAGGAAGATGTTAGCAACGTGTCCATTTCAGGTGTCTAATTTGTGCTGCCTTTGAGTCATTCATGTAAAAATCTGTATTTAATTATTTTGTTTTTTTTTAGTAAAGATGTAAGTCACTTGTCCTAGTTGTCCTGGCATACAATATTTTGAACAATTTCTAATTTCCTTAAATCTTTAGATCTTTCTTTACAATAGACAGGTTCATGGGAAATACCCTAGGTTTTAAATAAACCACAATTATCAATATAAAACATATCCTCTAATACTCGCAGGTTGCTTTATTGGTGCAAATAACTATATCAGTAACTTTTTGATTGAACTTTGCTCACTGTAAATTGTGTTGGGCTTCTTCTAATCTCATGTTCAGTGTAACTCATAGAGTGCTGTGCAGTGATGACAGACAAGAGGATAAAGCTTGATGAGGAGGATATAGCCAAAGCTTTTAAAGGTAAACTGAGAAGTCAACGCAATTCTAATGCATTTCTATGCAAATTATTATACATATATTCAAACATGGATACAAAAATGTTAATCATTGGTTAATTTTATATTAATTCTTCTTCCCTTTCAAAGATCCTCTGATAAAGCAGTCTTCAAATACTACAAGCCCCAGTTGTAGAAAACTCAAAGTAGTGATCGTCC
The DNA here is from genome assembly GCA_036326025.1 of Chrosomus eos. Lineage (NCBI taxonomy): Eukaryota > Metazoa > Chordata > Actinopteri > Cypriniformes > Leuciscidae > Chrosomus > Chrosomus eos. Next base: position 31,823,460 of record CM070835.1, read on the forward strand.
ACTTGAAGATAAAGATGTGACGTTTAAACTCTTCTGTTTCTTTGTTTCAGCCATTTGTAGGCCTAAGTTTGTAAATGCATTATTCACTTCTGCGCATTATTTTTTTTAAACTTATTTTTATTTTTTTCAGAAAATTGCATTGTGATGCTTATTTAGTGATGTAAAATTCATAGTGTACTTTTCAGTAATACATGTATAACTGAAATGTTCTACAAAAAAATATGTAATATAGCTCTGCCATAGCATTTCACTGATCTTTTTAATTTACTTTTATTTCTTTTTTTACTCTTTATGTAATTTTCACAAGATGCTATATTAAAGTTTTCTTGATTTTCAAAGTCTGTGTATGTCTTTGCACAATTAATATACAATTTTAAATACTGAATAAAACAGCTTTATATTAAGCTATTAGTGTTACACTTTTAAGCTATACACTTTTAATGCTATTTAAATGTTCTTGAAGTACATTAAAATTATGCTTCACATATCTTATAACTAGTTTAAGAAATGAAAGTATATTTTAATGAACTGCAAAGAAATACACTTAAATGTAGGAAGTGGTTCCATTTTAGCATAGTTTAGTATATTAAAATATAGTACAAATATGTTTCTAAGACACTCATAATGACTTTATAATGTACTTGTAACACAAGTACACTTTAAGCATGTAATTAGTCCCTGCACAGGCATATACTTAAAGTATACAAAATATACTTTAAAGCTGCAGTCCGTAGCATTTTCCCTTTTTGTCGCCATCTCTGTTCGAAATCTGTAACTGCAGTGATTCGCGGAATTATAATCTTTACGTGGGTTGTAAATCGGCATGAAACAGCGCGGATGAACACAGTTTTTTGAGGCGAGTGCTGCTGTCAATCACCGCGCTGTGTGGATACTGTCATTCAGAATCACAGATTCACTTTTTGATAGCTTGACCAACATAAGAATTTTCACTGGAAAATTTTTTCTGAACAAGTAACATCCATTTTTGTTCTGATCAACTAAGGGGGAAAAAGCATTCGACATGACAAGCGATCGTTAGATTTAATCAGCGCGATTTACAGCAACCGTGCAAATCATAGCCTACTTTGTTCTCAAATTGTTCATGTTAACAACATCACCATTGCGTGACTAACGTTATTTAATGTGTTTTATGATTACCTGTGTAGTTCAGAATTCATATTCTCCATAATAGCAAAACGAGAAAGGCACAACAAAGGAAACGAATCGGTTACCTAACGTAACCTCGGTTCTCTCTAGATGAGGGAACGAGTATTGCGTAAGCTAGCTTACGCTACGGGAAAGATTCCATCTTTCTGAGAAATTGAAGCCAAAAATTATCCTATAATTTTGTATCCATTGTCAACGCAGTTCAGCTGCAGCAGACCATGAGAAGGCTAGCTAGCCGCTCATTGGTTCGCTCACGGAGAACTGCTTAAGCCTATGAGGGAGCGCGGATGAACCCGCGACCAATGAGAGTCTGACTCGCTCTCCCTACGTCACCGCCCCCGAAGCGGGCGTGGACGAGGCTATAAATACCCCGAATAGGCTGAATAAATCTGGTTTTTTCAATTCTGAAGCGAACATCGCCAGTAGCACAAGCACGGCCAGGAACGCAATACTCGTTCCCTCATCTAGAGAGAACCGAGGTTACGTTAGGTAACCGATTCGTTCTCTTACGAGCGGTTCTCTCGTATTGCGTAAGCTAGCTTACGCTACGGGAACCCATTGTCAACGCCGTGCGTGCTAAGCATCCACTATTAGTCCCGCGGGGCATCCCGGGGAACACCGAAAGTGGGAATGAATATATGTATCAGTGACAAACGGCCAGCGGAGCGGGCCGGTGATTGTGTAGTACATAAGCACATAAAAGAGAGGGACAGAACGAACTCGGTCTGTGTGAATTAACCCCCTATAGTGCAGCTCAACCAGAAGAGCTGAAACATACTAGACTGCTAGTAGTTTAGCCTGCAAAGCGGGTACTTCCAGATTGTAAAATCTGACAAAGGTGGAGGGGGAAGCCCATCCCGCTGCCACGCAAATGTCATGAATGGAAATCCCACTGGACCATGCCCACGATGAGGCCATGCCTCTAGTGGAATGAGCCCTGATGCCCAAAGGGCATGGCAGGTCCTTCGATGCGTATGCTGCTGCAATGGCATCAACAATCCATCTGGATAGGGACTGTTTCGAGGCGGCCAACCCTCTGGTGCGCCCGCCGAACGAAACAAAAAGCTGCTCGGATCGTCTGACCGGAGCTGTGCGAGTGACATATAATCTCAGAGCCCTGACCGGGCATAGGAGATTAGAATCCGATTCGCTATCGGAAGCAGGCAGCGCCGATAGGGATATAACTTGTGCCCTGAACGGGGTGCCAATTGCCTTGGGGACATAGCCATGCCTAGGTTTAAGAACGACTAATGAGTCATTAGGTCCAAACTCAAGACAGGACGCGCTGGTGGACAGCGCGTGTAGGTCTCCCACCCGTTTTACTGACGCGAGCGCGAGTAGAAAAACGGTCTTTAGCGACAGGTACTTTAGGTCCACGGTGTTTAACGGTTCGAATGGGGGAGCTTTCATAGCATCAAGAACTATGGAAAGGTCCCAGATCGGCACCGAAGGGGGGCGCGGGGGATTCATCCTTCTAGCTCCCCTGAGGAAGCGGACTACCAGCCCGTCTTTGCCCAGTGACTGGCCGCGTCGGGGTTCAGCAAACGCCGCGACGGCTGCCACATATACCTTGAGAGTGGACGGGGATCTGCCCTTGTCCAGCATCTCTTGGAGAAAATTTAGTAAGGAGGGAACCTCGCATAACCGCGGGTCCAGACCCCTCTCTGTGCACCACTTCGAGAACACAGACCATTTTGACGCATAGAGCCTTCTGGTAGAAGCCGCTCTAGCCTGTATGATCGTGTTAATCACTCCCTCTGGCAAAGCAACGGGTAGTCGTTGATCACCCACGCGTGAAGCGCCCAGCGCTCTGGGTGGGGATGCCAGATCGAGCCGCGAGCTTGAGAGAGGAGATCTGCTCTGACTGGAATGGGCCACGGCGCTGTCTGAGACAGCTGCGTGAGCTCCGGAAACCAAGTCTGACCCTCCCAGTGCGGGGCTATGAGGAGCACCGAGTGCTGCGCTTCTCTGATTCTCTGAAGCACCTGTGGTAACAGAGAGACCGGAGGGAAGGCATAAAGCGGGCGGCTGGGCCAGGTCTGGGCTAGCGCGTCCTCGCTCCTTGAGAAAAATATTGGGCAGTGGGTGTTCTCCGCCGAGGCAAAGAGGTCCACCTCTGCTCTGCCGAATAGACGCCACAGTTTCTGGACTGTAAGAGGGTGCAGGGACCATTCCCCGGGGGAATGGGGTTCCTGGACAGGCTGTCTGGACCGTCGTTCAGCTGTCCCGGCACGTGCGACGCTCTGAGCGAGAGCAGGTGACACTGAGACCAAACTAGAATGCGCTCTGTCAGCCGGAAAAGATTCCTGGATCTGACTCCGCCCTGACGGTTTAGATAGGAGACCACGGACATATTGTCCGAACGGATCAGCACATGATGGCCCTGAATGCGCGGGAGAAACCGCCTGAGCGCGTTCTCGACCGCCAACATCTCCAAACAGTTTATGTGTAGGAGGCTCTCTTGAGCTGACCAAAGGCCGAAGGCCGGTGAGCCCTCGCAGACCGCCCCCCACCCCGTGTTGGAGGCGTCTGTCGAGATGACTAATCGGCATGAAACAGTCCCCATAGAGACGCCGCGCTGAAACCATTCTGCCACTAACCATGGCTGCAGAGCTGTAATACAGGTCTGCGTTACCCTTATCAGCTGGTGGCCCGAGGTCCACGCTCGGTGAGACACACGGCTCTTCAACCAGAGCTGAAGCGGGCGCATGCGCAGTAACCCCAGCTGGAGCACCGCAGAGGCTGAGGCCATACAACCCAACGCTCTCTGAAAAGTTTTCAAAGGCGTGAGTCTGTTCATCTGAAAAGATGCGGCGAGGCGCTGCACACGGTGCGCGCGCTGCGTCGATAGACGCGCCGTCATCGTGACCGAGTCCAGCTCTATACCCAAGAAGGAGATAGTCTGACTGGGTTGTAGTACGCTCTTTGTCCAGTTGACAGAGAGGCCCAAAGCTTTCAGATGGTCGAGGAGAACTGTACGATGAGACAGTAACTCCTCCTGAGACTGTGCCAGAATCAGCCAATCGTCCAAGTAGTTCAGAATTCGCAGCCCCTGACTCCGCAGGGGGGCGAGCGCCGTATCCATGCACTTCGTGAACGTACGGGGTGCCAAGGATAGGCCGAACGGGAGGACGGTGTATTGATAAACCTGGCCTTCGAAGGCGAAACGTAAGAATGGCCTGTGAAGGGGATTTATCTGGATCTGGAAGTATGCATCCTTCAGATCTAGTGATATGAGCCAGTCCCCCTGGCGCACATGCGCGAGGAGTTTTCTGATAGTGAGCATTTTGAACGGTCTCTTTATGAGAGCTTTGTTCAAAAATCTGAGGTCTAATATTGGTCTGAGACCGCCGTCTTTCTTGGGAACAAGAAAATAACGGCCATAGAACCCCGACTCGCTCATAGCCAGAGGCACCCTCTCTATAGCCTTCTTGCACAACAGACTTGCTATCTCTGAACGGAGCAGTGACACTGCTTCTGGGTTCACCGTAGTTTCTAGCCGCGCTCGGAAGCGAGGGGGGCGGCGACGAAACTGTAAGCGATAGCCTAGCTTTATTGTGTTTAACACCCACTGGGAGATTCCCGGAATAGCTTTCCACGCCTTGAAGCGTGACGCTAGGGGGTGAATGGCTACATGGTCCCCATTGTCGCACTTCGCGGGCTGCGTGAGCGCGCTGATAGTGCTTATAACAGCGGGACTTACACTTGGAGAGGAGCTTAAGGGCCCTGTAACAGAGTGAGCAGAGGTGGGACGCGCACACGGGCTCGTGGGCGCGCTTATGTACTCTGGGACTCGAACGGGCTTGGCCCGTTTTATGAGAGTGGACTCTGTGTGAGACAGGGGAACTGGAGTGCTTTTGTGTATGAGTGAACACAGTGTTGCGGGCACATTTCGTACACAAGAGGCTTTTATGCTCTTTTTGAGATTTCTCTGGGTCGCCGTGAAAACGGCGTTTGTGCTCATGCAAGCGGGAAGTGAGACCGGCTTGGTTATGGCAGAAAACACTGCTGTAGTAACCGCCTGGGCGGGGACTAACAGAGGGCAGAGCTTTGACGGCGGTCCGGCCGCAGCGGGAGAGCGCCGTCTTTTTCTTCTCAGCTGTGCTAGGCAGACTTTGGTTGCTCAGGTTTCAACGTGATTCTAGGCCGAGGCCCCCGAGGAGGCGGCGGTCTGTGGCGGCTGTCGGAGCGGGAACGCGGGCGGCCGCCCTGGCGTCGTTGAGCAGTCTGGTTGTGCTGAGCTGTGCGCTGGGGGGGGGCTCGTGCAGGAGGCCGATCACGTGGGCGGCCTGCAGAGGAGCTAGCGCGACGAGGCAGGAAGAGGTCCATGGCCTGCGAGGCTTTCTGTACTTCGGAGAAGCGGTCGACGATACCCGTGACAGCGGATCCGAAGAGGCCGGCTGGAGAGAGCGGGGCGTTGAGAAAGGCGGCGCGCTCGGAATCTCCCATGTCGGCGAGAGTGAGCCATAGGTGTCTCTCAGACACGCAGATGGCGGCCATGCATTTCCCCAAGGCTAGAGCAGCAGACTTTGTAGCGCGAAGGGCAAGGTCCGTGGCGCTTCTCAAATCCGTGACTGACGGGGGGTTCTTCCCGCCCTCATCCCACTCACGCAGCAAATCGCCCTGCAGGATTTGCAGCACAGACATCGAGTGAAGCGCAGACGCTGCCTGGCCGGCGGCTGAGTATGCACGGCCGTGAAAACTTGAAGTCGCTCTGCAGGCTTTCGAGGGAAGCACAGGTGATGAGCGCCATCTAGCAGAGGGCGGGCATAAGTGTGCGGCGACCAAGTGTTCAACCGGCGGGATGGTGAGGTAGCCCTTCTCTGCGGCTCCGTCCACAACGCGGAGCGGGGTGGAAGAATCAGAGCTAGACCTGGCAGAGAGCGGGGCATTAATAGGGGCTGGCGGAAATAGCTGCCGTCTATGCGGTTGATGGTCTGCTCGGGGGGAGGGGACCACTCGAGACCGAGGCGCTCGACGGCCTGCGTGAGGAGGCGCATTAGTTCCTCTTCAATGCCCGCGCGAGTCCTGGAGGATTCGCGGTTCGACGAGACCTGAGAACCGGACCAATCCTCACTGTCGGAAGCGAGAAGCGAACATGAGTCCTTGATGTCCGCGGCGTCATCGGAGGCAACAGAGCGGCCACTCGGCGGCAACTGTTCGTCCGGAAGCGGCGGAGAAGGAGAGCGGGAGGCTACAGGCTCCGGCGGGATGAACGCTTCTTGCTGGGGCTCCGGCGGCCTCTGGGCGCGGCGTTTCTTCTTCCGCGGCGCAGACAGAGGTGGCTTGGGAGCGCTTTTAGCAGCCAACAGTCGAGCCCGCAGGGTCAACATAGGCATAGAATCACAGAAGTCGCAGCCGCCGTCGGCGAGGGCGACTTCAGCGTGCTCCGGTCCGAGGCAAACGGCGCAGATGACATGGCGGTCTCCAGCCTCGAGAGGAGCGCGGCAGGAGCCGCAGGAATTTCGAGACATCTTTAAAAAGACGCTCGCTCTTTTAGATACAATAGGATTTTTTATAAAGCTCTGAGTAAAAGGATACGCTCCGTCGGATGGCGCTAGCTCACAGGACGGCTGAAGGTGGCGAAGACGGCCGGCTTCCTCAGTCTCCCAAACGCTCGCTAGAAGGTGCCTTTTCAAACGACGGCGGCTTCTCTCTCAGAATCAGCAGATGCAGGTGCGTCGCTGAAGGATGAAAAAATCAGATTTATTCAGCCTATTCGGGGTATTTATAGCCTCGTCCACGCCCGCTTCGGGGGCGGTGACGTAGGGAGAGCGAGTCAGACTCTCATTGGTCGCGGGTTCATCCGCGCTCCCTCATAGGCTTAAGCAGTTCTCCGTGAGCGAACCAATGAGCGGCTAGCTAGCCTTCTCATGGTCTGCTGCAGCTGAACTGCGTTGACAATGGATACAAAATTATAGGATAATTTTTGGCTTCAATTTCTCAGAAAGATGGAATCTTTCCCGTAGCGTAAGCTAGCTTACGCAATACGAGAGAACCTCTCGTAAGAGAACTCCATAACTGTGTGAATAAAGAAAATGTAGCTACTGTTACACGATTGAACTATTGAAATGTCTTACTTGTTCAGCAGAAAAAGCTGTCTCTTCCGTTTCGAACACCTTCGGGAGTTCACGCACCTTTCAAAAGCCCCACCGATGTGTAATCCTTGTGTTCGCATGAGACGGTTCCTTTCTCTTTCCACCTTAAATCCGAAGTACAAAGTCTTTTGGGTTTTATAACTGGTTTATCTCCAGTTGACACTGATGATTGTTGTTTGGATCTTTCTGGATCCGCCATGAGTTTAACCCTTGTGTGGTGTTCATATTTTTGTTATTCAGCCAGTGTCCGTGGGTCTGGTGGACCCGCTGCATTTTTGGGGTTTTAATTCAACATAATCAAACAATTTATGTTAAAATACTCAACATATGTTTACTTCATCCCAATTACAAGCAATATAAACAGCATATATGGTTAATATTTTCCCTTTTACCTTTGTTAGATCACATTTAAGAATTGCAACCTTGTGCAGGAACGGCAGGGGTAGAAACAAAACTCACTTTTGCACTAACACACTCTCACACTTACACACAATCGAATCGGTTACCTAACGTAACCTCGGTTCTCTCTAGATGAGGGAACGAGTATTGCGTAAGCTAGCTTACGCTACGGGAAAGATTCCATCTTTCTGAGAAATTGAAGCCAAAAATTATCCTATAATTTTGTATCCATTGTCAACGCAGTTCAGCTGCAGCAGACCATGAGAAGGCTAGCTAGCCGCTCATTGGTTCGCTCACGGAGAACTGCTTAAGCCTATGAGGGAGCGCGGATGAACCCGCGACCAATGAGAGTCTGACTCGCTCTCCCTACGTCACCGCCCCCGAAGCGGGCGTGGACGAGGCTATAAATACCCCGAATAGGCTGAATAAATCTGGTTTTTTCAATTCTGAAGCGAACATCGCCAGTAGCACAAGCACGGCCAGGAACGCAATACTCGTTCCCTCATCTAGAGAGAACCGAGGTTACGTTAGGTAACCGATTCGTTCTCTTACGAGAGGTTCTCTCGTATTGCGTAAGCTAGCTTACGCTACGGGAACCCATTGTCAACGCCGTGCGTGCTAAGCATCCACTATTAGTCCCGCGGGCATCCCGGGGAACACCGAAAGTGGGAATGAATATATGTATCAGTGACAAACGGCCAGCGGAGCGGGCCGGTGATTGTGTAGTACATAAGCACATAAAAGAGAGGGACAGAACGAACTCGGTCTGTGTGAATTAACCCCCTATAGTGCAGCTCAACCAGAAGAGCTGAAACATACTAGACTGCTAGTAGTTTAGCCTGCAAAGCGGGTACTTCCAGATTGTAAAATCTGACAAAGGTGGAGGGGGAAGCCCATCCCGCTGCCACGCAAATGTCATGAATGGAAATCCCACTGGACCATGCCCACGATGAGGCCATGCCTCTAGTGGAATGAGCCCTGATGCCCAAAGGGCATGGCAGGTCCTTCGATGCGTATGCTGCTGCAATGGCATCAACAATCCATCTGGATAGGGACTGTTTCGAGGCGGCCAACCCTCTGGTGCGCCCGCCGAACGAAACAAAAAGCTGCTCGGATCGTCTGACCGGAGCTGTGCGAGTGACATATAATCTCAGAGCCCTGACCGGGCATAGGAGATTAGAATCCGATTCGCTATCGGAAGCAGGCAGCGCCGATAGGGATATAACTTGTGCCCTGAACGGGGTGCCAATCGCCTTGGGGACATAGCCATGCCTAGGTTTAAGAACGATTAATGAGTCATTAGGTCCAAACTCAAGACAGGACGCGCTGGTGGACAGCGCGTGTAGGTCTCCCACCCGTTTTACTGACGCGAGCGCGAGTAGAAAAACGGTCTTTAGCGACAGGTACTTTAGGTCCACGGTGTTTAACGGTTCGAATGGGGGAGCTTTCATAGCATCAAGAACTATGGAAAGGTCCCAGATCGGCACCGAAGGGGGGCGCGGGGGATTCATCCTTCTAGCTCCCCTGAGGAAGCGGACTACCAGCCCGTCTTTGCCCAGTGACTGGCCGCGTCGGGGTTCAGCAAACGCCGCGACGGCTGCCACATATACCTTGAGAGTGGACGGGGATCTGCCCTTGTCCAGCATCTCTTGGAGAAAATTTAGTAAGGAGGGAACCTCGCATAACCGCGGGTCCAGACCCCTCTCTGTGCACCACTTCGAGAACACAGACCATTTTGACGCATAGAGCCTTCTGGTAGAAGCCGCTCTAGCCTGTATGATCGTGTTAATCACTCCCTCTGGCAAAGCAACGGGTAGTCGTTGATCACCCACGCGTGAAGCGCCCAGCGCTCTGGGTGGGGATGCCAGATCGAGCCGCGAGCTTGAGAGAGGAGATCTGCTCTGACTGGAATGGGCCACGGCGCTGTCTGAGACAGCTGCGTGAGCTCCGGAAACCAAGTCTGACCCTCCCAGTGCGGGGCTATGAGGAGCACCGAGTGCTGCGCTTCTCTGATTCTCTGAAGCACCTGTGGTAACAGAGAGACCGGAGGGAAGGCATAAAGCGGGCGGCTGGGCCAGGTCTGGGCTAGCGCGTCCTCGCTCCTTGAGAAAAATATTGGGCAGTGGGTGTTCTCCGCCGAGGCAAAGAGGTCCACCTCTGCTCTGCCGAATAGACGCCACAGTTTCTGGACTGTAAGAGGGTGCAGGGACCATTCCCCGGGGGGAATGGGGTTCCTGGACAGGCTGTCTGGACCGTCGTTCAGCTGTCCCGGCACGTGCGACGCTCTGAGCGAGAGCAGGTGACACTGAGACCAAACTAGAATGCGCTCTGTCAGCCGGAAAAGATTCCTGGATCTGACTCCGCCCTGACGGTTTAGATAGGAGACCACGGACATATTGTCCGAACGGATCAGCACATGATGGCCCTGAATGCGCGGGAGAAACCGCCTGAGCGCGTTCTCGACCGCCAACATCTCCAAACAGTTTATGTGTAGGAGGCTCTCTTGAGCTGACCAAAGGCCGAAGGCCGGTGAGCCCTCGCAGACCGCCCCCCACCCCGTGTTGGAGGCGTCTGTCGAGATGACTAATCGGCATGAAACAGTCCCCATAGAGACGCCGCGCTGAAACCATTCTGCCACTAACCATGGCTGCAGAGCTGTAATACAGGTCTGCGTTACCCTTATCAGCTGGTGGCCCGAGGTCCACGCTCGGTGAGACACACGGCTCTTCAACCAGAGCTGAAGCGGGCGCATGCGCAGTAACCCCAGCTGGAGCACCGCAGAGGCTGAGGCCATACAACCCAACGCTCTCTGAAAAGTTTTCAAAGGCGTGAGTCTGTTCATCTGAAAAGATGCGGCGAGGCGCTGCACACGGTGCGCGCGCTGCGTCGATAGACGCGCCGTCATCGTGACCGAGTCCAGCTCTATACCCAAGAAGGAGATAGTCTGACTGGGTTGTAGTACGCTCTTTGTCCAGTTGACAGAGAGGCCCAAAGCTTTCAGATGGTCGAGGAGAACTGTACGATGAGACAGTAACTCCTCCTGAGACTGTGCCAGAATCAGCCAATCGTCCAAGTAGTTCAGAATTCGCAGCCCCTGACTCCGCAGGGGGGCGAGCGCCGTATCCATGCACTTCGTGAACGTACGGGGTGCCAAGGATAGGCCGAACGGGAGGACGGTGTATTGATAAACCTGGCCTTCGAAGGCGAAACGTAAGAATGGCCTGTGAAGGGGATTTATCTGGATCTGGAAGTATGCATCCTTCAGATCTAGTGATATGAGCCAGTCCCCCTGGCGCACATGCGCGAGGAGTTTTCTGATAGTGAGCATTTTGAACGGTCTCTTTATGAGAGCTTTGTTCAAAAATCTGAGGTCTAATATTGGTCTGAGACCGCCGTCTTTCTTGGGAACAAGAAAATAACGGCCGTAGAACCCCGTCTCGCTCATAGCCAGAGGCACCCTCTCTATAGCCTTCTTGCACAACAGACTTGCTATCTCTGAACGGAGCAGTGACACTGCTTCTGGGTTCACCGTAGTTTCTAGCCGCGCTCGGAAGCGAGGGGGGCGGCGACGAAACTGTAAGCGATAGCCTAGCTTTATTGTGTTTAACACCCACTGGGAGATTCCCGGAATAGCTTTCCACGCCTTGAAGCGTGACGCTAGGGGGTGAATGGCTACATGGTCCCCATTGTCGCACTTCGCGGGCTGCGTGAGCGCGCTGATAGTGCTTATAACAGCGGGACTTACACTTGGAGAGGAGCTTAAGGGCCCTGTAACAGAGTGAGCAGAGGTGGGACGCGCACACGGGCTCGTGGGCGCGCTTATGTACTCTGGGACTCGAACGGGCTTGGCCCGTTTTATGAGAGTGGACTCTGTGTGAGACAGGGGAACTGGAGTGCTTTTGTGTATGAGTGAACACAGTGTTGCGGGCACATTTCGTACACAAGAGGCTTTTATGCTCTTTTTGAGATTTCTCTGGGTCGCCGTGAAAACGGCGTTTGTGCTCATGCAAGCGGGAAGTGAGACCGGCTTGGTTATGGCAGAAAACACTGCTGTAGTAACCGCCTGGGCGGGGACTAACAGAGGGCAGAGCTTTGACGGCGGTCCGGCCGCAGCGGGAGAGCGCCGTCTTTTTCTTCTCAGCTGTGCTAGGCAGACTTTGGTTGCTCAGGTTTCAACGTGATTCTAGGCCGAGGCCCCCGAGGAGGCGGCGGTCTGTGGCGGCTGTCGGAGCGGGAACGCGGGCGGCCGCCCTGGCGTCGTTGAGCAGTCTGGTTGTGCTGAGCTGTGCGCTGGGGTGGGGCTCGTGCAGGAGGCCGATCACGTGGGCGGCCTGCAGAGGAGCTAGCGCGACGAGGCAGGAAGAGGTCCATGGCCTGCGAGGCTTTCTGTACTTCGGAGAAGCGGTCGACGATACCCGTGACAGCGGATCCGAAGAGGCCGGCTGGAGAGAGCGGGGCGTTGAGAAAGGCGGCGCGCTCGGAATCTCCCATGTCGGCGAGAGTGAGCCATAGGTGTCTCTCAGACACGCAGATGGCGGCCATGCATTTCCCCAAGGCTAGAGCAGCAGACTTTGTAGCGCGAAGGGCAAGGTCCGTGGCGCTTCTCAAATCCGTGACTGACGGGGGGTTCTTCCCGCCCTCATCCCACTCACGCAGCAAATCGCCCTGCAGGATTTGCAGCACAGACATCGAGTGAAGCGCAGACGCTGCCTGGCCGGCGGCTGAGTATGCACGGCCGTGAAAACTTGAAGTCGCTCTGCAGGCTTTCGAGGGAAGCACAGGTGATGAGCACCATCTAGCAGAGGGCGGGCATAAGTGTGCGGCGACCAAGTGTTCAACCGGCGGGATGGTGAGGTAGCCCTTCTCTGCGGCTCCGTCCACAACGCGGAGCGGGGTGGAAGAATCAGAGCTAGACCTGGCAGAGAGCGGGGCATTCCAAGACTTTGAGAGCTCAGCGTGCAGCTCGGGCAGGAAGGGCGCAGCCCGTTTGGCAGCGGGAGTCGAGCGCTGGCGGAAATAGCTGCCGTCCATGCGGTTGATGGTCTGCTCGGGGGAGGGGACCACTCGAGACCGAGGCGCTCGACGGCCTGCGTGAGGAGGCGCATTAGTTCCTCTTCAATGCCCGCGCGAGTCCTGGAGGATTCGCGGTTCGACGAGACCTGAGAACCGGACCAATCCTCACTGTCGGAAGCGAGAAGCGAACATGAGTCCTTGATGTCCGCGGCGTCATCGGAGGCAACAGAGCGGCCACTCGGCGGCAACTGTTCGTCCGGAAGCGGCGGAGAAGGAGAGCGGGAGGCTACAGGCTCCGGCGGGATGAACGCTTCTTGCTGGGGCTCCGGCGGCCTCTGGGCGCGGCGTTTCTTCTTCCGCGGCGCAGACAGAGGTGGCTTGGGAGCGCTTTTAGCAGCCAACAGTCGAGCCCGCAGGGTCAACATAGGCATAGAATCACAGAAGTCGCAGCCGCCGTCGGCGAGGGCGACTTCAGCGTGCTCCGGTCCGAGGCAAACGGCGCAGATGACATGGCGGTCTCCAGCCTCGAGAGGAGCGCGGCAGGAGCCGCAGGAATTTCGAGACATCTTTAAAAAGACGCTCGCTCTTTTAGATACAATAGGATTTTTTATAAAGCTCTGAGTAAAAGGATACGCTCCGTCGGATGGCGCTAGCTCACAGGACGGCTGAAGGTGGCGAAGACGGCCGGCTTCCTCAGTCTCCCAAACGCTCGCTAGAAGGTGCCTTTTCAAACGACGGCGGCTTCTCTCTCAGAATCAGCAGATGCAGGTGCGTCGCTGAAGGATGAAAAAATCAGATTTATTCAGCCTATTCGGGGTATTTATAGCCTCGTCCACGCCCGCTTCGGGGGCGGTGACGTAGGGAGAGCGAGTCAGACTCTCATTGGTCGCGGGTTCATCCGCGCTCCCTCATAGGCTTAAGCAGTTCTCCGTGAGCGAACCAATGAGCGGCTAGCTAGCCTTCTCATGGTCTGCTGCAGCTGAACTGCGTTGACAATGGATACAAAATTATAGGATAATTTTTGGCTTCAATTTCTCAGAAAGATGGAATCTTTCCCGTAGCGTAAGCTAGCTTACGCAATACGAGAGAACCTCTCGTAAGAGAACTCCATAACTGTGTGAATAAAGAAAATGTAGCTACTGTTACACGATTGAACTATTGAAATGTCTTACTTGTTCAGCAGAAAAAGCTGTCTCTTCCGTTTCGAACACCTTCGGGAGTTCACGCACCTTTCAAAAGCCCCACCGATGTGTAATCCTTGTGTTCGCATGAGACGGTTCCTTTCTCTTTCCACCTTAAATCCGAAGTACAAAGTCTTTTGGGTTTTATAACTGGTTTATCTCCAGTTGACACTGATGATTGTTGTTTGGATCTTTCTGGATCCGCCATGAGTTTAACCCTTGTGTGGTGTTCATATTTTTGTTATTCAGCCAGTGTCCGTGGGTCTGGTGGACCCGCTGCATTTTTGGGGTTTTAATTCAACATAATCAAACAATTTATGTTAAAATACTCAACATATGTTTACTTCATCCCAATTACAAGCAATATAAACAGCATATATGGTTAATATTTTCCCTTTTACCTTTGTTAGATCACATTTAAGAATTGCAACCTTGTGCAGGAACGGCAGGGGTAGAAACAAAACTCACTTTTGCACTAACACACTCTCACACTTACACACAATCGAATCGGTTACCTAACGTAACCTCGGTTCTCTCTAGATGAGGGAACGAGTATTGCGTAAGCTAGCTTACGCTACGGGAAAGATTCCATCTTTCTGAGAAATTGAAGCCAAAAATTATCCTATAATTTTGTATGCATTGTCAACGCAGTTCAGCTGCAGCAGACCATGAGAAGGCTAGCTAGCCGCTCATTGGTTCGCTCACGGAGAACTGCTTAAGCCTATGAGGGAGCGTGGATGAACCCGCGACCAATGAGAGTCTGACTCGCTCTCCCTACGTCACCGCCCCCGAAGCGGGCGTGGACGAGGCTATAAATACCCCGAATAGGCTGAATAAATCTGGTTTTTTCAATTCTGAAGCGAACATCGCCAGTAGCACAAGCACGGCCAGGAACGCAATACTCGTTCCCTCATCTAGAGAGAACCGAGGTTACGTTAGGTAACCGATTCGTTCTCTTACGAGCGGTTCTCTCGTATTGCGTAAGCTAGCTTACGCTACGGGAACCCATTGTCAACGCCGTGCGTGCTAAGCATCCACTATTAGTCCCGCGGGGCATCCCGGGGAACACCGAAAGTGGGAATGAATATATGTATCAGTGACAAACGGCCAGCGGAGCGGTGATTGTGTAGTACATAAGCACATAAAAGAGAGGGACAGAACGAACTCGGTCTGTGTGAATTAACCCCCTATAGTGCAGCTCAACCAGAAGAGCTGAAACATACTAGACTGCTAGTAGTTTAGCCTGCAAAGCGGGTACTTCCAGATTGTAAAATCTGACAAAGGTGGAGGGGGAAGCCCATCCCGCTGCCACGCAAATGTCATGAATGGAAATCCCACTGGACCATGCCCACGATGAGGCCATGCCTCTAGTGGAATGAGCCCTGATGCCCAAAGGGCATGGCAGGTCCTTCGATGCGTATGCTGCTGCAATGGCATCAACAATCCATCTGGATAGGGACTGTTTCGAGGCGGCCAACCCTCTGGTGCGCCCGCCGAACGAAACAAAAAGCTGCTCGGATCGTCTGACCGGAGCTGTGCGAGTGACATATAATCTCAGAGCCCTGACCGGGCATAGGAGATTAGAATCCGATTCGCTATCGGAAGCAGGCAGCGCCGATAGGGATATAACTTGTGCCCTGAACGGGGTGCCAATCGCCTTGGGGACATAGCCATGCCTAGGTTTAAGAACGACTAATGAGTCATTAGGTCCAAACTCAAGACAGGACGCGCTGGTGGACAGCGCGTGTAGGTCTCCCACCCGTTTTACTGACGCGAGCGCGAGTAGAAAAACGGTCTTTAGCGACAGGTACTTTAGGTCCACGGTGTTTAACGGTTCGAATGGGGGAGCTTTCATAGCATCAAGAACTATGGAAAGGTCCCAGATCGGCACCGAAGGGGGGCGCGGGGATTCATCCTTCTAGCTCCCCTGAGGAAGCGGACTACCAGCCCGTCTTTGCCCAGTGACTGGCCGCGTCGGGGTTCAGCAAACGCCGCGACGGCTGCCACATATACCTTGAGAGTGGACGGGGATCTGCCCTTGTCCAGCATCTCTTGGAGAAAATTTAGTAAGGAGGGAACCTCGCATAACCGCGGGTCCAGACCCCTCTCTGTGCACCACTTCGAGAACACAGACCATTTTGACGCATAGAGCCTTCTGGTAGAAGCCGCTCTAGCCTGTATGATCGTGTTAATCACTCCCTCTGGCAAAGCAACGGGTAGTCGTTGATCACCCACGCGTGAAGCGCCCAGCGCTCTGGGTGGGGATGCCAGATCGAGCCGCGAGCTTGAGAGAGGAGATCTGCTCTGACTGGAATGGGCCACGGCGCTGTCTGAGACAGCTGCGTGAGCTCCGGAAACCAAGTCTGACCCTCCCAGTGCGGGGCTATGAGGAGCACCGAGTGCTGCGCTTCTCTGATTCTCTGAAGCACCTGTGGTAACAGAGAGACCGGAGGGAAGGCATAAAGCGGGCGGCTGGGCCAGGTCTGGGCTAGCGCGTCCTCGCTCCTTGAGAAAAATATTGGGCAGTGGGTGTTCTCCGCCGAGGCAAAGAGGTCCACCTCTGCTCTGCCGAATAGACGCCACAGTTTCTGGACTGTAAGAGGGTGCAGGGACCATTCCCCGGGGGAATGGGGTTCCTGGACAGGCTGTCTGGACCGTCGTTCAGCTGTCCCGGCACGTGCGACGCTCTGAGCGAGAGCAGGTGACACTGAGACCAAACTAGAATGCGCTCTGTCAGCCGGAAAAGATTCCTGGATCTGACTCCGCCCTGACGGTTTAGATAGGAGACCACGGACATATTGTCCGAACGGATCAGCACATGATGGCCCTGAATGCGCGGGAGAAACCGCCTGAGCGCGTTCTCGACCGCCAACATCTCCAAACAGTTTATGTGTAGGAGGCTCTCTTGAGCTGACCAAAGGCCGAAGGCCGGTGAGCCCTCGCAGACCGCCCCCCACCCCGTGTTGGAGGCGTCTGTCGAGATGACTAATCGGCATGAAACAGTCCCCATAGAGACGCCGCGCTGAAACCATTCTGCCACTAACCATGGCTGCAGAGCTGTAATACAGGTCTGCGTTACCCTTATCAGCTGGTGGCCCGAGGTCCACGCTCGGTGAGACACACGGCTCTTCAACCAGAGCTGAAGCGGGCGCATGCGCAGTAACCCCAGCTGGAGCACCGCAGAGGCTGAGGCCATACAACCCAACGCTCTCTGAAAAGTTTTTAAAGGCGTGAGTCTGTTCATCTGAAAAGATGCGGCGAGGCGCTGCACACGGTGCGCGCGCTGCGTCGATAGACGCGCCGTCATCGTGACCGAGTCCAGCTCTATACCCAAGAAGGAGATAGTCTGACTGGGTTGTAGTACGCTCTTTGTCCAGTTGACAGAGAGGCCCAAAGCTTTCAGATGGTCGAGGAGAACTGTACGATGAGACAGTAACTCCTCCTGAGACTGTGCCAGAATCAGCCAATCGTCCAAGTAGTTCAGAATTCGCAGCCCCTGACTCCGCAGGGGGGCGAGCGCCGTATCCATGCACTTCGTGAACGTACGGGGTGCCAAGGATAGGCCGAACGGGAGGACGGTGTATTGATAAACCTAGCCTTCGAAGGCGAAACGTAAGAATGGCCTGTGAAGGGGATTTATCTGGATCTGGAAGTATGCATCCTTCAGATCTAGTGATATGAGCCAGTCCCCCTGGCGCACATGCGCGAGGAGTTTTCTGATAGTGAGCATTTTGAACGGTCTCTTTATGAGAGCTTTGTTCAAAAATCTGAGGTCTAATATTGGTCTGAGACCGCCGTCTTTCTTGGGAACAAGAAAATAACGGCCGTAGAACCCCGACTCGCTCATAGCCAGAGGCACCCTCTCTATAGCCTTCTTGCACAACAGACTTGCTATCTCTGAACGGAGCAGTGACACTGCTTCTGGGTTCACCGTAGTTTCTAGCCGCGCTCGGAAGCGAGGGGGGCGGCGACGAAACTGTAAGCGATAGCCTAGCTTTATTGTGTTTAACACCCACTGGGAGATTCCCGGAATAGCTTTCCACGCCTTGAAGCGTGACGCTAGGGGTGAATGGCTACATGGTCCCCATTGTCGCACTTCGCGGGCTGCGTGAGCGCGCTGATAGTGCTTATAACAGCGGGACTTACACTTGGAGAGGAGCTTAAGGGCCCTGTAACAGAGTGAGCAGAGGTGGGACGCGCACACGGGCTCGTGGGCGCGCTTATGTACTCTGGGACTCGAACGGGCTTGGCCCGTTTTATGAGAGTGGACTCTGTGTGAGACAGGGGAATTGGAGTGCTTTTGTGTATGAGTGAACACAGTGTTGCGGGCACATTTCGTACACAAGAGGCTTTTATGCTCTTTTTGAGATTTCTCTGGGTCGCCGTGAAAACGGCGTTTGTGCTCATGCAAGCGGGAAGTGAGACCGGCTTGGTTATGGCAGAAAACACTGCTGTAGTAACCGCCTGGGCGGGGACTAACAGAGGGCAGAGCTTTGACGGCGGTCCGGCCGCAGCGGGAGAGCGCCGTCTTTTTCTTCTCAGCTGTGCTAGGCAGACTTTGGTTGCTCAGGTTTCAACGTGATTCTAGGCCGAGGCCCCCGAGGAGGCGGCGGTCTGTGGCGGCTGTCGGAGCGGGAACGCGGGCGGCCGCCCTGGCGTCGTTGAGCAGTCTGGTTGTGCTGAGCTGTGCGCTGGGGTGGGGCTCGTGCAGGAGGCCGATCACGTGGGCGGCCTGCAGAGGAGCTAGCGCGACGAGGCAGGAAGAGGTCCATGGCCTGCGAGGCTTTCTGTACTTCGGAGAAGCGGTCGACGATACCCGTGACAGCGGATCCGAAGAGGCCGGCTGGAGAGAGCGGGGCGTTGAGAAAGGCGGCGCGCTCGGAATCTCCCATGTCGGCGAGAGTGAGCCATAGGTGTCTCTCAGACACGCAGATGGCGGCCATGCATTTCCCCAAGGCTAGAGCAGCAGACTTTGTAGCGCGAAGGGCAAGGTCCGTGGCGCTTCTCAAATCCGCGACTGACGGGGGTTCTTCCCGCCCTCATCCCACTCACGCAGCAAATCGCCCTGCAGGATTTGCAGCACAGACATCGAGTGAAGCGCAGACGCTGCCTGGCCGGCGGCTGAGTATGCACGGCCGTGAAAACTTGAAGTCGCTCTGCAGGCTTTCGAGGGAAGCACAGGTGATGAGCGCCATCTAGCAGAGGGCGGGCATAAGTGTGCGGCGACCAAGTGTTCAACCGGCGGGATGGTGAGGTAGCCCTTCTCTGCGGCTCCGTCCACAACGCGGAGCGGGGTGGAAGAATCAGAGCTAGACCTGGCAGAGAGCGGGGCATTCCAAGACTTTGAGAGCTCAGCGTGCAGCTCGGGCAGGAAGGGCGCAGCCCGTTTGGCAGCGGGAGTCGAGCGCTGGCGGAAATAGCTGCCGTCCATGCGGTTGATGGTCTGCTCGGGGGGAGGGGACCACTCGAGACCGAGGCGCTCGACGGCCTGCGTGAGGAGGCGCATTAGTTCCTCTTCAATGCCCGCGCGAGTCCTGGAGGATTCGCGGTTCGACGAGACCTGAGAACCGGACCAATCCTCACTGTCGGAAGCGAGAAGCGAACATGAGTCCTTGATGTCCGCGGCGTCATCGGAGGCAACAGAGCGGCCACTCGGCGGCAACTGTTCGTCCGGAAGCGGCGGAGAAGGAGAGCGGGAGGCTACAGGCTCCGGCGGGATGAACGCTTCTTCCTGGGGCTCCGGCGGCCTCTGGGCGCGGCGTTTCTTCTTCCGCGGCGCAGACAGAGGTGGCTTGGGAGCGCTTTTAGCAGCCAACAGTCGAGCCCGCAGGGTCAACATAGGCATAGAATCACAGAAGTCGCAACCGCCGTCGGCGAGGGCGACTTCAGCGTGCTCCGGTCCGAGGCAAACGGCGCAGATGACATGTCGGTCTCCAGCCTCGAGAGGAGCGCGGCAGGAGCCGCAGGAATTTCGAGACATCTTTAAAAAGACGCTCGCTCTTTTAGATACAATAGGATTTTTTATAAAGCTCTGAGTAAAAGGATACGCTCCGTCGGATGGCGCTAGCTCACAGGACGGCTGAAGGTGGCGAAGACGGCCGGCTTCCTCAGTCTCCCAAACGCTCGCTAGAAGGTGCCTTTTCAAACGACGGCGGCTTCTCTCTCAGAATCAGCAGATGCAGGTGCGTCGCTGAAGGATGAAAAAATCAGATTTATTCAGCCTATTCGGGTATTTATAGCCTCGTCCACGCCCGCTTCGGGGGCGGTGACGTAGGGAGAGCGAGTCAGACTCTCATTGGTCGCGGGTTCATCCGCGCTCCCTCATAGGCTTAAGCAGTTCTCCGTGAGCGAACCAATGAGCGGCTAGCTAGCCTTCTCATGGTCTGCTGCAGCTGAACTGCGTTGACAATGGATACAAAATTATAGGATAATTTTTGGCTTCAATTTCTCAGAAAGATGGAATCTTTCCCGTAGCGTAAGCTAGCTTACGCAATACGAGAGAACCTCTCGTAAGAGAACTCTCTCTCACATGCATGCATGCACTCACTCACTCACTAACACACACACACACACACACACACACACACACACACTACACTACACTACACTACACACACACACACACACACACACACACACACAAACACACACGGATATGTGGTTTATCGGGACTCTCCATAGGTGTAATGATTTTACAAATGTACAAACTTTATAAGCTATCCCCCTACACTAACCCTACTCCTAAATCTACCAATCACAGAAAACTTTTGGCCCTATTTGAATTTCAAAAAAACACCTTTTAGTATTTTTTTTAAGCCGTTTGGTTTATGAGGACACAGATGTCCTCATAAACCATGTTTACGTTGTAATGCCCATGTCATTACACATTTGTGCCCTCATAAACCATATACACGAACACACATACACAAACACACACATTAACAGCAAGCCCTGACAGGAGGAGGACAGAGTAAAGGTACACAGGACCTAAAATTTCCACACTTTTATTAGCCCCGGGTCCAGTGGACCCGAACATCCTGTGTGTAATATAAATGTGTAGGGGGGTGTACAGTGTGTGGTCATTGAAAAAAAAAGCCCATCTCTACATCTCCTCACGCGCAGTATAGCCCGGCTAGCCGAAACTCCTTCTTTATGTGTACGGATGTGACGTAATGACGCAAAGACATGCTCGAATTTCCCGAGAAAATCCACCAGTACCACTGGAATTAAAATCATTATTACAAGCTAACCGTTTTGAATCTAGCTATGGCAAGCAGATAGTTTTGAACACTGGCTGAAGATGTTTTTTTTTTTTTAAATAATTAATTTGGATTATGTTTAACTTAAAAATGTTACGGACAGCAGCTTTAAGTGGTTCCACTTTAGCACATAAAAGTACACTAAATACACTTAAAGTCCCTGTGAACCGGAAGTTGCAAACGACTTTTCTCCAGTGCTGTGACGTATTTCCGAGAGAAACGGAATACTAAATGAGGCAAAATAGTGTGCGTGGCTTTTTTTTTCCAACTAGCACCTGATTGGATCTAGAAAAATGCACCTCCTCGCCATCTCTTATGGCCATCTCTCCTTTCACACGCTGTGTGCCTGTCTACTGTCAGTTGGAGGGGCGTGATTATGGATGTTAAGCAGACACCTAAACCGTCAAGCCTACGTCATCGGGCAAGGTCCTCCAACGCAGAGGGGAGGGGCATTTTCAGAATTTGATTAAAGATTACGAAGCCAAAAAAATTTTTTGTGTGGAATTGACTTGCATGGATGAATTGTTCACCACAAAACGATCAATTTAGGCAAACAAAGTAAGTATGGTCAATTTTGATTTCATGGGGACTTTAAAGTTGAGCTTTTCTACAATTTAATTACTACTAAAATATATTTAGTACAAAATTAGTTGTTCCAAAATAGCATGCTTCAAGTTAACTAATCATGAACACACTTGAAGTATAAAAAGTATGCTAAATTTTAGTTCACTTTAGCACATTTATTTTTCACCTGGGATAATAGGTCAACACCTTTAAAGGGGGCCGCAACTAAAAATGTTTGAGACTCACAGCCCTAAAAGGTTTTATGAAGCGCCTGACAGAACACTTTAAGGTTCTATATAAAACCTTTTCTTGAGGTTGATTGCATTTGCAACTCTCAGATGTCTCACTGCCCATCAAATAGCTGCTTACTCCGTCTATCATTGAATCTAAAGCAGGGGTTCTCAACCGTGGGGCCGCGGCCCACTAGGGGTCATGTGATAATGTAAAATTTATTTAAATATGTGAATGTAGTTCATTAATTTTATTATTAATACGTTAAATTAAAAATGAACAAAGCACCACCCCTCTCGTACATATTCTGTGATACAACTGAACAGCAGTTCAAAACATCCAATTGCTTTATGAACATTGTATTTGCAAACTACATCTCTCAATTGGATAAAGAAAACCAGTCACAAAAAGTTTTGATGGATGACAGTTAGGGCTCCAACTAACGATTATTTTAATAATCGATTAATCTGTCGGTTTTTTTTTTTTATTTATAAATCGATTAATCGGATAAAAAAAATTAAAAAGCATTAATTTCCAACCCTTTATTTAAAAACAGAACTGAAATCTTCAGAAAGTGAAGAACAGGTTGCTCAACTGCTGCACAGCAGTGAGTTGAAAAGCCTGCAGTGGGGCTGACTCGTAGACAGCAGTCTGGGTGGACTTCAACAGCCCCTTCACAAGTCGGGGTATTGCAGATATTGTTGCATATTTCTGTCCACTCATGAATACAGTGACACATTCAAAAGGCTTGAGGACTGTTGAAAGCTCTTCCAGCAGGCTCCACTGGTCTTTTTTTCAGATCCAGGTACCTTTTGCCTCTCTGTGTGACAGTGTTGGACAGTGTTGCTGTTACAGGCCACCTTTGCTCAAGCAGTCGGCTTATCATATAGAATGTGCTATTCCACCTTGTGCTTATGTCTTGAACAAGGCTGTGCTATGGTGTGGCCGTTTGTTGTTGTTTCTCTGAGCTTACTGCTGGCTAGCTCGCTTTTCTTAGAATGTTCTACCAGACATCTTGCAGCCACGACAGCTTTTTCAATGCTTGGATGCTTCAACGCAGCATTGATCACAAGTTGCAAAGTATACCCAGTGCAATGGATAGAGGACCACGCATGCTTCTCCTCCAGGATATTTGACGCAGCCACAATATTAGCACCATTGTCATGGACTATATGGCAATGATTTTGCTAGGAGGAATTTCAAATCTGGCCACTACCTGCTCCAACCACTCTGCAATGTTAGATGCAGTATGTCTGTCCTACAGTGGCATGGTGGTGAGGCAGATTGACTGCACGTCCCAGTCATCTGTAATGTAGTGGCATGTAACGCCAAGGTAGGCTTCAGTTGTCTATACTGTACATCAGTGGTGACAGCAAGTTTGCTGTTGTTGGTGTTTATTGCAGTCTTCACTTCCTTGAATGTTTCTTCATATTTTCTCTCTGTGAGCTCTGTGAAGTGGGTCCTGGAGGGCAGAGTGTAACCAGGGTTCAAGGTGTGGATCATTTTAGTGAAGCCGTCATCTTTAACCATCGACAGAGGCCTCATGTCAGTGACAAGCATGTTGAGGATACCATCCGTCCTGTGTAAGTTCACTTGAAGCTTATTCATTAAATTATTACCATCATTATAGTAAGTGCAAGTTAGGTTAATTTATACACCACATTTAAGATGAACACAGCTTAAGATGACCAAGTGCTATAAAAGTGCTTTAAAATGAAATAAAAAAAAGTGTGTAAAACACACACAAATATATTTGTCAACAATAACTGATATGAGACAAAGCACAGAATATATACATGACAACAGATAGAAAAATTAATGGGCCAAAAAAATGTGAGTAAATAAAAACATGTCTTTAGTTACAAACTATTCCACCCCTGCTTTACTACTGTTATTAATGAGCTAAAGCTAAATTGTCATGCTGGATTCATTATCACCAGCACCAGAAGCACCCTTCAAAATGGAACAAAAGTAGGATTCTGTAGTGACTGTTGAACTTCATTCCTCCTCAAGGACTCCAACATGTTTACGTTTTAGGCGCTGAATCAGTGCCGTGGTTCTCCCGTGCCATCTTAATCTTGCCATTAACACACTTTCTCGATTTATTTAGTGTGAAATGCTCCCACACCTTGGATGACTTCGGTTGAACAGATTTCTCTGCCTCCGCTATATGTGTTTCAGAACAACATTGGGTCTCTCCGATGGTCTTTCCTCTACTCTAAAATTTTGCTCCGCTCTGTTTATGAGGCGCCGGACTGGACAAAAGACAATTGTGAAAGCGACAGTGCGCGAGAGAGACCGAGTGTGTCCACTCTGCTCCGAGCTCAACTGAACTTTTTTTTTTAATACTCAAACATCTCTGAGTCGCGTGACACAACAAATCGATAATGAAATTCGTTGCCAACTCTTTTAGTAATCAATTTTATCGATTCGTTGTTGCCGCTCTAATGACAATTGTAATAAAGGTAAAGAAGATTACATTGACTTACAGGAGTCGCACACTTACAGGAGTCGCACATTAGGAATGCGCTAGTCTGTTATTATTAATGTCCAAACAGACTCACTGATCGCTATAGAATTGTGTTTCTGCATGAAAAGTTCAATATATTTGCATAGTTGTAAAAATTAATGAACTGGGAGTGTTTTATAACGGACGCTCGCTGAAGAAGTGTGTTTTGGAGAAGTTTGTGCCTCTTGGTGTGTTTAAAGGGGTCATATAATGGTACATGCACTTTTACAAGTTGATTGTACTGAAATGTGTGTTGGCAGTGCCTGTACACAACCATCATATAATGATAAAAATCCATCCAGTGGTTTTGTTTTAATCTCCTTATATGTTTTCCCCTGCCTCAAATCGAGCCGTTCGATCCTGTGACGTCACAAGCTCGCACGCCCCTCCCACGATCGTTGATTGACAGCAGCGTTTCAACACAGACCCGCCCTCGCTCGTGAGTGAGATGTCAATCATAGTTCGTCATTATTGATACACTGGAGCAGAATGGCGCCTAAGCGATTGTGGTGTTCTGTTCTTGGGTGTAATAAGGAACACAGCAGTCATTTTAATGTTCCTAAATCCGAACCGCTGAAGACGCAGTGGCTGAGTTTTGTTTATGAAGGGAATATTTCCGCTCATGTTTGCGCGAATCATTTCTCACCAGACTGCTTTTTAAACGAGGGTCAATATAAATCAGGTTTTGCTAAGAAGCTGCTCCTGAAAAAGGAATCGGTACCAACTATTCGTGTTCCTGTTGGACCTCCAGAAGAAGTGAGTGTACTGTTATATTAACCTTTATATTCATCTTTGCAAATCACTTGCACGCTTCACGATGAATGTGGCTAATGTTTACACTCAGGGTGCATTACGGCATGTATTCTATGTAACGTTACGACGTTCTCAATATAATTCATAATCCCACGTTTATAATGAAAAACGCGTTATAGTTAATGTGTTATTAAAAACTGTACGCAGGTGTTACAGTTAACGTAACAGGAATATCAATGCAGTTACAATACTATAGATGTACTTAAAAGTTTTCTTAAAACATAAAACATTATCGTACTGCACTAAACATAAACATAATACAAATTCTTAGGTATCCTTCAACTACTGCTAGAATCATTACTGATATGACCTCATGTCAGTTTCAGTCACGATAGTTACTGAGATAACGTCACGCATCACTGACAAGCATACATTTACAACAACAACAAAAAAAAAGTTTTTCTACATAAATCTGTCAACGAACTAACCTATAACTTTCATTAGTAACGTTAAACACATAGCGTTTGTATCTCACAACTCTAACGTTAACTTACCCTGCCAGTAGGCCTACATACAAAAATAGATCAAAGTGACATTGTTAACCAACCATTCAGAAACGTCCTGTTCAAGCCTTAATTGTCGAACTTCTTCGGGGCCGTCATCTTGTTTAGGGTCCAACTCCGGTTCAAACTGATACGGTTGCACAGATGTGTCCTCAGAGAGAATCCCGCTGCCATAATAAACCCTCAACTGTTGACAAGTGAACACTTCACGTGCGTTGTGTCAAAGCGCCCGCAGAACAGAGGGGCGGAGTCAGCGAAGCTCATTATCATTTAAAGGCATATACACTTAAACGGCGTGCTGAAAACAGAGCTGTTTTTGAGCAGGTAAAATGAGTGTTTTCTTAAAATACTAATGAGAATTTTTAATAAAAGTATATTACAAAGTTTTCATTTAAACCCTAAAGATTCATATTAACTTGTACAAAAATGGCATTATATGACCCCTTTAATAATTATGAACCGAAGCTATATGCAGTTGTTTGCCATCTTCCTGTGGTCTTGTTTGGCATGGCAGGTTGACTTGTGCTTTGCAGTATTGATTCGGAGAGGAGGGGGATCTTCAAGTAAAAAAGGTTGAGAACCACTTATTTAAAGCTCCAACTTAGCAGCAGGAAGTTGCTTGCAAAGTGAATGGTAAAAAGCTCCTTTACTTCTATTCGCTTCTCAAACAATATTGTTTTTCTTTTCACTTTCTAAGTCTAAAAATCTATCAAGTACCTGTGCAAAACCCACTTGTTTAATTGATGTAAATGCTGTTTGATAGAAGATCATTATTCTGACAAGACAGTAATTTGTTTCCCCTGCTATAGCGATGAATTTCCTAGATAGCCAACCATTTCACATTAGAAAGAAAAGGCCTTTTAGCCTTGTCATCGGGCAGTTCGTGGGTCGACTTATCGCTATACAGCTCCACAAGCTTGATGGATGACAACAAGATCTCCCGATTTCTCTTGTTTGGCTGCATGTAGTCAGTGTGAATTAAAACATTAATCAAATTAATGTTCAAGTGTCATAAGAGCCAGGGGAGCAGGACTTTATTCGTTAGCACCTAACTGTGAAGTCTGTGGCTATTTAGAAAAGGGCTGTCTTTCTGAGGGATCCCCTTAATGGATTTCAGAAATCCAAGCGTGCGATAATGCTCAGCTACAAGCTATTCTTCACATTTGCCCAGCATGAGCTCGCTTTGAACAGGAACAGACCCCCATTGTTTATGTTTGTGGTCAATCAATACTACGAACTACCGAAATGAAGATTCTTCTTTCTAAATGTCAATACTGAAGCATCTCCATTTGCTCTACACATTGCAAAGCAGCATTCGTTAAATCGCTTTTTTTGTATCCACAGTGAGAACTTGTGTATCTGCCATCTATTATGGCTGTTTCTAGCCTGGGAAACTAACAGTTGGTGGAAAGCGAGCCTGGATGGAGTTCCCACGAGCCCTTAAATCCTGCAGGAACTATACCAGTCGCCATAGCCCTGATTAAAAGTTGTACTTATCCCAGTGCATTCATGTGAGTAATTGACTCAAGCTATATACTAAACACTCACACATGCTCAAGGTGCTGAGCTTTCGTCAGCTGCCTGGAATACCTTGTAAATTGCAAATCCCTATTAAGAAACAGTATGGGCAAGCATTTATGCATTTAAGAACAGGTCAGAAGTCTGGAAATGGGGGGGGGGGGGGGGGGGGGGGGATTTGGGGCGCATTGAGTTCTGTGAATGAAGAAAAATTCTTCTTGCACAATGACAGATATTCTCAGCTGTTGTATAAAGGCATTATGCTGACACTTAAATTATGACTATTGCAGCCATTTTAGATATATTGAATACTGGCTAAACTGTATGAACAGAACTGTTTGAGCGGATTTCATCACTTGCAAAATGACAGTGTTGACAAAAGATTTCACAACCAATTGGATTTGTTTGCAGTGTGAACAAAGTGTTATTCGCAATGTAAATTAATTTCAGTAACTACAAAATTTGTCAAAGAAAAGAGGTGTACTTTTATTTTATTCATTCGTTTGATTGTTTTTTGGGGTTTTTTTTTTGCTGACAAGATTTCAGCCAAAGAAACTTCACTAGAAAATAGCCGGTAAGAGGTTTTAGCAGAATCTGTCAAGTGAACTGATGAGCTTAAAAAGGATTTATTCGAGTGGTGGCCAATGATCACCTCAGACATTAGTAGCGGTTTGGTTCAGGGTTATTATAGTTAACAAAAGCTAAAGAATGTTAAAAAAAAAAAAGTACCAAAAAATATCTAGAAATATATATATATATATATGATCGTAGATATGATAGTAAGAAAGTCAAGTAGATCATGTTTCATTGTGGGATACAATTTCACAGATAGTGAAGTAGTATGGTAGAATGCTACTTCATGTGGCCACTGCAACAAAGATGGCAGCCAGAAAATAAGCCAAAGCCTTGTGTATTCACATAGAGTCAGATAATAGAGAGCTCTACAGATCATGTGCTTTACATTTCCTCTGTGGCCACAAGGGTTTGCTAAAGCTGAGCTTATTCTATAAAGCTTCCGTTTGGAAGGTTTGAGGGGAAACTGACAATCTCCAGTGTATCAAAAATAATTACCCTACGGCAAGAACACTGACCTCAGGCCTCAGCAATATTCATAAGACCTTCTGTTGTACATAATGAATGACCCGAATACATTAACAGCAAAAATGTATAACTGACTTCCAAGTCTCATATCCCAGAGAGATTGAAAAAAAACTGTCTGAATAGCATTGTTCACATCACGTGGGAGGTTAACCTCCATGTCTGTCACACAAACTTACATTAACACATTACTGGAAAAAATGCTTTAGGCCATATAGCATATATTTTGACCAAACTAAGAAACATTTAGTTTAAACAAAAATTATATTGATTTTGTCATCAGCATGTCTGATGTCCCGACTCCGCATACATGCGCTTCGTGATTCCCACTCAGTCCCACTATATGGTTTGCACATGCCGAATGCATCCATTCGGGCTCATAATCAATAGAGTATACTTTATACAACTGTGCACAAGATGGACCACTCCTTTTTTTTAAATCCCCATAAATCATAAGCAGTATCACCAAACAACGGGTGTTACAGAATGCGGCTTTAGTGACGTCAGTACAGCCACAGGCCCCCCCACGAGTGTGACAGACACTGCCGTTTTTCACATAGAACCGCCCTGATCGAGTTCACAGTGAGATGAGAAGAGTTCAATCCACATTCAATACACATCCGCCATTGCTGCACTGACGAGAATGTCTGTGAGACGGGAGCAGCAGCTCATTAGCATTTAAAGGGAAACACACTAAAACGGTGCGTTTTTGCACAAGCCCAAATTTGTAAAATGCTATAAAAAAATATCTGTGGGGTATTTTGAGCTATCACATCACATACACACTCGACATCAGACAATTGTTTTAGATCTTGTGAAAAGGGGCATAAATAGGTCCCCTTTAAAAGTGGCAAATGATGGAGCTGGCCTCACATGGAATGGGAGACTATTCCAGAGTTCTGGACCTATGACAGAAAAATCTACTTTTGATTTTAAATGACAACGAGGGACCTTTAAAAGCTGTTGGACCTGATAACTCTAGAAGGAGAGTAGGGAATAATAAGATCACTGATGTACTGGGGGGCAAGGCCTGATAGAGCCTTGTAGACAAACAAGAGAACTTTAAAATCAATCCTGAATTTAACCGGAAGCCTATGTAAGGATTGCAGTACAGGAGTAATATGATCTATCTTTCTCACCCCTGTTAAAGCTTTGCCGCTGCATCAGCCCAGTCTCACACCCAAGGCGTCATCTAACTGATATTGATATTACATGATATTAAGTGATTCCGTTGACCTCTACCCAAAAATGTTTCTTAAAGTTGTTTCAGTTTGAAAATGTATTGTTGAATCTTTCTAATGTTATTTATTGTTTTTGGGGACCACCGTTCCTGAGGCTGTTCATTGGTTGTCCCAATTGTAGCTTGAGAGTGCTTTGTTAAACTGAGGAAATCAAGAAGTAATTAAAGTTTACTTTTCATTTCCATTGTATGATGACTTTCATGTTTGGCCATGCGCCAACATGCCGACGCACATGGTACCCCTTAAGCGTCAATATGAGACGCGCCTCCTAGTGGTCTAACCCTAACCCTACCCCAGACCTAAACCTACCCATAACGGAAGCGTCATGTAACTGACGCTAAAGGGTTTTACACATTTTCACATTTGATGACGCCCAGGATGAGCGTCTCATTTTGATGCTTAAAGGGTGCCATGTGCGTCGGCATGTTGACGCATGGTCAGACGCATGTTGATCAGTTAGATGACGCCTTGGGATGAGACTGTGTTGGCTGCATAGATGCAAGTATCTTAGCATTTAATATGTGACAATTGTTTAATGATAGAAATTAAATGCTAAATGACCAACAGTA
Organism: Chrosomus eos; assembly: GCA_036326025.1. Classification (NCBI taxonomy): domain Eukaryota; kingdom Metazoa; phylum Chordata; class Actinopteri; order Cypriniformes; family Leuciscidae; genus Chrosomus; species Chrosomus eos. The sequence goes on from CM070835.1 coordinate 31,853,623, forward strand.
ATTTCCAGTGATGCACACAAGTCAACATTTTTGTCAGATTTCAGCATTTTAAATAAATTAGGGCTGTGCAACGATTAATCGCATTAAAAATAAAAGTTTGTGCTGTTATATATATATATATATATATATATATATATATATTATATATTATATATATAATATTAACACAACACACACACACACACACACAAACACATGCATGTATGTATTTAAGAAATATTTGCATGTATATATACACACATGTATATACACACACACACATAATATATTATGTAAACACAAACTTTTATTTTGGATGTGATTAATCGTGCTCAATCGTTGCACTGCCTATAAAATAAATATAATATATTATATATTTTATTGTTTATTTGTTTTAGTATGTGTGTGTGTGTGTGTGTGTGTGTGTGTGTGTGTGTGTGTGTGTGTGTGTGTGTGTGTGTGTGTGTGTGGTGTGTGTGTGTGTGTGTAAACATTTGTGTGCTATGTTTTTGTTGGATTAATAAATAAATGTGATAGATAAATGTGATGAGACAAGAAAGATTTTGCCGTTTCGCATTTTCGACATATGATAAGTGTGAATGTGTGTATATTTTACAAATGAAAAATATTATTTGTAAATAGTTAAAATTGATTACTTTACAAAATGTTGAAAATGACTGATAAAAAATATATAATTTTAACCTATATGTATGAAATGGTGAATGTATAAATAATATTAAATATACGTTTCTCTTGCCTTGTCTGCTTGTCGCAATGTTAATTTTTCAACAAAGACTACATGCAATGTTGCTGTAAAAATTGTCCAAACAAGGTATCTTAGGACGGAGCAAAATTAAGTTTTTTTCATTTGCACAGATTCGTGGCATTCATGTCCTGTGGGTGGCCCTAATGTTGTTACCCTGGTCATAATGTATTAACCCATGGCCCTAATGTTATTACAACATTATTTTTCTGTTATTTCTGTAAAGCTACTTTGAAACAATCTGTATTATAAAAAGTGCAATATAAATAAAGGTGACTTGACAGTGGGGGATGAAGTTCAGCTGAACTGGATCCTGACACTTCTTTTGTTTTTCTCAGTAAATAAATTTATTTAGCAAAGTGTTCACAATTTTACCACCTCCTATTTGTCCATCTGACTGTTATAACATTATACATTAACACAGAGGGCTTGCACTACTTAAAATGGGGTCGGAAAAGTATTTTAATTTTCAAACACTGAGGCAAATTCAAATAATTAGCCTGTAATCTCAAAGAAGTGCTCATGTGCTGTTTATCAGAAAGTGCCAGATTGCACTTTTCCCCTCCACAGCAATCTATCATTCATTGGTCGAACATTAACATTCAAAGCTTGTCATCACCATGACACCAGACGACTTCATCCACATTTGCCTCTTTAAATGCAGGATTCTCTTCAGCATGCCCGATGCATTAAGCGCTCGTTCACTTTCAGTCGTGGCACATCTCTCTTTCGCTGTTATGTCACGGTGCAGTTTTCCTCTGCACCTAATTGTGTTTACTATTAACAATGTATGATACTGGCAATAGCTCAAGCTAATGAACATCCCAAAAATCCCTCTGCAGTCTGGAGAGCATTACATTGAGTGTTCTGGACTTCTCCCACATGAGTGTTGGATTACAAAAAGATGAAGGGAAAGATAAGTGTTTAACCTCTTAGAGGAACGTCTGCACTTATCTTGAAGTGGCACAGAGATATATAATCCATCTTTTGGTTTAGCAAATTTAATCTATCTATCTATCCATCTATAGTGATTGCTTAAGGAAAATGAAATGTTTAATTAAAATAGAAAAATATTATAAAAAATAAACATTAAAATATATTACTAAAGTTACTCTCATCCCTCCCTCGGGTCGTTTTGATATTTTAACCCTTTTTTTAATTGTTTAATTGAGTGTTCATCAGAGGGGTCAAGACCCTAGGACTTTTGTCGCACTTGAACCACGAATACACACAAAAGAAATAAAAAAATAGATTTGAGGACTTTTGTGGTTAAAATTTTAAAAAGTAACAAATCCTTTCCTCACGGGTCAATTTGACCCCTTCATGGTGCGATCACACCAAACGCAAATAGAGTGTCTGGCGCGAGTGATTTCAATGTTAAGTCAATGTAAAGACACGTTTACGCCAAGTGGGTAATCCATCAACCGGAAACTGAAGCCTCTCTGGGCGCCGCCATTGTAGCTGACTATCACCTGCTGTTAGCATCCCATTGACTCCCATTCATTTTGACGTCACTTTGACAGCGAATAACTTTACATTGGAGACGTCCAAATACTCCATTTGTCCATTATTTATTTATAGAGAAACACGACAATGTATAAAAGGCTCCATTACTGTGTATCTTACGTTATGGCCGATTTAGAACCCGTTTTTGTAAATATAGGCTAACGACTGCTTCATAACCCCGTGATCGTTGCTCGCGAGCGTTGCTCTCTGGCGCACACAAGATCAATGATCGTATAGACAGAAGTAGAAGCTCACGGGCAATCGGGGGGACGTGGAGGCATAAAGTCAAGGGAGAAGCCCATAGATAGTTATAAAGTTGCTCCTGCTGTGAGCTCATGAACAGCTAATACTCACGATCTCCGGCTCTGCAAGATTCGGAAGGGAATGATTAATATTTCGACTGGCACAGCTACTAGGTTGCTCAAGTCACATCTCCGTTGTCAGGCTCAGTTTGAGCATGCACAGTACGCTTGGCTATCAGGAAGTGAGTGCTTCTAAAGGGCTTCAGTTTTCTCCGTTGAAATCTATGGGGTCGCTCTGTCCATTTCTTTTACTGTCTATGGTTTACGCGCGTCTAGAGGTCCTGCGGCGCGAATGAGGCGGTTAGCGTGGTAGATGCGAATTCACCTCATTCGCTATAAGGCCATCTGGTGGCAAGAGTCATAAAATATCATGTATTATTATTATTTTTCCACAAGAGGTCAGCATAGACACCCAATGTAAGATATTTTGAGCTGAATTAAAAGGGTTATGCATGAAATTGTGAGTTAAGTTGAAAGAATGTGAGGAATGTGCTTAAATTACTTGATTTGATCAATAAATAATAAATAAATGGCTATTTAAAAGGAAATAAAATTAAATGAAAAATCTCCAAAAAAGTTAAAAATTGTTTTTATTAAAAAAATATTATCAAAATGAAATAATCTTTCTGGACAGGCAAAAAAAATTAAGAATAATTTTAGGGCTTCGGGTCATTTTGACCCACGAGGGAAACAAAGTGCAAGGGAAGGATGAGTGTTAAAGATAATATGGGGAGATTGGCCCTCATTTATCATTCTTGCGTAGAAACGGGCGTATATGTTGGGGTAAGATTATGCTTACACTCCTCTCACCGCCTGATCTATGAAACTGTGCGTACCTTTGAAATCCTGGTGTACGCAATCCCTGTCCTTGATAAATGCGCGGCTGAAAACGATCGTCATTAGAATAACACGCCTCTATATATTCAAGTCTCCGCTTCCCCACGCCCTCATTTTACGGCATGGACACACGGAAGATGGCAAAGAAGAGAAACTTCTCCGACGTGGAGATCAAATGACCTATCACAATGCATTATTTTACAGCACGTGTTTTGAAACAATTAGCATTTAATTTCGTATCACTATTGGGGTGTACAATAGTGATGATGATGTGATGTGGAGTACCATTCATTCACATTAATAATTGCATGTCAATTTGTAATATTCTTATTCTTATTATTATTATTCATGTTCGCATTTATAAGGAAAAAACAATGTTACGGACGTGAGTGCTCTGAAAGCGGCACTAAAAGATATTTTAAAACTTTCACAGAGACATCAAACAGAAAGCACAAAACCTTTCTTTAAACTGAATTTTGTTTTGTATTAATTGTATCTTAATTTTAATCAATGTTTCATCAACCAATTGCCTGATTTAATAAATAAGAAGTAAATATAGCAGAGGATAGATAATCACGAAGCGGATGCGCCGGCGCGTGGACTGGAGCTCGTCTCATTTTTAAACAGAACAATTCAAAACGAAAGAAAACAGACACAGACCGCTCTCTGCTTTATGTGATCCGTATGAAATGTGCATTTCTCTCTGGCGCGTTCACTACTGGGAAGATCACGATCAGCATCTTCAACTTCATTGCAGCCGACACAAAGAAAACACTACTTTATTAATAAACAATTAAATTATCTCGTTGCTATATTTTACATATTCATAATCATTAATTTTGCCGGTTCTTTGTGACCGATTTTTACACTGAAGTTTATGATTAGCCTACTATGTTGTTGTTGATGTTGTTGTTTTTTTTATCATATCTTTTAGTTTGTCAGTGCGTTTTGTGGTGTTAGGAATTGTTTTTCTGCGCATTTCCGCACTAACTCAAAATGTGCGTACACCAGCTGGCGTGGGATTTGAGCGTGCCATACGCCAACGTCCATATTGATAAATCTCAAAGTCACTGTGGTTTTGGGTGTACGCCAGGTGTACGCTGGAAATTTGGTGTACGCACTTTTGATAAATGAGGGCCACTGTGCTTAATTTAGATTATTTTATTTGAAATATTACCATTACATGCTCTTGGCAGGTTTTATGCGATTTAACCTTTGAGCAAAATAATATTAATAATACATTATTTATTTTGAATTATGGGTTGGCAGGGTTTGTGTGATTTACCCGTCTGGTATATTTTCTTCACAAATGTGCCGGTAAATACAGATGGATCAGAAGGAGCTCGAGTTGCATGTTTTCTCCTCGTTGTGTGGACCGCACAGGCACAGAACTGACAACATCAGTTAGAGAGACTAATTAAACCTTCATTTGTAAAACCTCAGTCTCTTATCTAACAGCACCACCCATGTTTCCCTCCCTTACTGGATTTGTGCAGGGATGCGTGTCCAAACATAATCTCGCTATGGCTAAACTGTAAAGAACAAGTTATAAACAAAGGGAGATTCTCATCACACCTGTGACTAATACATCGAAGCATTAATATTTTTTTTCACATACCCGTTCTCCTCAATTTAACATGTTTTCCTACTCTGCAGTGAGTCACCCTATTCAAACAAGGCTTTTTATGTAATTGATAGCCTCTGTTTGGCTCTTCCACTGACAACCCTTATTAAATAAAAACGAATGGCGGAGAAAGCAGCAAAAAATCCCATGCCCATCCTCTCCACATCATTCCTCATACAGTTGCGTTTTACCACCAGTCCACCAGATTCAATCAGAAGCTAATGCCTTTTACCCTTGGTTGCCCTGTGGAGAAACACACTTGTTTTAGCGCAATCCTTCACCGGGTGTCAGTGGAATGCTCCAGAATGAATGGTCTGCATTTCAACACTGGGTTTCATGCTAAATTAGTCTCTGGTGAGATAGCTTTGTTTGTTTTTTCACGTGCTTCGCCAGACAGCATGAAAAACGGATTTGCGGCGGCGCTGTGAATTCTCACCTGAGGAGCAATCTGTCGCACTGCCTAATGTTTCGCCGTCAGTGCTGCTGCATACGAGCGGAAACAGCAGAAACACAAATACAGTAAGCCGTTAGAGCGGTGGGCGTAAGGAATTTGCAGGCAACTAATTAAGCTTATATTATATTAAGTCTACTGAGTATATTAGGCATCATTACGATTTGTTAGGCAACAAAAGGTACCTGTGATCTTTTCTCAGTGCTAACAGATGCTGCACAAGATTCACTTTTCTTAGCCAGTTTGCCTTATTGCTGCTCTGCTTTGCTTGAAAAGTGTGCTCGTACTATATTTCTTTAAAAACTGGGCATTGTGTTATCTGATGCAGTGACATTACGGCATTTAAGTTTGGCTTAATTGTCTAAATATATGTTGTGCTATAGTGTCACATATTCCCTGTTTTGGACTTTTATGTAGAAGGTTTGGTCTTTTAGTTTCTTGTTTTCTCTTTTAGGCCCCATCCACACTACTATGTTTTCGTTTAGAAACGGAGACCTTTTGCTACGTTTGCACTCGAAGCGAAGACCTAAAACGGAGAAGTTTAAAAACGCTGCAGACCGTTTTGTGTTTTGAATCTCCGGAGTGCGTTTTAGTGAAGACGGGTCAAAAACGATGACGCAGACGCTCGTGCTCGGCTCTCTGATTGGGTGTCATCAGTCATGACGTATCCTTCCCTGATGCTGCCGGAGGCAAGCTATTATTCCAGCGATCTGTGACAATTCCCATCCCGTGTGCAGCGGCGGTATCGACCGTGCATGGAGCGTCGGTTTTGGGTTAAGCCGGGAAGAACCAGCGCATGGTGGGACAATTTTATCAATGAAGTTGTGTTGTGTTTACACCGGCACGCGCATGCCCAGTGTAGGTGAATGGTCACATGATCCGCGTTTTCAGTCGTTTTAATGTGGAAGGAGATCGCAGCTAAAACGCTGGTGTGGACGGAGATTGTATTCGTTTTAATTTCCGTTTCTAAACTAAAACGCAGTAGTGTGGATGGGGCCTTAGTTGTAGATTATGCTGCATTCAGGCCAAGTCATTATTACCGTAATGACAAGATGAAAACATGTGACATTCTACTTGGATAAACAAATCTTTTTGAAACTTTAAATTAGTGCTTTTAAATCGATTAATCGCATCTAACATAAAAGTTTGTGTTTATACAATATAAGTGAGTGTTATATATATATATATATATATATTATATATATATATTATATATATATATATTATATATATATATATATATATTATATATTATTATATTAGATTAGTGTCGTGCTACTGTCTTTTCATTGTGGCAAAGTAATTTAATTCCAATAAACTTTTATTTCACTCATTTTACCAACCTCGAATTTAGGTTGGAATGCCAATTGGTTATTGGTCATTAATATAATAGTTTAGCTACGTATTTGATTAACTCTTCACTCTTATTGTACTCATTCAAAATCAAAATAAATCAAATCAACTTTTAAAGCAACTTCTCGCTTCAAATAACGATTTATTGATTCCATCATTACTAGGTGGTGACAAATTAATGTTAAAATGCATTTGTCACTTAATTATTCATTCAAGAGATTCCTTCAAAAACGCTGATTCATCCGGTAATGAAACAACAGAAGTCTATGTGCAATTCATTGGATCATAAACCAAGAAAAAGAAGAAAAAGTGCTCCTTATGTTATCTCCTGTTGATATAGCCCTTGTGTTTTATTGTTCTTTCTTTAGTTTGCCTTCCCTAGTGTTTTATTGGTGTTCTCATTTTTGGTACTTACTTTCTGTTTTTGTTCAGTTTTCTTATGTTTTACATTTATCTTTATTAAAACACTGAATCTGCTTTTGGACCCAGTCCCCCTGGTTTCTGAGTTCACCATTGTCACACATATGATGTACGGTATTTGCCCCAAAAATTAAACAAGGTAACATCTTATAGACAGTGATAAATGCTGGCTATAGGATCCAGCATAGTTTCAAGTCAAGTCATCCTCATTTATATAGCGTTTAATGTATATTGTTTCCAAGCAGCTTTACAGAGATAAACATATAATTTAAGGTAACAGAGATTGGTTTGGTTTTATACCGGTTCTTGAATAATGTTATTTCCAGCTAAAGTTAGTTTGATTCACTTCCGTCAAAATGATCATTTGTTATTAAATTAGGGGCCGCTAAGACGACATGCACGGTGCATGTCGTCTTAGCGGCCCCTAATTTAATAACTCTCTAAACAGACTTTAAACGCGAACGTTCACATACGCATTAAGAATTGATTCTAGAGTTATGTGCGTTTGAATATATGTGTGCAGGTTTGTAATTCCCTACTAAACAAACTACTTGTCTTGCCTATAAATTTTGATACAGAATTTTATTTTATCACTTCGGGTAGGTATGCGAACGGAAATTTCCACAATGCTTTATCTGTAGTGGTATAGGGATCCTCCATAGGGAGAGGCTAGTTGGCACTTCAGCACTGCATTGTCATCGGGTCCAGGCGAAGGTCCTTCGTCAGATCTGGAAACAGCCTGGATCCGGCAGGCTGCGGGAAAACCTCGGGATAAATTAAGACACTAAAATTAGCGTAGATGCCATTCTTCTTATGATGTAATGAGTATATCAGGATTTAAGGGAAGTCTTCCCGGTTCCGGCTGACCTAATCTATGGTGCCTATCACTGAATTATAGAAGTCGATAATGTATTATGTGAATGCTAGGTCAATGAGATGTGTTTTTAGTCTAGCTTTGAACTGACGGAGTGTGTCTGCTTCCCGGGCAATGTTAGGAAGACTGTTCCAAAGTTTTGGTGCTAAATAGGAAAAGGATCTACCGCCAGCAGTTGATTTTGATATTCTAGGTATTATCAACTGGCCACAACTTTGAGATAGACGTGAAGGACTATAATGTGTTAAGAGATCGCTCAAGTACTGTGGAGCTAAACCATTTAGTGCTGTGTAAGTAATCAGCAATATCTTAAAATGTATACAATGTTTAATAGGCTGCATTTTGAACCAGCTGTAGTTTGTTTATTAAACGTGCAGGGCAACCACCCAGTAGAGCATTACAATAATCTAGCCTTGAGGTCATGAACGCATGAACCAATTGTTTCGCATTTGTCAATGAGCGCATATGATGTAGTTTAGATATATTTTTAAGATGGAAAAATTCGGTTTTACAGATACTAGACACGTGACTTTCAAATGAAATATTGGTATCAAAGAGCACACCCAGGTTCCTAACTGACGACGAAGACTTAACAGAGCAGCCATCAAGTGTTAGAAAGTATTCTAGATTATTAGGTGAGGAAGTTTTTTGTCCAATAATTAGAATCTCTGTTTTTTCAGAATTAAGTAGTTTGACATTACTAGTCATCCAATTTTTTTATATCAGCTATGCATTCCGTTAATTTTGTGAATTGGTAGGTTTCGTCAGGTTTTGAAGAAATATACAGCCGAGTATCATCGGCATAACAGTGAAAGCTAATTCCATGTTTCCTAATGATATCTCCTAATGGTAGCATGTACAGAGTGAACAGCAACGGTCCTAGTACTGAGCCTTGTGGTACACCATACTGAACTTGTGATCGATAAGACATCTCTTCATTTACTGCTACAAACTGATGAAGGCCAGATAAGTATGATTTAAACCATGCTAGTGCAATTCCACTAATGCCAACATAGTGTTCTAGTCTATTTAAAAGAATGTTGTGGTCGATGTCAAATGCAGCACTAAGATCAAGTAACACTAATAGAGAGATACAACCACGATCGGATAAGAGCAAATCATTTGTGACTAATGAGAGTTGTCTCAGTACTATGGTATGGTCTAAATCCGGACTAAACAAAGTTTCAAGATGTCTGGAATCATGGGTAAAACATAATGAAACATTCAAGTACACAGTGTGAAACAATTTCTGCATGTAAAGGGCACAATACCAGCATAAATTCATGACATACTGTAGTAGGCCACAAAATGGGCTTAAACCATAACTTATTCAAAAAGATTTTTTTTCAACAATTTAAAGTTACATACCAGCAAAAATATAATTTTAAAGTATAATTTCAAACTGCTATAAGCAATACCATGCATATGGCTGAAGAGAAATAGATTTCAACAAATCAAAATGAACACTCAGGACCTCGAATGCAAACGTTAGCTATTAAAGATATAATTAATAACTAATTGGTGCAGCAAACAAGTGTCTCTAAAACTATTTTATATTTGATCATTTATGAATTAGTGTATAATGGATTATGAGCATACGTATTGAAAAGCAAATTAATGACTTATGAAAAATTATAAAAAAATTAGGGCTGTCAAATGATTAATCGTGATTAATCACATCCAAAATAAAAGTCTTTGTTTACATAATATATATGGGTGCACTGTGTATAATTATTTTGTATATATATAAATACACACATGTATGTATATTTAAGAAAAAAATATTATTTATATATAAAATATTTATATTTATATATAATATAAATTATATATAAATCTATATACAGTATATACATGAAAATATTTCTTAAATATATACAAGCATGTGTGTGTATAATAATTATACACACTGCACCCACATATATTATGTAAACAAAGACTTTTATTTTGGATGTGATTAATCACGATTAATCATTTGACAGCCCTAAAAAAAATATTTAAATGTAACTATATTGTAACTTCTTATAATGCAGTATGTCTTAATGAGTCTTTATAAATATATTTATAGAATAGTAATAATGAATTATAGCTCCATTTATACTTATAAGCATGTACTTCATATAAAGTGTTACCAAATAATTTTACCAGCCATGAAACAGATGAATCCTTATCAAGTTACAAAAGTTATTCCGTCAAGAACAGTGAGAGATTGTTTTGTTTTGTTTAGTTTTTTTGTCTTCTGTTGTTGTATTAACATTAAAAACACAGACACCAGTAGGACCTATTAGGCTATTAGATCCAATATACATACGAGTTTTCTCTCTCAACTGTTTATGTTCACTTAAGACCTAACTCACTATGTTTATGAGAATACGGCCATTACAGGCATTTTGACATACTTCGTTTGAGCATTCAAACATTTCAGTATTTCCATACTGTCTGAGATGTAAATTTCTGGGTAGGCACTTTGGATGTGTGCATACAGAAAACTTCCCAAACTATGCATGAGTAATGAATGGAGTTCCCCGTCGCGTCTTCTTGCACTTGAAAATTTAAATTGGCAAGGCTTAAACTTTCGTGACAATGCAGAACTGGCCAGTCAATTGTCCCAAGCGTCGTTTTCATAACATTGCATTGTTAGAATTCAATTGTTGCATTGTGCCATTGTCTAACAATTGCATAGTTTGAAAAATTTACAGCCATACAACACATACTGATGCTTTGATCAGATCAAAACCAAGATTGGATTTTGTGATCTAATCCAATTTCAGAATTATTTTTTTTTATTTTTTTGAACAGCCAATTGTCAAGATTTGATCGAATCTGATAGCTGAAATCTGATCAGATTAGGCTTTTGAACAACTGTGCCCTGGGTAAATAGACAACATCATAAACACAGCAGCTTTCCGATATGTCTTTAGACATGCAGTAGGTGGGTGATATTTATTCTCATAAAGTGCACTATGAGTGATTCAAAAGCTTCATGAAAAAAATAAAATTTTGTGCTCTGGTCATCAGGTTCAACCACAAGTTTAAAGTCATTACGCAAAGTAAAAGTCTTAGCCCAAAATAAAAAGTTCATTGATGTAATATTTAGTATATGTTAATTGAATAGGAATGGAAATGGAGAGCAGAATATATTGATGTGCAGGGAATATATCTGAAAATCATTTGAAAAATGATGACACAGACCTCAGCGGGTCTGAGTTTCAATAGTAATAGTACAGAAATTTCCCCTATTGAAATCCATTCTGGGGACAGTTAACACTGAATTCACATCGACTGGAAACTGTTTCTTATTTTCAGTACATTTACTAGAACTTTTTGCATATCCCCGTACAGCATCGTGGGAAACAATAGCGCTTGGTTTTATTTGATTTCCTATGGGAGATACATGAAGATTAATGATTTTATTTCCCAAGCTCATATACCTCAGTCAGTCTCTGCTTTTTTCTTATGTTAATTTGATTTCCTCAGCTCCTCTGGGTAGACAATGTCATTTAAAATATGCACCCTCGACATTCGAGCACAGCATTTGTTCCATTCAATCGGAAGACTTCTGTGTTCCCTGCTTGATATTACTCATCTAGATAACCAGGCAATCTAGCAGTTATGTATACCCCAAAATTCAAGTTTTAATGTACTGTGCGGTGCTGGTAAATTGTTAGAGCAGACAATTTGTGAAGAAGAATTAAAATAGATTTATACAACAGGAAGTGAAGTAATTGCATGTTAGAGTTTCTTCACGATAAAACTCGTATCACCAGACCCAACAACAGACCCTCGTATCTCCCAATAAAAGGACCATCTCTGACTGGCTGTGACTGAAAGCTTAGGCAGTGACTTGTTGCCTCGCTGGCCTATCAGGCAATGACTTCGCAGGCATGCGTTTGCGTACAAAGGTACATCATGAGTTCTGAGGCAGCTTAACGGTTTAAGTGAATATTTAAATAATAGTCATAGTTCTCACTAGAAATAACATAAAATATGGAAAAAGTGTCTCAAATATGTGCATTTACACACAAACTGACCACCAACCACAACTTTCAGGCACCATATTTGATTTTTAGCACAGGATTGTGGGATATCAAAGGTAGCGAAGGAAACGTCTATGCTGCCTTTAAAAAAATTGATCAGATGAAGGTACTCAGGGGACATAAAATGAAGCAAACATTGGATTTGGACGTGCCTTGATGCCTTCCTACCTTGTAAAGCATCCTCTGAAGGCAGAGTTTCTCAGGTTTCTAACACAGCCTGAAGAAAAAGTGGGGATATAAAGGGGATGATGATACATTTCCCTCTCACACGGATTACCCTTGCACCTGACTTTCTTAAGTGGATTATTTAAGCTGCTCTCAGACTCTCCGAACATCTGAGTGTTTCTTCCTGTGTTTTTGTCTTCCCATGGATTTCTCTTGGACTGTTTATTCTCTTAGTGATTCTTTTCTGCCTGCCCCGGACTGTTTTCTATTGTGGACTGATTTATGCAAGTTTGCTGCCCGTCCTGACCTTACGCCTGTTTTTGGATTTTTGAGTTGCTTTGTCTCGTTTGCTGGTGATTGACCCTGATTGTACGACCAAGATTACAATAAATCTGCAAATGGATCCTCACTTTGCTGAAGCCTCATTACATGTGTATAGTCAATATTTTTGATTAATATCAAATCAAAATTTAAGTGTTTCGCTATATTTTGATGGTCTCTTTAACACATTCTGTTTTAACACATTTAACACAACACATTTAAAGGGCACCTATTATGGCATTTAAAATGTTCCTAATATTGTTCTGGGAGTCCCCAACAACAGTTTTACACGCATGTAATGACAAAAAACACTTTTGTTGTCTTATAATATGCATTTATTTTTACCTGATTTGCTCACCGACTCACTAATGATTCGTTTTTCAACTCATTTTTCAAACCCCTCCTTTACGTTACGCTAATCTGCGGTGATTGGTCAGATGACCCAGTCAGTTATTGTTTGCGTTAGCCCAACGCTTAAACATATTGATAAAGCACTGCAGTACTACAAGACGCTCTATTCTTTATGACAACTCCAATAACAACGACAAACATTTCACATATTTAAAAAAAAATTGACATTGGAGACCTAGAAGCTGCGCTGAGCGTAACGTACACAACACACACACTTATTGAGCATGCTGCTACAAAACACATAAAAGCAACAATTATTAATAATATTTACAGGATGTGATTCGGAGGATGAAGCCGATCCAAATAAACTGGTACTGAACCTTCCTTTAATATCAACCGTCTCGCAAATCCACACTTGAAAGCATTTATGTTTGTAAAGCAATCTTCATTAAAATGAGGCGAACACAGCATGGTTCGGCTATACTTGTGTGGTATAGTTATAAATATAAACTCTAGCCACTGATTCTTCACATGCTCGTCCCTGGACAGTGAAAAAAGGTCGCTTTTGATTCGCACTTCAGAACACATCGTCTCGTCGTCGCCATGATGTTGTCAAGTTTCACTGCTGTCTGTTCGGCGCGCGCAATGAGTGGGTGCGGCCAATTTTGCTTCTTGACGTCATAAAGCTAGAGAAAAAGCATCGTTCGTCTATCGATTCATATCAGCGACTCAGAGTCGACTCTTTCTTTTGAGAGACAATAACTTTGTATACGGTGAACTTTCATATTAAAAACTTTGCGGGATGTTTTCGTTCACTTAGATCTATGTTACACACTACATGAAAGGTAATTTTTAAAATTCCTTAATAGGTGCCCTTTAATACCAACACCGCGTCTAACATTGTCGCGTCTTACCGTTACACACAGCGAGAAACTCTCTACATCGGGCGTGACAAAGTGCCCGTTGCAAATCACGTTGTCCTTCCTATTAGACTATTGCGAGTACTGCTTGGTCATAAATATAACGAGGCATTTACTTCCATGCATGAAAACGGGTCTGGGATGAAATAGGTTAGAAGGATATTTCTAGGGGGGTCCGGGGGCATGGTCCCCCGTAAGAAAATTTTAAATATTCCATATTTTAAATCATCAATCTGATGCATTTTGAGATGCATTTTTGCAAACCTGGGGAGAGAAACTTAACTTCAGCAGCCATGGGTCAAAAATCGTATGGCCTCCTTAGCATTAGCTAATAATGTTCCACCGGAGATTTAGCTAGCTGGCCGTGGCCTTCTCTGCTGTGTTCAACGACTCGTCAACTTTACCAGCGTGGTTAAAAAAATCAAGTAGAATTTCTATAACTCTAGTGTTGAACTGATAATCACTCTTTTGTGTGTTAAACACAATCTAATTAATACAGGCAACTTCATTATAGCTAAAGAAAAACAACAAATCAAAAAAAGAAAAATATGATCAACCTATGACAAAAATTATATTATACTAGATTAGTATATAATTAAACAGCTGTGCTATACATTTAAAAAATGTCTTAACATTTTTTAAATGTATAGCACAGCTGTTTAATGAGGCAGCAACATATGATAGAGAGGAACAGAACAAAAAAGGCTATTAATAATCTTTCATTGAGCAAAAAGTAGCCTAATGATATGATTATGAAAGACTCCAATACAGTGCGGCATTTTATTTTTCATTTTATTCGAAACCATAGAGCTTTATCTACAGATCAAGTATAATAATAGTAGCCTAACATTGAATCATCTTGGAGAGAGTTTTATCGTTGACTGTCGTAACCGAACGCGACGTGCTGTTTGAACGCTGGAAAATTACTGACAGGGAAAAGTTTACGTGAACTTGAATTTAATTCAATTCAATTCAATTCAAGTTTATTTGTATAGCGCTTTTCACAATACACATTGTCTCAAAGCAGCTTTACAGAAAGTGCATTTCAGAAATGGACAAAGAAAAATACAGTTAATCATGTATAAATTTAGGCATAACATATCGCCGGTGTTTAGTCGTCTCTTCACAGGCGTCGAGTTGTCTCTCCACAGGCGTTTAGGCGTTAATGACTTAAATATTAATTTCTATTTCACATTATACTATAGTATGGCTTGCACTGATTCCTTACACAATACTGAAATAATCATCCTACCCAGCCTAAACCATACTCTGTGTCACGACTGGATCCATTTATTTAGTCTGAACTTTATTTATTTCCAGGTGACGTGATTGTGTTGACAAATGAAATCGGTTACAGGCCGCGGTTTGTGTTAAAAAAAATCTTAAAGGAGTCGTCGATTCCCCTTAATGGAATCGATTCCAACCTTTGGAATCGACTCTCAATTCCTAACGCCTCGGAATCGATTCTTTTTGGAATCGATTCCCAGCCCTACCTCATAACACTAAAGTTTTCAGTGAGGAAACCTAACCGCATCACTCTCGTGATTATTTCTCCCCTTTGTCAGGTACGTTATTGATGTAAAACTGAATTAATTAAGTTTAATAACTTGCTAACATGTCAAGAGTGTTTAATGGGTGTTTTAGTAACATTTTGAGCAAGTTAGAGTTAAGTTTGCAGAGTGTATTTTGTACGTGTGTGAGCGGAGTCCCCGCTCGGTTACAGAGAAAAATAGCTTCGTACCGAGAGTAGCCGCCATTTTATGTCAATTGTGAATTAACATGTACGCAGTTAATAATCTATTTTGCAGTGTTATTTGTATGTGTTTCAAGCACTTTATTGACATTTTTAGTAAATGTAGTTATGGTTTAGTGAGCTAAAGCTACTTTGTGCTTGACAGTTATATTAAAAATGAGTAGGCAATATGTTTCAGTGAATTACAGTGTACGCTGTTGTGACTTGAATAAGCCTTGTACCCTACAAAACTACTATTTCCTGTTGATCTGTAAAATGTTGTATTGTTGTAAAAAGATAACACTAAAGTTTTCAGTGAGGAAACCTAACCGCATCACTCTCGTGATTATTTCTCCCCTTTTTCAGGGGCGTAACAGTTGCACCTACATGTCTACTAACTCTAGAGTGTTAGTAGAGTATTATTAGACTGGTAGGATTAGGGTTAGAATAAGTTGACATGAACTTGCAAGTTACGTATAGTTAGATTGTCTGTTGGAGGACCATCACAATAAAGAGTTACCAGATATTAAGCAGGCAGTATCTATTAATACTTAGTCAACAGAATGTTCAAAAGGGACCTATCAAAATAAAAATAAAGATATCAGTGTACTTATTTACTCAATACAGACATTCAAAAAGGAATAATTGAAAATTACAGAAATAGTGTTTAAGAACCATAAGCTTAAGAGTAGAGAAAACTGTCCGTAACCAAATCCCAATTTGTCCCCAATTCAGTTAGGTCACAATGTCTCTTTTGGTTGCCCTCCCCTCACTCATGTTTAAGTCAGTCTTGAGGCGAAAAGGCATCAAACCAGCAACTTTACAAGAACCTTTACAAAGGAGGAACTTGCAAATCAGAGCAGACATGAAAGTGAACAAGTATGATATGTTGGCTTAAAAGCCAGGCCCAAGTGTTCAAATCACTATTAGCTCATGACTGAAACACATTCTCTATCATTTATTTATCCGTCTTCCCCTCAGCCTGTCCATCTCCTCTTTAATCTTTTCACCTCAACTTACCTCTCTATCTGCTCTCTTGCCTTCACACAGCCTGTGTGCCCGGCTAAAAAATTGGTCTAAAAGCATGAAGCTGTTGCCTCTGGTTGTGGGGTGCTGTGTTATTATCACCTTCTCACTATGGCATCACTCACACACATCCATGCAGAGCCAACGTGGCTATCGTCTCGCCTCCATTAGCGCCTGGAGTTGGCTTGGCCAGGGTCAAGCTCTAATGTGGCAGGCCGAGATAATAGCACAGCTGTGCATTCATAACCAACCCACACAAACAAGTACACACACACTTCCTTGCTGGACATGATAGCGGTGTCCGCTCCCACCCCCCGTGGCGGTGCCAGATAACAGCAGATGCCACCCCTGCAGAAGGACTGTTGCCCTTATTGTGTTAGGTTAGTGAGAAGGGGAAGCCAGTATAATGAGGGGCAGGCCAGTCTTGGCTTCCTCTGTGTAGCAAAATGCCCTCTGGGTTGATGGGGGGCTGACTGGAAAGCTGTTCCATGCCATAAATGAATATTAATGTGAATATAGAGATGGAAACTGTAAAACTGTGATTTCTCAGAAAAGACACACTTTTGGAGCATTTAAGGACATAGTGTGATCAATTGTTGCTGTAAATGAGCATGTATTGCATGCTGCTTACTGGGTTTAAGGAATAGTGTACTCTGAAATAAAAATGTACTCATGATTAGTGATGCACCGAAGTGAACTTAACGAAACACCCAAAACCGTAATTAAAGTTTTAATTTAGCCGAAATATGAAACTGAAAATCAAGGTTACAATTTATCAACCTTTTTTTATAACCAACACTCAAATAAAACCTGAGTTGTACATAATCATTTAAACTGCACTGTAAAGGAATAGTTTACTGAAATATGTCTGTTATCATGTACTCACTCTCAAGTTGTTTCCAAACTGTATGAATTTATTTCTTCTGCTGAACACAAAGGAATGTATTTTGAAGAATGTCAGTAACCAGACAGTTAATGGACCCCATTGACTTCCATAGTAGGGAATAAAATACAATGGAAGTCAATGGGGTCTATCAACTGTTTGGTTACCAACATTCTTCAAAATATATTTTGTGTTCAATAGAAGAAAAAGATTCATACAGGTTTGAAACAACTTGAGAGAGTTCATGATAAGAGATTTTTCAGTTTTAAGTGAACTATTCCTTTAAGGCAGTTTTTATTTTTCAGCTTTAGATATAATTATGTTTCTACTCAGTCAAAGTAATTTATTGCACGTGTACATGTTACCAAGTACAATGAAAATCTTACTTGAATGCTACTCCACCAGACTAAAGACAGACAACAACAATAAGCTCACTGTAATGTTAACAAAAATATATATACATATGGAAATTAAAAAATAATTGAGGCAGAATAAAAGACAACCAGTGACAAGACAATAATTTGACAAAAGTGACATTTTTGACATTATGAAGTGTCCAGTATTCTTACCTAGAACTCACATAAGTGTTAAACATTAATTTGTGTTGAATAGTCTTATGGTTACATAAGAAGTTACATATCACAAACTAAGAAAATATTAACAATGTCATCATGTTCAATGTTCATTTTAAACTAATTTATTTTGGCAGAATATGAAGCTCATTTTAATGTCCATAAATTATAGAAAAAATGTTTTCAAATGACCAGATTTAAAATTTTCAAGATGTGTTTTGAAACCAAATTATGTAGTTACAACATCTGGCTAACTGTGTTATTTGTTTTACCTCAAAAGAGTACCACTGTCAGTCTGATGATGAAGACGAAAGGCAGAGAAGATCAGACATAAGTAATTTTATTTAAACTCAAGGTAGACTCAGATTATCCAAGGTGTAGAAACAGCAACTAGACAGAACATAGCACACAATACACCAACAATACCACACCACTGAAGTGAGCACACAGAAAAACTTAAATACACAGTGATAATGAGACAATGACAAACAGCTGTGATAACTAAGGAGTGTCCATGGAAGCTGATGAGTGGCAGGAAATTGAACAAAGGAAACAGGCAACTGATAAATACAAACTAAAAGTCCATGAAAACTAAACTAACTAGACATAATTGTGACAATAAGTCACTTTTTGTCCTAGCAATTGTTTGTTTATATTTCTCACAAATGTGAGATATAAACTTGCTGTTTTGAATTATAAAGTCTGAATCGTTGGATATAAACTTGCAATTCCAAGAAATAAAGTGTGAGTTGTGAGGTAAAATGTCACAATTACATTTTTGTTTTTGTTTTGTTTTTCTTGGTGGATTCAAGCTTCCATAGCACTAAGCTTACTAGCCAAATATTAGATTCTCTTTTTTTCTCTGAAGAAAAAAAAAGATAAAATATAAGCTCGAAAAATATTTAAGAAGTCCATCACTGGTGTGCTATATAATTTGTATGAAGCGTGTTGGCTTTGTGTGACAAACAGCTTTGAAATCTTATTTGTGCTTGTGTTGTGTGCATGTTTTGACTTTTTGTGTTTATTATTAAAAAAAAAGTTTCATTTTGGCATGAACTAATCCTTAAACAGGTTTTTTAAGTTCTGTATGATTTATTCTCTATCATATTTGGGTTTGTGGTTGTTTGAATTGCTGGGCTAGGCCATATGCCATATCTACTCCACAATACTGCAAGTTATTTTAGTTGCAGTCTAAGACTTCACAAACCAACAACTAAAGAAGATTTCCATCCAGATTTTCCTGCTTGCTTCTTATTCCCATCTCCAAAATCTCTAAATCAATTCCCAAAAGTCTGCCCTCTGCCCAGGGCCATGATGGACCTTCTGATTCAATTCAATTCAATTCAAGTTTATTTGTATAGCGCTTTTCACAATACACATTGTCTCAAAGCAGCTTTACAGAAAGTGCATTTCAGAAATGTACAAAGAAAAATACAGTTAGTTAATCATGTATAAATTTAGGCATAACATATCGCCGGTGTTTAGTCGTCTCTTCACAGGCGTTTAGTCGTCTCTCCACCGGCGTTTAGTCGTCTCTCCACAGGTGTTGGGGCATCTGAAGTCTTCGTGAGAGGCTGGATACAAACTGGAGCTGACGAACGCTATTTACCTCGGGACTAGCGTCCCGAGATAACAGCAGAAAGACAGATGGGAAATAATTAGCATAGCTGATGTTCATAATATTAATGCATTCGAACTGATTCAGAAGTAGTATAAAAGGTAAGCATTAAGTGAATGCTTGGTTAAAGAGATGCGTCTTTAATCTAGTTTTAAACTGGGACAGCGAGTCTGAGTCTCGAACAATATCAGGAAGGCTATTCCAGAGTTTAGGAGATAAATGTGAGAACGCCCTCCCTCCTTTAGTAGACTTAGATATCCTAGGAACGACCAGAAGCCTCGAATTTTGTGATCTTAAAGAGCGCGATGGATTGTAGGGCGATAGAAGGTCTGTTAAATACACAGGAGCTAAACCATTTAGAGCTTTATAAGTCAATAGTAATACTTTGTAATTGATACGGAACTTAATAGGTAACCAGTGTAGAGATGATAAAATTGGTGTTATATGATCATATTTTCTTGATCTAGTAAGAACTCTAGCGGCTGCATTTTGGACTAACTGTAGCTTGTTTATTGAGGATGCAGGACAACCAGCTAATAAAGCATTACAGTAATCTAGTCTCGAGGTCATGAATGCATGAACTAACTTTTCTGCATCTGAAACAGATAGCATGTTACGTAGCTTAGCAATGTTTCTAAGGTGGAAAAAGGCTGTTCTTGTAACATATGAGATATGATTTCCGAAAGTCAAGTTGCGGTCTAGTATAACACCCAGGTCTTTTACTGTAGTGGATAAAGTAACAGGACATCCTTCTAAATTAAAGTTGTATTGTAAGGGATTTTGTGGGTAGTTTTTTGGACCAATAAGTAATACCTCCGTTTTATCTGAATTTAATAGCAGGAAATTACACGTCATCCAGCATTTTATATCTTTTAGACACTCTGTCAAGTTAGATAAGTTAGTGTTTTCATCTGGTCGTGATGAGATATATAATTGAGTGTCATCAGCATAACAGTGAAAACTAATTCCATGTTTTCTTATAATATTACCAAGTGGCATCATATATATTGAGAATAGCAGAGGGCCTAGGACAGATCCTTGCGGCACTCCATAGTCTACTGATGTTATCTTTGATTTTTCCCCATTTAAACAGACGAAATGGTAACGGTCTGATAAGTACGATCTAAACCAGCTTAATGCCTGTCCCTTAACACCAGTGTAGTTTTGTAGTCGATCTAAGAGTATTTTATGATCTATAATGTCGAACGCGGCGCTAAGATCAAGTAGAACTAGTATTGAGATACAGCCTTGGTCAGAGGCTAAGAGTAAATCATTTGTAATTTTAACTAGCGCAGTTTCTGTGCTATGATGCGGTCTGAATCCCGACTGAAATTTTTCGTAGATATCATTTTTTTGCAAGAAAGAGTACAATTGAGCGGACACAATTTTTTCTAGTATTTTAGACATAAATGGAAGATTTGAGATGGGTCTGTAATTTGCTAGGTTATTTGGATCTAATTGCGGTTTCTTAATGAGAGGTTTTATTACTGCCAGCTTGAATATTTTTGGAACGTGACCTAAAAATAAAGACGAGTTAATAATATTGAGAAGAGGCTCTTCCACTACAGGTAACACTTCTTTAAGTAGTTTAGTGGGTATTGGATCTAATAAACATGTTGTTGGTTTAGATGCAATGATTAGTTTATTTAGTTCTTCCTGTCCTATAGTTGTAAAGCGGTGTAGTTGTTCTAGAGGGGCCATAATTGAGGCCGAGTCATAAGACACCATAGAGGATTGTACATTTACAATTGTGTTTCGGATGCTTTCTATTTTCTCATTGAAGTAATTCATAAAATCATTACTACTATATTGTAACGGAATATTTTGCTCTGGAGATGTCTGATTATTTGTTAGTCTAGCCACGGTGTTAAATAAAAACCTTGGATTATTTTGGTTATTTTCAATTAGTTTGCGGATATGCTCAGCCCTGGCTGATTTTAGAGCCCTTTTATAACGTGACATACTTTCTTTCCACGCGATTCTGAAGACCTCTAAATTAGTTCATTTCCATTTACGCTCTAAGTTACGAGTTTCTCTCTTGATAGCATGCGTAGCACTGTTGTACCATGGTGTTTTAGTTTTCTCTC
Organism: Chrosomus eos; assembly: GCA_036326025.1. Taxonomy (NCBI): domain Eukaryota; kingdom Metazoa; phylum Chordata; class Actinopteri; order Cypriniformes; family Leuciscidae; genus Chrosomus; species Chrosomus eos. The sequence goes on from CM070835.1 coordinate 31,875,444, forward strand.
TAACCTTTTTTAATCTAATTGGTGCAACAATATCTAGTGTACTAGAGAAAATGTTGCTCATACTGCTAGTCATTTCCTCTAGTTCATCTGTTTGTTTGGGTTTACTGAGCAGCTGAGATAGATCAGGTAAGCTATTTGAGAATCTATCTATAGTGGTTGGAAGGATTGTTCTGCCTGGTCTATAACGTGGTGCAACATGACAAATTTCAGCAGTGCGTATTATGCAAGTTACCATGTAATGATCAGTGAGATCGTCACTTTGCGGTATAATATCTATATCGGTTGGATCGGTTCCATATGAAATAATTAAATCTAGTGTATGATTTAGACGATGAGTGGGACCACTGACGTTTTGCTTCACCCCAAAAGAGTTTAATAGATCTGTAAACGCAGCCCCTAACGCATCATTTGTATTATCTACGTGTATGTTAAAGTCGCCAATAATTATTGCTTTATCGACATTGACCAATAGGTCTGAGAGAAAGTCTGCAAAATCTTTTAGGAAATCAGTATATGGCCCTGGAGGTCTATATACGGTAGCCAAGGCTAGAGATAATAAGGATTTCTTTCTTACATCTAAGAGCGTAACATTTAGCACAAGTACTTCAAACGAATTAAACCTATGACAAGTTTTCTGAGTAACATTAAGAATATCTCTATAGATTGTTGCAACACCGCCGCCACGACCGATCAGACGGGCTCATGCTTATAACAGTATCCTGGTGGAGTAGACTCATTTAGACCGAAATAATCATTTGGTTTAAGCCAGGTTTCAGTAAGGCACAGAACATCGAAATTATTATCTGTGACCATTTCATTTACAATAACCGCCTTAGGTGTGAGCGATCTAATGTTTAGAAGACCTAGCTTTAGAAATTGTTTTTGTTCACTGATATTTAGATTTTCTGGTTTAATTACAATAATATTCTTGCTAGATCTTACAGTAGATTTGTTGTTTGGCTTCACTAAGCGAGGAATAGACACAGTTTCTATATAATGTTCTACATTGGTACTTATATCAATTAAGTTGGGACAGCAAAGACTATGATTTGGACTTTGACTTACTAGTCAGATGGTGTGTAGCGTCTTGGAGATGTTGTCCGACAGAACAGCCGCTCCGACTCTGCTGGGGTGCAGACCATCAGGACGGAAGAGCCTAGGTCGCTCCCAAAACAGATTCCAATTATTTACAAAGAGCAGTTTCTGTTCATTACACCATGACATTAACCATTCATTTAAAGCAAATAATCTACTGAACCTTTCTTGTCCAAGTCGGTACGTGGGAAGCGGTCCAGACACGACGATCGTTGCTCTAGGCGATGTGCTGCGTACCGTCTCGATCAGGCTCCTGTAGTCCTTCTTCAGAACCTCCGTCTGCCGCAGCCTGATGTCATTCGTCCCCGCGTGCAGCACGACAGCTCCGACGCGCTCGTCACCGTTCAGGATCTCGGGAACCTGCGCAGCGACATCAAGAACACGAGCACCAGGAAAGCAGTGAGTGCGCACCTTACCTTTACCCGAGGTAGCACGGACATGGCGGACCATGGAACTGCCGATGATCACGGCGTCGTCGCGTTCCGACTCGCGAAGAGGGGAGAAGCGGTTCCGGGTGGAGATCTCGAAGACCGGGAGGGGCGGAGAGGTTCTTGCTCTGGTCCTGGCTCGTGTCGTGACCCAGGGTGCAGGAGTGATTGAAGGCAGAGATGATCGCGTCCTCCTGGGCAGAGAAACGCACGGAGTAGACGAAGTCGGAGTCAAAGTCACAAAGTTACTAACCACTGACTTGTGAGCATCGGCACGTGATGTTTCAAGCGCTGATCGCCGATCTCGCAGCTCGGCTTGCTTCTCCAGCAGAACACGAATCTGCTTCTCCACCGACTCCAGCTCCAATCGTACCGAAATCAGCTCGAATGTGTCCTCACCTGCACTCAGAGGTAACGTTAGACACACATCCGATATGTTCGCCATTATAACAGATGAACAGTAAATTAGTAGTAATAGTAATCAGTAAAGCAATCCGATTGTTTTTTTTGTTTTTTTTTTTATAAGGAATAGTATCGAGGATAAGTTCACATGATATAAAAATAGAAAGTGCCTGTTTACAATTGAGTGGTAAAGAAGAAAATCAAGGATTAATGAATCAATTCGACGGAGCTCCAAACACAAACACAGACCGCACGCAGATGTGCTTATGCCCCGTTGATGCAGGCTCTAAGCACAATCAACGTGTGTCTGTACTTTCAGAGAAGCTTTCAGAGAAACGGGTGTAAAAGATGAGATGACGCTCGAATAGGCGCGAGGCCACGCGTGAAATGCTAGCGGGCTAAAGGCTAGTAGCCGAGATTCGGAAAGTTGGATCTAAGTAGCGATATCAAAGCAATCCGATTGTTTTTTACAAGGAATATTATCTAGGATAAGTTCACACGATATAAAAATAGAAAGTGCCTGTTTATAATTGAGTGGTAAAGAAGAAAATCAAGGATTAATGAATCAATTCGACGGAGCTCCAAACATAAACACAGACCGCACGCGCATGCGCAGATTCAATCAAAAAATGTACATCAGTGCAGTGCAGTTCTTCAGTGCAGTATGCAGCAGCCATGTTACTTCACACTTAACCTTCTTGTGAAATTGCCTAGACAACTTTTGCCCCAATTTTTGAGGAAGCACAAAGCAGCATAGCATTCACTCTGCAAATATCAGCGCCCGAGGGACTGTTTGTTTGCCACTGTGATGCATTTCTCTATAAATCCATCACTCATACCATGACGTAAATGTTTGGAGAGACCAAACTCAGCCTCTGCACTTGGCAAACCCTCAGCGCTGAGACTCTTAATTAGATCAATTGAAATTAGCATTGAATGGCGTATGAAAAGCGGATGGAGAATATCAGCTGTAGTGTTGTCAGAATGTCTGTGTTTGTGAATAGACTGGACCAGAGCATCATGTGATGTGAGCTGGTCAGAGGTGATCCGTCGTAGATCTCTGATGGGTGCAACTTTTGATCTTGTCTGATTGATAGAATAGAGCTTGTATTCAAATTGGTAATTAGTGGCACTGATAAAAGATATGAGTCATCTCTTTCTCTCACTTAATGTAGTAATTCCCTGAGATAATATGTTATTGCTAATTCAGTAACACCGGAGTGATTTAGCCTTTAGCTTACTGAATGTATAATTACAGATCTACAGTAGCGATTGGGCTCTGTAACTTGTCAATAAAAATTTTGATATGCCCGTGTTGTAGTTTAAGAAAGTACACTGTAAAAAAAAAAAGAGAGAAACAGAAACAGTACTGGTATTTTTACAGTTTTTGCCAAAATGCAATTCAAATTACAGGTTAAACACGAGTGGAAAACCAATAAGGCAGAAATATCCATGGGCTGAGGATCTCTTTTCTAGTTTGGAGATGGATTCGGTCCACCGCTTCACTGAAAAGAGTATGTGGATGTTTAGTGCTGTATAGAAGTGAGAAAGGGTCCGACTGAAACTCAGAGGCATATAGTAGGCATATAGAGGCATATAGTAGACGCAGCCGCTCGGCTTCCTCCATATGAAGACCGCTTCAGCTCTGACTTTACGGCCGAGTCCCGAGGTGGCCGTGGCGGCCGTGGCAGAGCGGCACGCTCCATGTGAAAGTACCCTGGCCTGCCACCAAACCCTTAGTCCGTAAAAGACCTTTTGTTTCTCCAGACCAACGGTCCCTAGAACGAGTGTCTATCGTTCAAAGGGAATGCAGTAATGGAGGTCTGGGTGAGGTCGCTTCATTCCACTTATTACTTCTGGCCTGCTTAATCGTGGTGCTGATGAGCCTCACGGCAGCCTATGGCCCAGGGGGAGTGGAGTCTCCGTCCCCAGGCGGTCTAGCTGTTTGGGACCACATCAGGGCCTTACAGTTACATCTGTTTCTCCTCCGGACTCGTCCCTCCACCAGTAGTTTTTTCTCCTGTCTGAGTGGACATCCCTCGACACAGAAAAAACTCCACAGCTGGCCCCGGGGCCCCCGCAGAAGTGCGTTCCCCAGTGAGCCTTCTTGCACACAACTGTGCAGGTCTTGCTAGTTTCCCCTTATTGGCCCAACCAGACCTCTTCTCTCAACAGCCCTTCCTGACTCCTTCCTCTGAGTACATTCTGAGGGATGGGGCATGATGGCACCCGCGTTTAGACCTTGGAGAGTTCCAGGTCTGGTTCTAAAAAGAACGGGACGCAGAGGTTCTGGTTACTATCACAATCATTTTTATGCTGTAGAGACCATCACTTCTGTGAGAACCCCCTCTCAAAGTGAGGCACGCTCCCCCTTAGAAGTGGAACCTATTCGTTGGACACATTTTCGGTTAATGAATCGTGCCTGGAATTCGGGCCGGCTATCTCTCAGGAAATCTGAGACCCCGGCCTGGATATGTGCCCAAGGTTCCTACCTCTCCTACAGGACCAGGTGGTGAGCCTGCAAGCGTTGCCCCGGAGGAGACAGACCCAGCCCTGGCTTTTCTCTGTCTGTCCGCTCCATTGTGGTTATACATGCTCAGAATGCAAAGCCTAGACCAGCTCTTATCTGTTACTGAGACCAGCAGAAGGGAAGGCTGTTTCCAAGCAGAGGTTGGCCCACTACATGTGGTTGCCTTCATTTTGGTGAAAAAGTTTTTACGAAGATGCACGTGCCCACCTGGGTGGTGAGCTCCTCCTAAGTGAGAGTATTGCTCCCTCCTAGGCGTTGACACAGAGTTGCTCGCTGAACAGATGTTAAATAGAGCTGAGGGCTGGGCGACACCTATCACGTTCGCTAGAGAACTGTCTGTCCAGCCTGCTCTGCCGTCACTGTCCGGTTGAGTCTCCCTCATAGGCGGGAGCCACCCCAGTCCCACGAGGCGGAGTGTGAGATGCAGATCTTGCTTGACAGTGACTACGTTTACATGCAGCCAATTTTCGGGTTAAGGTCACTATTTGGGTTTCTGAAACATTAGGAATAACCCGTTTACATGCGTGAGCAGAGAGAGTTTCTACATTGAATTGCAATATCCCAATGTAAACGGCAACGCACGGTTAGCGTCTGGACGTACGAACAACCTTAAGACACAATATGCGTCATTTCCGATTCTTCTTCCTGTATCCAAAGACAACAACAACAGCAGCATGCGGATCAAGAATAGTTCGGGGCAGATAGCGATCGCTTTTGTTTGCGCTTTGATGCTGGTAACGTTACTGACCTCGCTCCAGAAGTATGCTGTGCTGCGTCTCGCCATGTTTACTTCCGGTATACTGCACGCAGGGTTTTGTATGCGCCGAGAAGTTTCTCTACTCAAAAGACCAAGATTCCTTGCGAATAGAACATGTGCAGAACACAAATCTCTATGGGGATATCCCGATACGCGTTTACATGACCAAAAATTCGGGTTAGAAAAGGGGTACCCCAGGTATCATATCCCGGTTTTTAAAATCCGGGATATGAGCATATCCGGGTTTTTGCCGGTGTTTACATGGCCGTTCACGACCGGGTTATTGCTAATATCCCGGTTTTGAATGGGTTATTGGCTGCATGTAAACGTAGTCAATGTGCATTGGCTCGTTTTAGCAGTACTCGAAGATGACAGGCTCCCTAAGCGTGATCCCAATCAGTCGACACGCCGACTACTTATCCATTCCCTACTTCAGGGAACGAGGGTTACATACGTAACCGAGACGTTAGCCATTTCTCAGTGATGATGATTTACATAGAAAGTCAACTAATATCATTAAAAATATCACAGTGCTGCGCACTAAAAATGATGTCACATTTACAAATAAACAACTTAAAAGGAAGTAACTAATGAACAACAATATTTTTGAATGTTACATACTAGCAAAGAAGTATAATTTCAAACTGCTATAAGCAATATCATGCATATGGCTGAGGAGATACATTTTAACAAATCAGTATTACCATTCAGGACCTCTAATGCAAACATTAGCCCATAAAGACATAATTGATAACTAATTGGTGCACCAAACAAGTGTCTCGGAAACTATTTTATAGTTGATCATTTATAAATCCGTGTATAATGGATTATGGACATGTGCATTGAAAAACCAAATGCAAGACATAAGTAATTATACAAAATAATATAAATGTAACTATAACTGTTCTTATAATGCAGTATAGGTCTTAATGAGTCTATAAATATATGTATAGAATAGTAAGTCATTTGAGTATTAGTAAACTGTCTGGTTAATATCTGCTAAAGCTTTATTTTATTGCTCCCCAAAACGCATTCCACTATAAGTAATTTTGCAAATACATGTCCACTTATTCTAACTCGTACCCTAAAAGTCTACTAACAGTCTAACTCTGCAACTACATGTCAACTAACTTTAAAAGTTAATTAGTAGAATGTCTAAAGTGGACCATTGAAATAAAGTGTAACCCAAAATCATGTAATTTACATTAAAAAAATACAAAAATAAATGTTTCAATGTGTTTAAATGTGCCGCAGGAAAACAACAGGAATTACTCTTCAGTAATTATACATTTTAATTAATAGGATATATTTGAAATGGAATTAGATATAATAAAGAAATGACATGTATGTGAGCCTCTTTCTGAATAAATAAGTGTCACTTTCTGCCATTTACAGACTTAGAACAAGGCTGTTAAAAAGGCTTTCAGTGATAAATGATAAGAATTGATCTCTACATCTTTAAAGAATTGTTAAAGGGTCATGAAACCCCAAACCAAATTTTCTGAGATTTTAACAGAGGTATGTGTGTTGAACACCATTGAAGACAATGTTAGCATCTGTTAGATTTAATAATAGGGTTAAAATGGTTAAATTTTAGTTTTTTTCCGCTTTTTTCGTCTTCCGGGTTTAAAATCTTCATCGTGTCCACGTCACAGGCTGTGACGTGGCCGTGCTCTGTGAGTGCTTGATGACTCATCGGTGTCTCATAATTATTAATGAGACTGAGTTCATATCCTATGAGAAGACACTGTCTCTTAATTATTCATGACACCACGTGGATCTTTCCAATGACAGACATGTCAAACTGTGATATCGCGTAGTAGCCTATAGATGAGAGAGACAATCATGGGACGCAACAAGTGTTTGTTTTCGTGGTGCAAAAGTCCAAGTGGGTTGAATATGTTTCCCTGCGATGCTGCCAGGGCTGGACTCTGGCTCCGGGCGGCTGGTTTGATCAACCACGGACACATCTAAACTATAGTGTGCCGCAAACATTTTTCTCGAGAGAGAATGGTGGACTTCGCCTTGTTGACGACCAATGCAGGTTGCGTCTTGCGAGTGATGCGGTAACGTTACCAAGTCCCGAGGACTTTTCTATCCCTTCAGAGGTATGTGTGTGTGTGTGTGTGTCTAAAATGAGAAGTCCTCCACCTCCTCCACAGAGCCATCTTTATCATGGGAGTTCAGCGGGCGCGTAGATCTAGGCTATGCACGGAACGTTTTTTTTTAAGTGGAAAATTAATTATTTTCAAATATATGCATTTAGTGTCTATATAAACAACTATATATGTTATAATGACATTATAATTATACATGTAGCCTACATTAATATGTTTTAAATAGAATTACGATTACTGTAGGCTAATATATTTAGCAGGGCATTCAGTTACTTTTGAAAGGACAATAATTAAGTGTCAGTGTATTTCATTAGACTTTAACTTTGCCAGCTATAAAAAAAATCTAGCATTTCCTCACGTTTTACCACTGCTTTTTAGTGACAGTCGATATGCATGGGCCACTGGCGATGTGATGGCCAAACCACACCCACTCCCTCCCTTCTCACAGCATCCACGCCCATTTAAGTTGCCTTTTTCAAAAAGATTGTGAGCTAGACTTGAGCTGAAAGAGGGGGGTTTCATGACCCTTTAAAGGCACACTGCACTATGAACCAACATAAAAGGAATGACCAAAAATGTCCTCAGTTACTTCAAAAACATTTTAATTGACTTTGCCAGCTTTCAAGCTGTGTTAGATATCGTTCAATGTATTGTTGTACTGATCTCATTCTTCAGTAACTCTGAAATGTCCACCTATTGACAGCACACACACACACACACACACACACACACACAGATGATCAAAAGATGAGTAAAGCATTGATTACGGCATCAGAATATAGCCTATAAATATCAGTGAGTGTCACTTTTCATTTTGAGCTGTTGCCAGAGCAAACAGAACATTAAAAAAAAGTTTATGATGAACCATTATATCACTCTAGATCAAGAGAGGTGAGATATTTAAAACCGAGATGCTGTTGATCTTTCACCCAGTATTAATTATTTTAAAGATGAATGCCATTGCAGGGATGTAAATGACAGCAGTGTCTTGGCCACTGATCCTCCAGCCGTCACACTAATTTATTATTATTATACACACAGGCACAATGAGCAAGCTTCCATTAGTATGGGCCTAGATTTACATTTGTGCAATTCATTTTCAGTTCTGCAGCATTTATCAAATTTGTTTTTATTTCTCCAAAAGTAAATTAAATTAATTTAAAAGTGAATTAAAAAAGTAAATTTAATTAAAATGTCATGTTGATGAAAATATGAAAAATAGGAATAATTTAACACCTCAAGATATGAACAGTACACTAATAATGTATTTCAAATAATCCAATAAATCACAAATGTCGAGGATTGACCTGCTTAAACTGTTTTTATGTGTTTTGTTAAATGTTAATACATGTTAAATTAATATATAGAAATTTTAAACTTTCTCTTTTGCACTATAATTAAATGGATTTTGTCAAAGTAAAATTGAATAGTTGATAAATATATGACTTAAAGGATATTTTCCATCAAAAAAAAAAGACTTATGTGTAAAAAATTGTAATGAAGACTGTTTACAGTACAACATATCTCTTAGAGTAAATGTAGTTGACTGCACAAATCAGATATCTGTGCAGACAAATATCACATGAGCAACTAAATAGTAGGCAATCGGGTATGATAATGAACCTTTTATTCACTATAAATCTCTGCAGAGGGTAATGGGCTGATGGAGAGAATTGAATTATTGGAACAAATTTTATTTCAGAATTTAATATAATTAAGTTTCAGTTCGTCTTAAATTGCTTGGGTGGAAGTGGGGGATAAGTATGGTCATTTCAAAAACATAATGTTTTATGGACATGTTAGTTTTTCCCCTTGACTAAAAATGCTTGAATGGCCACTTAGATTAAAAGAAAAATCCCAAAAGAAAATACTTGAAAGTATTGGCGTCATCTCTCAGAAGATCCGTCTCTAATGATGTGAAATATTAATGGCGACCCACCCATGATGGCGCCAGATCACAGCACCGCTCACACATGGTGATTTCTGAGTAACTTTACTTTTTTTTCTAAGAAAATCAAATCATGGTCATCCACCTTTCTTTACTCTTTTCCAAACAAAATGGAAACTATAACATGCCAAACTTTTTCCAGCCATATCTCATGTGTTGTAATTAAGGCCTTTCCAATCTCCAGAACAGTGATGGAGCTGTAAACAACCATTGTTTTCAATGGAAGAGTTGCAAATGAGCCTTTCTCCTCTGGCTCCCTCAGACCCAGATGCTCAGATGTGACTCATACTGGTCCCACCACCCCATTGCCAGTGATAGTGATAAATATCCAGCAATAAGTGTGTGTGTGATCCAAGCGACGTGAGTTGGCTGTGTGTGGGTGGGTTGAGACTGTGAGGTGGGCACAATGCGCAGTGGCTGCTGTGTAATTAAGAGAATGCTAATTGTCACGGCTGTTGCCGTAGTGACAGAGGACAGGAGCTGTGATCTGAGTCTGTCCCAAGAGGACGAAGACATCGAGGAGCCCAGATGGAGGGTTCAGGTAGGCATCAGCGTGCCACATGGTATGTCATGCTACCCATGTGACCTATATTGGACAGGTGTTGAGGAATCTATTAACTCCAAACAAGACTTCAGCAAAATAAGTGTCATGAACCTATAGAAGATCTCTGTAATCCAGAGGTATGGGAGATCATCAATCGTATTACACAAGCACTAAGTAGCCACACAAACACTAAGTAGTCATGAATGAGCCTGCATCCTCAATGAAACAGTAGGGGCCCCAGAAGACAAAGGATTCGGCTTGTTAATGAAGGGGATCAGGTTCCGCTTACAGTCAATTGTAGCTCCAAAAGGACCGGTTTGAGCCACAGCGTTGTCGCCAGTAGGTTCGGTCCAAGGTACGGACAGTGTCCCAATCCCGATGCCCAATCCCAACTGCACTATGCCAGAGGATATGGCTCATTTGTCAGCTATTTGTCTCTGAGCCAAAGTGAAAAGAGACAGAGCTCCATTAGCCAAATGACAGACAGCCCAATATATTACTCATCTGCTTGGGGATTCATTACTGGGCTGAAAGGGTCCTAATTTGTGCAGAGCCTTATTTAACCGGCACGGCTATGATGTCATGACTCCTTGCCACCCAAGGAAGAAAAGCTGGATTTAGAAAGGCACCAAATAAACAAAGCATTCGGGCCAGCACATCTGCCGCATAATCATGGAACGGACGCCTCCAAGATAATTTACCATCTCCTCCTTACTGCTGATTATAATTCCTGTGATTTATTGAGATTTAAGACTGTATGGCAGACAGTGCTTCTTCATTTTGAACAGCAAGGACTTGGATGGGAGCTAGCCAAAAATATCAACTTCAACCCGGCCACGCAAATATCTATGGATGACTCAGTTGGAGAGTGAGGTGGGAGCTGAGCGGGGAGGGAAAAGGCGTGAGAGTTCGCCATCATTCTGAAGGGTGAATCAGAGAAAGCAGGCCTGCGTTGTGGGAGCGATTCTGGGGTGAGAGCCTGTCTCCAGCTGAAACCTAGCCAATTATTCCCAACCCACCAACCCACCACCTCTCCAGGCAAGAAATGTGTAAGAGCAAGGACTGAGCGTTGTGAAGAGGCGAGAGTTTTGTTTTGTGTTTACACTGGCCAATTACCATTGCGCAAAAGGGGATTGCTATTTTGGAGATTAGTCGTGACACTTCCGACAACGGTCAGGCAAACTTGCTTTAGTGTACGCGTGGTGTATTATTAGATCAGTACTGGTGGTGAAATGGCCTGTCATTACTTCATCAGTGTGCCAGGTGGGCTGTGCCCTGATGTTTAGGAGGTTTAAGCCTTCACGCAGCATGATTAAGAAGCCCTCTCTGCAAGTGCTCACCCACTCTGTATGACATGGATAGAGCCAGCAGAGATGTTAATGGTAGTTCCCATCAACAGCAAGCAGCTTCCAGCTTACATTAGCTAAAAATAAGTGGTCAACTGCCCTTGATGCTTATGTTGAAATATTCTGACTTTTGCTGTAACACTAGAATAAAGACACCCAAGAGAACGTTTTATTGCCTGGAGGTTGCTCATTCAGCTCAGGAGAATTTAGAACGCCGAGTGTCTATCACTTTTCTGTGTTTTTTTTTTTTCCTCATTTTTTCAAATTGTAAATTATTGCTAGACTGGATGTCACTTAGTCATTTTGTGGGTGCCACATCATACAGTCTGATTCAAGTAAGATATACATGGTAGTAGGGCTGCCCTCGACTAAAGATTTTTCTAGTCGGCTAGTAAGTTCATTTAAGCGATTAGTCTGCTAATCGCGTGTTTATATTAGTAAGCCATAAATCATAATAATGAGCCTTTAATTGCCGATAATACATACAGATTACATATTCTGAGAATATTTGTTTCCCATTTACGAAACAAGGACTGGTGGGACATTGTACTGCTCCACTTCACAGACACAGTGAAAGGAGAATTATAGGATGACGGGACACTCATTTAATGACACTTCATTCAACAGGAAGAACAGCTCGTTCCACACTATTTTAACGTCACTGCAAATGTGCAGTCCTTTCAGTTTCAGTATTCAATCCGATCAAGTGTTTACATGTTCTCTCGATCGGATTAGAAAAGGAATAAACCACCCCTTTCAATCCAATCAAAATTTAATTCGGATCGAGCTCAAGCCGATCGATTGAGGTGTTTATATGAAGGCTTTTCAGTCCAATTGAGCCATCAATCCGATTACTAAAGGATTATTTGGTTGCATGTAAACATAGCCTGACATGACGAGGAGAAACAACAGATATCCTGACAAGATGTCATTTGAGATTTTTCTTTCCTTTTGGTCAGTAGAAGCAGCAAAAGAATTCAAGAGTTAGCAATTGGGTTTAGGGGGATGGAAAGGTTGGCTAGCTTTATTATCTGGAAGTCTGCTTGTCCTGGAGCTTGAGTTGAGACTTCAAAGGAGATCCAAGGCCCATTGTTGAAGGGATACTACACTATTAGGATTAGCAAATCATAATGCTAGTATCAGACTTCTCTAGGGAGAGGAAAAGAGGGTGTCTTTGAAGTCCCTACATAAACTTATATCTCATTCTTAAGTTGTGCATTAGCAATAGTGATCAGACAGACGCATGGGAGACTAAGGGGATGAAATTAATGGGCAAGGGCATAAGTTGACTAAGTAAAGAGGAAAAAACAGCTCAGTTCAAAAAGCAGATAAGTCATTTTTGGGAATGGACCCCAGGGTGTCTTTCGTTTTATCTATATCTAACTCCGTAAGTCTGACTTTAATATATTTTTTCTTTCTTTCAATATATAATCCCTAATGTCTTGCCCCGAAGGGAATCAAAACGATGGGATCCATCCAATAATCGTTAATCCAATAGGCTGAGATTTGTGCAGTTCAGAGGAGAAGAAACAAGGACATTGCTGCAACCTACGTCTTTTAGGCATGACCCCAAAAGGCAGAAAGGCCTTCTATCCTGTCAATGTCGGTCAGAGAACCACCACACATGAGAAAGTCAAAAAGTCATCATTGTAGAGATTTACGTTTTGTTTTGTCTGGCGATGCACTTTAAATTCTGATTAATGCAAATCCTTACAGTTCCACAATGCTAATATTAGAAATGTGTGTGTGAGTTTTGAGTTTTGAGTCAATTTCAATAAACAAACATGTGCCATGACTTCATCAGACACCTTCAGATTACCAGAAAACCCATTTATCAGTCTGCACCATGTGTCTCTAGCTTCCTGCAAATGCTGCTGGTGGGTTGAGGGCATCAACAAAAATGTGCTGAGTGTAGCTCAGTTCCCCTCTTTGCTTTCTCCTCACATCTCATACACTTTCGTCAATGAAGCTACTGGCTTGTAGTTGTTGATGTTTTTTTTCCCCTTTACAAGCAAACCCTTACCAGCCACCTTAGCCAAACTCAACCATACCCCAGGGTTTGACACCTGGAACAGAGCACATCCTCCACTGCCACTGGAACTCATTGAACATTATTCCAAAGCCAGGGAGTCAGACTGAGAGAGAACGGAAAATATGAAATTTTAATTGCTGTGACACTGCTGGGAGTGTTGGCTAATTTATTCCCTCATTTCTCCAATGATATTGCAAATGCAGAAAATGAAGTGTGGCATTATGTGACCTGTAGGATATGAGTCAGATTTAAGAATGTATTTTAATGCATGTCTAGTCAGATTTGACATGTTTCAATCAGAGATTCATATTACTCAGTAGAAAGAATTAGAGCGTTGTCAGAGCTGCAGCGAAGTGTGTGCACATGCTCATTACGTAAAAAAAAATAAAAGTGTCCACGAGGGAGGAAATAGTTTAAATCACATGTGCAAGTTTTTAGAAATGTAATCTTTGTGTCTATGTTGCTTTCATATATTTTTATAAATATTTTGTAAAATGTTCAAGAAAGGTTTAACTTGACTTGTCAGGTAACACTCAAGTAAAAGTACTCATTGGATACATGTGAATACATTATTTTAATAATTTATATTTTGTTGTAGTCTCTCCACATGACATTTTAAAAGCTGGAATAACCTTGCCTTGTCATTAAAAAAGTCAAATGATGTGATATTTTAAAAGACTTTGACACATTTTATCTTGCCCTGCAAGGTTGCACGTTGGTTTCAGCCGTAAAGGGTGATTTTTTTTTTTTTAAATAATAAACAAATGACTAAATATTTCTCAATAATTTAATTATTTTAAGTATGCTTTCTCTTTTCATTATGATATAAGGGCAGTTGTATAACCCTAACATTTTTACTTTATTCGCCTGCATTTTATATGCATTTAATGTATTTTTTTAATAAATAGATCTGGGGGGAAAACAGCTTCACACCATTGATTGACTCTTATAAAAGCTGTTTGTTTGGAAGGCTCAAATCCAGCCGATTCATGCATCAGTCCCCTGCTCTCTACTATAATAACTTGTAAAATATAGGATCTCAAAAGTGTTTTAAGTGTGCACTCCTGTGAGGTGAATGCAACTGACCTTTACCCCTTAGATGTATTTTCTCTTATACATATCACATGCTCCTGTTTCCAAGGTAACTGATATTAATTCAGTTCAACATTGATCCAAAGTCATATTTATTTACCTCTTCCACAGAGCATCTCTGGTGAGCAATATTAAACACCCGAGAAAATTAGTAGATCGATCGAGAAGCATTGTTATCCCTTTTAAATCAAGGCACAGTTGTAACGTAGTGAACTCCCATGCCTCTGTCTGTGGTTGCTGTTACATTATGAGACAAGAACAATTCTGTCATAAGTCGGTCTCCCTCCTCTATTTCTTTTCTTCCCCTCTTACTCCCTCTTCTGGTCATTTTTCTCCTTACACCCTTTTCCCCTTTTCTACCTTCTCGATCAGCTGTTTCTCATCTCGTCATCTCATTAACACTCACACCTGTTCTCCCTTCCTTCTGATTTCTCACCCTTCTTCTTCTCCCTCTTTTCCTTTGTTCCCTGCCAGAGTATTATTTGAAGTGTGATACGTACCTGATGTTTCTCTGTCGTTCTCCAGTCCTGTCGTGTCCTGTATGGTATGTGCTGTCTTCCGATTGCTATCATTGCCCATCATCTGCTCGCCCTGTCTCTGGCTGTCGGATTCAACTATTGTTGAGGACTGTTCACCCGTTTCCCGGACGCCTCCCCGCAGCAACGGGGATTTCCTGAGCCATAAGTGCAGACGCTCTTCAGTTATCGTTTTTCTAAGAGACTTTCTGTTTTGATCTATTTTTGCCTGTCGGCTCCTGATTTCTGTGTTTTGCCTATCGGCCATCTGAGTTATTAAAGAGACTATTTACCTGCCTTTGCGTTTGGGTTCTCTATCTCCGCACTCTACATGACAGAATACTCTGGCCACTTCATGGACCCAGCAAAGGAGAGTCATTTCCAGTCCGCCCTCGAGCTGCAGGGAACCATGCTGGGCCGCCACGAGGATGAACTCGCTGCCTCCCGTCGCGCTATGGAATCTCTTGCCGCCCAGGTGACTGACCTAACCCAACAGGTTTTGCATCTTCGCGTTGAGACACCCCTTTCCAAGTTCCACGCATCACCAGAACCCCGGGTCAACAACCCGCCCTGTTACGCTGGTGAGCCGGCCGAGTGCCGATCATTCCTGACACAGTGTGAGGTGGTTTTTTCCTTGCAACCGACCACCTATGCCAAGGACCGCTCCCGTATCGCCTTTGTCATTTCCCTTCTCTCTGGACGAGCTCGGGAGTGGGGGACCGCTGTCTGGAGCGCTGACTCGGAGTGTCTCAACAGTTATGACTATTTTAAAGAAGAGATGTTACGCGTCTTCGACCGCTCTGTCCATGGTGCTGAAGCTTCTCGACTTCTCTCCTCACTCCGCCAAGGCAAGCGGTCTGTAGCAGACTTTTCTGTCGAATTTCGTACATTGTCGACTTCCTGTGAGTGGAATGAACCTGCTTTAGTGGCCCGTTTTTTAGAGGGTTTGAATGCCGACTTAAAGGACGAGATTCTCGCTCGTGAGTCTCCCTCACGCCTAGATCCTTTGATTGATCTTGCCATCCGCACTGAGAAGCGCTTCGATTTTCGCCGCCGGGCTCGCGGCTTGGAGAGATCACTCCTTCCTGCACCTGCCTCACCCTCATCTGCCCTCGTCGATACGGAGCCCATGCAGTTGGGAGGATTACGCATCTCCGCTGCTGAACACCAGCGCCGGATTACCGAACGCCTCTGTATGTACTGTGGATCTGCTTCTCACTTTCAGCCCTCCTGTCCAGTAAAAGCCAGAGCTCACCAGTGAGAAGAGGGCTACTGGTGAGCGCTTCGACTTTAGTCCCTCCGCCATGCCATCGCACTACTTTCCCGATACATCTCCGCTGGCCGGGCTCGGCAGTTACCTGCTCAGCACTCATTGACTCAGGGGCCGAGGAGAGTTTTGTTGACGAGACATGGGCACGCAATCAGGGGATTCCCCTTATTGACTTAAAGGACTCCACCCCTGTTTATGCTCTCGATGGTAGTATTCTCGCCCGGGTACGCCGTGCCACGGTTCCGGTGAGTCTCACTGTTTCGGGTAATCATCGTGAGAATATTTCTTTTTTAATTTTTCACTCTCCTTTTACCCCCGTTGTTTTGGGACATCCCTGGCTAGTCAAGCATAATCCACAGATAAATTGGGCCAGAGGTTCCGTTCTCTCCTGGAATTTACCTTGTCATGTAAATTGTTTAGTGTCTGCCTCTCCCCCTGTGTCCTCTGTTTCTGTGTTTCAGGAGGAGCCCGGTGATTTGTCCGGAGTTCCTGAGGAGTACCATGATCTGCGGGCGGTTTTCAGTCGTGCCCGGGCCACTTCTCTTCCTCCCCATCGTCCTTATGACTGCTGCATTAACCTTCTACCGGGGTCTACTCCTCCCCGGGGGAGGTTATATTCGTTGTCGGCGCCTGAACGTGAAGCCCTCGAGAAATATCTATCTGACTCGCTCGAGGCCGGTACCATAGTTCCCTCATCCTCCCCTGCTGGGGCCGGTTTCTTCTTCGTTAAGAAGAAAGATGGTACATTACGTCCCTGCATCGATTATCGTGGGTTGAATGACATCACAGTCAAGAACCGTTATCCCTTGCCTCTGATGTCATCCGCCTTCGAGATCCTGCAGGGGGCTAAGATCTTCACAAAGCTCGATCTTCGTAATGCCTATCATCTTGTCCGCATAAGGGAGGGGGATGAGTGGAAGACGGCTTTCAATACACCATTAGGGCATTTTGAATATCGCGTTCTTCCGTTCGGCCTGGTCAACGCTCCTGCCGTGTTTCAGGCTCTTGTCAACGATGTCCTTCGAGACATGTTAAACATCTTTGTTTTCGTTTACCTTGACGACATTTTGATTTTTTCTCCCTCTCTCCAGATACATACTCAGCACGTTCGTCAGGTTCTCCAGCGCCTTCTTGAAAATCGCTTGTTTGTTAAGGCTGAGAAATGCATGTTTCACGCTCCGTCCGTCACGTTTCTTGGTTCGGTCATCTCCTCCGAGGGGATCACAATGGATCCAACCAAGGTTCGTGCCGTCACGGAATGGCCGGTTCCCGATTCCCGTGTCGCGCTCCAGCGATTTCTGGGGTTCGCTAATTTTTATCGCCGCTTTATTAGGAACTTTAGCCAGGTCGCCGCTCCACTCTCTGCTCTCACGTCCGCCAAGACTCATTTCTCTTGGTCGCGTTCTGCTCAGATTGCCTTTGATCGGCTTAAATCCCTGTTTACCACAGCTCCTATTCTCGTTACTCCTGACGTCACCAGACAGTTTATCGTCGAGGTCGACGCTTCCGAGGTGGGCGTGGGAGCCATTCTCTCCCAACGTTCAGCGTCCGATGAGAAGGTCCATCCGTGCGCCTTTTTTTCCCATCGCCTCTCTCCCGCCGAGCAGAATTATGACGTCGGTAATCGCGAACTTTTAGCCATTCGTTTGGCTCTCGGCGAGTGGCGTCATTGGTTAGAGGGTTGTTCTGTTCCGTTTCTTGTATGGACAGATCATCGTAATTTGGAATACATTCGCACCGCAAGGAGGCTCAACGCGCGTCAGGCGCGCTGGGCACTCTTCTTTGCTCGATTCGATTTTACGATCTCCTACCGTCCCGGTTCCAAGAACCTCAAGCCTGATGCTCTTTCGCGACAATTCACCTCCCCAGAGGCTGTTCCCACACCGGAGGTTATCCTTCCTCCTGACTTGGTAGTTGGTTCGGCTGTCTGGGGAATTGAACGAGTCGTTAGGCGCGCGCTTTCCCACGCTGTCACTCCTCGCCTTTGCCCTAGGGGTCTTTTATTTGTTCCCCCAGTCGCACGTCGCGCTGTCCTTCAATGGGGGCATTCATCTAAATTATTCGCCCATCCAGGTGTTAGGGGAACAGTTGCTTCCATTCGTCAAAAGTTCTGGTGGCCTACTCGTGAGCGCGACATTCGCCGTTTTGTTGCTTCTTGTTCTGTTTGCGCGCAGACCAAGTCTAGCAACACGCCGCCCGCTGGTTTGCTGCGACCCCTTCCGCTTCCCTCTAGACCGTGGTCTTGTCTTGCTATGGACTTCATTACAGGTCTTCCCCCGTCCGAGGGGAACACTGTAATACTCACGGTAGTCGACCGTTTTTCTAAATCCGCTCATTTCATTCCTCTCCCTAAGCTGCCCTCCGCCAAGGAGACAGCCCAAATTGTCGTTGACAGGGTATTCAAGATTCACGGTCTTCCGTCTGACATTGTCTCCGATAGGGGTCCTCAATTCTCCTCCCTTTTTTGGAAGGAGTTTTGCCGACTGATCGGGGCCTCTGCCAGTCTCTCCTCCGGTTTTCATCCGCAGACCAACGGCCAGGCCGAACGTACCAATCAGATCGTAGGTCGCATCTTACGCAGCCTCGCTTTTCGTAATCCTGCTTCTTGGTCTGAACAGCTTCCCTGGGCTGAGTATGCCCATAACTCCGCTCCCTCCTCCGCTACCGGGTTATCTCCGTTCCAGTGTTGCCTTGGTTACCAGCCTCCGCTCTTTGCCTCGCAGGAGACTGATACCAACGTTCCCTCCGTCAAGGTTTTCATTCAACGTGCTAAGCGTACCTGGAGTAGGGTTAGGTCCGCCCTGTGTAAGACTCGTGTTCGCACTCGCAGGTCTGCCAATCGTTTGCGTATAAGGAGCCCCCGGTATGTTGTCGGTCAGCGAGTTTGGTTGTCCACCCGCAATCTTCCTCTCCAGTTTCCGTCGCGTAAGTTGGCTCCTAGATTTGTCGGACCGTTTCGCATCCTAAAAGTGCTCAGTCCTGTCGCTGTCAGATTAAGGTTATCCTCCGATCTCCGTCGTATTCATCCTGTCTTTCATGTTTCTTGTATAAAGCCTGTTGTTCGTTCTCCGTCTTGTCCTGTCAACGTTCCTATCCGTGTCATGGACTCTCCCACTTATAGAGTCCGCAAGTTACTGGATGTGCGACCCCGCGGCCGCGGCCACCAGTTCCTGGTCGATTGGGAGGGATTTGGTCCTGAGGAGAGAAGTTGGGTCCCGGGCCGGAACATCCTGGACCGCTCGCTGATTGATGACTTCTTCCGTGCTCGCCAGTCTTCCTCCTCGAGAGCGCCAGGAGGCGCTCCTTGAGGGGGGGGTACTGTCATAAGTCGGTCTCCCTCCTCTATTTCTTTTCTTCCCCTCTTACTCCCTCTTCTGGTCATTTTTCTCCTTACACCCTTTTCCCCTTTTCTACCTTCTCGATCAGCTGTTTCTCATCTCGTCATCTCATTAACACTCACACCTGTTCTCCCTTCCTTCTGATTTCTCACCCTTCTTCTTCTCCCTCTTTTCCTTTGTTCCCTGCCAGAGTATTATTTGAAGTGTGATACGTACCTGATGTTTCTCTGTCGTTCTCCAGTCCTGTCGTGTCCTGTATGGTATGTGCTGTCTTCCGATTGCTATCATTGCCCATCATCTGCTCGCCCTGTCTCTGGCTGTCGGATTCAACTATTGTTGAGGACTGTTCACCCGTTTCCCGGACGCCTCCCCGCAGCAACGGGGATTTCCTGAGCCATAAGTGCAGACGCTCTTCAGTTATCGTTTTTCTAAGAGACTTTCTGTTTTGATCTATTTTTGCCTGTCGGCTCCTGATTTCTGTGTTTTGCCTATCGGCCATCTGAGTTATTAAAGAGACTATTTACCTGCCTTTGCGTTTGGGTTCTCTATCTCCGCACTCTACATGACAAATTCATCTCACATCTTCAGAATTGGTCCTCAGTGGAATACACAATCAAACCCTGAGACGGACTTTGCTAAGAAGTCCCAAATTCAATATGGTTATAATGTATTTATGCTTACATAAAGTATGTATCTCGTCATGATCCCTCTTGATTTCTCAATCATTTAACTTTTTTGATTATCTATGCTTTTTGATCAAAGGAACCATGTTATTACACCAGAATATTTAAAATAAAAGTATTAGAGAGAGGAAGAAAAATAATGTTTTAAAGAAAAAAAAATATATGGCCACTTAAACTCATTTAGTTTCACCAGTTCATTTATGTGTCCACCAATTATAACTCTATTCTGTTCAGGTGTTTCCTCATTGAAAGAGGTGAACTTTTTGTCAGAGTCATCGGTCCTCATTTCTGCCATCCACAGTGTTTCAGAAATTAAACCATTTCAAGAATCACACAGTTTGCTCTGTCTCTGCTGGAGCACTGTGCTCTTTAATGAGGTAATAATGTGGTAAAAGAGATGCACTGCATTGTCCAGCTCAACAGTGGTTATTGGACTTCCGTAGAGTTTTTAATGAAAACTCCATTGAACACTTTGCCGCCTGGGTTCATTAAGGAAGCAAAGCTTTCGTATCCCAATCCCCAAGCGATGGTGTATGTATACCTTTCTCATTAGCTAAAAAGGTACTCTATATGTAGACATTTCCAGATTCTCATGAGGGCAACAAATTGATCCACATTATCCATATTGAAGCAGTGGCAAAATGTTGTGGTCTTTCCCTTCCTTGATACTCTACCACATTGGTTTGACTCTGAGCAGGTAATAAAGAGGACGATCAGACTCTAATGTGGGTTTTCTAAAAGGCTGATTCTTCTACTTGTCATTTAAAAGGAGAGACAGAGCATCATCTGCTGGAGAGACCATGAAAGACAGACAAACTCAGAGCTGAAGCATTGTCACTCCATCTACACCGAGGTTTGCTGGTTAAAGCCCATTTACACCTGGATTTAAAGGATTATTTCCCCCGTAATGATTTCTTATACTCATCCTCATTATGTTCCAAACCTGAGTGACTGGAGATGATATTTAGCATAATGTTAATGCTTATCTTTTCAATGTATGTGTGGCAAGAGAGATCAGGTATAGGAGAACTTACAAAGTAACAAAGGAAACAATAAACCTATAATTGACAACGCCACCCAGAATACCTCTGGAAATAACAGCCTTGTGAAGGGCACTCAGACAAAGACAGGGACAATAATATATAGATAAATCACTTTATTCAAGGATACAAATAATTTATAAAAAGTCAATCAATACAATAATTCACCAAATGTCTCAAAAATCACAGCACAAAGACAATACCAAATAACATAAATCCACATATACAATAATAAAAGAATATAGAGAGCGAGATGGCCAGCAGAGACCCTCAGATTTCTACCTCACACTCAATACCCACAACACACATTGTGAAAGCAAGGCAAAATGTTAAGCACAGCATGTAGACCAAGCGTGCCGCACAAGCCCTGAAAAGTGAAGCCAAAACGTCTCTATCGCCCCCCCCCCCGTTGACCGGTCGTAGTATAGGTCATAAACCCCGCCTCCCCGTGTTTTTCAACGGGATGTGAGACCAACTAAATAATTAAATTACACTTCAAAATCTTTTTTCCAAAGGTGGTTTCTGTAATTTACTGTAGTTTCTATCACGCTGATGTAAGTTCAAGTGTCTGATTTTAAAATAAGTTTGTTTTTAGTTAGTTACGTGATGCTATAACAACGGTGGTGTAACGTCATGATTGACAGCTGTGATTGACAGCTTCTCTGAGCGAAGTAGTCACTGAAGCACCAACAGACTTTTTTTCGGGATCTTCGGAGGACTGAGGAGATTGTATTTACTTTATTTTAACAACCCTCTAGTCATACTGCAATCAACAGACATCAAAATTGTAGCAGAACGGAGGAACGGAGCAGACATAGGCCACTTAATAAAGTGCAGGGAGCGTGCGAGCGTGCATTAAGCAAGAGTGAGGGTGGGGCCTTGATTTCGTGGCTTTACTTCCTGCTCACTACTGCGCAGGTCTGGTCTCGAAAACGCAACTGCGCAGACTCAAGTCCCTAGATGTCAGCACCATATCGGGACACTGGCTTCAGTTCTCACCAATGGAAAAGTGCGAAGGGGCGTCATCCATCTTTTTTTACAGTCTATGCTGTGTAGACACACCAGTACAGGATAACCATGGCCAACCCCTCTCACTTTAAAGATTTAACTCTACACACAAAACAATACAAAAATAAACTAACACACAAGAAACTCACAAGCTAACAGGTACAAACTTCAGGATATAACTAAATAAACCCCAAAAGCAATCCCAGGTGAAAAAAAAGTGTACTTTAGTGCACTAAAAAAACACTTAAATACAAGAAAGTATATTTGTAGTACATTCTTACTTTTTGTGCTAAATAAAACTGTAAAAATTATGCACTATAAATACACTAATTAAAAGTATATTTTTACTTGGGTAGTACTTAAGTGTAATTGCAAAAGTATATTAAATACCATTGATATTTTAAATGTATTTTTAGTGCATTTTTTTGCATTTTAATATATTTCTAACAAGTATACTAGAAGTACATTGGTAATAAATATATGCTTAATTACACTTTTGAGAAATATGCTAAACACAAGCATAATTTTAATATATTTCTAACAAATGCACTATAAGTACATTGGTAATAAATATATGCTTAATTATACTTTTAAGAAATATGCTAAACACAAGCATAATTTTAATATATTTCTAACAAATGCACTATAAGTACATTGGTAATAAATATATGCTTAATTATACTTTTAAGTAATATGCTAAACACAAGCATACTTTTAATATATTTCTAACAAATGCATATAAGTATATTGGTAATAAATATATGCTTAATTATACTTTTAAGAAATATGCTAAACACAAGCATAATTTTTATATATTTCTAAAAAATATGCTACAAGTACTTTGGTAATAAATAAATAAATGCTTAGTTACATTTTTAAGAAATATGCTAAACACAATCTACAATTTTTTGCACAAAATAAAAATTTTAAAGGTTGAAATAGTATATTAAAAATATATTTAAGTTCATCTTCAGTGTGTGTCAAAATAGCACAGTTAAGTACACTTAGTTGATCTTAAGTTTATCTTAAGAAGTACTAAAGTTAAGCTTTTAGTATATTAAGTAAAAAATTAGTGCGCGAAAATAGAGCACTTTAAGTACATTATGGAAGTGTACTAAGTGTACTTAAATAAAATGTATTTTAGTGTACTTTTTTTCACCTGGGATTACACTTTAACAATAATCAAAAAGAAATTAAATTTAAAAAAATTCACTCAAAGGAACACATACCAATCAAATCAATTCAATGACAAATTAAGTAACAAAAATGGCCAACAATGGCCAGATTGCATAAACGTAGCTAACTCCCACTTAGGCCAGTGCAATGCTGTGTCGGTACAAACATACAAAAATATAACAAAACGGACCAATCTGAGATCTAGGCAAAACTCCAAGTTAAAACTATACCAAAGCAACAAAAAAACAAAACAGCAGTGCAGTCACAACACTTAAAGATACAATATGTAACTTTTTTGGCCACAAGAGGGCGCAGTTTGCAACAATAACAAAGGCGTATGTTTATGACGCAGTGACGAGCTGAATGACGGGACTTGCTGTCAAGCTGATGGATCTAATAATGTTTATGGATGAGTGAAACACTCATTTTTTTTTAACATTACAGTGGTGTGAAGCAGGTCGCGATTGCTAAAGAGACAGATATCACACGCGAGTCCCGCGGATATAAAGGAATAAAGACATTTAATTCTACAGAACTACACGCAAGTGCTGGATTACTCACACAGGTCAGTTTATTAGACGAATTAAACTTGTGACGGAACACAGCGCTGTTTCACTTGGTCTAACGTTACGTTACACTATCACACTAAACGGCATTTAAATGTGTGTTGAAAGTTATAATGTTATTCTGCGTGTTAGTTCGTTTTCTATACGAAACTAACAGCTAGATCAAGATTAGAATAACGTACTGACCATATTCTAACATGTCATCATGTTGAGCTAACGTTAACATTGATTTGTTTTATGTACATTTGCTCACCTGTCTAATAAAGCTGTCAAGTCATGACTCGTGAAGCTCTGTCGAGTCCAAGTTAGTCGCGGACGTGGAGCTCTCGGCATCTCAAAAACGCCACGCTGATATTGATCCTCATTTTAGTTCTCTTTGTTTGTCCCAAAGTCTGCTTGCCATGGTTTATGTTTGAACGAAACAAGAACTTTGTGCCGCTAAACGTCACGCATTACGCAGTTGTCCACATCTGTCGCCATGGTTACATCATGGCTATGGCAGTTCGAGCATAGAGTTCGAGCGGAAACCGAGGAAAGCACGGATATTGCGTCATTGACAGGTGACATTTGTTGGCCGGGACTGCCACTTATTTAAAACCAAATTCGGTAACACTTTATAATAACTGCACACTATTAATCATTAGTTAAGCATTAGTAAACAGTTAATTCATCATTTATAAAGCATTAATAGACATTGATAAGCAGTTTATAAATACAGCTATAAATGCTTTATTCTTGTGTTTAATAATTGTATTTTCATACTTTATTCATGATCAATTTATCATTTCTAAATGATGTATTGCATTATTTATAAAACATTTATTTAAGAGTTTTCAGTGGTTCATAAGATCACTTAGAAAGTGTAAGTAAATGATTAATAAACTATTTAAATGTGCATTCATACATCTTATTATTCAGACATATAGTAATAGTTACTTAATGTGTTAATAAATGATTTATTACCATGTATTTATACTGTAATTCAGGGTTAATTTGGGTAGTTATAAAGCATTTAGTAGTGGTCAGTTAACTATATTTGTGAGCTAATCTAAAGTGAGGACTATTCATGCTTTGTAAAGCATTTACAAAGGAGATCTGTGTTGTTTCCCTGTGTTGTGTTGTGTTTGTTTCATTTTTCTGTTTTGAAGATAAATGAGCCTTTAAATCTCGTTTATAAATGTTTTACAAGGCATGAATAGTCCTCACTTTAGATGAGCTCACAAATATAGTTAACTGACCACTACTAAATGCTTTATAACTACCTGAATTTACTCCATTTACTTACACTTTCTAAGTGATCTTACGAATCACTGACAACTCTTAAATAACTGGTTTGTAAATAATGCAATACTTCATTTAGAAATTATTAATTGATCATTAACAAAGTATTAACAAAGTAAAAATCATTTATAACTGTATTTATAAACTGCTTATTAATGTCTATTAATGCTTTATAAATTATGAATTAACTGTTTACTCATGCTTAACTAATGATTAATAGCGTGCAGTTATTATAAAGTGTTACCCAAAATTCTTACATATTGGACCTTTAGTGTGCATTTGGCTCCAATTAAAGTCGTAGGAAACCCCTGCACGTGCAGTTAAACCTGCCAAACATGAAACAAGAAGAGTTACTCATAAAAACGCTCATTAAAAACAAACAAACTTCCACCATACGCACCGAGAGAGATTCACAATGCTGAAATCCTCTCCATTTAACAGACAAAAGGCATTTTTGGCACAGGGAATTGGCTAAATAGCCAGTACACAACAAACAGGATGCACCAACCGCTATCCCTTCATCATAATGCCACATGTCAACAAAGGGCAGTAACAAAGACCCCAACCAAACACTTCCCTTTTTAGATTCCCAATATAGGCACCAATATGTTAATGGAACTTATGACACTGACCAATCGTAATGAAGTGCAAACACTGATAGGCTCACAGGCTTGGGTGACACCTGCCAAACCCCTGAAACACACTGAAATAGATATCAATGTATCACTGAGTAAAACTGAAGTTAAAGTATAAATAAAATCTGCTCTGTGGCAAGAAAAATGCAATAAGGAGATAAAAGGTAGACATCTTCCATAATATCGAGGTATCGAATAGTACATACATCACTTAATTATTTATTGTTTCTCATAGGGAAAAGAGAGTCTGAAAGTGTCAGAAACAGTTGAGCACATGATGATTCATTGTACAGAATATAATAGAGAAAGAATCAATCTTTCAAGTTACTCAGAAATAATTAAGTTGTCAGTAAACAACATATTTAGCAACACACAGAAGGAGACAATGGTTTATAGTGCTCTAATGAGGTACCTAAGGGAAACAGGAATGAGTTTAACAGT
Organism: Chrosomus eos; assembly: GCA_036326025.1. Taxonomy (NCBI): domain Eukaryota; kingdom Metazoa; phylum Chordata; class Actinopteri; order Cypriniformes; family Leuciscidae; genus Chrosomus; species Chrosomus eos. Next base: position 31,901,688 of record CM070835.1, read on the forward strand.
TTTTTTATTTATTCTTTTTATATATATAATTATTATTTACTTTACTCTTTGTCAACGCTTCACACTCCTGTCCAGTTGGTGGCAATACATGCACATTAAGCTGGTTTGCCAACCAGAAAAAAATGAAGAAGAAGACACCTGCCAATCATACCAAGGTTAAACCTCACCTATAGATACATATAAATACATGAGCTGTTAAAGATGTGCAAACAGGACAACATCCATCTTGGGCAATCGAATCAAAAGTGGCCAGTGCAAAATGCAGGTTTTGTGATCCGATCATTTAAACCACATTTGAACATAGTCAGAGATGCACACTTTTGTAAACACTAATGCTTTCTTTTGCATTCAAGTCAAAAGTGAAGGAATGTCTACTAAAATACAAACTACAATCCCTGCTCAAAAAACAATGGTTTTAAACCAACCTGATATTTCAATATTTCAAAGTGAGAAGTCCAGTGAGTGGTGCTAAAAACCAGTTCAGATTTATCCTAAATATTTTATTACGTTGGTAAACCAATAGTGTTAACAAAAGTAAACAAGAGAAAAAAACACATATGCTGAAGCAACCGAACAAATATAAGTCTTTATTAATCGATAACCTGCCCCCTGTAATCATAATTTTGTATGATTGTGTGTTCATTTCTGTTGGAAAATGCAGGGAATTGTATTTTTAGGTAGGTTGTGTTTTTTGTTGCTTTTGTTGTTGATTTAATGTTTATCTTTTTCTACCCCAACTGTCCACTCGTATTAACCTCCCTGGTGCGTCCCAGTTTTGCACCAAATGGATGATCAATGAGAGAGAGAACGAAAAGAAAAGGGAAGAGCGCTAAATAAATGAATAATTATTCAAATAATAATACAGAGAAGGGGATATGTTGATAGATTAGCCTTAGATATTAGTATTCAATATCTAATCTATCTCATATGTTCTGTCATGTTGTGTCTCCCATTATTGCTGATTCAGAGATGCATTTTAAGTTATTATTTGAATCATTTACCAAAACATTTGCATGTTCAGGCTCTCTTAAAACTATTTATTGATTGTAATTTGACATTTTTATGGTTTAATTAATTATTAGCTTTCGAACCCCAGTTTGAAACTCTGAAATAGGGAATGTGACTTAACTAACAACCACACTAGAGTCAAACTGAATCATTACTTTATTCCTGTATATAGAGAGCCATGCCAGCCATTTTTCAAAAGCCACTTTGTCTTGAACTAAAAGCCTCCCAGAAAAAGAGAAATGGGATGGGAATTAAGGTATGTCACTGATGCATTAAGATCGGAGAGAAGATAGATGTAATTTCACATTTGGAGAATCCTTGCGCAGAGGCAATTATCAAATGACATTAGGATGTGACAGACTGTGTGGGTTATCAAGAGGTCCTTAAGCCCTGCAAGACTGTTATAACTTTACTCAGTTCATCTGAGGACCCGGAGTTGTACTCGCAGCACCTACAGTGTGTCAGCCAGCCTGCACACACACGCACAAGTCTTGATTGAGAGATAAGAGTAGAACAACTTTGTAGGTCTGTCTGCACATAAACAGTTTGAAGCTTAAGATGAAGAAGTCAATGTAGAAAACAGTACAGTTGATCTTTCTAGTCCTCTTTTTATTCGTTAACACAGTTAACCGCACAGAATTATTCCAGTAATGCAGGTTTTTATGAGATGTCAATGCTAATAAGTCATATTTTTGAGCAGTAAATCAGCATATTCGAATGATTTCTGAAGGACCATGTGACACTTTATGCTAAAAACTCAGCTTTGATCACAGGAATAAAGTGATGGGCAATGATTAATCACGATTAATCACATCCAAAATAAAAGTTTGTGTTTACATAATATATGTGTGTGTACTGTGTATAATTATTTTGTATGCATGTATATATTTAAGAAAATGTGTTATTTCTATACAAAATATGTCAACCTGATCTCACCGCAATTTGTACGTATTTTACAAGATGGCTAATTTGAACGAATTCGTAAATTTTTTGCTAAAACTCAACTTCTATGACCCCGCCCCTAAACCGTCACTGGGGTTTATACAAATCTTACGAATTCGTACGAATTAACCACCTCAATTTGTACGAATTGGACGTGAGATAGCATTGAATATTTATATATAATATAAATTAGGTATAAACAGTATATACATGCAAATATTTCTTAAATATATACATGCATATTGTTTATACATTATACAAAATAAATATACACAGTACACACATATTATGCCAACACAAACTTTTATTTTGGATGCGATTAATTGCAACTAATCGTTGCCCAGCACAAACTACTTTAAAATATGTTATTATTAATGTATTTTTAATATTAATATATCATATATATTATTATTTTAAAATATATTACAACAGAAAACCGTTATTTTAATATCATAATATTCATTTAAATCATAATATTTCACAATATTACTGTTTTTACAGTCTTTATAATTGCAGCCAGTGGTTTGGGAATTAAGTAAATAACATATATGAAAAGGAATGCTTCATTACATCTTAAACTGTGTGATTGGAGATCAATCATAATCAGTTTGTTTCTTTTTTAAATTACATTTGTAAATATAAACTATGATCTGCTAAATAACCAATATTTACTTTATTAATCATTGATATCAGATTTGCTATAACTATCTGTCTGTCTCAGTGTCTTTTATGAAACCATGGCTTATGAATCTGCATATCCTGTCATCACTCATTATGAAGAGCCATCATCACCCACTGAAAGCCTAAGTGAACGGAGCAGCTCCCGTAGGAGAAACAGAGGGAGAGATAAACCAAACAAGACTAGTGATGAGAGTCAATCTGAACACAGTCACTCACACTGTTCTCCATGTAAACATGTAAATGTACGGAGGCCAGCTAGTCAGAGCTAGTATACCTCACTCTCCTGTCCTCAAGAGGCACATTAGCGACTAGCGCTAGAGGCTGTAATCTTTAGCGCCCTTGTTAATGCGCTCGCGCCTCCCATGCTAGAACCACAGGTTGGAATCCCGCTCGGAGTGGTGTGAGTAGGACCGGAGGGTGGTGTGAGTAGGACCGGAGGGGTTACATTGGTGTCGTGACCTGGATTGGAGTGAGGATTATGGGAGTGAGTGTAACAGGCAAGCTAGTAGTGACTGAAGCTAAGCTGCTGTTTTTAGCCTCCTTGTTAGCGCGTGTCTTCCATCAGGAGATTATTAAAGACCAGATAACATTGAATGAATGTTCTATTAATGTTACTGAAAGAAAGTTTGTGCATTGCTTTGACAGAACCTTGACAGAACAGTCTGAGAATGTTCCCTGTTTGCTGGATAGATGTTTTTGGAGAAAAAACTGGGTTTGAAAGTCGATTGAGTTTGCTTGTGTGAGTGATAACTGTTTAGATATTTCGCTGCTATTCACATTTCCACATGTGGCAGTTTTAACTGAAGGTGTACTAAAAGGTTTAGTAAATCCTTCTTAACCTACACATTAGCATGGATAAACAGACCACAAAATAAGGTGGGCTGCTACAATGTTACCGACTACGTCACCCCGGGGCCAATTTCCGGGGAAATGCTCTTCACATTAGAGCCAGGCTCAGGTTCATTACAGAGGAGTCAGGTGTCAGACATGGGTTGAGTATAAAAATAGAAAACTTTCTTTTCAATCAATAAAAATATCCAATTTTATTTGACACACAAAAAAAAACAAATAAGAAATCAAAACAAATCCACAGAAATGACACACTTATATACTACCAAATGAACTCAATTAAAGGGCACTCCCTCTCTTATTAATTAATTACTTATTAATTATTAATTAATTAGACAGAGGTCGGCAGTACTGCTACACACAGTAACTCATAACTTTGTTATGAGATCTTGACATAAACCATAACATCATAACCTGTCAGTGTCTTTGTCATGACAACTTGACATTAAATTAAGTTAAACTGTCATGTGGTTGGTTTTGACATTGGCTGTCATGAGGCCATTATATCTGTGTCATGAATATTTTTTGTGACCTCAACTACAGTGGTACAAATTTAATTTGTCATTAAAAAGTTATAATGGCTTCATGACAGCCAATGTCAAAACCAACCACCTGACAGTTTAATGTAATGTTAACCAATAAAGCTAAGTGGTTTCTTAAGTTTGATAATTATTCTGCTAGGTCATCTTTATGACAGGTTGTGTTGTCTTAGTAATGTCAAGTTGTCATGACAAAGACACTGACAGGTTATGATGCATTGGTTTATGTCAAGTTTTCATAACAAAGACATCTTAAACAATGTCATATTTGCATTAAAAATGTCATAATTGAGCAAATGACACTTAATGACAGTTGTCATAAACATGCATAAAACGTCCTTCATATTCATAACATGTCATGATTATGAAGGTGTCATGTTAGTCTTATGCACACCCCTTCAAGTAAAGTGTTACCCGAGCGAAACAATTCAATCTCAAAAAGTTTAATTAAAATAAGTTATTACTCCACCACGCGTGTGACGCCAAACAGGGTTGAACGACCAATTTGCAATAATATGGTTTCGGGAAATAGTCGTGACTAGCTAGTGGATTTCTTCAACAATGCCTCGTACTATAGTAGTAAAGCATCGAGTTACGTCGTTGTACGGGAAACACACTCCTGGTCAATAGTGTAATAATGACAGCAAGGCTATACCTCGTTGGTCTTGTGGACATTTCGAAATTAAACTCTCCTAAAACACTGTTCAAACTCACTTGTTTATTTCATCTGTCTGCTACTTCACTTCTGCTCCTGAAGGTCCTGTAATTCTAAATAATCCTGAATAGCTTGATTGGCTTTTGCAGGTGTGTGTGATTACAGTGGATCTCCAGGGGCTGAACTGAAGAACCCTGCTCCATTACTCAGATTAGGGTATATAAATAAATCAGAAGAATTCTGTTCTTTTAGAAGAATATTGGGTTAACCCTTTACACTATGGTCCCATTATTAAATGATTAATGAATAACCACAGTAACATTGAGTAAAATTCCAGTATTTATTAGTCATATATAACATTATTCACAATACAAAGGTTCATTGTTAGTTTATGTTAGCTCAGTTTCATTAAATATGAACAAATACAACTTTTGATTTTAATAGTGCTTGAACATGAGTTCAAATGATAAACAATAACAAAGACTAATAAATGCTTTAAAAGTATTTTCCATTGTTGCTTCATATTATTTTTAAACAAATCTTAACCATTTTGTAGTGCAAATGACAGTGGTGGAAATTACATTTGGAATAAAATGAAACTCCTTCGTCTTGCAAAGAGTAATGGGATAACTAGTATTGCATGTGTCCTAAGTTAAATTTCACAAAAAAAAATGTGTAACCTTTTTTGTTTTTTAAATTTTACAAAATGTTTGCACATTGCACAATGACAACCTTTACATGATTTAATTAGTTTTAAATAAGTACACATTTTAAGATGGGAATTTCAGAGTTTAGGATTGAAAGTCTGGGTCTGGGAAGAGGCACACACAATAAAATCGATAGTGTGACTATTCAATGTGTTTGAGTTCTGTTTTCCTTGTATCTTGGTTTCCCCTGTCTTTGTGGTTTTTGGTTTAGCCCTGTTAAGTTTTCCCGCTCCTCGTTAGTGTTCAGTTTTCTCACCTGTGTTCTGTTAATTATCTCATTTGGTTCAGTGTATTTAAGCCCTGTGTTTTCCCTGAGTGTTTGTCGATCGTCGTCTATGTGTGGTTGTTTGTAAACCCTTTAGCCCTGGAGTTTTTGTTCTTGTTTCAGTTTGAAAAAGTTCATTTTTGTTATTAAAACTCTTATATTGAGAATTCCGTGTCCTCGTCTTCGGTCATCCTGCACCAACCCTGACAGAACGATCGACCACAAAATGGATCTTGCAGCAGTGGAGATCCTCCTTCTCTCCCAGGAGAACCAGTCCCTCGAGGCACACACACAGAGGTATTTGAACTTGGTACCCCTTGTGCATTATGATGACACCAGCCTCTGTGTGTTCTTCCGGGCAGGTCTCAACCCAGAGACCAGAGCACGCCTGCCCGGGGACGGGCCTCGGGGGACCTTCCAGGGCTATGTGGAGTGGGTGCTGGTATCCTGTGGATCATCTTTCACCGTTGTCGATCTTACCAGCCCCACTCCAAACACAGAGCCCGTTGACCCAGAGCCAGAGCCCGTTGACCCAGAGCCAGAGCCCGTTGACCCAGAGCCAGAGCCCGTTGACCCAGAGCCAGAGCCCGTTGACCCAGAGCCAGAGCCCGTTGACCCAGAGCCAGAGCCCGTTGACCCAGAGCCAGAGCCCGTTGACCCAGAGCCAGAGCCCGTTGACCCAGAGCCAGAGCCCGTTGACCCAGAGCCAGAGCCCGTTGACCCAGAGCCGGAGCCCGTTGACCCAGAGCCAGAGCCCGTTGACCCAGAGCCAGAGCCCGTTGACTCAGAGCCAGAGCCCGTTGACCCAGAGCCAGAGCCCGTTGACCCAGAGCCAGAGCCCGTTGACCCAGAGCCAGAGCCCGTTGACCCAGAGCCAGAGCCCGTTGACCCAGAGCCAGAGCCCGTCCAGCCGGAGACCGTCCTGCCAGAGACTTCTTCCCCGCTGGTCCCGTCCAGCCCTGCCGAGCCCTCACCGCTGGTCCCGTCCAGCCCTGCCGAGCCCTCACCGCTGGTCCCGTCCAGCCCTGCCGAGCCCTCACCGCTGGTCCCGTCCAGCCCTGCCGAGCCCTCACCGCTGGTCCCGTCCAGCCCTGCCGAGCCCTCACCGCTGGTCCACGTCTGTCACGTCACGTCTGCCCAGCCTGTCCCAGAGCCTGTCCCTTTTCCAGTCACTCTCCCCATTAATTTTTTGGGGGGGGGGCCATAGGCCCTCGCCGTGGGCGCCGAAGGACCCACGGCCACCTGAAGGGGTCTCACCGCCATGGCCACCTGAAGGGGTCTCACCGCCATGGCCGCCCGAAGGGGTCTCACCGCCATGGCCGCCCGAAGGGGTCTCACCGCCATGGCCGCCCGAAGGGGTCTCACCGCCATGGCCGCCCGAAGGGGTCTCACCGCCATGGCCGCCCGAAGGGGTCTCACCGCCATGGCCGCCCGAAGGGGTCTCACCGCCATGGCCGCCCGAAGGGGTCTCACCGCCATGGCCGCCCGAAGGGGTCTCACCGCCATGGCCACCCGAAGGGGTCTCACCGCCATGGCCACCCGAAGGGGTCTCACCGCCATGGCCACCCGAAGGGGTCTCACCGCCATGGCCACCCGAAGGGGTCTCACCGCCATGGCCACCCGAAGGGGTCTCACCGCCATGGCCACCCGAAGGGGTCTCACCGCCATGGCCACGCCCTCAGCCTGCACCGTCGTGGCCACGCCCACAGCCTGCTCCGCCCTGGCCACGCCCACAGCCTGCTCCGCCCTGGCCACGCCCTCAGCCTGCACCGTCGTGGCCACGCCCACAGCCTGCTCCGCCCTGGCCACGCCCACAGCCTGCACCGTCGTGGCCACGCCCACAGCCTGCACCGCCCTGGCCACGCCCACAGCCTGCATCATCGTGGCCACGCCCACAGCCTGCTCCACCCTGGCCACGCCCTCAGCCTGCACCATCGTGGCCACGCCCACAGCCTGCTCCACCCTGGCCACGCCCTCAGCCTGCACCATCGTGGCCACGCCCACAGCCTGCACCGTCGTGGCCACGCCCACAGCCTGCTCCGCCCTGGAGGCTTCCTGGACCTGCACTATGCCCTCGTCAGCCTCCAGGGCGCCCACCCTCCCACCCCTTTGGATATTATACGGCGCGAGATCGCGCCTTCGGGAGGGGGGAGGTACTGTGACTATTCAATGTGTTTGAGTTCTGTTTTCCTTGTATCTTGGTTTCCCCTGTCTTTGTGGTTTTTGGTTTAGCCCTGTTAAGTTTTCCCGCTCCTCGTTAGTGTTCAGTTTTCTCACCTGTGTTCTGTTAATTATCTCATTTGGTTCAGTGTATTTAAGCCCTGTGTTTTCCCTGAGTGTTTGTCGATCGTCGTCTATGTGTGGTTGTTTGTAAACCCTTTAGCCCTGGAGTTTTTGTTCTTGTTTCAGTTTGAAAAAGTTCATTTTTGTTATTAAAACTCTTATATTGAGAATTCCGTGTCCTCGTCTTCGGTCATCCTGCACCAACCCTGACAGATAGATTGATGCATTTAAAAAATATCAAAGTAAATAATGAGCTTGTTGGGGGAAAAAAAGTAAAAAACTTTCATATTAGAAAAAAAATGAAATCTGTTAGTTTAAATAAAAAGAACCCCTGCTGGCCATAGTTGAAGAAACACCCAATGGTGCAAATAGGTGGAAAAGTCCCATTTAATTAAAACAACAAACTTCTTTGCGGGGCTGAATGTAATGTTAATAACTATTATTTGTCTTTTCTTCTGCGTACAGAGTCTGCCCCAGTCAGTTTGTCTATAACTGAGAAAACAGAGATAAAAACACAGAGTGGGTAAAAAAAGACTTAGGTCTGATAAAGGCAAACACAAAATGCAGACGCAGAGTTACTGCATGATGCATGGACACACATCTCATATACCACACTAATCTCTGAGCAAACACAAATAACTGCACAGCCATAAATGGAGCTGTGTGACGGAGACGGGCCTGTGTGTGTGATAGCATCACACACACTCATCTCAGTCAAGCAGGAGGGCTGAGCAAATACAATCACTGGCACTCAATCAGACCCTCGGCCCAGCCCATACACTTCACAGGGACCAGGACACACACGACGTCTCACACGCTCTGTGTGTGTCCGTGTGTAGGCGATGAGGACTTCATGACAGTCATGTACTCACTGTCATGAGAGCTGATGCACTGATTGCTGATCATAAATATGCTGTGTAATAATTGTTCAAATATGACCTCATAGCTTATAATGGTATTTTCTGACATAATTACTTACTTTAGGTCTTTCATTTATATCAAAGACTACTTCGTCTCATATTTTAGCATTTTTCCATTCATTTTTTGGCAGCCTTATCTGAACGGAAAGAAGTGTGCTTTTTTAAAGACTATTTAGCCTTTTCTAACCGTGTCCGTGTGTGTGTGTGTGTGTGTGTGTGTGTGTGTGTGTGTGGTGTGTGTGTGTGTGTGTGTGTGTGTGTGTGTGTGTGTGTGTGTGTGTGTGTGTGTGTGTGTGTGTGTGTGTGTGTGTGTGTGTGTGTGAAATCTGTCACTCACAAGAGATCCACCAATAGCAAAGCACAATCACCCAATCAATTCCACAGGGACAAAATCCGACTCTATGTGTTTTCTTGTTCAAACAGCCGTTTATCTAGGATATACGTCACAATAAGGACGAAAAGTCTATTGCAACTTCTGTTTAATGCTCACTGTTACATACTCTATGCAAGTACACAAACACAAGCACTTGGCCAATGCATTGCAAGCTTACCCATCTGGTAAAGCACATTATGAGTCATGGCTTGCTGAACAGATACAATTTTTAATAATAACCAAATGATTGAGATGTCTATTAATAAAGTGCTCTTTCCATTCTATATCAGTGAACTACTCTGAAATAAAATGCTGCTTAATCATACTTTACATATCAAACATATGTTCAAATGACAGTGGTGGCCAATTGCACAGTTACCACAGTTATATTCCAAATATCAATTATATAGTGTCTTGTGTTTTTTAAGAAAAATGCTATGAATACCACAGTCAATTTTGTACAGTAAGGACAAATATTGACAAATGTGATTGTCTTCTAAAGACTTTCCTCATATTCTAGTAATATAGTAATGTGTTTATACATAAATATCAATTTTTTTTTACTTCTGAAACAGGTTTACTAAGTTAAACATCACCTGTTTACATAAATGAAAGATATAAATTCAGAATGATGAAGAAATCATTAACTATTACGTTTCAAACAATAACACATGAAAGTTTGCATATGTTCAGTATTGGCCTACTTGTGTTTCAGACCTATAATGAGGAGATTCAAAATAGCATATTCTGTAAATATGTTCATTTTAAATGTGGATAACCTGACATATAAATGTCAACATTTTGTATCTCACTGCTATGACTATGCGTTTAAATTTGGTGTTATCATTTTTATGTGATTTTAGTCCCTCAATTGAAGTTTAAACAAAGAGATCCAATAATTACATTGCATCAACATACTCATTAAAACGACTGATAGAAACCTTACACATGTGCATCTTATCGCATCTCTAGCAGTGATAATGTTTATGATTCGCTGTCTCCCTCCTGCAGCGTGCATGAGGCTGTTAAGGACGGGACACAGCTACATCTAGTGGAGAGGAACGGCACTGTGCACCAGGACAAGATTAATGAGCTGCCTCTTCTACAGAGCCTTTGAGTGCTTTTTCTCTCCTTGATTCATTCCTTATTTATGTCAGGTATTGTTAACTTGACCTCAGAGAAAGAAAGGTGATGGAAAAGATTTTGGAAAGGTTACAACAGCATTTAAGTTCTGCGGACACTGACGAATCATCGTACAGCTCAGGTTACGAGTAAACAGCACGTGAGGTCACAGACTTGATTTTATTTTCAGCCTGATTGCTGAAAGCAAGGCCCCATTTCCTTTGACCCATCTTCTTTTGGCCCGTGTGTGCAGAGGGTCAAATACTCATAGCCTACGTGATGACCTACTTCTAACAAAAACTCTTCTAATTCGCAAGGTGTTGGAAACTGCTGGGTTGTAAATGGATAGTGAAAATACAAAAGTGCAGCTAATCATGACCCCTAGCAATGTTTTTTTTATTCTGTTAACAAAAGTGTCTGATAACCCTGCTAAAAAAATATGGTCCAGGCTGGTTTATAGTCATATAGTCAAATATAGTCATAGTCATGCTCTTCTCAAGCAACACTGAGCTGGTCTTGCGGGGTTGAGTTTGAGTAGGCCAGCTGTCTGTATGCAAGCAGTGTTTTGTGGACAAGCATTATTTCGGCTTGCATATTTCTATTTTTAACACATTAATGGTGTAAAGGTAAAACAATATATGATTAAAACATATGATTTATTGAAATATAATTATAACTTTGTAATTTCTTTGTTTCTTCGGTTTACAGTACTGAACATTTCAATTGTTTTAGTTATTATTACATTATTAATCAACGTCATCTGAAGTTTTAAACAATGTAAAATTCAAACTGGTGAAACGTTTCAAAGGATCAAAGGACATTTCTCCTGTTTCAAAGGATCTATACACAAATCAGTTCAAAAGAGATTGTGTACATTGTTTTCATATATCTAAATGTTTTTGATTTGTAATGAAAAATGCCAAATAATACCATAATCATAAGCATTTTGTAGGGGTTATGAGAAGAGCTCTTAATAAGAAAGAGCTGAAAGCTCAGATGTTGCTGTTTTTAAAAACTTAATGGTTATTTGGGAACGCACATGTCAAACTTCAGCTATCAGTCACTGATCCCAAAAAGTAGTAAGGTATGTCATAAGGAGCATTAAATATTGGGTCACACTTTAATATTAAGTGTCTTTAACCAGTAGCCATATCACTCTGCACTCAAAAAAATGTTCTTTAAACTTACTTAATTTAATTATGGACAGTGGTTCCACACAAGCAGATATTTTTTTATTAACATTAATGGAACTTTTTGAATCTATGTAAGCTCTTTGTTTTGTGACAGCACAACCTAATGAGAAAAAAATCAATGTGAAATAGTTATGTCCAACCAAATCAATGTAATTGCTTCCCTGTAACTTTAACCAGTTAAGTTTAGTGAACTAGCTTTAGTTTCTTTAAAACTGGTTAAATATGTTTCATTCAACCAACACAAGGAGATTTGTCACAAATTACTTATTTCAATTATGGACAGTGGTTCCATCCAATTAGTTTTTGTTACTTTAACACATTTGTTTCTAAAGGTATGCCCTTCAAAGCAGCATTTGTTTGTGTGCGATTGTCTAGTAGAGTCTATAAAAAGGCAAGATATTTAACAAATGATCAAACTGTATTTGTTAAACAGCTGCAATAAACAGTGTTTTAAACAGCCTGCTCCGATTCAAGAGGCTTTGAAATTGAGCAAATGCATTAACATTGGCTAAAATTACTTTTACAACATAATACTTTTAAGAGTCAAGAGTCAGTCTTCTGCAAACTCATTGAAAGTAAAAAAAAAAAAATACTCTGTAAAAGGATGAATACAATTAAATGAAATCTTCTTTTTACAAATGTACACAATTCAATAATAATAATAATAGAAAATAAATCCAACATAAAATGATGACAGTGTGTCTATGTTATGTCTAACAATTAACAAATGACACTGTTAAAATGTACTAGACCTCTTTTACTGAAAATAACAGATGGGACGAGCACCAAATAGGCAACCTGCAACTGAGATTAACAATTTTGTAGCCCAAGACTGGTTGCCCACTGAAGCCAAGCAGGGTTTAGCCTGGTTAGTACCTGGATGGGAGACCTTCTGAGAAAACCAGGTTGCTGCTAGAAGAGGTATTAGTGAGGCCAGCAGGGGGTGCTCACCCTGTGGTGTGGGTCCTAACGCCCTAGTATAGTGATGGGGACATCTGTCTCTGTCTATACCTCTATCTCTGTCTCCTGCACCAGTAAGCTGGTGTGTTCTGGCGCAATATGGCTGCCGTCGCTTCATCCAGGTGGTGCTGCATATTGGTGGTGGTTGAGGAGATTTCCTCTTGTAAAGCGCTTTGAGTACCCAGAAAAGTGCTATATAAATCTATCAAATTAATATTATTATTATAACCACTATGTACTTATTATGTTGTATTGCAAAACAAACTTGTGTTGCTACTGAGGTGGGATACTGGTAAGGTTGTAGGGACAGGTTTGGTGGTATGGGTAGGTTTCAGAGTGGATTATGAGGTAGGGGAAGGATCAACAGTGTAATTTTAAATGTAATTACTGAAATGAATAACAGATGTACTGTAATGACATGCAGGTATTTTTTTAAATACATGTATGTATACACAATAAGTGCAATTTATCAAATTATTAATTTAAATGTTAGTACGTAGTAGTTAGAGACACCTAATATGAAGTGGGATCAAATATTGTAGTCAATAGTGATAGCATGCACTTTTAACAATTGCTGAAAAAGAATTAAAAGAATTAAAAACAATTGCACCCAAAAGACAACATGTGCCAGTCCACCAGCATGCAAAACCTTATGCTGGTGACCAGTAGTGCTTGATTTTTCAGCAGGGAATAAGGGAAGTTATCGAGATAAATTGAGAACTTAAATGTGAGTGAATATCATTTAAAATAGATCTTTAAACTATTTAATTTTCTATATTACTTTATGGATAAAACTCGTGCATTGTTAAAAGTAAAGTCACTTGCAGCAATTACTTGCTGTCAAGAGTATGAAACCATTGAAGACATGAGACATTTAGAAAGCAAGCCCTCAAACTATAAAGACAAGCCTGTTGAGTTTTTCAAAAGAAAGCAATGGGATCCAAACAGATCACAACAAATCATTAAAGGTACTAGGGTCACTTTTGTCCATTTAGCAGTTAAAAAACAAAACGTTTGTGGAAGAAAATGGTTTTAGATGACGGTTATCCTACTGCTCATAAAATATGCACTACCAGGCTTAAGAGATATAACCAGTTTAGATGGAAAGGATCTCAAGCTGACTAGCTGAAGACGCTATAGCTTTACCGACATGTACTTCCTTGAAAATAAATTCCAGCACAGTGCTACAACAACCATAATGAAATGACCCTTCACAACAAATAAAGCAATAATCTCTGTTAGAGAGCTACATATGGCAATGTATCTGTTCAATAAGATACAGTACCTTACTCACCTGTAATAAAACTACCATCTCTACATCGCTTTTACAATTCAAATCGAACAGTTCTTGCCAAGTCAAGCAATGTTGATTCTAGTTTTATTACTTAGATTTCAATAAATGTTCATGCCTTAATACAATCAGCAAAAATAGAAAGCTAGCCTTAGACTATAAACGATCGCTCGACTTCAACGTCACCACCATCAAGCTTCCGACAACTCTTTCAGTCTTTATTAAAAAACATTTTCCCTGAAAGTGTGAGGTAGAACAGTTTGCAAGGTTGAACAGAGCGCGATTATAAACACGAGGCTGTGAAAGCAGAATAGTGAGTAGATGAGTTCCCTATTAGTCGGTCTCTCGACGCCGACTACTAGGAATCTCGCTAGAGAGGTCAATCTACTTTGAGTAAAACTAAACAAGCCAATGCACATTGGCGTGCAATCTTTTGCATCAGATGAACTTGAAGTATACAGATTTTTGTATATTCTTGAAGACATTTTAAATATATTAAAGCTACAATATGTATTTTGTTTGTTTTTGCCGCCAGGAGTCGCTAACCTCTTACAATAACAAGGCGTAGGTTTATGACGCATAAACGGAATTATGGAACTTGTCGTCATGCTGATGGATCTAATAATGTTTATGAATGTTATTCTATGTGTTAGTTTGTCTGTATGAGACTAGCAGTAAGCTAGATCAAAATTAGAATAACATACTAGTTATGTTATTGCATACTGATCACATACTGATCATATTCTAACATTTCATCATGTTGAGCTATATAACATTGATTAGTTTTATGTACATTTGCTCACCTGTCTAATAAAGTACATGCAAGAGTCTCTGCCAAGCGTCTTGAAACATGACAGCGTCTCTGTCAAGTCGAAGTTTGTCACGGACGTGGAGATCTCGGCATCTCGAAAACGCCACGCTGATATTGATCCTCGTTTTAGTTCTTCTTTTGTCCCAAAGTCTGCTTGCCATGGTCCATAATGTTTGAACGAAACAACAACAGCATGAGCGTGCCGCTAGGTGTAACGCAGTTGTCCACGTCTGTCGCCAGGTTACTATGGCAGTACGAGTGGAAACCAGGGCCATATTATGTCATTGACAGGCGGCAAGTGAACATGGACGAGCCATTATTTAAAATTGGAATTTCTCTGAAATTAAAAATCTTTGGGAACTTGTAGTTGAATTTGATGTATTGTAAGTACACAACTGCAGGAAATATATCACACTGTGCAAGTGATTTTTGGATATTGTATATAAAAATCTTACATATTGTAGCTTTAATAAAGGGAAGAAATACAAAAACAACAAGTTTAATGTAAAATATTTCTGTTATTTTGTTTAATTTGATAACAGATTTAATTATTTAATGTCTGTAATTCTTTAAATGTATTCATGGCTTTAATTCTCCTATTCGCTTTATTTATGGTTTAGAGCTCCACCTAGTGGCATTTAGGGTCATATCGCTGTATTCATTGAATACTTAATTTGCAAGCAGTACAGAATATGTACAGAATATGACATTAATGTGGATGTTGATATGATGTTGTAACTGTTGTTAATTCCAGGACATTATTATTAAAACATGTTTGTTTTGTGGTTTCACTCCATACCATTCAACCTGTGGGCGAAGGAACTTCTTGTCTTCAGAGTCGTGTGAGGGAAATGAGTTTATCTGACTGTCAAAACTGTCAAATGCGGCTTTTGGAGGATGCAGCCCCTGAACTGGGACACAGCTCTTGTCTTGTTTTGGTTTTGTTTCATGCTCTTGTTTCATGTGATCCCCTGTTTTAGTCATGTGATCCTGCCATATGTTCTGTGTTGTCATGTTGTCATTGGTTCATTGTTTACAGGTGTCTAGTCATTAGTTTTGTGTGTGTGTTTAAGCCCTCATGTTTGCCATGTGTCTTTGTCAAGTATTGTTTCCTGTAACCTCTGTTGGTAAGCGTATGTCCATGTTTCTGTTTTGAGTTCATACCATGCCTGTTTGATCACATTTAGCAAATAAACTGCACTTGAGTTCTCTACAAACTTGCCAACTTTAGTGGACCATCTTTACAGAATACTACATAAACATGGACATATAAGCTTACCAACAGAGGTTACAGGAAACAATACTTGACAAAGACACATTGCAAACATGAGGGCTTAAATACACACAAGACTAATGACTGTAACCAATGAAACAATGAACCAATGACAACACAGAACATATGGAAGGATCACATAACTAAAACAGGAGATCACATGACAGACATGAAACAAAAACACAAGAAGACGTTACAATTTTAATGTAGTTCTGACACTAAAACTCTGAAAACTTTAAAAAACAATCTATTTTGGGTAAACTATGCACGATACATATTGTTGTATTTTTGTATTGTGATATATTGTGACATGATATACAGTATTGTTACACCCCTAGTATTTACATTAACAATACCATTGCAATCACATTTTATCAGACAGTTTCAAAATAACATTCAGCACACCCTGAAAATACAACCTTTATGGAATTGTACTCCAGTTTTTGTTTAAATGTGATATCAGCATATTTGCTTATGGTAGATGACAAAAATGTCTATTTCCCTGTTATTAGATAAGACATTTAAAGTAACAGGAAACTATTGAGGAGAGAATGAGAGAAGGAGAATAAAATATCATGAACATGCGATGGCTGCGGTGCTGTTTAAATGAGAATTTGTTGCACGCTGGTCTTTGTAGCACAATGATACATAGCAACAAAACAGGAATTTAACAGTTGATACAACTCATGAGTATTCACAGAATAAAAATGATAAAGATATTGTTTTAAAAATCTTTTTAAGAGTAAAAGACTAGCAGAGACCACACCACTATAACGACAAAGACTTAGAGCAGTGGTTCTCAAACTTTTTTTGGGCCACGGCCCCCCTACCCATTATCTAGGTCCCCTAACGCCCAATATTGGCAGGTTACACTCTGTCTACTACACCGGCCGCGAACGGTGTGACATGTCGCACCAAAAGCACATGGAACCCATTAAAATCAGTGATTTGGCACAAAAGCATTTGGAACATTCGCTCTGATGCATCCAAGAATGTTAGAATAACATAATGAACAGAACGATATTAGCTGCCTCTCATTTCGAAGGCTGCATCCTCTGGAGGTTGTATTTTATACATCATAAAGGATGTCTTATTTCAGAACAGTAATCATTCAAAAAATTACTGTTATTTATGGTAAAGCGTAAATTGGTGTAATTTTTTATGACTTTGGATTGTAATGGTCTGTTTACTGAAATGAAGCAGCCTCAATGATGTATGTGGCCAACAAATGTGACCTCAGGAGGATGCAGCCTTTGAAATGAGACAGCCATTGTGCTTTGGTGTGGACGCTAATATAGTTATCAATATAGTTAGCTTCATAGTTATGGTTCTTGGTGTGAACAGGCCTTAAATGTAACATTGTGTCTACACCAGAAGTGAGCAACGTGACATGTCAAAAGCAGATAGAGCCCATTGTCCCCAGACAGTAAACTGAAGCCCCGTTCTATTCCTGACATTCTTCAAGCACTCGCGCTACTTCTGACACACACGAGGAACAAATGGATTTGCAACAGCCACATCTATTTGCCTCAAGCTATTGTGGCGTGAAGTCATATGATGAGATTCATACAAAAACATTACTTTTTTTGTATGTTTTCATACAAAACAAATCATTCATTTTTAGAAAAAAGTAAGCAAAAGGGACACCCCTAAATCTATTCATCAATGGCGCACAAGCAGATATTACAAAAACATACGAATGAGACTGCACCAATTCACCACCAATTCGCCAAAACATAAAATAGTTATGAATTGCCATGTGCAGGTTAATAAGTTAAAAATCCCAAATTGAATTGTCCGGCCAGATCCTCAAGCAAAGCTTGTTAAAAACCGCTAGTGTCTGAAAACATTCCTCAGAAGCCCCAGTTGCAGAAAGCGCACTGCATTCTGACAGAGAGGAAACTAGGAGCACCATGAGCCTTTTTTAATCTCTTGAGAGACATACTTGAACTGTTTGTGTGCGAGCATGTGTATAATCTGTCCCTGTTGCTTGCAACATCTGTACACCTCATCATATGGAGGAATGCCTGTGTGTGTGATCCTGATATCTCATCTCTCTACCTCTGACCTGCTGCTCTGATGGGTTGTAACTAGAGCCTGCTTTCCTCTTTGGAGTTTGAGGTTTAGGAAGGCAGACTAATTTACTGTGGATGTCCCACACCGTGGCCTACATTTCAAACTGAGATCTCCTTCCTGGCCGTAGCCTGGGGATACCAGACAGAAACACGATGAAGTGCAGAGGAGCTTTTACATATAGCCATAAGCTTGGCTAACACTAGTTAATCAAACCAAAGTTCTGATCTATAAATATCTCAAGGGAGACTATGGATCTTTAGTGCGGTTTGCATTAAGAAGCATATAGGCCTAATTGGTACATGGGGGTAGGAGATTTTCACTCTCTGTTAGTCATGTCACAAACATGAGCTGCTAAAGACTATTGTTCATAATAGTCTTTAGCAGTATAAGAGAATAAGAGAAATTGCATAAGAGAAATTGTTCCTAAAACAAAGCTGGATTATCTACTGAAGTTCTGATGAAACTCACTGGACAAAACCAATTATGTGAAATAGAACTCAAACGAGGACAATCCCTCATGATATCAAAATGAAAAGTGCAAATGTTTTTCTTGTTTAGTGTGGTTTGGGGTCAGTATTCAGTCGGTGTGTGTAAATCTACATTACGCTTGCACAGTCAGACTTGGCTGCCAACATTAAAGTTTATTCTGGCTAATTTGTTCCATTCATCTCAAAAAGTCTTCCCAGCTAACAATATATTCTAAAAATATTTTGTGGAAACGTTATTTAAAAATTTTCTTTGAAAGTTCTGAAACAAGTAGTAACACTTAAAAAATGTTAGACGGACTAAGACACTTCAGAAAAATAGGTCCATAAACGATGTATAAATAATATTTTTGTCCTCACGTTTTTAGAACATTATTAAAAACCAGATAACTTTGAATGAATGAGCTATAATTAGTTGGGATAATACCTAATAGTTGACTAAACATTAATTGACTAGAAGAGGCTTAGTCGATAAAGACTTTATTAGTCGGTTAGTCGCAGAAACAAAACTCCACAGGAAGAGGCAAAGTCACACAGTCTGAGAGGGTCAACAAACGCTGTGCTTTTGTAAAATAAAGAAAACAAACAGGATGTGCTTGTCTGCCGTCTTGGTCTCCCTGAACTGCAGTCACATAAATTAACCGAAACTCAGCGTATAGGACATGAGAAATATATCTATAGAAAGCTTGTATAAACCTTTGAAATGTGTTAAACCTTTATACCCCAGACCAACATACTGTATACAAACAGATGAAAATAGAATATTTTCTAGACTCACTCATAAATGCTGGAAATGCTCTGACACTAGATGAAATTAACAAAGCTCTCCAACACATGCCAAACAACAAATCTCCCAGTCCAGATGGTTACAAAGTTGAATTTGATAGAGAATTTTGGCATTCTCGGTCCCCTTTCTTCTTTAGGGTTATTACAGAAATCTACGAAACTGGAAACATACCATTCCATTTGAAGTGAACATTTCTTATATCATTCTCATTCCAAAACCTAATAAAGACTTTACACAATGTGCAAACTATTGGCCAATTTCACTCATCAATGTAGATATAAAAATCATAAGCGAAGCACTGTCTGCCAGACTAGAAACCATAATCATAACTTTAATACACAACGACCGGACTGGATTTATTAAAGGGAGACATCCTTCCGAAAGTACAAGACAGTTAACAAATGTAATTACTTTTTATAATAACTTCATGCATGAAAACACATCACCGTTCTTAATTGCATCACTAGATGCAGGGTGGAATGGTAATTTCTCTTCTCCACACTTTGTTATTTTGGTTTTAAAACACATTTTACCAACTGGGTAAAAATACTGTATAAATCCCCTGCCTCAGTTGTAATCAACAGAATCATTTCAAAGCCATTTCCTTTGAAAAGAGGTACCCGGCAAGGATGCTCATTGTCTCCTTTATTATTTGCACTCTTTATTGAACCACTGGCAGCAGCAATCATGCAGTCCAATAGTATTTCTGGAATTCAATCATTCAGCATATAGGCTTATTTTATGATGGTGTGAAGACATTCTTTTATATATTGCATACCTATTATTTAGACATGGAAAAAAATTATGAAACAATTAGAAGATCTACCATTTATAGACACATCTTTAAAAATGCATCCTGGTTACTATCTCTAGCACAATGAATGCCTGCTGGAATACTCACAAGGTATTAAAATACAATTAGATCATACCCCACTGTGGCACAAACATGGAGTCAGGAAGGCATAACCAACCTGGGCCAAATATACACTGATGGCTTGCCTATGCTCAATTAAAATATAACATTCCAAACCAGGCCTACTTTCGAAACATACAGTTTACAGTTGGCTCAAGGAACTCAAAAAAATATAATTCCTCTCTTTACCATCTATCTATCTATCTATCTATCTATCTAATCTATCTATCTATCTAATCTATCTATCTATCTATCTATCTATCTATCTATCTATCTATCTATCTATCTATCTATCTATGCCCACCACCACCCCTTCACTTGGAAGGACTCTATCTATCTATCTATCTATCTATCTATCTATCTATCTATCTATCTATCTATCTATCTATCTATCTATCTATCTATCTATCTATCTATCTATCTATCTATCTATCTATTTGAGGCAAGAACTCTTCACCAACCTGAAGTGGGCAAGCCACCCTTTTCCGACTGAGAACGATGGTCTCAGATTTGGAGGCGCTGATTCTTATCCCTGCCGCTTCACACTCGGCTGCAAACCGTCCCAATGCATGCTGAAGGTCCTGTTCTGAAAGGGCTAGCACGACAGCATCTATCCATCTATCTGTAATAAGCTGTCTGTCTGTCTGTCTATCTATCTATCTATGCCCACCACCACCTCCTTCACTTGGAAGGACTCTATCTATCTATCTATCTATCTATCTATCTATCTATCTATCTATCTATCTATCTATCTATCTATCTATCTATCTATCTATCTATCTATCTATCTATCTATAAAAAATTCTTACCAATAGCTTTTTTTTACCATGTGTAACTATAGGTGTCTAGTAACACCTCCCAATTTATCCACGGCCAAATCCTCAGGGAAACGCCTGGAGAGGCTATCAAAGTTGGGGTGCCCAGAGGGCCTGGGTAAAAATAATGATTTTTTTTTTTAACCAAAATTAGCTTTTGAGGTGTCTAACTAGGGGTTTTTAGGGGTGCTGAATCTATCCCAGCCATTCGTTTTGAGTAAAAATTACTCCTATTACTCCTAAAAATTACAATATTTCTTTAGCATTTATTAATCTTCGTTAATATTCATTTCAACATTTACTAATTCATTATTAAAATCAAAGGTTGTATTTGTTAACATTAATTAATGCACCCTGAACTAACATGAACAAACAATGAACAGCTAACTAACATTAAGAAATATTAATAAATACTGTAACAAATGTTTTGCTTATTGTTAGTTCATGTAAGTTAATATGTTAACTAAAGAACCTTATTGTAAAGTGTTACCGCTACATAACTCCTTCACAAATGGGATATATAGACAACAACAACAAATGTACACAGTGTCCAACTTGATCATAATTTTTATGTCTTTTGAGACTGCTGATATGTTCAATACATTTGGTCATGGCTATCAGAGATTCTTGGGCTCAGCTTCCCAGCGTGTCCGAAAATAGCGTTACTCTGAGATTTATCTACACTAACTGTATCCAAACATCAAGAACAATCTATACTAATTACAGCATAAAAAAAAACTCTTACTTAACTGGTACTAAACAAGTTAAGATTCTTCATAAGCTGAGCCCTAAGCTACTCTTACGACAATGCTCTCAGTGATGCTCCATCATAGGTGATGTTAGATCAGATGCACTGCATGCATGAACTAACATGTCTGTCACCTTACACTGGAATGCACGCAGCATTGTGCCGGCTTGCCTCTGAGGAGTAATTACTTTCTGCACCCACTCCAACTTTACTCAGTTGTTTAAAATGAGTATCATATGTCTTGAGAAATGCAAGTTTGGATTATAGTTCACTACACTGCACAAAAAGTGCATATGTTATGCTTTTTCAGATATAAATGTTCATGCAGTGCGTACATATAGCTGTTTGTGAATCCTCAAAGTTTCAGAGATCAAAGTTCTTGTCTTTGACCCGCCCTCAAACACTAGTTATAGCTGAGGCCTGGAAGAGTTTGCTTTGTGTTGTTGACAATTCTAAAGGATAAGTACTTTTTTTAAGTGCTTGAATTGATACGGTAAAACTGTTGCCATTGTTACTCTTCGCATCGCTGAGGAAGTGCTGAGGAAGATCCGGAGCTGAAATGCAGATATGGAAATAAGCGTTTGGTTTTTGACACACGCAGAAAGTGGTAGACCAATCAAAACCGCTGACCTGACCAACCTATCATAGCAGAGTAGATCTCTCGGAAAGGAGGGGTTTAGAGAGACCAAATCCTGGATTGAACCGTTTTAGACACAGTTAGAAAAGAGGTGATGCTGCCATGTATATGCCATGTAGAATTTGAAAGTGTCTTTTGACCTTGGATGCATGTAAACCTATTCTAGGAGACCTCCAAAACAAAACTAAGAACTTTTAAAATAGCATAATTGGGGCACTTTAAGACTCTTTAAGATAACGGATTGTGAAGACGTGAGTGACACAGAGGCTTGTAGCTCCTTTCCATATTTATAGAAACATGCATTTCGCATTGCGTGCACGTTCTTGCCGAGGGCAAAGTTATGTACGGCTAAGCAGCTGTCTGCATGCGTTTGCATGAGAGACACGCCTTGACATGAGCGATGTTGCGATGTAAAACATCTCTGACCAGTAGAACATTATTTTTTACATATCACACACCCTTCAATGAGGCAGTGTCACAGCTTCTCAATGTCTGCTGCATGGACCTGGCTAAGAAAGACGGAGACATACATTTGAAAGCTTTGGTTTTGCTGTGAACCAGCTCTGAGGACAGTGGATGTGAGAACTGATGAATATTTAATTTATGCCCTTGCATCTGGGAATAAGACAATTCCATGCATCTGATTAAAATATGAGGAGTCTTACATCAACAGTTGCTTTTGTATATGTTATTCACAGATTACCACACAACAGGAAAGGATCACAGTTATCTAGAAAATTAAACACAAGGGAGTAACATCTAATCTGAGCGGAGGGGAACAGAAGGAAAAATGTTGTGTTGTTGTTGCTATTATGTCCAAAATACATAGGCCTGGTCCCCCATCTGCCACAGTCGTGCACATCTAGCCTACAGGCCTCCGTATGTACTCGCCCCCTAAGTCATTTTTATTAGCCTCACTATCTAACACTGATTACAGCCTAAACAAACATGTAAAGATACAATGACTGTAACGCTAAATTATGTCTGCGGCTGCATTAACACTTCAAGACCTAATGCACAGATCTAATATTTTGAGACATCATTCAAGGGAACTCAACGCCACGTCAGCTGACTTAATAGGGATGCGTCCCGCAGGACTGAGGCACGTGTCTGAGGCACGTGTACCAGCAAGCCAATCATGGCAGTGATGAGGTCGCAAAGTGCTCCCCTTCTATGCTTTTAGATGAAAATGTATTTTCCTCCCTCCCCCTCCAAGGAGGGTGATGGGGTACAATAATTCTGTATAAAGTTTTCCTCCTTCCCCTTCTGACGAGGGTTCGGATGCAGTGATGAGGTCACAAGGTGCTCCCCAGCGTATAAAAAGGGCACCTGAAAACATTTCATCAGTTTCAATGTGTGTCTGCTTGCCTGTGAACTAGGGCTGCAATGTCCCAGTCGATTAGTCGATTAATTGGTCGATACGTTCTGGTTCGGCCAAAATTCTGATTGGTCGATTTTTTGCCACATTCATTTCATCAGTTTTGCCGCGCTCATTTCATCAGGTGGAAACCACTAACTGCTAATGGGGGTGTTTTCAGAGTACCCTTGTTTCACAGGTAACAGTCTGTCTTCAGAACACCCCCCTTGTTTTCACTTTTTTTGGATTAGCCCAACCCACTGGAGAAGAGAGACAGATAAGTAGGCTATAGAAGGTTTGATGCTGAATATTATCAACGCGTTCTCACCCCAAGGCGTCATCTAACTGACAATTTTGACCATGCTTCAATATCTGACGCTTTAGGCACCCTTTAGCGTCAGTTAGTTGACGCGATCCTAGGGCGTCATCTAACTGACGCTAAGGGTAAGCGTCAGTTAGATGACGCGGGTAGGTTTAGGTCTGGGGTAGGAGGGCGTCATCTAACTGACGCTAAGGGTAAAGCGTCAGTTATTGACGCCCTAGGATCGCGTCATCTAACTGACGCTAAAGGGTGCCTAAAGCGTCGGATATTGAAGCATGGTCAAAATGATTCCCAAGGCGTCAGTTAGATGACGCCTTGGGGTGAGAACGGGCTGATATTATTTATTTAATTGTGAGAGCGTTTAATAGTCAGTCTTCTAACATGTAAACAACAAAGACATCGACCTACTAAGTACTGCGCACAGTGCGCAGCTAATTAATTTAACGTTTTTTTTTTTCTAACGTCATTTTTAGTCGATTTTTTTTCCGAAAATTTCAGAACTTCAATCGACCAAGATTTTCTTTGGTTGAGTACAGCCCTACTGTGTACTATGTGAAGATTACAGTGTGTGAAACTAAAAGAGAAGGAGCAAACAGCTGCCCCTTTTGTCTCAAAATGTATTGTGCCCCTCTCTGATAATTGTAAATAATAATAGTATAATAGATAACAATACACTTATACACTATTGCCACTTATAATAATAATACAAAAAAATATTATCTAAAACATTTTTGGCGGAGATGAAGTGGTAGGCGCGAGTCTTCAAACTACAGGAGCAGCAGGTAATGTTAGGCTAATATGAAAAAGTTACATTTATCCTACCATGCTACTGTAAAAGTTGCAGCATCATGCGAGTTCTGTTTAACTAAAATAAAAGTATAACTCCATTTCAGCTGAGTCTGATTTCATTCTGAGTCTGACAATGTCATTCGTTCTCTCTGTTTTGTTTGGTAAAAAAAAAAAATTTTAGTAATATTATAATAATGTCCCTATTTCGTTTGATGTGTTATGCATTCTGATTGTATCAACATCTTTTTCATAGAACGGCAAGGAAATCAAGGATAAAAAAAATTTTTAAAAAAAGAACTCTCCTTTTTTTTTTCTTTTGCCCTTTTTGGTCCTTCCTCCCCTGCTCCTGAGGAGGTCTGTGCACACTACTGCATGGTTACATGCTTAACCCGAGAGGTTTTGTCCCATTTGTTTATATTTAAGTAAGACGAAACTCACTGTACTTACATTATAAAGGATTAGTTCGCTTCAGAATTACAAATTCCTGATAATTTACTCACCTCCATGTTATTTTATCTAGCCAAATGTTTCTCTGAGAACCAGATCGTTTCTCTAGATAAGACCCTTATTTCTCAGCTGGGATCGTGTAGAGCCCTTTGAAGCTGCATTGAAACTGCAATTTGGACCTTCAACCCGTTGTTTGCCATTAAAGTCCACTATATGGAGAAAAATCCTGGAATGTTTTTGTCACGGGGTGACAAATTTCATTGAATTTTTTCTGGACGGAACTAATGTTCTCCGGGTTTTGCCTCCCGCCGGACCCATAACAAAGGGACACCGGGCTGGTTCCGGGATAGCGCGAGCATTCTCCGACACTGGGGTGATTAGCCAAAGATCGCTAACAGCTGGAGATGGGAGAAGCAAGCCTTGCGATTGGGGACTCGGGAAGATAAAAGGAGAAAGCATGGATCAAACAGTGCGTTGGTTTTCCTTGGGATCGGTGTTTGTTGGAGGAAGAGTGAGTTGTGGTGAAGATGTGGGGCTGTTAAACGGGCATGGCGTGGTGAATGGAGAGACACACAGGCGGATTCAATGGGAAGGAGGTAGCCACGGGACGGAGGAACGTTTGTGAGAGATAGTGAGTAACCTAATTGAACTTTCATCTTCCTCTTGCGACAGTGGGACTGTTGATGTAGAAGCCGGGCCAGGAGATGGGTAACGGCCTTATACCTGTGTAATTTTCCACTGAGTGCCGTGTTGAGATGAAGTGATGTGATGCACTGTCTGCTGTTTGAAGTGAGCACCTAAACCCGCTGGATGTCCATGTCTTGCCCTAGTTTCTATCTCCTCCCGACTGTACAAAGAGAGGCTAACATTGTTGTGTCCCACAGATTTTCGAGTGTGTTTATTCTGACAGCCACTGGGAAGAGAGAATACGTATTTGCATGCCTGCCTGTCTGCTTCACAGTGAGACTTCCTCTGCTGTAAACTG
Source organism: Chrosomus eos (assembly GCA_036326025.1). Classification (NCBI taxonomy): domain Eukaryota; kingdom Metazoa; phylum Chordata; class Actinopteri; order Cypriniformes; family Leuciscidae; genus Chrosomus; species Chrosomus eos. The sequence continues at coordinate 31,927,921 of CM070835.1, forward strand.
TGTCTGCGACTCCACCAGAGAAGAGGTGTACGTACCCGCATACTCACCAGTCTGCCTGTGGTTTTCAACCTCAAACCTCCAGCCGTAAGCCCCTCTGTTTGCCACTTTGAAGAGAGTTATGTATGTGCATGCTTGCCTGTCTGCTTTGCAGTGAAACTTCCTCTGCTGTAAGCTCCGTGTCTGTGACTCCACCAGAGAAGAGGCGTACGTACCCGCATACTCACCTGTCTGCTTTGCAGTGAAACTTCCTCTGCTGTAAACTGTGTCTGCGACTCCACCAGAGAAGAGGTGTATGTACCCGCATACTCACCAGTCTGCCTGTGGTTTTCAACCTCAAACCTCCAGCCGTAAGCCCCTCTGTTTGCCACTTTGAAGAGAGTTATGTATGCGCATGCTTGCCTGTCTGCTTTGCAGTGAAACTTCCTCTGCTGTAAGCTCCGTGTCTGTGACTTTACCAGAGAAGAGGCATACGTACCCGCATACTCACTTGTCTGCTTTGCAGTGAAACTTCCTCTGCTGTAAACTGTGTCTGCGACTCCACCAGAGAAGAGGTGTATGTACCCGCATACTCACCAGTCTGCCTGTGGTTTTCAACCTCAAACCTCCAGCCGTAAGCCCCTCTGTTTGCCACTTTGAAGAGAGTTATGTATGCGCATGCTTGCCTGTCTGCTTTGCAGTGAAACTTCCTCTGCTGTAAGCTCCGTGTCTGTGACTTTACCAGAGAAGAGGCATACGTACCCGCATACTCACTTGTCTGCTTTGCAGTGAAACTTCCTCTGCTGTAAACTGTGTCTGCGACTCCACCAGAGAAGAGGTGTATGTACCCGCATACTCACCAGTCTGCCTGTGGTTTTCAACCCCAAACCTCCAGCCTGAAACCTCCTCTGCTGTAAACTCTGTGTCTGTGACTCCACCAGAGAAGAGGCGTACGTACCCGCATACTCACCAGTCTGCTTGAAGTCTTCAACCTCAAACCTCCAGCCAGAAGAGGCGTACGTACCCGCATACTCACCTGTCTGCTTCGCCGTGAAACTTCCTCTGCTGTAAACTCTGTGTCTGTGACTCCACCAGAGAAGAGGTGTACGTACCCGCATACTCACCTGTCTGCTCTGCAGTAAAACCTCCTCTGCTATAAACTCCGTGCCTGTGACTTCGCCAGAGAAGAGGCGTACGTACCCGCATACTCACCTGTCTGCTTGCAGTAGAGCCTCCTCTGCTGTAAACTCCGTGTCTGTGACTCCACCAGAGAAGAGACGTACGGACCCGCATACGCACCAGTCTGCTTGTGGTGAAGTTCCCAGCCTCAAACTTCCAGTCCGAGGTTCGACCAGGTTCCCGACCACCAGCTTGCACTCCTAAACGATTCTTTTAACTTTTAATAAAAACTTGATTTTAATTGACCCCCATTTGTCTGTCCTCCTTGCTCTGTCCTCCGTCCGACTCCCCAAGGGTGGTCCGGGTCTCAGGGGCGGGTGTAGGTCAGGTTGGCCCGCCCCGACCTGTGACATAAATTTGGCGCAGTCGGCAGGGTTCCACCTTGGGTTGAGTAGACGGGGGCGGAGTAATGGCAGACGAAGAGGTACCAGTGGGTCATCCCAATGTCATGCCCATCTTCATGGGAGCCCCGTGGGCTCAAAAGTATGGGGGACCAGGGTCTGAACTTAGTCTATCGGCATGGAAGACTCAAGTGGAGTACTTGGCGGGCCTTCAAGGGTTAAACGCTGCACAACGGACCCAGTTTATTCTAAATTCGCTGGACGGCGAAGCAAGGAGAGAGGTACAGGCGGCGCCAGACGCAACTCGAGCCACAGCCCAGGCTATCCTTGACTTCCTAAACGGGTCTGTACGGCGACTCCACTCCTGCGGCTGTTCTTCGGACGCAATTCTTCAATTGTAGACAGGGTACCCGACAGACTATACGTGCTTTTGCTCTGCAATTGCGAGAACACTTGTCCCGGCTGGAAAGGAGGCAGGACCATGGGCTTGGAGAAGGGGAGGCGCTCTTAAAGGACCAGTTTCTTCTGGGGTTGCGGGATGGGCCAATACGTCAGAGCCTTCGGATACAACTTCGGCGCAATTCAGCTCTGACGTTTGATGAGCTACGTCAGGAAGCTCTGGCCCTTGAACAGGATTATGCTGACTCCTCGGACCCCTCCCACTGTATGGCCACCAGTGCTGCCAGTTGTCCTCCACCTCCTGCCCCACCCGACTGGAAACAGGCCCTAAGAGAAGAATTGAGGAGAGACGTCCGTGAACAGATGGCAGAACTGTCTAAAACTTTCTTAGAGGAATTACGCCGAGAACATTTCCGACCCTTGCCACCTACACGAGAACGAGCCTCCTCCGAAGGTAGTCGACTCCAGAGCAACGTCCGCCCCGGTCCTCCGCCCCCCGGTTTCAGTGGGACGAACAAGGTCGTCCCATTTGCAATGGCTGTGGCGAACCAGGTCATTACGTCCGGCAATGCAGGGCACGCCGGGGATCGCAGGGGGGTTTTTAGAGTCTCCGGCCACTGTGGGTCAAGTGGTCGGGACCCCCCTAATTGACCCCTCTCCATTGTCAGCTAGGAATTGTCTAGTCGGGCGGTTGCCCTCTTGTGGTGGCTCAAGTCAATGGGACCGAAATCCAATGCCTCCTGGATACCGGGTCCCAGGTCACCTTGTTCTCCGAAAGCCTGTCTCGGGAGTTATTCGGGATCCAGGGACATTCGGCCACAGATGTCCCTGGTTAACCCTGCGTGGGGCAAATGGCCTGGAGATTCCGTATGTGGGCTATCTGGTCACGGACCTGGAGGTTCAGGGGACCCTTGTGCCTCAGAAGGGGGTTGTGATTGTGCAGGATACATGTCTGGGAGCTCACCGTGCCCTACTGGGAATGAACGTCATCATGGAATGCTGGGAGAGGTTGTTTAAAGCGAGACCCATGCCGTCGGCCTCGAGAGGGGAAAAAACAGGAATGGGATCGGATCAGGGCCGATTGTCGCCGAGTCCGCATGGCCGATGCCCAGCGGGATCGAGAGAGCGTGGGAGAGTGGGGTGTCGCTACGCACTGTCGGTCCCGGCTCAGAGCGAGGCCATTATCTGGGCCCGTATCCCTGGTCAGCTTCATGGGTCCTCGGAGTGGGTCCTGGTTGAGCCTCATTCTGACTGTCAGACCGTGGAGGTGGCCCGGGGATTGGCGTCCGTTCACCGGGGTCGGGTTGCCGTAAGACTAAGAAACACCAATCCCTATGCTGTGGCCCTTCATCGCCACCAACGTCTAGCGCGAGTCACCCCGGTGAGCCCCGAGCAGGTCCATGAGGAAGGAGAGTTTCAGTTCTGCCAGGTGGGCCCGACGGTGGTGGAGGTGGCCTTGACGCAGGCTGAGACTCCTGCAGGCGGACAGGAAGAAACATCTCCGGCCCACCTGGCGGGAGAGTCCTTACGAGGCGACGGGCTGGAAGAAGGGCAGGCAAAGCAACTCCGGGACTTCCTGGTGAGATGGAAGCATCTTTTCTCTGCACATGATGAGGACTATGGGCGGACAGACATTGTAAAGCATCGGATTCCCACTGGGGATGCGCCTCCGAGCCGGGAACGCTACCGCCCCGTACCTCCGACTCTGTATGCTGAGGTTCGTACCCTCCTTCGAGGGATGCTGGAAAAGGGAGTTATTCGGGAGAGCAGCAGCCCATGGGCAGCACCGATAGTCCTCGTTCGCAAGAAGACTGGGGCGTGGCGATTCTGCGTCGATTATCGGAGGCTGAACCAAGTCACCAAACGAGACGCCTTCCCTCTGCCGCGGGTCGAGGACTCCTTGACTAGTCTTACTCGGGCCGCCTGGTATTCCACCCTAGATCTGGCTAGTGGTTACTGGCAAGTCCAAGTGGAGGAAGGAGACCGGGAGAAGACCGCCTTTACCACCCCTTTTGGCCTCTTTGAGTGGGAACGTATGCCGTTTGGGTTGTGTAACGCTCCCGCGACCTTCCAACGTCTCATGCAGCGCTGCTTGGGAGCCCAGCTTATGGACACCACGCTTGTCTATTTAGACGACGTTATTGTATACTCTCCCGACTTTGAGTCTCACCTTCAACACCTGGAGCAAGTCTTCCGATCCCTAGAACGTTATGGACTAAAGCTACAGCCAGATAAGTGCCAGTTGCTCAAGAAGGAGGTAAAATTCCTGGGCCATCGAGTCAGTGCGGCGGGGATTGCAGTGGATCCCGAAAAGGTGTCTGCCGTCCAGGAGTGGGCCACGCCAAGAACGGTGAGGCAAGTGAGATCATTCCTGGGATTCGTGGGATACTACCGGCGGTTCATTAAGGACTTCGCCAAGATCGCTAAACCCTTGAACCAGCTGCTTGGAGGCTCGGGACGGACCCGGGGCAGGGGGTCCCCTGCCATCTCGTGGAATCCCCCCTGTGAGCTGGCCTTCCAGCAATTAAAACAAGAGCTGCTCCAAGCTCCGATCTTGGCTTACGCCGACTTTTCTCAGCCCTTTACGCTCTATACGGATGCTAGCAATCTGGGATTGGGGGCCGTACTAGCTCAGAGTCAACAGGGAGAAGAGAGGGTTATCGCCTATGCGAGCAGGAGTCTGCACCCAGCTGAACGTAACGATGCTAACTATAGCTCCTTCAAGCTGGAGCTCCTCGCCATGAAGTGGGCCGTTAGCGAGAAGTTCAAGGATTATCTGTGGGGAGCGAAGGTAGTTGTAGTTACGGATAACAACCCGCTGGTCCATCTCCAAACTGCAAAATTGGGGGCGGTCGAGCAGCGATGGGTGGCGCAGCTGGCCAACTACGATTACCATCTGCAGTATCGGCCAGGGAAGGAGCACACCAATGCCGACGTCCTGTCTCGGCTCCCTGAGGGTAGACCCCTCTGTTTGCCACCCAATGTAGTATCGGAGGAGGAACTTATGGTGGGGATCATAGAGGCCCCTGGGCTTCGAGGGGAAGTGGTTCCCTCGAGTTGGGGTTGGGACCCCCTACGGTGGAGGGACCGGCAGGCGGGGGACCCAGCTCTGGCCCAGATGCAAGATTGGCTGCAGCGAGGGACTTGGCCAGAGAGGGTAGAGCGACGTAAACAACCTTGGGGGATGCAGCAACTCCTGCGACAGGGGAAGAGACTCTTCCTCAAAGAGGGAGTCGTCTGTCGAACGTTACTCGACCCAGCCCTGGGAGAAGAGGTCTGTCAAATAGTTGTGCCTAGAGATCAATCCCAAGCTCTCCTCCGAGCATATCACGACACATGGGACATCAAGGGCAGGAGAGGACGATCTCATTGGTACGGAGACACTTCTACTGGCCAGGGATGGAGAAGGCAGTTAAGGTGTTCGTCTCGCAGTGCCCACGTTGCATTCTCTTTAAGTCCCGGAGAGAGGTTCGAGCCCCACTGGCCCCCATTCAAGCTAGAGCCCCATTACATATGGTGGCGATGGACTACTTGACGTTGGGTCGACCTACTGACCTCATTCAGAATATCCTCGTGGTAACGGATCTTTTCACAAAGTTTGCGTGGGCTATCCCCACTAGAGACCAGACCGCAGTCACCACTGCCAACGCCCTCTGGAAGTATGTGTTCCAGCCCTTTGGATGTCCAGAGGTCCTTCACTCAGATCAGGGTCCAAACTTCGGAGTCCCGCGTCATCAGGGAGCTGTGCCAACTGTACGGGTGTAAGAAGACCCACACTACGCCGTATCACCCCCAAGGGAACGGAGGGTGCGAACGATTCAATCAGACCCTGTTGGGCCTATTAGGGACGTTGGAGGCAGAGCAACAGGGGAATTGGGTGGTAAATCTCCGGCCGTAATTCAAGCTTATAATAACAGCGTGCATAGCACTACTGGATATGCACCAACATACCTGATGTTCGGACGGCACGTACGGTTGCCCACGGACTTGCTGTTGGGATCCAGCCCGGCCGAGGAGGGAACCAGCCTAACGGAATGGGTGAGCAACCATCACCAGCGCCTCCACTTCGCTTATGAACAGGTCTCTGCTCGAATCGAACGAGCTGCCCAGAAGAACAAACGACTATATGATCGAACGGCTCGTGAAGCTCCCCTGCTGCCGGGAGACAGGGTTCTGGTCAAAGACAATCGGCGCCAGGGGAAAGGGAAGTTGAGTGACCGTTGGGAGTCTCGGCCTTATGTAGTCCAACGACAACCCGCCCTGACCAGCCCGTGTATGTCCTTCGCCCCGAAGGGGACTCCGGCCCAGAACGGATATTGCATCGGAATTTGATCCGTCCTTGCCCCAACTACCCAAGGCTTGTAGACACTACCTCCCCCACTGAAGAGAGAGTCCATCAGACCCCAATGATAGGATGGGCTGTGGTCCCAAGGGGACCGGCCGTTGCACCTGAGCCAGCGAATGTTCCCTCACCCCCAAGACGTCCCCAGCGGAATAACCGAGGTCAGCCTCCGGTACGGTACGGCGACTGGGTAGAGGCACCGCGTTCTAGGGACTAGAACGGTTTGGTGGGGGGGTATGTCACGGGGTGACAAATTTCATTGAATTTTTCTGGACGGAACTAATGTTCTCCGGGTTTTGCCTCCCGCCGGACCCATAACAAAGGGACACCGGGCTGGTTCCGGGATAGCGCGAGCATTCTCCGACACTGGGGTGATTAGCCAAAGATCGCTAACAGCTGGAGATGGGAGAAGCAAGCCTTGCGATTGGGACTCGGGAAGATAAAAGGAGAAAGCATGGATCAAACAGTGCGTTGGTTTTCCTTGGGATCGGTGTTTGTTGGAGGAAGAGTGAGTTGTGGTGAAGATGTGGGGCTGTTAAACGGGCATGGCGTGGTGAATGGAGAGACACACAGGCGGATTCAATGGGAAGGAGGTAGCCACGGGACGGAGGAACGTTTGTGAGAGATAGTGAGTAACCTAATTGAACTTTCATCTTCCTCTCTTGCGACAGTGGGACTGTTGATGTAGAAGCCGGGCCAGGAGATGGGTAACGGCCTTATACCTGTGTAATTTTCCACTGAGTGCCGTGTTGAGATGAAGTGATGTGATGCACTGTCTGCTGTTTGAAGTGAGCACCTAAACCCGCTGGATGTCCATGTCTTGCCCTAGTTTCTATCTCCTCCCGACTGTACAAAGAGAGGCTAACATTGTTGTGTCCCACAGATTTTCGAGTGTGTTTATTCTGACAGCCACTGGGAAGAGAGAATACGTATTTGCATGCCTGCCTGTCTGCTTCACAGTGAGACTTCCTCTGCTGTAAACTGTGTCTGCGACTCCACCAGAGAAGAGGTGTACGTACCCGCATACTCACCAGTCTGCCTGTGGTTTTCAACCTCAAACCTCCAGCCGTAAGCCCCTCTGTTTGCCACTTTGAAGAGAGTTATGTATGTGCATGCTTGCCTGTCTGCTTTGCAGTGAAACTTCCTCTGCTGTAAGCTCCGTGTCTGTGACTCCACCAGAGAAGAGGCGTACGTACCCGCATACTCACCTGTCTGCTTTGCAGTGAAACTTCCTCTGCTGTAAACTGTGTCTGCGACTCCACCAGAGAAGAGGTGTATGTACCCGCATACTCACCAGTCTGCCTGTGGTTTTCAACCTCAAACCTCCAGCCGTAAGCCCTCTGTTTGCCACTTTGAAGAGAGTTATGTATGCGCATGCTTGCCTGTCTGCTTTGCAGTGAAACTTCCTCTGCTGTAAGCTCCGTGTCTGTGACTTTACCAGAGAAGAGGCATACGTACCCGCATACTCACTTGTCTGCTTTGCAGTGAAACTTCCTCTGCTGTAAACTGTGTCTGCGACTCCACCAGAGAAGAGGTGTATGTACCCGCATACTCACCAGTCTGCCTGTGGTTTTCAACCTCAAACCTCCAGCCGTAAGCCCCTCTGTTTGCCACTTTGAAGAGAGTTATGTATGCGCATGCTTGCCTGTCTGCTTTGCAGTGAAACTTCCTCTGCTGTAAGCTCCGTGTCTGTGACTTTACCAGAGAAGAGGCATACGTACCCGCATACTCACTTGTCTGCTTTGCAGTGAAACTTCCTCTGCTGTAAACTGTGTCTGCGACTCCACAGAGAAGAGGTGTATGTACCACGCATACTCACCAGTCTGCCTGTGGTTTTCAACCCCAAACCTCCAGCCTGAAACCTCCTCTGCTGTAAACTCTGTGTCTGTGACTCCACCAGAGAAGAGGCGTACGTACCCGCATACTCACCAGTCTGCTTGAAGTCTTCAACCTCAAACCTCCAGCCAGAAGAGGCGTACGTACCCGCATACTCACCTGTCTGCTTCGCCGTGAAACTTCCTCTGCTGTAAACTCTGTGTCTGTGACTCCACCAGAGAAGAGGTGTACGTACCCGCATACTCACCTGTCTGCTCTGCAGTAAAACCTCCTCTGCTATAAACTCCGTGCCTGTGACTTCGCCAGAGAAGAGGCGTACGTACCCGCATACTCACCTGTCTGCTTGCAGTAGAGCCTCCTCTGCTGTAAACTCCGTGTCTGTGACTCCACCAGAGAAGAGACGTACGGACCCGCATACGCACCAGTCTGCTTGTGGTGAAGTTCCCAGCCTCAAACTTCCAGTCCGAGGTTCGACCAGGTTCCCGACCACCAGCTTGCACTCCTAAACGATTCTTTTAACTTTTAATAAAAACTTGATTTTAATTGACCCCCATTTGTCTGTCCTCCTTGCTCTGTCCTCCGTCCGACTCCCCAAGGGTGGTCCGGGTCTCAGGGGCGGGTGTAGGTCAGGTTGGCCCGCCCCGACCTGTGACATTTTCCTCAAAAACCTTAATTTCTTTTCAACTGTAAAAAGAAACACATAAACATATTGGATGACATAGGGGTGAGTAAATTATCAGGAAATTTTAATTCTGAAGTGATCTAATCCTTTAAAACCCCACTGCTGAATTGATATACGCCATTTCAGATGCTCAAATTTGGATACTTAAAAGAAAAAAGATACAAAAAAATATCAGTTCCAGAAATTGAAGAAATCGGAATTAGTTGACAATGTAAATTACTAACAGTAACAGTTTGAAAATTCCCAAGTCAGCGGAAACAAGATGAGCGACAGCTGGAAAATATTGTATTGACAATCTGAAACACTGGTTCCTGTAAAAGCGATCAGAACTTACATGCGAATGGAAAGCACTCAACAACAGAGGAGGAGAATATGGCTGGTGCTGGGGGAGCCCAGTGCTTGTTTATATTGCCTATAAGAAGGATATTGTACATGTGTTCTCTGAGAGTTTCACATCAGATGGTTTTCACATCAACTCTCCCCGGGTCATTCGGTGAACAGCCATCCTGACAGTAGTGCAGTTTAGAGATACTGAGGATGTCCAACCAAGGTGAAATGTTGGTAATAACACACATACTGAATAAGCATCTGGAAAGTGTAGATAACACACAAGAAAAAAGTGTGTTCTGTGTCTGATTTTTACATTGGGCAACTTCACTCTCAAAGGTTTTCTTTCTATGATTCAGACTTTTTATTTTCTCTTTCAGATTGATAAAACAGTACAGTAATCCCATCCAAACACGTGTCAGTTACAATTGCATGAAGATTGCTAGAATACATCTGCAAGAAACCAACAATTAAAAAGTAAATAAATACATGTGCAAAAAAGGAATAACAAAATTATTACACTCTCAAATGTTTTCTAATTTGAATCACAGGATGAATGTGGATATTCTTGATTTTTCTATATACAGTCCAAAAAAGTGCAGTGTCTGTTGTCCAGTAAAATGTTGCCAGACTGATTGCTTCAAAAAAATAGCACAAATGCATGACTTGAGAAATAATAACAGTGATAACTGCTTAAGCAAAGATCATTTATGACTAAGCAAAAGTTAGTTATAAACTTAATCTAAAAGCCACTAAAAAAGCATTTGGCATTTCTCTTTTAACAATTAATAAAATAGCCTGAAATGTGTCTGCCTCCACTTTAAAAAACTCTCCAGCTATTTAAAGAAAGTATCAATGCAGCATTTAGACATGTGCCAGAAGCCAAATTCCTGCTGCCATGTTCTCTCTACACTGCACAGGTCTTCAACCAGAATCCTTTCTGTGATGTGCCTTCATCCGTCTGGACAGCTGCCAAACACAGCGCTGGCCAGCCATTAAAGAATGCCAGGTAGGGCGAGGGAATCAGAGCTTCTGATGGAGTCTTGTCAAATGTTTGATGTTCTCCCAGAGTTGGTATTGTCTGTTGACAGCAGATCTTAGAAAGAGTTGATTACACAGATTCCAAAGTCACTGAGATCAATCTTCATGTTGTAATGAAGCATATGCTTGAGCTGGAATTGTGGCCCGTCTCTGAAGACTAACAGCCTGCCCTTTCAGCAGCTCATTATATAGAGGCAAGTCTCATTTATTTCCCAAACCCAACATGACTATGAGACTAAATATACTAGATACAAAATTGTTAACTAGATGTTTCAATTTTAAAAAGAAAATAAGATGTTTACTTGTTTTTGCACATGCAAAAGTGGTTGTCTGGCTGTTGTTATGTTGTTTTTAAAGGTAAAACCTACAGAGAGACGTGTCTCAGGTGCACGCCTGAGTTTACATGTAGTTGCTAAGTTGCTTATAGTTAGTAGAATGTCTAAGGTGGACCATCTAATAAAGTGTAACCAAAGTAATATTTTACTTATTTAAAAAGAAACTTTAAAGAATTGCCTTCATTCTGAACATTCTTACAAAATTTCTCGTGCTGCGCTTTCAGAAGCAATCCATTCATGAAATAAATATTTTGAAAAACATAAGATTTTGCAGTTTAATTAGTAAGCCTCTCGGATTCATTCGTACAAATACAGAAAAATCTAATCCTTGAGTTAGAATTTTTTGCTGAACTATCCCTTTAAGAAGCACTGTTTAGGGCAAAGAAATTTCCATTTTCTTGATCTTTGGAATGTTTCTAGCATTGATCCAAGACATCAATCCACAGCCAAGCCAAACATACTTTTGGCCAGGTTGTTAATTAAGTTGGTAACTCAGCCCAGAAAAACAACCTACTTTGCAGTCTTATGAGACTCTTTGCCCAAATTGAGAAATACTCCTGTAAACTCCACCATGTGTGCTACGCTAAGCCCAGAAGAACCCTGACAACAGCCATAAAACCTCGCCTAAAGCAGTGTTGTCATTTAGCATGATATCAGTTTTTATTCTTCATGAGACTATTATAGGCTGCTGCTCAAACCAACACAGAGGCTTATAAAAGCAGATAGGGCCATTCTTTAGAGACATCCAAACCCTTCCAAGTGTCTTTATCATCTTCAAGACACTAGTAACCTCAAGATCACCCTTTTTTGAGATGTTCCAGAGTATTTCCCATCTCTCTCGGCTCTTCTCTCTCCTATGGAAATAATTATCGGGGGTTCTTCTCCTCAACTCTTCTTGCACTACTTTTACAGGCATGGACATTCGAGGCTGGTGCTCAGCAGAGGTCCTCAGGCGGGAACACAAGTGGTCTTACCCCTGTGAGGCAGGTGGGAGTTATTAAAAGCGTGCAGTTGCCAAATCCTCTCACAGTTTTCATCTGGAAGTGATGAAGTGTTGTATGGCAGGCACCACCTGTTAGCACACCTACTGAGCCCTGGGAATAAGGCGAGGGTTTTCTTCCCTGAGGAACTGGAGGACTAGGCATGAAAACACATAGCTGTCACTGTTGTGAGAGGGTCTTGGTGTGTTTTTGTTTGCTGGGTTTGATATATTGATGCATGTTTTAATTTTAAGGTATTGAGACTGAAGCATTGTACAACACAAAAATAATTATTGTTTCTTTCCAGCTTGGTTAGGTCATTAGCCATCACCTCAATGGACAATTTTCACAGTTATTAACATCCTAAATCTAGAAGTTTTATACATTTTCATTGTAAAAAATATATTTTTTAAAAATCATAAAAATAAACTATCAACTATGACAACTTCCGCTTCTGAGAACCCTGTAAATGTGAAAAGGGTCCATGATCTCGACTCATGTTAATATGCTGATAATTATTGGAAAAAATTTAGAATAATTCCTTATTAAAATTATGTCACTGGATTTGATTTCTATGCTAGTAACTCCCATCTGTCCGCAATTCTGTGCCCTCTTCAATAAAACTATAGAAACACCACACCATTTTGAATTTAACTTAAGCACAAAATTTGAACATCACATAAAACATTTGCTAATAAAGCACCGTTTCCATTGTATCTCAGAAGAGAGCATAAGATTTGTATGTCCATTTTTGGAATTTATGGCCATCTTGGCATTTCCATCCAGCATTTTTTTATGCAATATCCCAAAATGCGCATAAAAAATAGTTTGATGGAAACATAGTTACTGATGAATGAGCTATCAAAACCAGCAGATGGAAAGCTTTACTTTTCAGCAAAAATATTATATTTAAGTGAACTTGGCTGGCTTTTTGGCCATATTCTCATCTAAAGACCCTCATATACCAAAAGTTAGGTTGTGTGTACATGCATAAAGAGCATGAGTTACGGGACCCAGATCCCAGAGATTTACAGGCAGCTCTTTAATGGTGAGCGTGACATCCCAGCAGCCTCACCAGGCCATGGATTATGTTCTTCTGGAAATGCTCGACAGATCACCCCAGCTGCTCAGACTTATCATGCCAAGAGTTGTTGTTCTGGCTAGGGTCCACTGGCCAGGAGAGAAGAACCAGCAGCTGGTCTTTGTTATACATATTTCCATTTCCGCAGTTCTTCAAGAGAGGAACCAAACCACCTTGTAGAATCTGGCCTAATACATGTTGCAGCAAATGAGATGTGGGTATTTTGCGTTGTGTAATCATGAGGCCCCATGATTGACAAACTTTGTTGGCAGTTCTCAACACATTTTTGAGGATTTTTAGGTAAAAAAAAATCTTTGCAGTTCAAAAAGTTAACACCTTTGTGTTGTGTAAAGCTCAGTGGTTGTTCATCCAAGAGTAAGGAATGCTTCCACAGGACAGGTGCTTGCAATAGACCAGTTTTGCCCAGCCTTGGTCCTGGAGTACCCCTAGCACTGCACATTTTAGATGTCTCACTAATCAAACACGTAAAGACCCAAAGAAGATGTGTGTGTCAGATAAGAGAGACATCCAAAATGTGCAGTGCTGGGGGGCTTCAGGACCAGGACAGGGAATCACTGCAATAGACCATTAACTGAGCTCACATGATAAGTAGAAATAATTTAACTCTTCTGTTTTGTAGCGCATAAGCACTGAGCATCATACTCAGATTCGAGTCAGATTGTGAGTCTGATACTGCTCCATTGGGCTGTGATTATGGGGTGTTTCTTCAACCGAATGCGGAAAGAAAATGCCTCTGCACTCAATTGGATCGACAAATGCTTTGATTGCGGTTCTCTGTTCCTTTTTTAAAATGAATGTGCTGTCTACATTTTCTATAACAGATGTGATGGCTGAATCTACACATCTAAATTATCCAGAGGCAGCCATTCTTTGTTGTAAAAGAATATAACCCAAGCGCTCTTTGGTGACATGGATGATTACGTTACTGTTGATCATCTGTCCATCATCGTATAAAAGCACACCCTGACAATTTGATTGGTCCGAACAGCTCTGGTTCGGGCATAATTGCTTCCAATGGATCAAGTCCAGACCGAACTTCCCAACCTCAAATGTTGTGGGCTAGTTCGGCTGGCATCCAGGCTATAATTTCTGCAGTGCCCAACAGAATTTCAAAAATAATGACCAATTTTATTTGATCTGTCAATGATTACTTAAGAATAGTGGTAAGCATGTTGTTTAAATGTTGCATTACATAAAGTTAAGGTAAGCAACATTATTACTATTGCTTATACTAAGGGCTAGGGATTTTCCATGCGCATCTCGTAATGCTTCGCTGGTGCGTATTACTTTTAGAAGCGTCAGACAATTTTCACTAGGCAGACAACCAAATGTGCCAAAAAATATAATTTGCTGAGTCAAAAAATGTATGCTAAGTAGGTACAATATTTGGTGTGAACTTTAAAAAAGTATTATCTATATAGTATGGATGTGTGTTGAAAGACTCTCTACTGTCGCCTCATAGGATAGTAAAATGTCCAGTGGTTGCGCACCTCAGAATCTCACTAGGGAGTGAATTGTTCTATTTTGCACAACCCTGATATCTGGAAACACATTTTGACTTGTTATTGCAGCCATTAATGCATTTTAGAATGGGCAGGAAACTGAACAGACTGGATTTATGAAATCTTTAGAGATAAGTAAATAAATATACTGTAGTTAGAAATAAGTATCTTACCTTATAATAATGAAAAGAAATATTAGTTTTCATGTATTTCAACTAAAATTATAATTTAAAAAAATTTGAACAGAGAAAATATTTTTTATTATTTTAATTTAATATTTTAATTTGATTGATTTAGCCTAGGCCACAGCCTCCTGCAATACCACTGCGGTCCACACTTTGGCAAACATTTCTCTACCTAACTGAGATTTCAACATTGCAACATCAAAACATGACACATACTGTAAGTTTCTCCGCGAGCAAAGACAGGATTATAATACATAATGATAACTTCAAACTTGCTGATTCAGAAGTCAGTGAAAATAAATGTATTAAAAGCAAAGTAAATCTGTTAGAAAGGTTAGAAGATGGAGAGAAATGAAGCCCACTAAAACAAAGAAGCATTCATTCTCAAGTCTTCATGTGTCTTCTGCAAACAAATATTAACAGAGCATTCAAGCAATTTGGCCTCCCCTCAGGACGTTCTTCCATCTTCTTTATCACACAGTATTGCTCACAACATCACCATTAATCCCCCTCCCCTCTGTTTGGATAGCTATACCACTTGCTTTTTCTATCAACCCCTTGGAGAACTTTCCCCTACCACACTTCTACAGGTTGTAAATGAACTTGCCACACACTTGAGAGAAGACAGAATTGATGATGCATATGGAAATTAATGAGCATCTAGAAGTGTAATGGATGGTCCTCACTGAAAAGCTAGTGAATTATCAGATCTTATTGCCCACAGCTAAGAGTCTGTCTCTTCCAATAACGGTGTCCAGCAATTTCCGGTCTAATTCACTGATTAAACTGTTGATTTTCCACTGCTGGTGATAAGTGAGACCTCAGACTAAAATGAAAGGTGTCTCATGCAAAGGGGCCCAGGAAGTCTTTTCAATACCCTGTTGGTGAGGACTTGGGTTTTCAAATCAGAATCGGATGCAAGTCCTCGCACTTTCATTAGACCTAATTATAATTGCAAATTGACTCAGTAAATAAATAGAAATATTAGAAGCTGCTGAATGCTTTATTGAATCCATTTGGGTAATTTGGCACAGAGATTAAATAATGGGCTTCCGTTATTACAGGAAGTCACAAGCTGTATTATTATTCCAGTTGATAATGACTAAAACAGCCAGTAGATATGAAAATGACTCAAGTAATCTCAAAATAGTCTGTTTTTTATTGCAGTAATAAAGGTTGTGGCTCTGAGGAAATCATACATCTGGTCGCAATTTAAAGTTATTAGCAGTGTGTGACTAAATACTGTTTATCGAAGGAGAGCTGCGAAACATTAACTTAACTTGCAGCCAAACAAATAATTGCACTCTACCAAGGGTCTCCTCATTTTTATTCAAAACAGGGCCATAATTTGTATGTTCTCATCTTGCCCTCAACAACCTGGTCTCCTGTGTCTCCAGGAACCTTTAAAGGCCCACTGAAGTGCCTTGGTATGCGCAGCTTTGTATGCTCCACTGACATAATTTCCACTGAAACAGGAAGCTGGGACATACTGAATGGCTCCTCCCCCTTTTCAAATAGCCAATAGCGTTTAGTTTACCTCACAGACTCCAAGTCGTACTTGACAGCATCATGGAAGCGAATCCGAGCGGTGATGATACTTTGGATTCAATAGTAGAGGTGTGAATAAATACTATCCATTTAATTCTTAACCAACATACAGTTGGAAAAAGGAATAAAACTAGAGCGTTTGAGCAACCGAACACAAATCTTCAACCCATATTGCTTTGTGACGTGTCAACGGTCACTTTGGCCAGGTGGTATTTATAGCATAGGTTGGTGACACCACAGCTTATTCATAACCTTAAAGGTATATGCAGGATTTTTGCAGTAAAATATCCAAAAACCACTAGGACAATGTTATATATTTTGTTTTGTTGATTACTTACAATATCCCAAATGTTTCCAAATATTTGTAAATCGTGAGAAAATTGCGATTTTAACCAAGGAAACCGGGCGTGTGAGCAGGGGTGAGGAGTCGCCCGCTAATGACTTCATATCCGTGTTAGTTTCCGCCAGGTTTGCGCTCGCACTGCGATAGTAACCATGTCGACAGACGAGGACAACCGGATTATTGCCGTTATGCCTAGCAGGACGCTCACACTGTTGTTGTTTTGTTTAAACATTATGGACCATGGCAAGCAGACTTTGAGACAAAAAGAGGACTAAACTGAAGATCAACATCTTTCGAGATGCCGAGCGCTCCACGTCCGCGACTAACTTCGACTTGACAGAGACGCGAGTGTTGCATGTTACTTTATTAGACAGGTGAGCCAATTCAACATGATGAAATGTTAGAATATGATCTGTATGTTATTCTAATGTTGATCTAGCTCACTGCAAACAACCTAACTAACAACATTCAAATAGACTGTAAAAAAAGATTCAACACACTCAAATGCGTTTAGTGTGATAGTGTAACTGTTAGAGCATGTGAAACAGTGCTGCGTTACCTCAAGTTTAATTTGTCTAATAAACTGACCTGTGTGAGTATTAATACAGGACTCGTGTGTAGTTCGGTAGAATGAAATGTCCTTATTCCTTTATATCCGCGGGACTCGCATTGCGCGTGGCGCTGGTATACTTCTAGCAATCGCGCCCTGCTTCATACCAAAGTCATGTTAAAAACATCAATGTATTCACTCATCCATAAAAGATCCATCAGCTTGACGACAAGATCCATATTTCCGCTTAATGCTTTTCGTCATCAGTATACGCCTTTGTTATTGTAAGAGGTTAGCGACCCCTGGTGGCGAAAATTCCTGCATATTGTACCTTTAACACTAAAACCTAAAATACTAAAAATTTTATTCCAGGGGGCCTTTGGTAGGTTAATTTTAATAAGAAGAAATGGCATCAGGGTTTAACAGTAGCAATATCTAAAGTGGCGTACTAGAAACTGTATTTTACATTTTAAATATTTTTTGTTTATAAACTTATACAACATGATTTTCTTCACGCCCTGATGAAACTTACCAATTCACAAAATTAGCATAATGCACCGTTATTGACATTTAATTTTATATTTAACAATATTATTAAAACATTATTTTCTTGTTATCTTTGTAAAGCTGCTTTGAAACAATATGTATTGTATAAACTAATATCTGGTTTCCAGTGACTGCTGTGAAAGTGCAGTTGGCGGCCAGGAAAGACTGGCTGACGGCAGGAAAGTCTGCACTGGGAGTGGAAGGCTAGTCACCCAATCCACTTGTCCCCGTGGGGACACCCTTGACCTGACTACGAAAACAAATAAAGAAAAACAACCCGGCGGCCCTCCGAGAGGCGGGATGGAAGAAGGGCCAAATCGGACGGATTTCTCGGCAACGACTGGATCGAATATAGACAACGAGACTAAGAGGTTGAGGAAATGCAGGTGCGGGTGGGAGAAAGAGACCACGTTCAGAGGATTACGGATCCATCAGGGAAAGATGAAGTGTGGAGAAGAGAGTCTCCAGCAGCGTTGCACTGCAGCACAAGCTGCAGGTAAGACAAGTGGACCCCAGAGCCAGGTTACACACCACAGTGCCAAGGGATCCACAGCTGAGGAGAGGGAGCAGGAAGTAGAGGGAGGAGATCTAGTTGTGGAGAGTGATCCTGTAGAGGGTGGTCTAGTGGAGAGCACTTCAATTGGGCCTGACAACCAAGGGCCAGTCCGTAGAAGGGAAAGAAGAGAGCCAGGGCGGAGACAAGCGATCAAGTGGCCAAAAGCCAAAGAAGTGGCAGTGTGGCAACATCTGGATGCAGATCTCAGTACCATTCTGGAACACTCACTTCGTGGCAACGTTGAGGCCAAGCTCAATTTCATCGGAGACATCTTGTATGAGGAGTGTAGAGGCAGGCTCGGAACAATCTCGGGGAAGAAATGCGCAGGCCCAAGGCTGAAAGGAAGGAGGGAACAACAGATCGAGCAGTTGGTGAAGAGGCGGCGCCAGCTCCGAAAGCAGTGGAGGAAAGCAGAGGAAGAGGAGAAGGAAGGTCTGAAGTCACTGTGGAAGGACGTGAAGGAAAGCCTGGCTGGCTTGCGAAGGGCTGAGCGCATTCGTAAGCGCAGGAAACGAAAGGAGAAAGAGAGGACTGATTTCTTCAAGAATCCCTTCAAACATGCAAGGCAGCTGCTGGAGGATAGGAGGAGCGGGAAGCTGGAGACAACAAAGGAGGAGCTGGAACGGCACTTCAGTCAGCAGTTCAGTGATGCTGGTAGACTGACTCCTCTGGGTTCCCCGGGTATGTTCCTCGCCCAGCCCCCCCAGCCGTGCCCTTTAATACTGCACCCCCTAAACTCAGTGAGGTCGCAGATATCGTTCGGAAGGCTAGAGGAGCCTCAGCACCAGGCCCCAATGGGATACCTTACAAGCTGTACAAACATTGTCCGGGCGTGCAGAAGATCCTGTGGAAACTCCTAGGAGCAGCATGGAAAAAAGAAGTTGTCCCTGTAGAGTGGCGGAGAGCCCTGTCTGTCCTCATACCCAAGGAGCAAGACTCAAAGAATATCGACCAGTTTAGGAACATAGCCCTTCTAAATGTAGAAGGAAAGATATTCTTTTCCATCATGGCCAAGAGGTTGACCTCGTTTCTTACGCGAAATGGGTTTATAGATACCAGCTGCCAGAAGGCTGGCATACCAGGCTTTCCAGGGTGTGTTGAACATTCCTCAGTGATATGGGAACAAAATTTAGAGGGCGAAGAGGGAGAAGGGCGATCTGCATGTCGTCTGGTTAGATCTTAGATCTGGTTAGATCTGGTTGCCATCAGGCCAAAGGCTACCTCCACTGCGAGGGTACATGGATGACGTTACCACCATACTTCAGACAGCTCCATGCACTGTGAGACTGCTTAAGAGGTTTGATGAACTTGTGGAGTGGGCAAGAATGAGAATCAAACCCTCAAAGTCACGAAGCTTGTCCCTTCAGAAAGGGGTCAGGAGTGACCGCACCATCTTTAGCGCTGGCGGTGAGGAAATCCCCTTGTTGTCTAGCCAGCCTGTCCGGAGCCTCGGCCGAATCTACTCTGCAGACCTCATGGATAAACAGATGGGGAGCGTGGTGAAGAAGCAGCTGGCAGGTGGCCTTGCCAGGATCAACCTCAGTCAGCTCCCAGGCAAATACAAGGTGTGGTGCTACCAATTCACGCTGTACCAGAGGATAATGTGGCCACTCAAGATGAGCGAAGTTCCCTCCTCCACAGTGAGCAAGTTGGATAGCTTGGCAAACTCGTACATCAGGAAATGGCTTGGGCTACCAAGATGCCTTTCTGATGTAGGTCTCTTTGGCAGGACCAAGCTCCAGCTGCCCCTGCGTTCCATCAGCGGGGGATATAAGCAGGAGAAGGTGCGGTTGATCATGGAGCTAAGAGAGTCCACTGACCATCTGGTGAGAGCTGCAGATGCCCAGGTGTTAACTGGGAGAAAATGGAAGGCCAAGGAGGAAGTTGACCTGGCAATAAGTAGGCTGCAACATAGGGAGGTGGTTGGCAGAGTACAGGATGGCCGTGCAGGCCTCGGTAGGGGACAGGCCCCCCTCTTCTGGTCGAATGCATCCAAAGAAGAGAGGAAGGCCATGGTGGCAGCAGAGGTGATGAGAGCTGAACACGAGAGACTTACCATCAAAGCAGTGTCCCAGGGCCAACAGGGAGGCTGGCTGTCGTGGAAAGGCGTTCTAGACAGGCAGCTGGCTTGATCTGATGTATGGAAGATTCCACAGGCCAGGCTAAGTTTTCTCGTCAGAGCAGCATATGACACCTTACCTTGCCCCCGCAACCTCCACCGATGGTTTGGCAACGAGGAATCTTGCCTCCTGTGTAACACTGCTAATGCGAGCTTCCAACACATCATGTCTGGCTGCAAGACAGCGTTGGCACAAGGGCGCTACAGGTGGAGGCACGACCTGGTGCTGAAGAAGCTTGCTGAGGTAGTGGAAACATGCAGACAGGAAGCGAATAGCAGGCCCCCGGCCCTAACCGCACATTCCATCCAGTTCGCGAGGGCTGGGGAGAGGGGTAACACCCACCACCAGAAGGACACAGGAAGACTCCTCACACCAGGCAAGGGGTGGACGGTAGCAGTCGACCTGGGGAAGCAGCTCCATTTTCCCAGGGAGATAGTGGAAACGTCGTTGCGTCCAGATCTGGTGATGTGGTCTGCTGCTTGTAAGGTTGTTCTGATGGTGGAGCTCACAGTCCCATGGGAAGGAGGACTTGAAGCTGCCCATGAGCGGAAGCAGGCCAAGTATTCTGAACTGGCTGCAGAGTGCAGGGAGGCTGGTTGGAGGGCAGTCACATACCCTGTGGAGGTGGGGTGCCGGGGATTTGTGGGCTCCTCAACCTCTCGTCTGCTCCGCGACATGGGTGCAACAGGCATAAGGCACCGGAAAGCCATGAAAGAGCTGGCAGAAGAGGCTGAAAGAGGCAGTTTCTGGCTGTGGCTGAGAAGGAAGGAAGTTGGGGCTGGAGTTGGGGTCCAGTCTCCACCTAGGGCACCAGCAGGGGGTGGCAGGGAGAAATCCCTGCCATTGCTCCGCCACCAGGAGATGTACTGGGGTTAAAGGAGCGAAACATCTGTGACTGGTGGTCCCCAGCTGATGACCCATAAATGCCCTCTGTAGTGTTCCCCAACATGTATACCTTAATCTCTTAGGCACCGGTGGAGGTGCGACAGGCAGAAATGCCCAGCAGGTTTCACCATCTACCTGTATGTTAAACTAAAAAGCTCTATATAAATAAAGGTGACCTGACCCAAATTTTACTTCTATTTGGCCTTTGGCAAATGTTTTTTGGGCCCTGCTGGGCATATTTACCACAGAACTGCCATGGCATAGAGCGAGAACAAAGAGAAAACTCATATACTTAGATATTAGTTTAGCCATAACTTCCCAATATTTTTTTTATTCATAATTTATTTCATATTATGTCAATTATATGTTCTATTGAAGTTACACAGGTTTTGATCATCAGAAGTGTTAAACAGAGCTTTTCCTTAGCATGACCAATTTGTTTGGGCAATTTCTAATATATTGTAATCTCCAAATCTAAGGCGTATTTGTTACGATCAATGCTAACATGTTTGATCCATCCAGCCACTTCTCTAAACAACAAGCACTGTATTAAATCAAGGTATATTGATTCTGACTCAAAGAGCTTTAAAGAACAGAGGCTCCATATAACTGATTGGTCCTAGAACACAATACAATCCCATACCAGCACTAATGACAGTGTACATAAGAGTGCCAGGGCAGAGAGACTCTTGATTATACACTGTGAACTTCCTGCACATTAGAAAACCTACAGTACAAATGCAGTCAATTTTCTCAGGGATCAGTTGAGCCATATTTCAGTGGTTTGTTAGGATTTCAGGCACGGGATGCCATGTTGGTTCAGCACTCATGGGTATCATGCTCATCTTTGGTTAATGAGCATGAAGGCTTAAGGAATCTGAGATCTATGTTTGGTGGCAGCCAGAGGCTACTTGGCTCAATCCCTGCTGCCCACGCCGTCCGCCTACACCACAAATCACACACTGAAATCTATGTATCCTCTGTGCTAACGTCTCTCTGACCCTTATTAGCTACAGATGTATGTTAATATCTGCTAACCCATACTATTAAACCTGTGTAATGATCAATGATATAAGTAATCACAGCCGTGCTGAAAAACATCCATAACACAACTCTTAACAGGGATTTTGCTTAGGCTATACAATGGCTCAAGAGACAAGTATAATGGTGTGATTAAAACGGACCCTGGTGCGATTGCTCTTTAAAGTGCGGTACAATTGAATATGTGTGAACGCTGCCATATGAACCCTGGTGCGCACAAAACAAGCAGACTGAGACCACTGAAGGGTGTGTTCACACTTGTAGCTGTAAAAAAAAAAAAAAAAAAAAAAAAAAACATTTCTTTCTGGTCCGCTTACACATTGGCATTTTTTTCACCGATACTAAAGATACTGAACCTAAAGGCATAGGGATATGTTCACAACCTGATTGGTCAGCTTTTATGACGTATTGCCTATATTGAGATGGAACATACTGAACATCCAAAACAATACTGTGTGCTGGGATAAATGCACTCGCTGTATGTATGTGTTTAGCATGCATTTGATGTTATTTTGACCAGCTGAGAGCTCGTAAAGAGCATCTAAAATGTGTGAAGGAGTCAAAACATGTATATGATGAGATGTGGTTCTGATGTCAGTACCGAACTGTGATGGGCAACATCACGACTATGATGAAAAAAAACGGTATGAGTGAATACTCTGTCCTTTTAAGGGTCTCATCTTCCTGTTTTTGGTTTGTTTTAGCATCTTTGGCCTGTGTTGTGTTCAAATTTCAGACAAACCTCACCAGAGTTCGAAAGCAGACTGAGACCTATTCATCGGTCTCGGTCCACTTGTTTGGTGCACCAGGGTTCGGATGGCAGCGTTCACACTTATTCAAGTGAACCATTGCACCATTGTTCGTTATAATCGAACTAAACAGGCCAAGTGTGAACTAAACATGCCGAGATGGGTCTCAGTCCGCTTCCAAACGAACTCTGGTGCGGTTTGAATGAAAAATGAAAGCAACATGGACCACAGATATGTAAACAAACTAGAAAAGGTACAATGTCATGTGATGTGACCCTAAAAGTACAGAATGATCAAGCATATCTGTTTTTCCCCAAAAAAAACTTATATGGAGCTTACAGCACCTAGTTTTACTATGCATGACATCATCTGCATATCATTTCCATGCATATTCCCATCCACGTGACACCATGGTTAACACAAGAACTAACTTAAGCTGGACTGTGACGCTATTTTCTTCTGGAAACAAACATTGTTGCATTATTTTCCTGTTATCTCTGTAAAGCTGCTTTGAAACAATCTGTATTGTAAAAAGCACTATATAAATAAATGTGACGACTTTATTTGACAAGATATTAGGAAAATATGAGATACGGACTGTGACACATTACATTTTTAAAAATCATTCAGTATCCTTGTCTTGTTTTAGAATAAATAAATCAATATTGTATAAACTGGGTCACCTTCAAATACAATGCTATTTTTCATAATATTGGGAAGACCACGAAAGGTGTTATCATTAGGCTACTGTCTATCTGTGCACAACACCAACAGCACCTGTGTGCAGCAGAGGTTGTACAGCCCTGTACATTATCAGACCTATTTAAACCTACCAATGGACCGTTCGATTACAGAGCGTGTCCTTCAGTGTCTGTCATTATACCGTCTATGTTGCTAACCCATTCGCTTAGATGGAGTGAAGTGTGCATCATTAATCATTATTTGCGCAAAAATATTTTCTCAGAACATGACTTCTGCTATTCCGAACACAATTTAAGGCGGAATTATCATGCACAAAGCAATCCTTGTTGTAGTTAAAACATTAAAACACAACATGCCAAAGGAAAAGTGTTCATAAGCCGTGCATCCACTACAAATATTTACATTTAAATTAATATAAAAAATGTTGTGACTTCTGGATAATGATTTCATGAAATTTCAGTGCTCAACTCCATTAATGAGAGTGGCATATTTAACAGGAATGTGTATATCAGATGTTAAATAAGAGTTTAAATCATTGTTTACTTCGCTCAATCCAGTAAAAGAGTGTGTACTGTAAGCACGGTCTAGTGCAGAGGAGGGCAAACTACAGCATGTGGGCCTTATACGGCTGGCCGAACACTTGCATCTGGCCCACAAGCGAGTTTTTCAAAATGTTACACTTGAGTAACGATTTTGGTTCAGAATTACTAATTTGATGCAATAAAAGCGAGCGCCAATAGATGGCAGTACAGTTAGAGCCTACTGTAGAATTAGAATGCACTCTGTAACTCGGACGTTAATGAGTGAAAATGAGTTTGGTGAAAAAAAAAAAAGTGGACTCTGAATGTCGTGTGTTCAACGAAGAATGGACAGCAAAATACTTCTTCACCAGTATCGGAGAGAAGGCATGTCTAATATGCCGAGAAAGTATTGCAGTTTTTAAAGACTACCGCCTCAGTCGGCATTTTTCAAGCAAACATTCGAATTATGCTGTCAACCTGTCATCTGCAGAAAAGGCAAGCAAGACTTTAAAACTTGCCACAAACTTAAAAGCCCAGCAAAGTACACTTACGAAACAGTGCTCTATTCAAGAATCTGTAACAAAAGCTAGTTATGTACTGGCACATAAAATTGCAAAGCACAGCAAGCCTTTTTCGGTAAGGGAATTTGTGAAAGACTGTATGGTGGAGACTGCTGACATACTTTGTCCTGATTCTAAAAGTCTGTTTGAGAAAATAAGCTTATCGAGGAGAACAATTACCAGGCGTGTGGAAGTGATTGCTAAGGAGCTGCTCTCCGAACTAAAAAAAAAAAAAGTAGACTGCTTCAGTCGTTTTTTCCATCGCACTTGATAAAAGTTCTGACATCACAGACACTGCTCAACTTTTGATTTTTGTCAGAGGAATAAATGAAAATTTAGAAATAACAGAGGAACTCCTGGGTATGGAATCAATAATGGAACTACCAGGGGTGTGGATTTGTATGACAGTGTGTCCGTTTGCTTGGAAAATAATAACCTGCCGTGGAGAAAGCTGACAAGCGTCACAACAGATGGATCGCCAAATCTAACCCGTAAAAACTTTGGACTGCTAAAAAGGTTACAAGACAGCCCAAACTCAGAAGAACTGATATTTCTTCACTGCATTAAACACCAGCAAGCCTTGTGTAAAAATGTGTTGAAGCTAGAAAATGTTGTCAAAGTGGTTGTGAAGCTTGTCAACTTTATACGGGCAAGAGCCCTTAACTATCGGCAGTTCATTCAGCTGCCTAACAAAACGGATGCAGAGCACTATGACCTCTTGTACCATTTAAATGTGCGCTGGCTAAGTCTCTGCAATGTGTTTCATGTCTGGGAACTAAAAGTTGAGATAGCAACGTTCCTTAATACGGTTGGTAAAACTGATGACTTCCCTGAATTACAAGACACAGACTGGCTGCCGACCTCGCGTTTGGTGTGGACACACTGAGGCATCTGAACGATCTCAATTTGAGACTTCAGGGAAAGGACGTTTTTGTGCACGAACTGTACAGCAACCTGAGAGCGTTCAAGGCTAAACTTTTATTGTTCTCCAGACAGATATCCAGCAGAGATTTTGCAAATTTTCCTACACTGGCCAGACTAAGCACACCAAAAACAAAGTCTCAAATTGAGAGGTACAGCAACACTTTGATCGAACTGCATGCAGACTTTTCCTGTCGCTTCGCAGACTTTTCCTGTCGCTTCGCAGACTTTGCAAAAATTAAGACTGAGCTTAAACTTGTCTCATGCCCCCTATCTTTTGAAAGTGAGAAAGCACCACCAGACACACAACTGGAACGCAAGTGCTCAGTCCTCCTCATAGCCCCCCTCTGGAGATCCAAAACTTGGTTCCTAGACCTGATGAAGCTGCTGAAGGCAGCTCCCTTGCCCATACCGCTGAGGAAGGACCTCCTCACGCAGGCGAACGGGTCAATCTGTCACCCACGCCCAGATCTGTGGGCCCTACATGTATGGCCCCTCACCCAGAGACCTCCCAGAAGGAGTCCAAAAATATTATGATTGAAGCTACCAGACGCCTCTATGCTCTCAAGTGGTCAGCATTCGCAAGCTGGTGTCCACCACGAAACATAGACCCACACATATGTGAAGTACCTCTAGTACTTTCCTTTCTTCAGGAGATACTGGACGCGGGCAGGACACCCTCCACGCTCAGAGTATATGTGGCGGCCATAGTGGCTTTTCACGCCCCTGTGGCTGGCCATTCTATGGGGAAAAGCGACCTGGTCATTAGTTTCCTCAAGGGAGCCAGGAGGCTCAACACGCCTCTGCCTCACTCTGTCCCCTCCTGGGACCTATCTATGGTCCTCAGGGTTCTTAGGGGACCCCCATTTGAGCCGCTCCAGTCGGCTGACCTTGAACCGCGTTCACTCAAAACCACACTCCTGCTCGCGCTGACATCAGTCAAAAGAGTAAGCGGCCTGCAAGCGCTTTCCATGAGCGCTGCATGCCTTGAGTTTGGGCCTGGCGACTCCAGAGTAGTGCTCAGACCGAGGCACAGCTATGTTCCTAAGGTGCTCTCAACACCATTCAGAGCCCTGGTTATATCGCTATCAGCTTCCCCCATCGGAAGATGATAATAATCTCATCTCTAATCTCTTGCCGAGCCTCTGCAACATTATACCTTAAAAAAGGGCCCGACCTTTGTCTGGTCCTGGGGGGAATTGTGACTTTCAAACTTTACTGGTGACCTCGGGCCACTTAGCCCCAGGTAATGGTTCAGGGCGAAGTCGCTAGATAATAGCACGGCGTTTAAAAATGTGTTCCTACTGCGTATAGCTAAGCAATACAAAGTGAATATTCTCGAAAGGGAACGTACTCTGTTACTAACGTAACCTCGGCTCCCTAAGAGTAGGGAACAAGTATTGCGTATCCTGCCATGCTATTACTCTAGTTGATTTAACCTGTTTCAATGGCAAAATGATGCTCTGCTCTGTGCTCGCTGTGCAGCTGCACTGAGTTTTAAAATAATGGCTTCAATATTCTCGAGAAAAGAAGTTTTCCCACTGTGTATAGCTACGCAATACTCCTTCTTTAATCTCAGGGAACCGAGGTTACGTTATTAACCGAGTAAATTATCCATCAAGTCCATAGCATAAACAGTGCTGAATGAATTACTGTCACGAAACTGCACATGGAACAAGGACAGTGGTGATCCAAACGCAGGCTTTATTATGAGGAGAATCCAGAGACAGGTACAAGGAAACAGGCAGGGGTCAAAACCAAGTAAGCAGTCCAAACAAACATCAAATCCGTGCAGGTATAAGGCAAACGGGAAACCGGGAACAGGCAGATAATCAGGGAACCGAAACACTAGAATACACAGAAACTGGAACAAGGCTAGGTAATGCAGTCAGACACATACAATACTGAGCAATGAACAAAGGGAAAACTCAGGCTTAAGACATGTGCGCTAAACAAGATAATCAAACACAGGTGCATAAAATAAACCATAATAAGACCAGGGTAAAACATAAAGGAACCAATAAACTAGGAAGGGGTGCCCCCCAGAGGCTCAAGCAGGCACTCCAGCCACAGATCGTCACATAACCCCCCCTCTAAGGAACGGCTTCCAGACGCTCCTAAGAGCTCCGGAGGGAGGTCGACGGGGGATGGGAAGGAGGGCCAGGCCCGTGCAGGGGAACGGGACCAGGACACAGGCAAGGCGGGCCTGGGCCGTGGAGCGTGGGCGACCAGGGCAGAACAGGGCGTGCCGATGAGCAGGGCGGAGCAGGGCGTGCCGAAGGCCAGGGCGGAGCAGGGCGTGCCGACGGCCAGGGCGGAGCAGACTCGGTAGGGAGCCAGGGCGGAGGAGACTCGGACGAGGGTGAGGTCCATGTCGACGTCGTCTCCATGGCCCTCACAGAGTACCTCCTGCCCCCCCCCCCCCCCCCCCCCCAAAAAAATACTAAGGGAAATCCACGGGAGGAAGGTGCTTGAAGGGCGCAGGCAGGGCGAGGCGCAGAGGCGGGGCCGGCAGGGCGAGGCGCAGAGGCGGGGCCGGCAGGGCGAGGCGCAGAGACGGGGCCGGCAGGGCAAGGCGTCTGGGAACGCCCTCCGGAGCCTGGCGAGCCAAACAAGTCCTCCCTCTCCTCCTTCTGCGACGGCGCTTCACTGGGCTAGATTCACTACTGGACGTACTTGACTCAGTAGACTCACTTGACACAGTAGACTCAGTAGACTCACTTGACACAGTAGACTCACTTGACACAGTAGACTCACTTGACACAGTAGACTCACTTGACACAGTAGACTCAGTAGACTCAGTAGACTCACTTGACACAGTAGACTCACTTGACACAGCAGACTCAGTAGACTCACTTGACACAGTAGACTCGGTAGACTCACTTGACACAGTAGATTCGGTAGACTCACTTGACTCAGTAGACTCGGTAGACTCGGTGACGACGCTTGACTCACTTGACTCGGCGGCGCACGACTCACTTGACTCGGCGGCGCACGTTTGAAGCGCTGGTTCACCGGGAGACAATTGATGCGTGGATCCAGTGGGTCTCTTGTAAAGTGGCGAATCGTCGGGTCCTTTGTGAAGCAAAAGTTCCAAAAAATCCACAGTAAAAAGCGAACCGCTCGTGGAAAGGGCCAGGTCAATATATTGGGTAAGAGTCCAGCTTGAACTCGGAAACGGTATAGCAGAGCCGAGCGGTTCAGACAGTCCTCCCCGAAAGAACATCATTAAACAGAAATCATCCAAGTAGGACTGACGAGAGAGCTTCAAAAAATCTGTCACAAAAACCTTGATTGGACGTTCTCCTTGATGGAGGCTTACGATCTGCGCTGTGGGATCCATGTCGCGGTCCGTGTTCCTCTCAGCCGCTGGATCAGTAGTGGCTCAGTATTCTGTCACGAAACTGCACATGGAACAAGGACAGTGGTGATCCAAACGCAGGCTTTATTATGAGGAGAATCCAGAGACAGGTACAAGGAAACAGGCAGGGGTCAAAACCAGGTAAGCAGTCCAAACAAACATCAAATCCGTGCAGGGATAAGGCAAACGGGAAACCGGGAACAGGCAGATAATCAGGGAACCGAAACACTAGAATACACAGAAACTGGAACAAGGCTAGGTAATGCAGTCAGACACATACAATACTGAGCAATGAACAAAGGGAAAACTCAGGCTTAAGACAGGTGCGCTAAACAAGATAATCAAACACAGGTGCATAAAATAAACCATAATAAGACCAGGGTAAAACATAAAGGAACCAATAAACTAGGAAGGGGTGCCCCCCAGAGGCTCAAGCAGGCACTCCAGCCACAGATCGTCACAATTACACTGCAAAATTTATTTTAGTAATTAAGAGTTTGTTCAAGTCAAACTGCATATTCAAGGGACTACAGATTTGTCAAATCACTAGAACAAAAAACATTAAAGAAATCTCTATGAAAAAATGTGTTGAGCTGGATTATTGAGACTAGTAATTTATGTAAATAAAGAAAAAAAATTGTTTTTGAAACCCTTTGTCACTGAAAGTCAAAACTACATAGACATTTAACATTTCAAAAGATTACAGATAATGCTTAGTTATATCACCACATTTCCATCTGATAAACAGTCCAAACACCAATCACACATTTGCGCTCAAAATAGTATGTTTTCAGGCGGTTGACTAAGCTAGCTGTGATTGAATTTCTCAGTGCACTTTGCCTCTATCCTGGCATATAATGAGTTGTATAATGAGATATTATGCAAAGCCCCTTTTCCAGCCACCAGGGTGCTTCAAGCTGTTAGTTAAAATGAAAAATAACACAGGTTTACCATTGCATTGTTTTATGTAACCTCCTTCTAAAATGTTTTTTTTTTTTTTCATTTCAAAAATACTTCCAGATACAAACTTCTTAGCCCACTCCAGCGACCAAAAAAAAAATTTGGATGCCCCCCCCCCCTCTCAATGACCACCAGACCCAATGACTATATACCTTATTGAGGCCTTATTGGGCCCTACTTGCATAGCCCTGAAAATGTATTTTGAGCCTTAAGTTGTTTCCCAGTGCTGAGAAGAATGTTGTGGGAAATGCAACATAAGCTTATTTCTGTAAGGTGAGAGCACTCACAGCCCACTTGCTTCATTCAGTGCTCTCGTTCCCTGTTTGTCTGTCTAAGCTTGATCATTAACATTCCTTTGGTGTGTTTAACATTGTTTAACCGCCGAAACAACCCTTTAGTGTGCAGTAAGAATAGAAAATATGTCAATTACAGTTTTAGGATTTTTTTTTAATAACTCACAGGGAAAGAGACCAACTTGTGCCATGAATGACAGTGTGTCCATATGTTCTATGTGTCCTCAGGTAAAGATTTCTCAAGGTTTGCCTCGACTATATTATTGTTTTGGCTCCATGCTCTGTGTTCAAATGTGACTCTGAGCTGCAGTGTAGAAAGCACCTAAATTAATTTGCCAGCTGTGGCTGAGAGACAAGGCTGGAATGATGAAAAGCATGCATTTCCTCCTGCTGTTGGAGGACGGCAGAGAGAGAGAGGGGAACGTGAAAAGAAAGCAAAATGAAGGATCCATAATGCGCCTCACAGGGTGCGAGAAAGGAAGGATTGCAGCCTTATTGATGGGCACATGCTGACAGGACGCTACAATGGAGAAAAGCTGTGATATGTAATGCGACACTGTGTGATAGATAGATAGATAGATAGATAGATAGATAGATAGATAGATAGATAGATAGATAGATAGATAGATAGATAGATAGATAGATAGATAGATAGATAGATAGATAGATAGATAGATAGATAGATATTCAGTTAAAGGGTTATTTCACCCAAAAATTAACATTGAATTATCATTAATGTCATAAATTACTCACCCTAATATCCAAACCCTTAAGACTTTCGTTCATCTTCGAAACACAAATGAAGATATTTTTAATGAAATCTGAAAGTTTTATGTCTCTCCATTGACAGCTATGCAACTACCACTTTGATGCTTCAAAAAGTTCATAAAGAGATTGTAAAACGAATCCGTATGAATTGAGAAGTTTTGTCCAAATGTTCTGAAGAGACTCGATCGCTTTGCTAAATGAACAGATTTAATTTAGGCTTTTATTCACATAAACATTGATTATCAAACAGAAACAGAAACTCAACCAAACATGCAATGTCAATGATGTATATCAGTTCTCTTACGAGAGTATCTCTCGTACTGCGTAATATCTTACGCTATGGGGAAAACCTCTTTTCCACGAGATGTTGAAGCCAAAAAATAATTTTTTTATTAATGTAAAACGCTTTGCAGCAGCAAGCAGACATAGGCGAGACAGCTCGCGCACCTATTGGCTGCCCTGCGGCAAAAGCAGCAGCCTATCGAGAGAGGCTCTGCATGACGTCATGACCAATGGGGGCACTTCGCGCCCATATCGTCACGTCCCGCCAGAAAGGGCGAGGTCTCGCCCTATAAATAAGCTCGATAGGCTGGTACAAGCTGATTTTCATCTCTTCAGCGAAGCTCACGCATCGCTGGATCCGGAGTGAGAAGCCGCGCCGTCGACGCAAGCCTTCAGCGGGACGAGCCCTCGAGTCTGGAGTCGCTGGCCTCGCCGCCTTCAGCCGCCGTACCTGCTGCGCTTTCTGGCGTCTATATCCTTTACTCTGCTGAGAGTGTTTGTTTGCTTACGTCGCAACTCACACTTTTCCATAAACTCTAAAAGAGCTGCGTCTTTTTCAAGATGCCTTCCTGTGGCTCGTACGTACCGAGCCCAACTCACGGGTTAAGATCACACGGCTCTCGCACTCACTGACGGTGGATGCCCTCATTGTGAGCTGTTGCCTATGGTGACTCTGAGGACTCACCTGGCATCCTTCTCAGAGTTGGAACTTCTGCCCGCTGTGGTGCCGCGCCGAGCGCGCCCCTGAGCTCTCTACAGCCCGCCAAAGCTCGCCGGTTCGCCCGCCAGCTTCGCCGGCATCGCTCGAGTCGCTCACAGATGGACAACGGCCGACGTCTGCCGCCGCGTCCGCCCTTGAGCTCGACGAACCTACCGAGGCATGTTCTCTCCTGGCATCGGACAGTGAGGATTGGGCGAGCTCTGTGGACCTCCCCCCGGCTACCGGCGAGCCCTCTGGGAGACGAGCCGGCATTGAAACTGAGCTGATGCGTCTGCTCTGGCCTCGACTGGGAGGCGCCCGCACAACCAATGCGCAACAGGCTGGACGAACGCTTTCTCGGGAAAGACGAAGCTTCGTCACAGTCGAGACCCGCGCCCTTCCTCCCTGAACGGTGACGCTATCCGAGATGACGGAAGCTGAGCGCTCCGTGTTTCTCGACGTGCCTCCACCCGCCACCGCTGCTTCACAGCGCCGCCAGGCCTGAGACCAAAGACCGCGCTCTCGCTCTGCTGGACGCCGCCCCCCTCAGCGCAGGCCCCGGCCGAGGATTGAGATCAAGCCCGAGGTCTCAAGGCCTTCCTAGCCTCTCTAGGAAAGCGACGGTGTTCAAATCCTGCTGCGGCCGGATTTTTACCAAAACTTTTCGCTCGTTCAGTTCCAAGCAATGTGACTGTTCCAGTGTATTTCGCAGTGAGCCAGCCGGTGTCTCAGCCCGCTTGCCTGTGCACAAAGGCCGTTTTTTCGCTACCCAGATAAATCCAATAAAGAGTGCATTTTCTGGTGTTCCGGCCACGGCCGATGGTGTTATGAGTGTTGTAAGAATGCCCACGTCCCAGTGCCCATTCCCACACCCAGACACAGCCCGCCACGGTGCAGGGCTAGCACAAATAAAATCGACTCATGTCGATTGTGCAGAAAATGTAGTGAACGCGCCCATATCACAGTGCCCGCTTACACTACACGATGCGTGTCCCTTGGTTTCTGTAAAATGAAACTAACACACATTCAGTCGGCGCGAGCCGAGTGTTCTCAGTGCAGAAAATGTGCCCGCTGTCTCGCGCCCGCATTTTCTCACAAACACGCCGAATCCCGCGGGATTCGCCCCGCTCGCTTTCTCTGCACAATGCAGAAAATGTAGTGAACACGCCCATATCACAGTGCCCGCTTACACTACACGATGCGTGTCCTTTGGTTTCTGTAAAAACAAACTAACACACATTCAGATGGCGCGAGCCGACAGTGTTCTCAGTGCAGTAAATGTGCCCGCTGTCCCGCGCCCACATTCTCTCACAGACACGCCGAATCCCACGGGATTCGCCCCGCTCGCTTTCTCTGCGTAACCCGTCATAGAGAAGCTGAGCGCGGCCAGGCTGCCCGCTGTGATCAGCGCGCCCCCCGGCTCCCACGCTGTAAACACAGCGTTGATTTAGTCGGCGCGAGCCGAGTGTTCTCAGTGCAGAAAATGTGCCTGCTGTCTCGTCGCCCGCATTTTCTCACAGACACGCCGAATCCCACGGGATTCGCCCCGCTCGCTTTCTCTGCACAATGCAGAGAATGTAGTGAACGCGCCCATATCACAGTGCCCGCTTACACTACACGATGCGTGTCCTTTGGTTTCTGTAAAAACGAAACTAACACACATTCAGATGGCGCGAGCCGACAGTGTTCTCAGTGCAGTAAATGTGCCTGCTGTCCCACGCCCACATTCTCTCACAGACACGCCGAATCCCATGGGATTCGCCCCGCTCGCTTTCTCTGCGCAACCCGGCATAGAGAAGCTGAGCGCGGCCAGGCTGCCCGCTGTGATCAGCGCGCCCCCCGGCTCCCACGCTGTAAACACAGCGTTGATTTAGTCGGCGCGAGCCGAGTGTTCTCAGTGCAGAAAATGTGCCCGCTGTCTCGCGCCCGCATTTTCTCACAGACACGCCGAATCCCACGGGATTCGCCCCGCTCGCTTTCTCTGCATAATGCAGAAAATGTAGTGAACGCGCCCATATCACAGTGCCCGCTTACACTACACGATGCGTGTCCTTTGGTTTCTGTAAAAACGAAACTAATACACATTCAGTCGGCGCGAGCCGACAGTGTTCTCAGTGCAGTAAATGTGCCCGCTGTCCCGCTGTCCTCGCCCACGGGATTCGCCCTGCTCGCTTTCTCTGCACAACCCGTCATAGAGAAGCTGAGCGCGGCCAGGCTGCCCGCTTTGATCAGCGCGCCCCCCGCCTCGCACACTGTAAACACAGCGTTGAGTTCTCAGCACACCAGGGCTCTCGAGCCGCTGTCATGCCGCGGCCAGAGCCCGGATTTCATTCTACCTCTAGCTATTCACGCAGATGCGTGGTCAAAGCTCCCGGGGGTATCAGATGGGTGCTGAACACTATAAAGAGAGGGTATTCGCTACAGTTCGCTAGACGTCCCCGCCGTTGTACGGCGCGTGTCGAAACTACGGTGAAAAACGAAGTATCTCATCTACTTCAAGCCGAGATAGCGAAACTACTGAGCAAAGGGGCTATAGAACCTTTATCTCAGACTCAGAGCGAAGGGGGCCTATGCAGCAGATATTTTCTGGTACCGAAAAAAGACGGGGGTCTTAGACCCATTCTAGATCTGCGACAGCTGAACAGAGCACTTGTCAAGCGCCAGTTCAGAATGCTTACGACCAGGAAAATCCTAGCGCAAGTGCACCACGGGGACTGGTTTATGTCAATAGATCTGAAAGACGCCTATTTTCAAATACAAATAGCGTCCCATCACAGGCAATTCTTGAGATTCGCCTTCGAGGGCCAGGCATATCAATACACAGTCCTGCCGTTCGGCCTGTCCCTAGCACCCCGTACATTCACGAAGTGCATGGACGCGGCTCTCGCACCCCTGAGACTTCGGGGCATGCGAGTTCTGAACTACTTGGATTGGGGATTTGGCTGATACAAGAGCTTAGGGCGATAATACATCGAAAGTGGTGGGGCGAAAAGCTCGCTGTTTCCCAGCCAGAAAATTTCTTTTCTGGGAACAGTGTTAGACTCGCTATCCATGACGACACGCCTGTCACCGGAGCGCGGACTAAATATTCAGCACGTCGTCTCAGCAGCCTCTGTACTCCAGCCGGGCCTGCTTCGCATGCGCCCACGCAGATGTGGCTGAAATCGCGGGTTCCGCCCCGGGCATGGACCACGGGTCTATTTCGCCTCAGGGTCGACCTACAGTGCGTTTCAGCTCTGAAACCTTGGAAAATAACCGACTGGTATCAGTCAGGTGTGAGTCTGGGGACCGCCGCGAGTGTGAAGGTGGTGTCTACGGACGCCTCCACCTCGGGGTGGGGAGCACTGCTCGAGGGCAGACCGCTAGCTGGCCTATAGTCAGAACGGGAAAAGCTCCTTCACATAAACTGCTTGGAGATGATAGCAGTCGACAAAGCGCTACGGCGCTTCTGCCCCCAGATAAGAGGCCACCACGTCCTGGTCCGGTCGGACAACATGTCAGTGGTGGCATACATAAATCGCCAGGGCGGCATCAGGTCCCGAAACCTTTACAGGGTGACGGAATGCCTCCTGGTCTGGGCTCAGCACAACCTGCTCTCGCTGAGAGCAGCGCATGTGCCTGGTCACCTAAATGTGGGACCAGACAGACTGTCCAGAAACAATGTCCCAACAGGGGAATGGTCGCTGCACCTGCAGACGGTCCAGCTGTTGTGGGATACGTTCGGCAGAGCGCAGGTGGATCTATTCGCGTCCCACGAAAACGCTCATTGTCCGAAGTTTTTCTCGAAAAGCAGAGAAGCTGGCCCATGTCTGGCCCCGCTGTCCCCTGTATGCTTTTCCCCCTGTCTCGCTCCTGCCTCAAGTGCTGGAACGAATCAGGGAAAACGGATGCCCAGTGCTGCTCATGGCTCCGCTCTGGACAAACCAGATTTGGTTCCCAGTCCTGATGCAGCTGACCAGCACTGCCCCATGGCCTGTAACAATGAGGAGAGACCTCCTCTCTCAGGCAGGGGGCTCGATTTGGCATCCTCGCCCAAATCTGTGGTCCCTGCACGCATGGGCCATCAACGGGTACCCGCTAACCTCCCGGAGGGAGTGTTAAACACGACCGTCGCAGGCTAGAGCTCCGTCCACTAGACGACTCTACTCCTCGAAATGGTCTGTGTTCTCTGCGTGGTGTCAAGCCCAGAGCTTTTCACCCGTAGACTGCGGGGTTTAGGAAGTGCTTTCCTTCCTTCAAGAGCTGCTGGATAAGGGCAGGACCCCATCCACGCTCAAAGTATATGTGGCGGCCATAGCAACGTTTGCAAAACCGGTGTCTGGCCAGTCGCTGGGGAAGAACGACTTAGTCGTGCGTTTCCTTAGGGGAGCCCGGAGGCTAAAACCCTCCCAGGCCCCCTTCAGTCCCGATGTGGGACCTTTCCACGGTCTTGGAGGCCAGACAGACTGAGCAGCTTTTTGTTTTGCTTGGCGGGCGTTCCAAGGGACTTGCCGCTTCAAAACAGAGCCTATCCAGATGGATAGTCGATGCCATAGCGCTGGCTTACACTTCTAAGGGCCTACAGTGCCACTTTGGGTGTCAGAGCGCACTCCACGAGAGGCGTGGCCTCCTCGTGGGCATGGTCTAGCGGGGTTACCCTGCAAGATATCTGTACGGCCGCGGGTTGGGCCTCTCCGTCTACATTTATAAAATATCTATAACCTGGAGGTACCCGCCTTACAAGCTAAGCTTTTGGCGGTCTAGAATTCAGTGCTATCTGCCCCGCTGTGCGGCCCGGATACTGAGTTTGATCTGCGTATCGGTCACTGACTGGTACAGCAGCTCCATGAGTGTTGACACATGTATGGCCACCCAGTTCAGGCTGAAGGTTTTCACCCTGGCTGTATGGTCTAATTGTTATATGGTTAGCTCCTTTGGATGCTATTTTATAAGGAATGACGCTTTTAGCCTCTCTTCCTTCACTCTCTGTGAGTTTATGGTGATTATGCACTATATGCGCCCCGGGCTTCGGCCCCTGGGACTTTGGTGTTGGATCCCTGTACGCACGGCGTGTTACATAGTGTTCCCCATAGCGTAAGATATTACGCAGTACGAGAGATACTCTCGTAAGAGAACGTACTCGGTTACTAACGTAACCTCGGTTCTCTCTAGAGAGGGAACGAGTACTGCGTATCTTGCCGTGCTTGGAATACGCTCTGGTTCGCTTCGGCGATGAAAACCAGCTTGTACCAGCCTATCGAGCTTATTTATAGGACGAGACCACGCCCTTTCTGGCGGGACGTGACGATATGGGCGCGAAGTGCCCCCATTGGTCATCTTTCCTTGTTTAGAGAGAGATTTACCGGCAAGGTTTTTACATTAAGGTAAAACAGAGTAACGGTTCGTATTCATCTTGGGTGTAAAAATGAAAAACCGGAGTTACTTTCAAATCTCTTGAATCACACTTGAGCTGTGTCCAAAATTGCCCCCTATACCAGTGGTTCTCAACTCCAGTCCTCGGGACATGCTGCTCTGCACATTTTGTATGTCTCCTTATTTAACACACCTGATTCATAAGCTCGTTAGGAGAGACTCCATGAACTGAACTGTGTCAGATAAGAGAGACATACAAAATGTGCAGAGCAGCGGGTCCCGAGGACTGGAGTTGAGAACCACTGTCCTATACCAACACAATGCCATGGCAATCGTAACTTTTTTCCAAACACATTTTGGCAAATTGGTGTAACGCAGCGAACTCAGAGACGAGGGAGAGATGGATCCAAATGTAGAAGATTTATTCAAGTAATGTCAAAATACAATTAAAGCTGCCGTCCGCAAAAATCTTTTTTTGATCATATTCAGTGAAATCGACACTATAATCCGACAGAACAAAATAAATAAAGTGGTTTTAGAAAAAAAACCCGAGCTTCTAACTCCACCTGGAGCGTGTTATTTGTTTTGCAAAAATCCACCACTCCCGGATCATCGGGTCCAATCAGCACAGGGGGGTGTGAGATCTGACTGTCAATCACAGATCGGGCACACGCCACCCCTTGCGCATGTTACGATCACAAGTAAGCACGCCTGCAGTAACGAAGAGTGATGGCGGATGTATTTCGCTTTCAAAATACTAACAAATCAAGTAAGCTCAAGTACTCAAGTAAGAAGTATAAATGACATTAGCAATTGCAATCTATCGGTAGATTAGCCAGGGCAGCATACCTCCAAATACTCCATGGTGTTGATGGATGCTGATGAGAGGGGCGCGTTCACAGAAAACCTGGTGCACACGCACTGACGAGCACGAACTCGGTGGGAGGGTATCCGTTGATAGTGGGGGAGGGGCATGAGAGTTGTAAATATCTCAGGGACAGACAATCCAGCGCTCTGGGCAAAATGGGAATATGCCGCCCCTACGTTCAAATTTTTAAGAGGCGGCCAGGGCGGAGACGACCCCTCGGGCGGCCAGGGTGGAGACGACCCCTCGGGCGGCCAGGGCGGTGTAGACCCCTCGGGCGGCCAGGGTGGAGATGACCCCTCGGGCGGCCAGGGCGGTGAAGACCCCTCGGGCGGCCATGGCGGTGAAGACCCCTCGGGCGGCCATGGTGGTGAAGACCCCTCGGGCGGCAAGGGCGGTGAAGACCCCTCGGGCGGCCAGGGCGAAGACGACCACTCGGGCGACCACGGCACAGGAACAGAACCCAGCTCAGGAACAGCAACAGACACCAGCTCAGGGACAGACACCAGGGGCTCTATTTTAACGAAAGCGCTTGACACTAAAACGCAAGTGTCAAGCGCAAAGCGCAAGTAACTTTGTGGGCGGGTCTTGGGCGCTGTTGCTATTTTACTGGCTCTTGCGCCCAACGCAAGTTTAAAAGGGGTTGGTCTGAAGTAGCTTCATTATTCATAGGTGTGGTTTGGGCGTAACGTGAAATAAACCAATCAGAGCGTCATCCAACATACCCTTTAAGAGCAGGTGCGCATGTTGCAAGGCGGATTGTTATTATTATGGCGCATTTACCAGGCGCGCTTCAGAATCGGGTTACAGCCGAGGAGATCGATGTTCTTGTCAGGGCCGTAAAAGAAAGAGAATTGACATTGGGGATGGGACAAACCCACCCAAATCAATAGAAAAAAATATGAGAAAGCTCAACTTAACTGGTAAGTTAAAGAGTAGGCTAAGGTTTTTAATGTAGCCTACTTACATTATGGTAAAGGTGATTTCGCAGTCTTCAGATTTTTTTTTCCTGGTTCTTGACGGACAAACTAATTTGTCAGATGTCCTTATATACATATGTGTCTTGCCACTATTGGGCAAACAGGTCTGATCCGTCATTACTACAATTTGCCTGAAAAATTTGGGTAAATGTGTAAGCTAGATTTATGCCTATTTTTTCACATCTTCATTTTATTCAACAGGAAGAACATCTTATTCCGTGTGTCATACATCATGCGCAGTCCTTTCAGTTTTGGTTTTCAATTCGATCAAGGGTTTACATGTTCACTCGATCGGATTAGAAAAGGAATAATCCACCCATTTCAATCCGATCGAAATTTAATTCGGATCAAGCTCAATCGGATTGATTTTCAGCCGACTGAGCTGTCAATCTGAATACAAACTGATTATTTGGTTGCATGTAAACGTATTGTCGATAAGTTTGGGATATATAACTCCTCTATTGCAGATATGCTGTCCGAAGAGGGGCATGTCAACCAACTTACTGATGTATGTAACATAAATACAACATCCGTAACTATTTTCAGAATAGAACAGGAATATATGTAAGCAAAAAGCAAAAAACACCTCACAAGCAAGTGTTTTGTTTGTTTTTTGTTTTATTACACACATAGGACGGAATGAGCCAGTGATGGCGCCGTGACATCCAGTCTATAAAATTGGACAAATGTGTGAGGCGAAGTCCAGCTTGCTGCCACACATATGTTCTGGACTGAAACGCCCTTAAAAAGTGCCCATGATGAAGCCATACCTCTGATATGGTAGAATGAATCCTCAGCCCTTCCCATGCTATATAACCTAATATGGGGGACAGTGGGACAGGCGCTGACATGAAATAGGTTTAGCCTTATGAGAATCAGCGGATGAAACAAATACGTTGTTTCATCCGCTCTTCCTTAGTGATTTCTTTCTGTCCACACAGTGACACAACGCACAGATAGGACACAAGCAATGAAGCCACTCATCCTCCAATGAGGAAAAAGGCTGCAGATGGAAAGCCAGTAAATCCACCTGTTTACAGGCGAGAGCTGACTCGCTTACTTTAGGCACAAACGCTGGAATAATTGTGAGAGTTACTCTCAATTAATCCATAGCAAACTGTATACAGGAGTTATGAACCGACAAAGCGCAAAGTTCATTAACCCGCTTCACGGTTGAAAGAGCCAATAATAAAGCAGACTTTAGCGAAAGGAGCTTTAAATCAATATTATATATAGGCTCAAAATGGGGCTGAGATGCATTAAGGACCAAAGACAGATCCCACGGCGGAATCATGGCTTTGAAACCTTGTGC
Source organism: Chrosomus eos (assembly GCA_036326025.1). Classification (NCBI taxonomy): domain Eukaryota; kingdom Metazoa; phylum Chordata; class Actinopteri; order Cypriniformes; family Leuciscidae; genus Chrosomus; species Chrosomus eos. The sequence continues at coordinate 31,968,063 of CM070835.1, forward strand.
AAACGCCACGCACCTCTCATAAACCTGCAAATGAGTGGGTGTTGACCTGTGGTATTCCTGTCAATCCACACATGACACGCAGAAATTGCAGCAAGATAAACCTTACATGTTGAAAAAGTTCTGCCCTTTCCCAAAGCTCCTGAAGAAAACGCATCCACAACAGAACAGAGAAAAGTAAAGACATGTTTGTGTGTGCACCATTGCTCAAACACATTCCATTTCCAGTCATATGCAGAGCGCGTTGAAGCAGCCCACATATTCTGAATAGTGGAAATATTTTTAGTTTCGGACTTGGACATCTTGCAGTGTGGCAGATAATAACATGCGTCTTGACATGGCTATGGCTGCAAAATGAAACTATCCTTCTGGAACAGAAAAAAGTGCCAAGAACGAAGAAAGTATGTATTTTTGTAACATTTAAGTTTCTTATTTAGTCTTGACAAAGCAATAAATTCATAAGCATGTCGTAAATCAATAACTCCAATCCAGGTTTTGTTAGAAATGTCCCATGATGTAACTTTTGGTTTGTGTTGGTACACATCAATAATCAAAATGTTCTTATAGGTGCATTTTATGCACATTAGTCCATATTTGACCCAAATATGGGTTGAAACAACCAGCATGAAACAACCATGTTTTTCATGCTGTAATTTCGTTAGTAAATTGCACATTTAAAAATCCAATTTGGCTGTGTGTTATAGTGCCAGAGCATTACTATTAAAAAAGCATTTATTTAGTTGTCAACAAAAATTTGGTTTTAACTTTATTTGCTGCCAATTTAACGGGTTTTCCTTAACATATTTGTATGTGTTTTTCATAACTTTCAGTTTCCTTGATGTTTTATTTCCATTAGGGTGAATTCAGGTTGATTGGGAAATTTTTTGCCATTGAGATGATTGGGAAAAAGTGCCCCATTCAACCTGAATTCACCCCTAAAGAAAACTATTAGGGATGCAACGATACCACTTTTTCAAAACTGATCAGATCCGATACCAAAATTCTGAGTATCGACCGATACCGATACCAATCCGATACCAGTGCAGTTTTTTTTTTAAATCAAGTAGAATTTCTATAACTCTGTGTGTTGAACTGATAATCACTCTTTTGTGTGTAAAACACAATCGACTTAATACAGACAACTTAATTTTAAAGAAAAACAACAAATCCCAAAAATATATGATCATAATCTGTGACAAAAATGCTATTATAAACTAGATTAGTGGATAATTCAGCAGTTAAATTTAATATAGAAAAATCACGAGTGCACAATAATTGTATAAAATCTGAACATTTAGTGAAAAAAAATAGGGGAACAAATAAGAGACAATAAGTGTAGCACTAAATCTGGTAAAACGTTACACATTGCTCTTTGTATTGTTGTAAAATACATTCATTAAAAACAAGATAACAAAAATCAACAAGATAAATTGTTATAGGGCCTAGCCTATATAGGCTACTAAAAAATTTAGACATGTTTTAAATGTATAGCACAGCTGTTTAATGAGGCAGCAACATATGTGTCACGTTGCTGAGTGAGGCAAGTTCAAAAGAGTTCACGAAGGCAAGCAAATCCAAATAATAGCAGTTTATTCCAGAAGACGAAGGGAGCACGCACACATCATGGTGATACAAACAATACCGGACAACAGACAGAGCACAAGCAGGAACTAAATACACAGAAATAATTAACTAATGACTAACAGGTGTGATGAAGGTGATTGGTGTCCATGGTGACTGATCAGTGGCGGGAAACACAGACAGGGAAACACATGTGAGGAGTGAAACTGTGACAATATGATAGATAGGACAGAACAAGAAAGGCATAATCTTTCATTGCACAAAAGTAGTATGATATGATTATAAAAGACTCCAGTGCGGCACAAAGCGCTTATGCGCATCCCAAACGCAGAATGATGTGCTTGAAGCAACACGGAGTCACAACGCGCAGCGCGTCGAGTCCGCATTGAAGAGTTCAAAGCACAAAGGAAAGACATATCGATGCGTAGTGTATTATACATTATCTATCTATGCAATCGTTTATTGAGCCTTTTCTTTTAACAGTTTTAAATTTCAGTTACTGTGCCCGTGAAGAACAATTATAGTGCTCTGACTCTACTCTAGTGTTGTGATCTAACAGACACCCGGTAGAAAGTAACATGATTTAGTTACAGCAATAAAGTCCAGCAATATAAAGTTGTTTTATGCTAAATCATAGACCTTTATCTACAGATCAAGTATAATAATAGTAACATTGAATAATCTTGAGTTTCATCGTGTTGACTGTCGTAACAGAACGCGACACGCTATTAAATGCTGAATGGAGAATGACTGACAGCCGCAGCGGAGGGAAAAAGTTTACGTGATCTTGAATTTAATGACTTAAATATTAATTTATATCTCACATTTTACTATATAATGGCTTCAGAACACTTATAATATAGTGCACGAAAACTTTATGGTGCTTTATAATGTTTTGTGCCTTTTATGGGGCTTAGCAATAACACAGAATAATACGCGGATTTGGATCGGCCTCATCTGACTGATACCCGATCCGGCAAAAATGGCAGTATCGGAGCCGATACCGATACTGAGTATCGGATCGATGCATCCCTAAAAACTATTAAACCATTGTAAAAACAACAAAACCATTGTAATTATTACTTAAACTTTATGGAAATTTTGTGGATAAACAGCCGCGAATTGACCTGATGTGCTCCTCCAATAGCTCTTCATCTCATTTATTTTGAACCCTAAGTTCTCTAAATGAGACACAAGCATTTTTTGTCTCTCTCTTTTGTCTCTCTCGGCACACAGCAGTAGATTGTCCCAATAAGATGACACTCTTAATTGATTAGCCCTGTCCTAAATAGCACACTAAACACTCACTTCCTATGAGACCACTCACTGGTTTCATACGGATTATATAAACAGAGAATATTTGTTTTCGATATGACTTATATTATATATTTTATTTATTTTAAATTTATTATATTTAAATATATATTCATTTAAAAGTAGACACTTCAAGCTTTCTAAATGTGGCGGGGGACGTCAGGTTTAAGCATACACACAAGTTTGTTACCAATACGTGGGTGAGTAGAGACAGATGTAGGCAAGGGAATACAAAGATGGGGCAACTTTATTAAAGCAAACAAAAAGTTAAAAACTGTCAATACATTAATATTACCAGGGCTCAATATTCACATGTAACAAATGAACAAAAAATATATACAAAAGAAAGTTTAAAGGACTGCTGTAGCCCTCAATTGCTATACCACACTTAACCACAAACACACACACACACACACACTCAGGTGAGAATCAATCCAACCTATGAGGCACGGCACACAACGTGGACATCATTAAGTGACAGCAGCCAAACCCTACCCCTATACACCTTTGCCCCACTCCCCCACTCCTCTAGATACAAAGGAGAAAACAAAACAATGAACAAACAAACAAACAAACAAATAAACATTACTGATAACCAGCCTCAAATAAATCCAACAGTTCACAAAACACTTAGTAATTAAATTACAAAACCAACAAAATAAATTACATTACATTCAGTACATATGAAACCAAACACAGAAACTGAGAAAAGAGAGCTTTTTTGGTAATAATAATTGCAAATCAAAATACGAACAAACAAGCCAAAAGACACAAAAAAATGATAAATAATAGGATCCAACAAACAAGGCCACAATCACCAGCACACTCGATGAAAAAAACGGTGCTCTCACTCACCGGCGAGCAATACTCTTGGCCCAGAAATACAAATCACATACACAGTTAATTCATAAAACTAGACGCAAAATTAACTAAAATAAGACCCAGGCAAGGCAGCAGTGCGATTCATCACTAGACATGCGTTCCTATGGAGTTTCCTGTGTTTGAGACTGAGAGTAAAACGAATCGGTTACCTAATGTAACCTCGGTTCTCTCTAGATGAGGGAACGAGTATTGCGTAAGCTAGCTTACGCTACGGGAAAGATTCCATCTTTCTGAGAAATTGAAGCCAAAAAATTATCCTATAATTTTGTATCCATTGTCAACGCAGTTCAGCTGCAGCAGACCATCAGAGGGCTAGCTAGCTGCTCATTGGTTCGCTCACGGAGAACTGCTTAAGCCTATGAGGGAGCGCGAGTGAACCCGCGACCAATGAGAGTCTGACTCGCTCTCATTACGTCACCGCCCGCCGAAACGAGTGTGGACGAGACTATAAATATCCCGAAATAGGCTGAATAATCTGGTTTTTTCAAATACTGAAGCGAAAATCGCCAGTAGCACAAGCACGGCCAGGAACGCAATACTCGTTCCCTCCTCTAGAGAGAACCGAGGTTACGTTAGGTAACCGATTCGTTCTCTTACGAGAGGTTCTCTCGTATTGCGTAAGCTAGCTTACGCTACGGGAACCCCTGGTCAACGCCGTGCGTGCTAAGCATCCACTATTAGTCCCGCGGGGCACCCCGGGGAACTCTGTAAGTGGGAATGAATATATGTACCTGTGACAAAAGGCCAGCGGAGCGGGCCGGTGATTGTGTAGTACATAAGCACATTATAGAGAGGAACAGAGCGAACTCGGTCTGTGTAATTAACCCACTATAGTGCAGCTCAACCAGAAGAGCTGAAACATACTAGACTGCTAGTAGTTTAGCCTGCAAGGCGGGTACTTCCAGATTGTAAAATCTGACAAAGGTGGAGGGGAAGCCCATCCCGCTGCCACGCAAATGTCGTGAATGGAAATTCCGCTGGACCATGCCCACGATGAGGCCATGCCTCTAGTGCAGGGGTCTCCAACACGTCGCTCGCGAGCTACCGGTAGCTCGTGGCCTGATTGTTGGTAGCTCGCCAAGGGGCCTTTGACATATCGCATCTTTTGCGTGCTCAAGTTCGTTATTTCAAATGTAGGCGCGTGGCAAGCGCATTCAAAATTGAACCGACGCGCTCATTTTATCTAGGCGCAGCGAGATTAAATCTCAACGCTTCTTACATGCGCATGCAAGTCTTTTAGGGGCTCGCGCTTCTTGAGACACACACGCACACTAGCACACACACGCAAGGTCTCTCATATGCCGTGCGCGCGGCGCCCAACACGGTTTGAACATACATATTCAAGTAGCTTTCGAAAACCGGGACATTCAGTGTCCCGGGAGAGTGCATAAATTTCCCGGGACAGGTTATTAAAAAGAAGGACAACAGGTGGCAACCCTAACTATTAATGATAAAAGATAAGCTAATGTGCATTAATGTAAATGTCAGTAATTTATCTTTGACTCATTCTTTTATAAAAATGATTTAAAGGCTGAAATATGTGAGGTTTATCTTTTATAAAACCTTTTTTGTCAACTTTATTTGAACTTGTACATGTTAGTATTGCATGTTGCAAGACACTGCTTTAAAATCTGGCCATCATTTTTAATGTTATTATTTTAATGTTTATGTAAACAAAGTGCATATTGATGCTAATTTTATTTGCTGGTTTTCGACATAAAACTTGGTGAATTGATTTTATTGTGTAGTATTATTACTTTTTGAACAGGATTCTGAGATAACCGTGATCATTATGATATATAATCATGAAATGAAATTTTCATGCCATTTCAGTTCTAGTTATGATGCACTATAAAATCAACTATAATTGTGTGTTTTTACAGTATATTATGCAAAGTACAATTTTCTATTAAAAAAAAAATCAGTTCTTCTCTCGACATTTAAGGGTGACATACCGGCGTACAAAAACTATTTTACCGGTAGTTGCCAATATGAGAGTTATGAGACATTATTTAAGAGATTTAAGTATTGTATTACATGGGTAGCTCTCGGCCACTTTCGTTTTTAAAAAGTAGCTCTCAAATGAAAAAAGGTTGGAGACCCCTGCTCTAGTGGAATGAGCCCTGATGCCCAGAGGGCATGGCAGGTCTTTTGATGCGTATGCTGCTGCAATGGCATCAACAATCCATCTGGATAGGGACTGTTTCGAGGCGGCCAACCCTTTGGTGCGCCCGCCGAACGAAACAAAAAGCTGCTCGGATCGTCTGACGTATTTATCGTCAGTGCGAGTAACATATAATCTCAGGGCCCTGACCGGACATAGGAGATTAGAATCAGATTCGCTATCGGATGCAGGCAGAGCCGATAGGGATATAACTTGTGTCCTGAACGGGGTGCCAATCGCTTTGGGGACATAGCCATGCCTAGGTTTGAGAACGACTAAGGAGTCATTAGGTCCAAACTCAAGACAGGACGCGCTGGTGGACAGCGCGTGCAGGTCTCCCATCCGTTTTACTGACGCGAGTAGAAAAACGGTCTTAAGCGACAGGTACTTTAGGTCCACGGTGCTTAACGGTTCGAATGGGGGAGCTTTCATAGCATCAAGAACTATGGAAAGGTCCCAAATCGGCACCGAAGGGGGCGAGGGGGGTTCATCCTTCTAGCTCCCCTGAGGAAGCGGACTACCAGCCCGTCTTTGCCCAGTGACTGGCCGCGCCGGGGTTCAGCAAACGCCGCGACGGCTGCCACATATACCTTAAGAGTGGACGGGGATCTGCCCTTGTCCAGCATCTCTTGGAGAAAATTTAGCAAGGAGGGAACCTCGCATAACCGTGGGTCCAGACCCTTTTCGGTGCACCACTTTGAGAACACAGACCATTTTGACGCATAGAGCCTTCTGGTAGAAGCCGCTCTAGCCTGTATGATCGTGTTTAACACTCCCTCTGGCAAAGCAACGGGTAGTTGTTGATCACCCACGCGTGTAGCGCCCAGCGCTCTGGGTGGGGATGCTAGATCGAGCCGTGAGCTTGGGAGAGGAGATCTGCTCTGACTGGAATGGGCCACGGCGCTGTCTGTGACAGCTGCGTGAGCTCCGGAAACCAAGTCTGACCCTCCCAGTGCGGGGCTATGAGGAGCACCGAGTGCTGCGCTTCTCTGATTCTCTGAAGCACCTGTGGTAGCAGAGAGACCAGAGGGAAAGCATAAAGCGGGCGGCTGGGCCAGGTTTGGGCTTGCGCGTCCTCACTCCTTGAGAAAAATATTGGGCAGTGGGTGTTCTCCGCCGAGGCGAAGAGGTCCACCTCTGCTCTGCCGAATAGACGCCACAGTTTCTGGACTGTAAGAGGATGCAGGGACCATTCCCCGGGGGGAATGGGGTTCCTGGACAGGCTGTCTGGACCGTCGTTCAGCTGTCCCGGCACGTGCGTCGCTCTGAGCGAGAGCAGGTGACACTGAGACCAAACTAGGATGCGTTCTGTCAGCTGGAAAAGATTCCTGGATCTGACTCCGCCCTGACAGTTTAGATAGGAGACCACGGCCATATTGTCCGAACGGATCAGCACGTGGTGGCCCTGAATGCACGGGAGAAAACGCCTGAGCGCGTTCTCGACCGCCAACATTTCCAAACAGTTTATGTGTAGGAGGCTCTCTTGAGCTGACCAGGGGCCGAAGGCCGGTGAGCCCTCGCAGACCGCTCCCCAACCCGTGTTGGAGGCGTCTGTCAGATGACTTTTCGGCATGAAACTGTCCCCATGGAAACGCCGCGCTGAAACCATTCTGCCACTGACCATGGCTGCAGAGCTGTGATACAGGTCTGCGTCACCTTTATCAGCTGGTGGCCCGTGGTCCACGCTCGGTGAGACACACGGCTCTTCAACCAGAGCTGAAGCGGGCGCATGCGCAGTAACCCCAGCTGGAGTACAGCGGAGGCTGAGGCCATACAACCCAACGCTCTCTGAAAAGTTTTCAAAGGCGTGAGTCTGTTCATCTGAAAAGATGCGGCGAGACGCTGCACACGGTGCGCAGCGCTGCGTCGACAGACGCGCCGTCATCGTGACCGAGTCCAGCTCTATACCCAAGAAGGAGATAGTCTGACTGGGTTGTAGTACGCTCTTTGTCCAGTTGACAGAGAGGCCCAAAGCTTTCAGATGGTCGAGGAGAACTGTACGATGAGACAGTAACTCTCTCTGAGATTGTGCCAAAATCAGCCAGTCGTCCAAGTAGTTCAGTATTCGCAGCCCCTGACTCCGCAGGGGGGCGAGCGCCGTATCCATGCACTTCGTGAACGTACGGGGTGCCAGGGATAGGCCGAACGGTAGGACGGTGTATTGATAAACCTGGCCTTCGAAGGCGAAACGTAAGAATGGCCTGTGAAGGGGATTTATCTGGATCTGGAAGTATGCATCTTTCAGATCTAGTGATATGAACCAGTCCCCCTGGCGCACATGCGCGAGGAGTTTTCTGATAGTGAGCATTTTGAACAGTCTCTTTATGAGCGCTTTGTTCAGAGATCTGAGGTCTAATATTGGTCTGAGACCGCCGTCTTTCTTGGGGACAAGAAAATAACGGCCGTAAAACCACAATTCCGAGACATCTTTAAAAAGACGCTCGCTCTTTTAGATATGTTACGATCTTCTCTGAGTCGCAACAAAATAAGGGAGCCACCACACACCACTTCCAATTAATAAAAGAATTTATTAATTCGTGTGAGACAAAACAACATTAAAGATCAGTGTAAATGACAATCAGTGTGTCAGTAGTTGGGTGCAAATGTATATCACTCATGAAAGTCAACAGTCCAACCATCCCAACGGAGATGGATCAAAGGGGGCGGTGATCTCCCATATCCCTCACATCTCATGAGTTCTCCAAGTCGACAAAAGTCCGAACGTACAGCGCAGACGAAACCAGCCCAAGCTCTGCACAAGCTCGGCCCCCAACACACGCTCTCCTCTGTCACAATCTTTTGTAGAGCTCATGATTAAGTTCAGGTGTACAACCACTCACTTCAGCCAATGATCACCTGTAACTCAAGAGATAACGAGTTGATTACTGAACTCGTCACACACCCCCATTTAAAAGAGATCCGTTACAAATCGGATCAAAAAACAAAACAAACCCAGCACCATAACCTTAGAAATCATTTCAACACTAATTGTTGAAATTGTGATCTTCTGTGATCGGAGGTGGTACAACCAGTCAACAGTCCTTCCATTCTCCCACACTGCCCCACCTTGCCACCAGCAATCTGGATCCTGAAAGCAAATTAAGGCGACAAGAGAGCACAGAGAAACAGAAGCAACTGTACAACCATTGCACTTAATTGATTAAATCAGGAGCACGGGACAACGCATCTGCCACCACGTTATCCGATCCTTTAATGTGTTTAAAATTAGATTGTAGGGCTGTAAAAAGAGAATCCACCGCATTAGCGCTGACTCGGCGACTGTAAAGAATGCAAAAACGTTAAAGGATTATGATCAGAAAACACTTCTACTGGCATTCCTCCCCCTACATACACATCAAAGAACTGGAGTGCCCAAATTAAAGATAAAGCCTCTTGCTCAATCACGGAGTAGTTTTTCTGATAAGTGTTAAACTTATGGGAAAAGAAGCTTACAGGATAGTCCAAACCATCCTCCCCTGTCTGTAATAAAACAGCTCCAGCACCAACCTGGCTGGCATCCACCTGTAGCTTAAATGGCATATCCAGCCTCGGGGCAGCTAGAACAGGAGCAGTGGTCAATAATAATTTAACATTTTCAAACGCTCTCTGACAATTCTCGCTCCAGTCAAATTTCACGGAGTTCTTAAGTAAGTCAGTCAGCGGAGAAACCACGGTTGAAAAGTTTGAGCAAAAACCCCGGTAATAACCAACCATCCCCAAGAAACGCATGAGTTCTTTCTTGGTAGACGGAGAAGGAAACTGCTGAATGGCAAGAACTTTGGCCTGAACTGGACGCACTTTACCTTGGCCAACCTCTTTCCCCAAATATCTTACAGTAGCCTTGGCAAACTCACACTTCGCCAAGTTAACTGTAAGACATGCCTCAGTCAACCGAGTTAAAAGAGCTCGCAAACGAATTAAATGTTGTTCCCAGGTCTCACTGAACACAATAACATCATCTAAATACACTGTACACCCTTCCAGCCCAAATACCACTCGATTCATCAATCTCTGGAAGGTGGCAGGTGCATTTCGCAAACCGAAACTCATAACTGAGTACGAGTATAATCCAGACGATGTAATAAAGGATGTTACTTCTCTAGCTCTAGGAGTTAACGGCACTTGCCAATACCCCTTAAGAAGGTCTAGCTTGCTCACAAAATTAGCTGTACCCACCTGATCTACACAATCCTCCATTCGAGGAAGTGGAAAAACATCGGGCTTAGTGATGGCGTTTAGCTTGCGATAGTCAGTACAAAATCTATACGTTGAATCTGCTTTCCTTACTAACAAGCAAGGTGAAGCCCAACTTGAGCACGACGGAACAGCTATTCCGTTCTCAAGCATATATTGAATTTCAGATTCCAATGCGTCTCTCTTACTGACTGGAGCCCTATAGAAACGTTGATGAATAGGTTGTGCCTCTCCCACATCAACATCATGCTCTATCAGATGGGTACGAGTGGGTATATCTAAAAACAAGCCAGAAAACTCCCATAACATCTGGGTTAGATCTTTATTTTGAACCTCGGTCAAATGTGAAAACAGAGCATCTAAATTCTGAAGAGTCTCTGAATTCTTTAATCGAGGCAGCAAAACACAGTCTTCAGGAACAACTGTATCCTCTTTCACTATATCTCCTCCCTCAACAACAGCTTGGTAAGACTCAAAAGAAGCAGTGAAAACAGGAGCAACTGAGTTAGTTGGTTGAACCTCAGAATTTCGAGAACGATAAGCCTTAAGCAAATTGAAATGGAAACACTGCTTAGATTTGCGCCTATCGGGAGTTGCAACTTGATAATTTTCAGTATACGGCCCAGTAAACTTAGCACAAAAAGTAGACCCAGAAGATGGCAACAAAATTAACACCTGATCACCTGGTGTAAACTTTCAGCGTGCTTTCAGCATGCTTATCAAAGTGATTCTTCATCTTCTCTTGCGCAACAGCAAGATTCTTCTGTGCACTCAATCCGGCCAAGAACAAACGTCGACGAAAACCATTCACATACTCTACCAAATTTTGCGGAGGATCCCCCTCACCTAGTCCCTTACGCAAAACAGAAAGAGGTCCACGTACACGATGACCGAAAACTAAATCATTTGGGCTAAATCCCAAGCTCTCTTGCTGTACCCCCCTAGCAGCAAGTAATAGCCAGGGTAAACCCTCCTCCCAGTCACGGTTTAGCTCCACACAGTAAGCGCGCAAAAGCGACTTCAAAGTCTGGTGAAACCGTTCAATCGCACCCTGACTTTGAGGATGATATACGCTCGACTGATTGTGTTTCACTTTAAGTACTTTCAGAACCTCAGCAAACATACGAGATGTAAAATTAGTGCCGTTATCACTTTGAATAATCTTCGGTATCCCGAAAATAGATATGAACTGGGTTAAAGCCTTGACAACCGCTTTGGTGGTAATTCTTCGTATTGCATAGGCTGCTGGATAGCGAGTTGCCTGACACATAACGGTCAACAGATATGCATTCCCTGATTTCGATGGAGGCAGTGGTCCCACACAATCAATTATTAAGTGTTCAAATGGTTTACTTGTAACCACTATGGGACTCAAAGGCACTGGTTTCAACAGCTGATTTGGCTTCCCGGTTACCTGGCAAGTGTGACACGTTCTGATGAAAGACGCAATATCCTTTTTCACACAGGGCCAGTAAAACTGTTGTAAAATGCGGTCATAGGTCTTTTTTACTCCTAAATGTCCAGCAACTTCACCATGTGCATGTTGTAATACTATGTCTCTCAATTGTTTCGGCACCACCACTTGAATTACACACTCCTCCAGTACAAACTTTTTACAGGGAACGTACTTTCTTAGAAGCACCTCATCTTGGATAAAACATCCACTAACAGCACTTCTTACCTCCTGAGGCGAAATAGCAGCATCAAACAACTTCTGTAACTCAGGGTCCTTCTGCTGCGCATCTACCAACTCCCTATGAGAAATAGGTGAAAGGGTGGATAAACCAGGCACAACATATTTTGACACTTCTTGTTTCTCTAAGGCCATCTCACGACTCCTTGCCCGAGTCACAACACAAGCTGTAAATACTTCAGGAAAAGATGTATGCAAAGCGTCGGAGTTCTCTGTGACTGGAATAGACACTACCTCAGGAGGTGGAATCACCTCTCGCCAGACTCTACCTCCAGCCAAATTGTTACCCAGAATGACAGTCACCCCGTCCACTGGCAAAGACGGACGAACTCCCAAAGATACTTCTCCACAAATCAGGTCGAAGTCAAGTGTACTCTATGAAGAGGAACAGAAAGCGTGTTTAATCCAATTCCTCTAATCAGAACACTTCTCCCTTCACTTGATACCTGAGAAAAGGGCAATACCGACTCAAGAATGAAAGATTCTGATGAGCCTGTATCTCTCAAAATTGTAACTGGTATTTTACTCTCAGAGTTTGACAACGACACACAACCCTCCGTAATAAACGGTACAAAGCTCTTCATGGCTACCAATTTGGAATCACATACTTCCTCCCCCACCTCTATGGAAGCACCCTGATTAAAGTCACTGGTAGTTCCAGTAACCTCAGTCACTAACACAGGATTAACAGGTGATCTACTTTTTCCTGACTTCCACTTAGCAGCTAACACTGGGCATTTATTTTTCCAATGTCCCAGATTAAAACAATAATTACACACCAAGTCTCTGTCAGATCTCTTCCGACCACTGTTCTCTGATTTTGAAGTAAACGTTGGTTCAAATTTCTTTGCTCCAACTCGGTTAAAGTTACCACTCTGTTGACTTGACCCGTCTTCTCTGTATAATTTTCTATGCGTTAACACATAATCATCTGCCAAGACAGCTGCTTCCATTGCGTCTTTTGGCTTCTTTTCGTTTATATAAACAGCAATGTCATTAGGGACAATATTTTTAAATTGTTCTAAAATGACCAAATCGCGCAGTTTTTCAAAGTCATCAACAGCAGACGCAACACACCAACGATCAAAATAAGAAACCAGGTCTCTTACCACCTCAGAGTGAGTCTGACGATCACCTTTTCTCCAGCTTCGAAATCGCTGGCGATAGGCTTCAGGAACCAGTTCGTAAGCCTTCAAAATAGCAACTTTTACCTTGTCATAATCCCTTCGGTCCTCCATTGAGAGTGCTGCATATGCCTCCTGTGCCTTGCCTGTGATTACCGTTTGGAGCATGACAATTCGGATAGACCTCGGCCAATTTCTTTCCTCTGCCATAGTCTCGAACAGAGAAAAAAAAACATCAGGGTCATGATCATTAAATTTGGGAAGCAGTCTTAGATTGCTTGCCAAGTCAAATCCTTCAGATAAACCTAAACCTCTTTCCACGACATCTGACATTCTCCCTTCCTTTCCTAATCTCAATCGCTCCACCTGCAGCTCATGATCTCGTGCAGACTTCTCAGCATCTATTTTAATTTGTTCAAAATCAAGCTTGCTTTGTCTGATCACACTCTCATTTCTCAATCTTTCAATCTCCAATTCATAAAGTTTAGTTTCTTTAAACAACTCTTTATCGTGAAGCTGCTGCATTTGTAAAATCTCTTTTTTTTCCTCAAAAGATAACCCGGAGAAAATGTCTAAAGAACCCTTTACGTCAATGTCACGTTTTTTCTGCGGAGAAGCCACCATAATGCTATTTTCGCATAACCAATCTTTCACAACAGAACGTAAATCCTTTTTCTTTATCTTCTTATCGACCTCACTGATTTTAAAATGATCTACAAGGTTCCATAATTGTTGTTTTACAAACGAATTTAATTTCTCCTCTGAAGGAGCTTTAATAAATTCTTCTATCGATGCCATTCTGTTCTCAAAATATTACACCGAACGAAAAGCCAGTGCATTTATTTCCTTTTCGAAACAAAACAGGTGAAAATTATTCACTCTCCCCCTTCTAAACTGCCTACCCAACCACTAAACTAACCTATGCCTAGTCTTCATGCAACTTCCAAGAGCAAAGCGACATTAAACACCAATATACCGATGGTTTAAAAATTGAACAAAACAGCTCAATCAGAAACCACGGCGGTGTACTTCGCCCAGAAGCCTGCACAAAAATAAAAAAGGCAAAATAACAAATCAACGCCAAGCGTTGCTAATTCCTACCCGGGAGAAAATGAACAATGCATCACCCGTAAAAAGAAAAATGCACTTGCTTACCTTTAACGACTTTCAAACTCATGAGATGGTTTAAACACAATAGCTATGTATGTGTCTCAAAACAACGCGCAATACCGAAAGCTCAAGATTTGATTTATTTGTCTCTAATCGAAATCATAATAAATATGAATCAAATTTTAGGACGAGCCCCCATTTGTTACGATCTTCTCTGAGTCGCAACAAAATAAGGGAGCCACCACACACCACTTCCAATTAATAAAAGAATTTATTAATTCGTGTGAGACAAAACAACATTAAAGATCAGTGTAAATGACAATCAGTGTGTCAGTAGTTGGGTGCAAATGTATATCACTCATGAAAGTCAACAGTCCAACTATCCCAACGGAGATGGATCAAAGGGCGGCGGTGATCTCCCATATCCCTCACATCTCATGAGTTCTCCAAGTCGACAAAAGTCCGAACGTACAGCGCAGACGAAACCAGCCCAAGCTCTGCACAAGCTCGGCCCCCAACACACGCTCTCCTCTGTCACAATCTTTTGTAGAGCTCATGATTAAGTTCAGGGGCTCGTTCTTCGTACGTCGCTAACTCAGTTAGCTGGATTTGATTGTTGACGATTTGCCATGATCTTGGATTGTTTGGTTCTTTGAAGCTCATCCTAGACTTGCTGTCATAGCAACAGGTGCGCTAGCTTGAACCTGCTCGCGAGCAGGCTTATTTCATGTAAACAGGATTAGATCGCGGCTTCATAAGCGCAGGTGATACGAGAAGTCTTTTAACGCAGCGCGATAGTGTACTTTTTGAGAGATATAATTATTCTCGGATGTCGTTTACATCAATTATTTTTTGGAAACGCACATTAAATGTTCGACTCGTCGGAGTCGGCCTTTAATAACAGCACAAACTGTGTGCATTGTCCTGATATTATTTGCGAGTGGCTCTTTCCTTTAAACTATTGGAGATGCGGAGAACTTGATAAGTGCTGTCTGTCGTGTCATTCACAAAGTTTACCCTGGCGCTCAAGCAGTTTTTAGGTTTTTTTTTGTGGCATTTCCAAGCCAGTTTAGACCCAAGGTTGTAGGCTAGCAGGTTTTTTTTTTTTTTTTTTTTTTTTGCCAACGCAGGTATATTATAATTTTTAATGAAGATCATGCAATCATGAACATGCCGATTAATATGACACAGATATGTCCCTCAGGCTTCACTAATGTGATTGGTCAATAGACTGCACACATGTTCCCATCAAGGCCTCTATGAAGGGGATTTTGTGTACAGAAAGGGAGATCACAATGTAAATGTGCAGCCAAGTTACTATTACAATTCTTAATATTCCAGATTAGTAATATTATATTAAATTTTAAAAAAGGCAGTTGACAGACTAAAATCTCTAGATGGCGTGTGACTATTCATATTACTAATGTGGAAGCACAGAGACATTCACATTTATGCACATTACTTGAACATGGTAAGGAAAAATATAAATATCAAGCTCACTGTATTACATATGTAAATGTAAAATGTAAATGTATGTACATACACAGTTACAATGCAGCTCTAGCCAGGACAAGTTCACACAATGAAATGAACTTTGGCCAACTAAAGGGAAGATTTCAGTGTCTGAAAAGCCTGAGTGTTGCACCTGACAGGACCTGAGGCTGTGACATTACATGTGCCATATTACACAACATTGCCAACATCAGAAAAAGAAGGGGAAAAAAAGGTTTAATTAAGCCTAAATGTTTAATAAAAGACAAGACACATTTGCTTAGTTCATTGAGTCTTATTTCAATAGTTCTTTGTAAAGAAAAGCCAGTCATTCAGTCATCTTTTGCCTGCAATAAGAGATATTATGCAAGGTCAGCAATAGTACTCTGTGTGAAATAGTGTATTTTACTCTGAAGTTTATTTTGAAGCGACTCTATTTCTAGTGCAATTTCTAAGTAGTCAAGTTCTATTTCTCCCCCTGATTTTTGTTTTTTTTCAAAATACTCTATTTTCTGTTGAAGACTCATAGGGAATGAATTTCACCCTGTGTCATTTGTCAAATTGTCACACATGCCTCATGCAACAAATAAAAAGGAAAAGTTACACTGCCCACACCTGTATCACTGCGTTGTGCTGTAGGCCTTTCTGTACATGTGGACTGATGTCAGAAATAATAGACTAGGCACAAGTATAAATCAATTAAAATTATTTATGTATTTGCAGGTAGTCTACTTCCTCCAAAGGACAGTCATCTGAGAAGGTTTCTTCACTATCCAGTGCAATGTGATTAATAACTCATGGCAAAATATTTTCACATTAACATAAGTTTATCAGTTTTTTACTTTCACAAGTCAAAGCAATTTATCATTACTCAAGATTTAACAGTTGAAATGACTATACCAGCCAATATGCATTATAGGCCTACTTAATTTAATGCAGCAACAAATTATTTCACAGTGTACTTTCCATCTCATTTACCAGTAATGAAGGTGTTGCTGCTACTGGTCCCTGGATGTGTGTCTGGAAGAGCTTAACCCAGGGATGCCCTCCACAACAACAGGTCAATTCACACTCAACCCAGGGGTCAGCTCTTCTGCCAGGGTGCAGGAGCATCTGTTTCTTGGTTGCTTTTATAAACAGACAATCATTTATTTAACAGTGCCTTTTTGAAAGAGACTAGTAGGCCTATAAGACCTAGTAAAAATTACCATTACGTAGAAGATTTTTGTACTTCACTTTCATCATGTTCACTATAGTGTGGTGACTCTGACATGACAATGAACAAAGTAATTATGAAATTATTAAAATAGAAAAAAAAAAAAAAAAGTTATTAAAACATCTAACATGGCCACCACAAACGCATTTAATTCATCTGCTACTTTTGCCAGCCCTCTCTCCTGGCTTTTGCACACTTAGAAGTGTTCCCTGGCGTTTTAATTAAAGACTCAAAATCGGCATAACCTTCTCTTTCTCTGCTTGGGAGAAAAACTGGGCGTGTTCTTTGGCCATGCTGAACAGCCAATAGCAGCGTCGCTGATCACTGTTTCTGCTATCGATACATATCCCCTTTTAAACCAACGCGTGAACGCGCAGTTATCTCAGATAACTCAATCCAGCGATACTAATCATAAACAACAGGAGTGTTCGAAGAACCCACTTAGCCGGATCATGATAAGCCCGATGATATTATCTGTCTCATTTGATCTCGGATGTTTTAAGCAACGTACGAAGAACGAGCCCCAGGTGTACAACCACTCACTTCAGCCAATGATCACCTGTAACTCAAGAGATAACGAGTTGATTACTGAACTCGTCACAGATACAATAAAGGAATAACTCTGAGTAAAGGATACACTCCGTCGGATGGCGCTAGCTCACAGGACGGCTGAAGGTGGCGAAGACGGCCGGCTTCCTCAGTCTCCTAAACGCTCGCTAGAAGGTGCCTTTTCGACGACGGCGGCTTCTCTCTCAGGATCAGCAGATGCAGGTGCGTCGCTGAAGGATGAAAAAATCAGATTATTCAGCCTATTTCGGGATATTTATAGTCTCGTCCACACCCGTTTCGGCGGGCGGTGACGTAATGAGAGCGAGTCAGACTCTCATTGGTCGCGGGTTCACTCGCGCTCCCTCCTAGGCTTAAGCAGTTCTCTGTGAGCGAACCAATGAGCGGCTAGCTAGCCCTCTCATGGTCTGCTGCAGCTGAACTGCGTTGACAATGGATACAAAATTATAGGATAATTTTTTGGCTTCAATTTCTCAGAAAGATGGAATCTTTCCCGTAGCGTAAGCTAGCTTACGCAATACGAGAGAACCTCTCGTAAGAGAACTAATTATTTTGTAATAAAAAAAATATATATAAATAGCAAAAAAGTCTTCTTAAGGCTCAAAAATAAAAATGTATTTGCAGTGCATGTATATCTTTGAAAATCTTTATTTTTCTTTGTGGATTTCGAATACTTTTCATCACAAAGCCACACATTTTGCTCTCTTTTCTGCTGTCTTTTTTGCGGATCTAAATCTTTTGCTTGCAAGTTGAAAAGTTTTGCAGTTTTGCTTGAGAGTTGAAAAGTTTTGCTTGCGAATGAAGCTGTGCCTCAGTGGGCGGTCTCTATCAACCAGAATGGAAGGCCCTTTTCTATTGGTCACCCTGGATCGAAGTGACAGGTTGACCACGCCTACTACGTTTAGTCTACACGCCTACAATGCAAAAGATTTAGACCCGCAAAAAAGACAGCAGAAAAGAGAGCAAAATCTTTGAATTTGTGATGAAAAATAAAGGTTTTCAAAGATTTACATCCACTGCAAATCATTTTATCAACTTCTTTATTGTTGAGCCTTAAGAAGACTTTTTTGCAATCTTTTAAGTTTTTTTAATTACAAAATAATTAATTTTACTCTCAAACGCAGTAGGTTTGATTGAATAAAAAAGACACAAAGGAAACGTCTCGGTTACGTATGTAACCCTCGTTCCCTGAGTAGGGAACAGAGAAGTTACGTCATGACGGCGAAAGGGTTTCGCTTAGAAAGCCTATCAACTTTGAGTATTACAAAATGAGCCAATGGCAAAGAAATGCCAGATTTTGCATAGCGTAACTCTGCCCCACCTCGTGGGTATATAAGGAAGTACGCTGGCAACATGCAGATATGTTACTTGCTAAGGAGCCGAGACTGAACTCAGGCGTTTCCAGCGGTACAGCGGAAGTGGCAGGGAGACGTAACATCTCCGTTCCCTACTCAGGGAATGAGGGTTACATACGTAACCGAGACGTTCCCTTTCGTAGTCACTATGAGTTACGTCATGACATCGAATAGGGTTCCCAGTCTAATCATTCCACCTTCTCGGCTGTCTTCCAGTGCCCTGTGTAAGTCTGAGCTCCCTGTCGTGAGACTAGCATGGACGTAGGAGTCCTACTTAACACAGGAATACCAAGGTACACTGGGAAGCATATCTCAGTGGAAATATGCAATTATTGCCTGCCCGAAGGGAGGACTTAGGAATACACATATGGCCCGAAGGGGGTAACATATGGAGAAACACTGGAGTATCCAGCCCATAGGGGGGAATGTTCCAACTCCAGGGCTGGCAAGGTGGCTTGCCAAGAGAAAGAACATGCTCAGGAAGGCTTACAGTGGAAATACACACGTGGGGGTCGCCCAGAGAGAGAAACAAACACATGGAGGCACCTAGCCAACCCGAAAGCTGCCGAAGGCACAAACTCTGGCCTTGACGTCAACAGTGCTGGAGGAACTCAGGGCTTCAGGGAAACTCACCTGAGGAGAATATCGCACGTATCTAGTCCGAGGACTGCAATGGCGAGCAAGAGAAGACACAGAGCGGATCCTATTACCGGCCACTGGGGGGCGAGTACACGAGAAGAGGGCAAAGAGGATTGAGTCTCCTCACTCCTCTCAGCAACCTGATGATCAGGTCATGCTTTCCCACGGACTTACCTTCGACTGCGTCGTGATGTGCTGCGATAGTGGCAACGTACACTTTCAGGGTGGAGGGAGACAGCCTTAGCTCCAACCCATCTTGCAGGAAGGAAAGCACGACACTAATCGGGCATTTTCTGGGGTCTTCTCGGTGAGAAGAGCACCAGTTAACGAAGAAGTTTCACTTCAACATGTAGGCATGTCTCGTGGACGATGCTCTAGCGGAAGTGATGGTAGCCACCACTGCTGGTGGTAGAGTACTCAAAACTGGGTGCCATACGGCGCCCTGTTTCTAGAAAGAAGGTCCTTCCTCAGAGGAATTGGCCAGGGAGGTGCTGTCATGATATAAGTACAAGTTCAAAGAACCAGGTCGGGTGGGCCAATGAGGTGCAACCAATATGACCTGTTCCTCATCCTCCCTGATCTTGCACAGGGTCTGTGCAAGAAGGCTCACTGGCGTAAACGCATACTTGCGGAGGCCCTGCGACCAGCGTGCTGAGCGTGCCCTCGGCCAGGGAATAAAACAGGCTGCAGTGGGAAGAGTCGCGGGAGGCAAACAGATCTATCTGTGCGTCGCCAAACTGTTCTCAAATCAGTTGAAACGACTGGGGATGGAGTCGGCATTCTCCAGGAAGAGGCTGAAACCATGAGAGCTCATCAGGTGCACAATTCAGGGTTCCCGGAATATAATTGGCTCAAAGCGACCTCAGATGATTCTGACTCCATAGTAGGAGGTGGTGGGCGAGTTGTGACATAAGGCGGGAGCGTAGACCACCTTGTCGGTTGATATAGGCTAGTGTCGTGGTATTGTCTGAGCGGACTAGTATGTGTTGGTTCTTGAGCAGCGCAGAAAGTTTGTGCAGAGCAAGGCGTACTGCCAGCAACTCGAGGCAATTGACGTGCCATAGGCACTGGGGTCCTGTCCAGTAGCCTGCGGCAGCATGTCCATTGCACATGGCACCCCAGCCCGTGGTGGAGGCATCTGTTGAGACAACAACATGCCTGGAATCTCGTTCTAAGGGCACTCCGGCCCGTCTCTGGCAAGTCAGCAGTGACTGCGCACACTCGCTCGTAAGCTGCACGGACATGGCGACCGAGTCGATTTCCATACCGAGAATAGAGATCCTCTGCACGGGGCAAAGTTTGCTCTACTCCCAGTTGACCCGAAGGCCCAGACGGGCTAGGTGCCAGAGCACAAGATCCCTGTGTTCGCTAACCTGGTCTCGAGAGTGAGCTAGGATCAGCCGTAGCGGAACAAATTCGTGAAGACACGAGGAGACAGGGCTAGCCCGGATGGGAGAACCGCATACTGGTATGCCCACCCCTCGAAAGCAAGCCGTAGGAACGGTCTGTGTCGAGGAAGAATGGAGACACGGAAGTAGACGCCCTTCAGGTCGATCGCTGCAAACCAATCATGTGACCGCACAGATTTGAAAATGCGTTTGGCCGTGAGCATCTTAATCGGAAGCCTGTGCAGGTCGAGGATTGGTCGTAACCCAACGGTTTTCTTGGGTAAAATGAATTAGGGGGTGTAGAAGCTGGAACTCATTTCGGCTGGAGGGACAGTCTCAATCGCACCCTTCGCCAGTAGGGTGGCGACCTCCGCTCTCATGACAGGGGCATTGCCACCGACCATAGTAAAGCAGACTCCCCTGAAGCGGGGAGGAGACCGTGCGACCTAAATACCATAGCCGAGTCTGATGGTTCTCGTGAGCCAGCGTGACAGATTGGAAGCTCCAAAAACTGAACCAGCGGGGTGTCACGTGAACCACAGACGTACCCACGATAGGGCAGCGAGGCGGAATGACCGGCCCAGACGTGGGAGGCAGCGCGTCCCGCTCATATGGCGCATCCTGACAGAGGAGGCCAGGGAAGGACCAGCGTTCCACGGGGGGCTGCTCTGTCAAGGGTCTGGCGACGGAGGGGGAAGAGAGTGGCGAGGCTCGTAAATGGGGGCTCAGAGATGGGAAAGTTTGGGTGGAGAGAGCCATTTCATCACACTCCGGGCAGCCGCCCTTAGAGAGTGCAGCTTCTCGGCCCAGGAAGTGCAGAGGATATGATGATCTCTGCCGAAGAGAGGGCCTCTGCACGAGGCACAGGTGACCCAAGGCATTTGAAACAACACCTGGTAATTTGCTCTTTTAGAAAGTGAGAGCAACGGCGTCCTTTTATCCTTTTAAAGGGTGTAGTGCGCCGGATGGCAGAGCAGAACAGCGGGCTGAAGGCAGTGTCCAGTTGAAACCAGGGAGCCGGCTTAGAGCTGCTTAGCAGGTTGCTTGTTCCCCTGAAGGCTTTTCGATGGCGGCGAGGCTTCTCATCCAGAGGTCAGCGAAGTGGAAACTTGCTGAAAGATATTAAAGCTGAATTCTATGCCGAAATGGGGGCCGCAGCACAGCCAATGAGCGAGCTAAGGTGCTCAGCGGTATGTCTTTGGCTTCAATATTCTCGAGAAAAGGAGTTTTCCCATATCGTAAGCTACTTGCACAATACGAGAGACCTCTCGAAAGGGAATCGCATTTTTGTCAAAGACTACATCCGGATCGAATTCAGAATGATGATCAAAACATAAAACATCCCCATCGACACCCCCAAAGCTTCACGTCGTTTCCTCTTCATGGGTTCAACATTTCATTCAGTAACGTTAGACACTTTTGAACTTATATGCTATTCAATGTTTGATGATCGTGTTATTTTACATTTGCTTAAGCAATCTTCTTTCACTTGTTTCTGCTTCTTCTTCACCTGTGTTTTGATCTGGAGATTATGTACTCTTTCAGACGATGTGTAATAGCGCATAATAATACAGTATGTAAAGCTATGAGATAATACATGTAATGTATACTATCGAAAAAAGTATTTAATAGGCTTAGTAATCACAACTACAAGCCAAGTATACTTAGAATACTTAATTATAATATAAGTATATCTTGATCAAAAGTTTGAGTACAAGTATAGTCCAAATATAGTTAGACTTTTCTGTCAGTATAAGTCAAGAATACTTTAGTGCTACTTTTAAGTAGGCCTATATTTATGAGAAGATGAGAAGTACATAAAGATTTATGAGAAGTACATAAAGAGAAGACAAGGTATACTTTCTTATTTTTAGTTTAAAAGAAGTAGCACATTTCAATAAACTTTTTCGAAGGGGTATTCACTATAGCAGCAGTCGGCAACCTATGCCGTGCGTAAGGAAATCACAACGGTTAAGTATATTACTGTAATAGTCTTTGTCTTGTTGCTAGGCCGATTGTTTTGTGCGTTGTGGTGGACTAATTTTTCCTTACCACAAAATACAGTTAAGAAAGTTAACTCAAATATAGTATAGTCCCATATTATCGCATTATCGACGGGAACACTGTACATAAATCTATTTGTGATACATACACAGTAAGATTACCAGAAAGGGAAAGGGAACTTCACATTTCGTCCATTGTAAATACATTACTGAGGAACAAGTCAAAATTATTTTCTGTTGCAGACCAAACCACAAGCGAAGAAAAAAAAAAGAATCATCCTTCAGTTTGTAGAGACGGAAATCTGTTTTTGAACTTAAACCTTTCAGTCCTTTAATTGACCAGCTTTTTTACTCAAGGTTACCAAATGACCATAGTAATATTGTGCCTATTTGACAGTGAACTTTCGTGATACTCTTTCCCATTAATTTATTCTATGACTAGTTGATTTGATTAATATTTTGCAAACAATAGTTTTGTCACAGGCAATTAGTCTCTCATGCATTAATCATGCTTTAGAAAATAAGCTCTCGTGGCCTTTGAAAAGTTCATGGAACTGCTGGAGACAGAACAGAAGGAATGATAAACAGAATGTGAATGTCTGAAAATGAAAAGGAGTGTGAGTGGGACACACTGAGGTGAGCATGTGTGTGCATATGCTCAAGACTCATTAATGTGTTTTAAAAGTGAGAAAACAGAACAGTGAGTAAGAAAAGAGTGGAGTTAGAAGAGAGCAAAGTGCAGGCACAAGTAGAAAGAGAAACATCAGGAAAGAAACAAATTCAGGAAGCGCAGGTAATGGAGGAAGAGAGGGGATGGACGAAAGCCATGTCTCCCAGCATTCCCTCCCCTTGCACAGGCCAGAGGAGGAGTGTAGGTGGGAGTTAAGCACTTCTCCAGATGTAGTTGACTGCTAGCTACTCCTGGAGTCCGACTTTCTCTAGATAAGCCTCCATCACTCAGAGAACCCAACAGTTCGTGCTCAGTCAAGTACAGGGATAAACAAAATTACGGAACTTTTACAAGTCATCTGCAAACAATTATACACTTCATCTTCACCTGTAACGCAGGAATCTTGAGGTAAGACACAATATTTGTTCCAAGGGACTCAAGTTGAGATCTGTCTCAGCATCTAATTATCACAAATAGCATGTCATTTTCTTTTTTTCTGAGCTTTCTTGGTCATTCACATTTCAGTGCATATTGAGAAGTTCACTGTAGTTCCTCTTGGACACTGGGGAACTTTGTGGTTTCATTAGAAACTGAGTTTTATCCTATTTGAATAAATTCACATAAATTTGACTTATGACCTTGCATATAAAACAGAATTGAAGCCTGAGTAAAAGTTAACTTCAAAAGAAGCGTTGAGGTTTGATGATTTTTTAAATAGCTTTGATATAATTATGTATGAATTTAGTTAATATTTTAAAAGTGATGTGAATCTCTTTCTTGAGTTCCAGGGCAATCAGCCAGTATTCCACAGTAATTCAAACCGCCAAAGATCAATTTGAATTAATTTCAACATAAATTATGCCCTCAAAAGTCAAAGCAGAACTAATTTGTATAAAACTTTAATATTACTAGAGATCCTATCATTTGCAAGATATAGTAAAATGATAATGCTTTATTGCATAAGCTGCCACTAGATCCTTTCTACAGTGCAAGTAGTTTTCTGTGCAAATAGGGTGTGAAACAACAGTTAGACCAATCATAATTCATTCATTCATAATACATTCAAATGCCAAACCAGAAAATAGTACTGGATGTAAATTGTTGGACTTACTTACAGGCCCATGTAAATATTCATTCAGTCAGTATCCTGAAATAGAGTAGTTATCCTACCAGCAGCTGGTAGCAGCATGAAAGAGACAGGAATGCAGAGAGAATAAAATTGTCCAAAAAGGGTCTGAAGTCATCATGGGTCATCATCAGGCCTCTGTCAGCTGAATAAATCATGCTTGACGTTTCACCTTTTTGCCCACTCTGCACTAAACATCAGATATGAGCAAACCAAGCTGGCAGAAAAGTAATTAAATGCAAAACAAGCATTTCTGTATCTCAAAATATAAAAGTTTTTGTATTTAGAAAATGCTAGACTTTTCTTCTTCCTCTTAAATGTAGTTTGTGTAATTAAGCTGTGGGTGAGTTGCCAGATAGGAAACCCATGCAATGCTTTACCTGAGACAAACATTGAGCACATTTTGTGTGTAAATAACATAGCAACATATGTGTTGTATGTACAACACAGTAAAAATTCCTAAATATGTGCAGTAATTATAATTGGTAAAATTAGGTCACACTTCACAGTGTTCAGATTATTAATTTTAATAAATAACCTATTTTTTTATTTAGGGAAACTAAGTTCTTGCACATTGTCTTTATAATTGATAACATACATTACATCTGTAACAGATCAAATACACTGATAGTATATGTTCCTTGAATCACAGTTCGTAATTCTTTAAAGAGACAATGTTGCAATATATTATCTCTGCTAGTCAGGCATGGGCACAACTTTCAGAGGTTTATGAGTCATCACACTTCAGGCGTATTGTCTTATGGCAACTCAAAAAGTTTCTAGGAGATTCATCATCAATCCAACATCTTTTTTTTACAAATTTAAATTTGTGTTTTGCTTAATTTTAACTCTCAATCTTTTGCAAGTGAAATTGTAGACTGATTGCTGTTACTTGATTTGTGTCAACAAAGCTTACATTGTACTGTATGTGATTTGCAGTCACACTGTTCCTAAATCAGACAATGGCATGAGCGGGACATGGCTCCAGTGGGTGTACCTACTCTCCTGATGTTGGCAGCTCTGTATCTGCTGCTCATCTTGCCATCATGCTGCCTGAATGCATGTCCAAGGTCCTGTAGTTGTCCCAGCCCTAAGGAAGTGCACTGTACCTTCCGTCACCTCCCCTCTGCCCCACGAAACCTACCCCAGGACACAGAGAGACTCAACTTAGGGTAAGCTACTGTGTTTTTGGCTTTTGCTTTTTAGCTAAAGAACTACTGGCAGACCAAACATATTCATGTTTAAATACAAATGTGCATATAAAGAGGCCCCAAGATGAAAACTTAAGTCATACAGCATAACCACACTTTATAAGCAAAACACTTGACAAAAAGAAGTTGATACTCAAAATGAAGAAAAAAAGGTTTTGTGACACCTGTGGTTGTATGAATTTCTTTAATTAAATTCTATTAGTTAAATAATATTCAAAATTGGTGATAATAACTATTCAATATATCTTACAAAATTAAGGGGTAATCAATGTGATGTGTCTTAAGCTAACATTTTTTCTTAATCGTCTATGTCTACTGCAAAGCTATAACAGCATTGGCACGATTGGGTCTTCAGATTTTGTGAACCTACGGCAATTGGAAATGCTTATGCTCCATGGAAACGATATCTCCTCTGTGTCTTCCGGATCCTTTTACCACCTCCGTTCCCTCCAGGTATACACTCATATATGGTTATATGATATGTACAAAACACATTATATTTAACTACTGTACTGTAGCTTCTTTGTGTCTATATAAATAGTTATGAGACATGACTTTGAAATAGCATTTGAGTAATTGTTGTTCTTCTTCGGCACAGATACTCAAGTTGAGCTACAACAAACTCAAAAGAGTTGATCCCAGTTTGTTTGAGGGCTTGACAAGCCTTGTAAGGCTTCATTTAGACCACAACCATATTGACTTCATTGAGCCCTTTTCATTCAGAGGACTCACATCATTAAAGCTATTGCAACTGGAGGGAAACAGACTGCAGGACCTTCACTCTCACACATTTATTACTGTCTCAGTCCTGGGCACATTTTGGAGCTCAGGACTGCGACACCTGCACCTGGCAGACAACCAACTAGAATACATGTTGCCTGAACTCTGCAGCACTTGCACAGGCTGGAAGTCATATCCCTGCATGGAAACCCCTGGGCCTGTGACTGCCACTTACATTGGCTCTTGGAGTGGGACAAAAATCACGAGGGTGAAACTACATTGATTGTATTGTCTAACCTTTGCATCACTCACTCAGAATTTAAAAATAAAACTGAAAAACTATTTTGAACTTCTCAGATAGTGTGTTCATACATAATTTATTTTAAATAGCCACATTTATCATCAGTCTTACGGCCAATTCACACCGCACAGACAAATGCCAACAAACACCAACAAACAAGTCTATCGGAGTTTGTTGGATCAGTGTGTAACCGCTGTCAGCATTTGTTGGCGTTGGTCAGATTTTGTTTTCAACCGACTGAACATGTTCAATCGGTGTTTGTTGGGTCGTGGAATGTCTGAGCAGTGTGATATGATTTTTCAACAAACGGCAACAAACTCTGATAAATTATCCTTGTAGTGAAAATGGCATGTTTCTGAACAAACTACAAGACAATTTTACAGAAAGAGCAACGAGATTCACGAGAGCACACTGGACAAAGTTTGAGCATGCACGTGTAAAATCAGAGCGAGAGCAGAGCCATATTTGAAAGAGTGCGTCCAGTAAGTTTTGTGCTAGAGTGAAAGAAATCCGCTTCCAAGCGGAGAGATTCGTTACATGGATGCACTCTCACGTTACAGTAATGCGCTCTCAACATTTAACGTCATAGAAACAGCTTCAAATTAACTATAAAGGGTAAAAATCCTTTTTTATTTAGTGTCTTTACAGTTGTCATAAGCGACGAGAAGAAAGTTGTGTCTAAAAGCAGCCATCTTTTATTTGTATTGGTTAAAATTAATGGAGATCATCTTGTGTTTTTCTGTGTGTGCTCAACTATTTTGGTGGGTGCTTGAGTTTGTCAGTGTCTGTTGGGGCAGTGTTTTTTTTTTGGCGTTTGTCTGTGCGGTTTGAATTGGCCCTTAGATGCATTGTATTGTAACATTAAATTTAAGGTTGAATGTGTACAACTCTACTGGCTGTAAATAACTGAAAAGGCTCTCTATCCCTCTCTCTCTTTCTAGGAATTATAAAGTGCAAAAAGGACCGTGACTCTGGAGATGCTGGCAACTGTGCTGCATGTGCCTCACCACAGCCTTTGAATAACAGCCAGATCTTCCAGCTTTCAACCAATCAACTCACCTGTGGCCAACCCTCCCTTCATTCCCCTTTAAAAATCGGAGAGAGCGCCTGGGAATATCAGGAGCCAGATTCCCCCTACATCAAGGACTTGGAGCATCCTCTTGGCCACCTGACCTTTATTCTCTCTGACAGCCATGGGAATCGAGCACACGTGGCTTGTAATGTAACACGTCCTGTTGAAGACACCTCCATGGTGTGGGAACCAGTGAGAAGAACAGATGAGATTGCTGTAAATGTGACTCTACGTACACTGCTGGAGTGTGAGATCGATAGAGATGCTCTTCAGAACCTTTGGAGGTTAGTGGCCTATTACTATGAGAGCCCAGCTATTTTGGAACGGGGAACCAGACTTGGAAATTCTTCCCAGGTGACTTTTCAATACTCTCAAGCCTCAAGTGAGGAATCACCATATTTTACAGAGCTCAAGGGACACTTAATAGCTGAACCAGCCTGGCTTTTACAACCAAAGGTCACCCTTCAGCTGAACAGGCGCAAAACTACAACTAAAAAACTAGTGCTGAACTTCTCCACTTTTATATCAAAGAACATCATTGGAAGAGGGGATGAGGAGGATGTGGTCTCCTCCTGGGCTATGATCCAAAGAGGAGCTCCAGGGAGAATTCAGTCAGTACTAGAACACTCTGAAGTCAATCTGGATTGTAGTGTGCTCAGCACAGGGCATCAGCATGTGGAGTGGATGCTTCCAGACTTAACAACAGTGGATCAAACTGATTCCTATAAATTAAGGTTGGATAATTACAGACTAGTAATCAAAAATGCAAGTATAGCAGACTCTGGACTTTATCATTGCTTTGTGAGGACAGACACTAATGTAGACATTGTCTCCTATAGACTCACAGTAAGGATGCGTCTGTTAAGTCCCAGTGATTTAAATGGAAAGAAGATGTCTGTGGAGAATGGGGACACTCTTAGTCTTCCCTGTTTAGTAACATCTTCTCATCCAATTGAGACAAGATGGTACCTTCCAAACAATCAAATTCTCAAAGCATCAGACATGAAAGGAAGGGTGTACGTGTCACAGAACAACACTTTGATAATCAAGAAACTGACTTACGAGGATGCTGGAGAGTATAGCTGTTTAGCAGCTAACCTCTATGGGGCTGATATGTTGTCTCATCTAATTGTTGTAACTGGTAAAAGGGAAGAAGCACAAAAAGGTGTTACCGTATCTAATGGCGAATTGCCGCTTTTTGAGAGTGAAGACAGCGAAGGGTCAGGATATGAAGAAATCAAACGACCAACTGCTAAACTAACACCTCAGAGGGTCAGCGGAAAATACAGAGAGGGCATTGTCCGACAAAATGCAAAAGAAAAGAAAATAAAGGAGAGTGTGAGAAAACCGAATAACTCTGTCAAAGAGCTTGACCCCAGCCGCTGGGAACAGATTATTGCAAAATCTAATGCTAAACTCTCAACCATGCCACCAGTTACAACGCAACTACAAATTACAAAAATCTTAAAAACAGTGACAGAGTCATCAATGACTACAACCACCACCCATTCGACAGCTGACAACTTTCAAACTACTCAAAAAGATGTTACAGCAAGCAGTCCTAGCATAAGTTCAAGTATACACAATTACAATGCGGAACAGCTGAAACCACCACCCCAAAGTGAGATTAATAAACAAGAAACTACACAAGGAGAAAAATCTAATTACAAGACAAGTGATTCTAACATTTCAGATTTGACTTTAGTACACATGGACGCAACAACTGTACCTGAACCTAAGACACAGCTGGTAAAACAGGTAGACAGACACACAATAGAAGAGAAAATAAGGGTTAACAATAATTCCATCTGGAACCAAAGGCGAAGATTCCCATATAGGCACCGTAGGCCACCATCACGTAGACCACGTCCAAAGAAACCAAATTTCACCCTAGTTTACACTACAGGAGTACCATTCACCCAATCTCCAGTCAAGACGGTGACCACTAACTCTTATTCTCTAACCCAAAACAAAACATCAATGATTTTAGAAGTTTCTCCGACTCATTACCCAGTAATTGAAAGCTTAGCCATGGCTGTCACAGAAGATCTTCTTAAAACACCTAAAACAACATTCATAAAAAAGGAGAAGCTTCATGAATTTAAAGGCAAAACAAAACACATTGGGTTAGTTCAGTTCCTAAGTACAACACCTCTGCAAGAAACTGAAGTAGTTCCTGCTACACTTGCCCCCAGACAGATCAACAGGTATGGGCATGAAAACAAAGAGATCATTTTTAAACTAATAGCCAACCAAATGGCAATAAGGCAAGGCAGATTTCGGCAACAGCCATCCCTAATCTACAAACCAGCAACATAAATGCTTCAGAAACAACAAGAGCACATACAACTGGGAAACCAACCTTAACTAATGTGGACCAACTGAATGTTTACAATTGGGGAATGCATCCTAATGGTGTGCCTATTCACCCTTGGCTAATCCAAAAGAATACACCAAAAAAACAAATCTCAATTACACCACTCCCCTACACTCAGTCTCCCTTCTGGGCCAAGAACTATGGCATTCCCTTCTGGCCCACAGTTCATAGCTCAAGGCACCACCACTCCCAAGACAAAACTTGGTATTTCCAACAAAGGGGTGCAGGGGTGACCAACTGGCCTGAAATCACTGCTCAAACAGCAAAGCCCACAGCTTACATTTCTGGGTCAGCTACACCTTCTTTTCTGAGGACCATAGCTCCGCATGTCAGCTCATCTCATGTACGCAACCACTTACTTTTCAACAGGCTCAGAAACAGATATAGACAATCCCAGCTTGATGCATATCGACAAGCCCAGCTGGGTAAGATTGTCACTTCTAAGTCAAGGACATATTATCCCACCCCACAGCCTCACCAAGCACCAAATGTCCCAAGCACATACAAGCCTGTGACTCCCCCATCCTTACTAGCATATACAAACAAACCACCCTCCACAGCAAGCGTACCCGATGGTAGTCGATGGCACTACAGTCATTTTGGAGCAAAGATCACTGCCATTCCCTTTCCAAACCTGATGGGCAGTGGCGTCAAACCCAGGATCACAGCAACTGAATCCGTTACTGTATCTGCTCTAGCAGAGGCAGATGTGCTCTTGTCCTGTAGATCATCTGGGGACCCCAAACCTGTTGTTTCATGGACCAAAGTTTCAACAGGTTAGGCGATTTTTCATTACAAAACTTCTGTGGATGCGTTAATCTGAATGGAAGATGACATCCCCTTTTAGTGTGCTTAACTTTGACAGTAAAAAAAATGCTTAATCATGCCATCATGCTTAATAATTGCCCAAGATAATACCAAAACTGATCACATTTATTTGGCCAACTATATTAGCCAAATTGAACATGCATGTAATAGTTTTTACTTGGTGTAAAATTATTGAAAATAAAAATAAATATTTAGATAGATTTCTAATACCAGAATTATGATTGCGCCTTCTCTTTGTGAGATAGGTTAGCCAGCATGCAATATAACTTTTTTTCTATCTTTAGTGACCCTACAGTGCAACTGGAAATTATAATTATATATTATATTATAAAAGATCAATGTGTTTTGTCCTAGAGGTCACTCTACATACCCCTGTTTTGGAAGTTCACTAGCAGTTATAAAAAAAATAGACCCCATTGAAAGACCCCATTGTGAGAGCTATACATAATTTGGTCACCCTTTATTTTAGGTGTTTTTAACTACTATGTACTAACATTTAAAGAGGTCATATGATGTGATTTCTTGTTTTCATTTATCTTTAGTGTGTTATGTAGCTGTTTGTGCATGTATAAGAACTGCAGAGTTGCAAAGCTCAAAGTCTCAGACCTAAATAGAAAAGTTAAGGCTTAGCCACACCTTCCTAAAACGCTTCGTTCAAACACGCCCCCGCAAATCTGCATCAGTCTGTGGTGGCAGAGTTTCATAACACCGCCCATAATGTATACGCAAAGAAAGAAAGCTTAACTTTTATTCTCGCTGTCTTATTGTTGCCGCCGCCAAAATATTTGACTTTGTGCTGTGCATTTTTCTGAGGATTGTTTCTAGAATCTGCGAGAATACAAGGCCGGCTGTGCACAAAGTCTGATTATAAAAATTGAGTTAATTCCATTTTTTACAAGTACATTCTGGCGCTTCTGACTCACAGACACAGCCTGTAAGTATGTTTTCGTATTTAACGATTTTGCTACGGACTATTCAAACTCGAGTTTTGAGCAGTATAGAGTACCGCTTGTTTGTCATTTCTACGATCACAAATGCAGACATGGTTTTATGTTAACATAGTGCCCCCCTCCCGCCCCCCACACTGGCAAAGTTGATCAATCAGCTTGGTCATCTGCATTTACCGGATACCGGATCAGATTCTGGCTCGAATTGATAAGGTAGTACCGATATTATCACCAGTCATTATTGCTTTGGGAGCTGATGTTCCAAATATGGTAAGGTGTGTGACATTTCCGTCACATGTTTAATGTTTTCGGGCCAATCACAATGAACTGAATCGCTGGGCAATCAGAGCACACCGCTATGGGCATAGAGGTGCAACAATAATGTACGGTATGTGTAAAATAATAAAATACTTTTTAAACCTAAAACCGCGTAAACACATTGCATTAAAGGGTACCTATTATGGCATTTAAAATGTTCCTAATAATGATCTGGGAGTCCCCAACAACAGTTTTACATGCATGCAATGACAAAAAACACTTTTGTTGTCTTATAATATGCATTTATTTTTACCTGATTTGCTCACCGACTCCCATATGAATCGTTTAGTGAGTCATTTTTCCAAACCCCGCCTTTGCGTGACGCTAATCTGTGGTGATATGTTAGACACCCAGCCGACGGGGTGTCATTGGTTGTTGCGCTAGATCTTACCCAGATACAACAGTGCTATTTTCTGATTGGCTAACAACACCAGACGAACAACACCAGAGGAGACCAGGGTTGCCAGGTCTGCACAACAAAACCAGCCCAATTGCTCATCAAACTAACCCAATCACGGCCAAAAATATTCAAATAGCGTTCCCGGGTGTTTCCTCAATAACAATCATGTTCCAGTGGATAAAACAATCGCGTCAACCAGCGTGCACTACACAAACAACCCGCGGAAACAGTGCAGGCATACGGACCTGGCAACACTGGAGGAGACGCGCTTGAATCCTGCCGGTTCCACAGTGAGTGAGTTTTGGGCACTGCGGCATATTAAATATATTACAAATAGTTTTTCAGCGTGAGAAATACAATGTGTGCCGGAGAGCGTGACAAAAGACCGAAATGAGTGACTGTCACGCTCAATGCGTGATGCGTGACACTTGAGAGCCCTGTGACAACTCCATTAACAACGACAAACACTTCACATATTTCAATACAATTGACATTGAAGACCTAAGTTAGCTGCTAGAAGCTGCGCTGTGCCTGTGCGTACACAACACACAAAATAATTATAGAACATGATACAAACATAAAAGCAACAGCCTACTTACAGGTTGTGATTCGGAGAAGGAAGCTGATCCAAATAAACTCTACTGAACCTCCCTCCTTCAGTATCAGCCGGCTCGCAAATTCATACTTTATAGCATTTAGGTTTGTGAAGCAATCATCTTCAAAATGACGCGAACACAGAACAAGTTCGGGCTATAATACTTCTGTGGTATAGTTATGAACTGTAGCCACTGTCTTCAAATGCTCCTCACTGGGCAGATGACAAAAGTTTGCTTTTGCGTCGCACTTCAAAACACAGCAGCGTCTCGTCGACATGATGTTTTCCCTGGTGTCTCCTAATGCAATGAGTGGGCGTATCTTATTCAAATAACTTGTACAAGTGACGTACGAAAGTGCATCGTTCGTCTATCGATTCATATCAACGACTCAGAGTCGACTCTTACTTTTGAGAGATAATAACTTTGTATACGGTGAACTTTCATATTTAAAACTTTGCAGGATGTTTTCGTTCACTTAGATCTATGTTACACACTACATGAAAGGTAATTTTCAAAATTCCATGATAGGTACCCTTTAAACCAAATACACAAACTTTTTAAAACCATCACATGACCCCTTTAAAAAAAATAGTTTTTTACATTGTACATATTTTTAAAAAACTTGCAGCTGTAAATATTTTCGTTAATAACGTCTATCATTAAACTGTGTTTGGCTTGTAAAAAAAGTATTAGTTTGTTGATGTTTATGCTTGATTCTTTTTTCCAACTCCTATACAGGTGCAACAATTCAGACCAACACAAAACTTGGACAAAGATTTGAGGTCTTTTCAAATGGTACTTTTGTGATTAAAAATGTCCAGCTGCAAGACAGAGGCCAGTACCTTTGCACAGCTCAAAACCAATTTGGCTCAGACCGCATGGTAGTTTCCCTTGTTGTCCAGACTCAGCCTCCAAAAATCATGAGTTCAAGGGCCAGAGATGTCTCAGTGTTTTTTGGAAACCCGGTCAGCTTGGACTGTATTGCTTTGGGTAAACCAGAAGCTCAGATTTCATGGATTCTTCCAGATAGGACGTTTGTGCGAGACATAGGCACCCTTGACCGAAGAATATCTCTTCTTCCAAATGGAACACTGAGTATTCATTCAGCAAACTTTTCCAATAAAGGTGATTATAAGTGTATTGCCAGCAATGTAGCAGGAGCTGATACACTCACGTACCACATTCGTGTTGCAGCGCTACCTCCAATAATTGTTGAGATGTCATATGAGACAATTTTTACGAATGTTGGAAGAAACGTATATGTGGATTGCACTGCTAAAGGAGAGCCATTCCCTCTTATTAAGTGGGTTCTCCCTGATGGTTCACAAATCAAGCCCACACAGTTTATTGGAAGCCGGATATTTATTTTCCCTAATGGAACACTTTATATAAAGAATGTCACTCCCAATGATTCAGGGAGGTATGAGTGCTCAGCAACCAACCCAGTGGGTTTTGCTAAAAGAACGGTGCAGATGGATGTTAGGCAAGAGGCTCCAGGCCCCTGGAAAGGCCTATACCAGCAACACAGTGTCAAGGCAACATATGGATCCACAGTTTTCCTGCATTGTCCAGAGTCCATAGGTTCCCACAGAGGTACAGTCTGGAGACTGCCATCTAAAACCATACTGGAACATCAGTACAGGTAACATGTTTTATGCTATTAAATATAAGCTAAATGTATATATGTTCTATCTAGCAAGATTTTAACATTTGTTCTAATATAAAATAATGAAGAGTTTGTCTGCTTCAAAACGTGGGAACTTTTCCCCTTCATAACAATCATACAGTGGTATTATTTAAGTCAAGCCGTCACAGCTGTATTGTTATTTCTCCTTTATTAAGTGTTTTACTTTTCTCTTTTGAGCAATTATTAGTCCTCACTGTTCAAGCTGACATATGCTCTCAAACACACAGCAGGCCAACTTTATCACTAGTGGAATTCAAACAATGTCTGGCATAGATTAAACAAGCAGTCTGTCTCAGCCCAAACAACCCCTGCTGATCCAGACAATACAGTAACAGAGTGGGATGCAAGGGCAATTTGTCTAATGCTCAGCCAGCTATACAACAGGCTACTTAAAGCAAGTTAGATAACAAATGTTTAACATTAGTCAGTCATTATTATGCCTACAACTAAAATGAATCAAAATTAAATTGTAAAAAAAAAAATATTATTAAAATTCCTGAAATTTTGGTTCACCGTCATGCAATGTGACTTTTGCTACAACATTTTTAATGAAGAACCAATCCACCTTTTTCCTGACAAGCCCAATGCATTTTGAATTATAGGTGGTGGCACTTCCAGTTTGGGGAACTTCCATTAAAAAAAAAATAATAAGGTTGCACTACAGAAAAATCAATTTCCCTTAAACTTTTATTTTTAGACGTCAGAAGAATAACATAAAGCTTGTTTTTTAATGTGATATCGCATCACAAGAATATGGTAAGAGCTCTTTTCAGTCACTACATTCTTTTCCTCCTATTTTGTTTTTTCTTTGTATTCCGCTGTAACATGAAAAAAGACAACATATACTGTTCATTTGTGGTCTTTTCTCCCCAAATTCTCACATCTCTTTCCAGGTGTGTTTTCACACAGATGCTTTACACGTATGTGTAGACACAGTGTAACATTTCTAAAGTAGGTAAATACAGAATTTGTTAGTTGTTAAGAATTTTGAGATATTATCACTCAATGCAAAAGTTAATGAACATTCATTAAGGCAAAGTATGTTACATAATACACACACACACACACACACATATATATATATATATATATATATATATATATATATATATATATATATATATAATATATATAATATATATATATATATAATATATATATAATTTACTACAGTGATATTTAACACACCCATAGTATTGCTGTGGAAATAATCAAGCTTTGGGGGTTAATCATGGTCTGACTTTCAAACAAAGCTTTGTGACGTCAACATTCAAAGTTTGTCTTGACAGGAAACACAAATTAGTCATCAGATGCCATGTTTGCAGCATTTCAGAGAAATTATGTTGTGGAGCTTCTGACTGAATGTATATGGGAGTAAAGTATACAGCCGTTAAATACTGAATGTTAACGTGATTAAAATAAATGAACAGCTTCCTGTTGTTTGTTAATTTACATTAACAATAATAATATTACATTAACTGCAATCTTGAATTGATTGGATTAATTAGCAGGAATTATTACTCCACCACCTGCATGTGGGTACAAAAAAAATCCATTTCTTCAAGACAGCCACAAAAACAGAAGAATATCCAGACCAAAAATTGATCCAAAAAATCCAAAAGGAGAAACAACTATCTCCAAAACAAAAACTCAGAAAAAGGTTCATAAAACTGCAAAAATAAACTCAGGGAGACAATCCAAAAGGCACAAAAAAAAACTTCTTGGAACAAGAGCAGACGTTCGCCAGTAACTTGCTTAGGAACAACAATAACCAAGCAAAGATTCAGAGAAACAGACCAGCTTAAATATACAGCACAGAACCAGAAAACAATAGCACTGATTACTAAAGGCACACATTTAAACACGAGAGTCCTATGGGGACCTCTAGCGGTCAAAATAAAACATTACAAAGCAAAAACTGACACGATGTCATTATCTACACTCCTATATGTTGAGCCAGTGTCAAGTCAAGTCACCTTTATTTATATAGCACTTTGTACAATACAGATTGTTTAAAAATTATGCTTTTTGGCTGTTGTTCAGCTAAAGTCAGTTCAGTGTTGATTTAGTTCTGTTGTAAAGATCATCAATTATTACTTTTGTTAATTTTATCTATAACACGGTTCAAACAACAGAGGTGTGGCCATGTTACTACGGTTTCAGAAAACCAATGCATACCACGATTCATAGTACTACAGAGTTATGCAGTAAGTTACTTCATTATATGGGAAACGCACCCCTGAATATGTGGACTTCCCAGTCAGCGCTGTTAATCATGACCAAAATTGTAGATGTACCACAAAGTATATGAATAAGCATAGATGACACTCTGTCCAGCTTAGTTTTTATGCAAAATCTCACCAGACTCATATCTGACTAAATCTGTCAAGTAACAATTGTAAAGGACAGGGAAAAGAAATTGCACGCGTAGGAAGAATTCTATGAGCTATTTTATTCTATCAAGTTAATTACTATGAAAGAGTTCAGCTGTCATAAAAAGGTGTAAACAATTTCTCTCTTTTTGTTCGCAGTCCACAAAGGCACATCACTGCTTTCCCCAATGGTACTCTGAGAATTCTGAGACTGACTGAGAAAGATGGAGGCAATTATTTTTGCATGTATCAAAGACCAAATGGTGAGGACATGGAGCTGTTCCAAGTAGAGGTTCTCATGAGGCCGCCAAAGATAGAGAACAATGGGGCACAACATAAAAGAATAGCTAATGGAGACAACTTCCTGGTGGACTGTGTAGCTTCTGGCCTTCCAGACCCTGAGGTTTCTTGGAGCCTCCCAGATGGGACCATGATCAACAATGCCCTTCAGTCGGATGATAGCGGAACCCGTAACCGGCGCTATATCATCTTTGGGAATGGAACGCTTTTGTTGCAACAAATGGGAAAAAAGGATGAAGGCGATTATACATGCTTCGCTAAGAACAACCTGGGGGAGGATGCAATGAAAGTAATTGTCCAAGTGGTGCCAAACTCAGTCCAAATATCTTCTAAAGAGCAGGTATCCATGTGGGCACCTTTCGGGCAATCAGCCCAAATGAAGTGTGATGCTACAGGTGTTTTACCGCTTACGATCATCTGGATCTCACCAAGGAATGAGATAATTACCTCATCTTCGGTCAAATACCAAATCCTAAACGATGGGACTCTGATCATAAAAAAACTGACTTTGGCTGATCAGGGAAAGTATGCCTGTGTGGCACGGAACACAGCCGGAGATTACATCAAGAATGTGAAGCTTCTAGTTGATGTTAAAGGGCCGCAAATCAATGGGCAGAGTGGGCGAACAGAGAAAAAAGTGTTAGCAGTGTATTACCAGACACTGCTGCTGGACTGCAAAGCAGAGGGTATACCTGAGCCACAGGTCACCTGGACTACACCTTATAGCATGTCTCTACCCACCCCGTATTTGGGAGGCAGGTTTCAAGTCTACAGGAATGGCACTCTTGAATTGAGGGGCATTCGAAAGACTGATGAAGGTCGGTTTCTGTGCGTAGCCAAGAATTTCTTAGGGGAATCAAGTCTAGCAGTTGACCTGGAAGTAGCATCACTTGCTGAGAAGCCGAGCTTTTCAGTGCCAAATATAGAGGTTCTTCCTCTCAAACCAGATGGTGATGACATTTCTTTGGAGTGTCGTGCTACAGGAAAACCAAAGCCAGAGTTTCTTTGGATTCTACCCAATGGAACAGCACTGAATCCAGGCATGAAACTTCAACGGTTCACTCACTTCCTGGGAAATGGGACTTTACACATTATGCAACCAGGTGTCATTGACAAAGGTGTATATCGATGCTTGGCCAAAAATGTAGCCGGACAAGGAGAAAAGCGCTATGCTTTAGAACCTGGACAGAAGCCTCAAATTAGAAGTACTGCTGCTACTATGAAAATTTCATTTGGGCAGACACTGAATATGCCATGTAATGCGGATGGTTGGCCTCAGGCAACAATTACCTGGACTCTTCCAAATGGCCTGGTCTTGGACAAGCCTCAAGTTATTGGAAGAGTAACATATGTATCTAACGGCACACTTCAGGTAAAAGAAATTACCAAATTTGATAGAGGAACATATACCTGCAAAGCCACAAACACATTTGGATCATCAGCATTGTCATATCCAGTGAGTATTATGGTGTTTCCACCTCAAATCACTCATGCTCCACCTTCAATAACCAGAGTTAACAGGGGGTCTCCTGTGATTCTGAACTGCATAGCTGCTGGCATACCCAAACCAGACATTTCTTGGACTCTGCCTGGACGCACCACACTTGTATCCAATAGTCGCTTCACATCACAGAGTGGAATTCACATGACAGTGGAGGGAAATTTGGTAATACAGGACCCAGGCCTCATGAACTCAGGGATTTACAAATGTAATGCTAGAAACGCCTTGGGAACGGACTTCAAAGCAACATACCTTCAAGTGATCTGAGCAATAGACAGAAATCCATTAGATAATATAGATATAACCCCATTTCCAGAAAAGTTGGGACCTTTTGTAAAAATGCAATAAAATCCACAATATGTGATTTGTTGATTCTCTTGAACCTTTTTTTAACTGACAAAAGTACAAAGACGTGCTACAACAGAGTGGTTTATCAAAGGAGAATCACCACAGTGAGACACGGACTGTGAGTAGATGTCTTACATCAGACGAGATTGGGTAAAAAATCTACTTGCAAAACTGCAACAATTAGTATCCTCAAAACCCAAATTATTAAAAATAATTAAAAGGAAAGGTAAACATGCCTCTTTCACCAACTTTTTGGAGTGTGTTGCAGCCATCAAAATAAAAAACAATTTGTTTATATCTACAAAATACAATTAAGTTGGTCAGTGAAAACATTGGAAATATTTTATTTGTACATTTGTCAGTTGAATAAAAGTTCAAGAGAATTAACAAATCACAGATTCTTATTGCATTATACAAAATGTCCCCCAATTTTTCTGGAAATTGGGTTTATATATTGTACTAAAAAATGTATTAAGTGCACCAATGCACTTAAAAATGCCCTCACCAATGTTGTTAAATGTTTGTTAGCTTTGGATCTGCCCATTCATTGACCCAAGGATAAGCTGTCTTTGGTATTCTGTTTTTAATTTATAAAAATATTAGTTTGTACATATTTATATATTCCACAGAGTAAACAATCATTTTAGACTACCTTTTTTTCTAATCTAACATACATTGTACATAAAACATTCCAGAATGTCTGCAATTTGTCTGAAATTCTGTCTGTTGAATTTCTTGCATTCTTCAGTGCGTTAGAACAAAATGGCTTTGTCAGAGTGGAATGAGGCAATGTATGGTACAAATGTTGCTATTGATGTGGTAGCCGTACAAAAAATAAGACAAGAACACAATTATGTAAGATACTTACTGCCACAGTGGGCAAATAAATAATACTATTATGGTCTTTTTGTTTCAACTCTATACCATTTATTTTACAAAATGCCACAATTGCACAACATTACTAAGTAAATTAATGTGGGCCTAATTTAATTTGAGTTATATTACATTTTAAATGTAAGACCCGCAGTGATGAATCAAGCATTAGTACTAATTAATGCATAGGAAATAAAATCACAATGAGATTATCTCCTAGACAGGATTTTTTTTGTGTGTTTAATCTGATTTGTCTGCTCTAGAGTTTGAGAAGAGATCTCAACAATGTCACAATCTGTGCAATAGATTTGCCAAGATACTAAAGTTTGCTAACAAAAGTCAGATCTCAATATGAACTATGAACTATGAATATGAATTTCTTATTAAATTCACTCAAGACCAAATATCTGAGCTATTCTATACATATTAGTATGGCTACATACTCTCTTTTTTCCCAGTTGATACATAAATGAAACATAAATGAACTCCATAAATCTATGAGCTATGATAGAACAATAAAATATGGTTAAAGGTCTGAAAATGAATTTCTATCATTATTGATTCATGCAGCAAATATTGCAATGAAATGTCATTATCCATTCCACATATTAAAACTGAAGTGTATAATGCTCAGTTATGACACCTCCCAGAAATGGCAAGTACAAAGACATCAAATCTTGCCTTACAGAACAAAAATGCATACATAAATGTTTTGCAGAGGGGTATTTTCTGTCAGTAACTGTTTTGGTCTATTTCTCACATTGTAAGCAATAATATGACTATAGTGCACGAGTCATATGGAGTTCTTTTTGGACACTTTTATGATGTTTTGTTGACATAGATCAATATGATCACTGAACTGTCTGGAAAAGAGCTAAATAAATATTCTTCCAAAGTTAGTTTGCATTCCACTGCAATAATACCAGCAAGTTTGGAACAACATGAGAGTAAAATAATGACAGAATTTTAAAATTTGGGGTGAACTATCCCTTTAAATTTAACTACCAACCATACCCATGCTGTCATTTTTATTCAACTAAGGGTAAAGTATCATTTATCAGTTTCATTTTCAGCTATTATACGATTTTAATTGCGTTTGGGCTACTGCATCAGCTAGCATACTTGTCAGTCAGTCTATGTAAACTCCCTGCATCTGCAAAGGGAGTGTATCTGCCATCCCTTCCCCCATCCCCACCACCATCATCACCGCCGGACCAGTGAACACCAGGCTCGGTACATCATTTCACCGTTATGGCAAATGAATTCCCAGAAAACAGAGAAAGAACTGCGAACTCACGCCATGCCAACATCACGTCGTCTCTAGACCTAAGCACGTCTCTAGACCACAGCGTGCAGACGCGAATTTTTAAAATCATTGTCATCGGGGACTCAAATGTGGGTAAGACCTGTTTAACCTTTCGCTTCACCGCGGAGCCTTCCCCTGCAAGACTGAAGCCACCATCGGCGTGGATTTCAGGGAGAAAGCCGTGGAAATCGAGGGCGAGAAAATAAAGGTGGGATATGTTGTCGTGGCTGGTCTCTTCCCGAAGGCCGATATCTCGTTGTGTCACGATTGTATTGTGTGTTTGGGTGGACGTGTGACAGCAGCATCATGAGGAAGCTCAATGTTTACATTCTGAGTAATATCAATGACTGTTTCTGATCGCATGATGCATCAAGGCGCCTGTTCATGCCATAATGTCGACAATTTACAAATCATCACACCTGCTATTTCATCTTAATGCACCTCCATGAGTAAATTGGTCTATTGAACACATTTTCAGTGATCAAACACCAAAAATATAAGGATATTAACTTATTTAATAATGAGTTACAGGCATGCAAACTTGAGGCAAAAAACACAAGTGCTTTTTCCCATTTTTGATCTGTCTCCGTTGGCATAATGCAACAAAGGTTGCTAAAGTCAACAGTTTTAACTAATAGAGCTACCAATCTCAGTGTAAAAATAAAATAATCATGCTGCCATCTTTCTCAAGTCATTTTTACCCCTGTCTAATTTGGCTCCAAATCTCAGGTGAAAATTGTCATTTTGACCCCACTCTACAAAATAATGGATTACTCAATAAATATACATCCATGTTTTCATCACTATTTACCTTTGTCTTTCTTATGAAGAAAAAAAAATTAACAAAATCAAAAATGTTATCAACTCAATACAATAGACTGGTGGAAAAGGGCATGGCATTACATTGATAGCATACTGTGTGTGTGTGTGTGTGTGGGTGGGGGGGTGTGTGGTGGGGGGGGTGTGTGTGTGTGTGTGTGTGTGTGTGTGTGTGTGTGTGTGTGTGTGTGTGTGTGTGTGTGTGTGTGTGTGTGTGTGTGTGTGTGTGTGTGTGTGTGTTCATGTTTTTCTATCCTGGTGGGGACTTAAACCTGAATGCACACAGACTCATGGGGACTCGTGTCACTGTGGGGACCTAAATTGATGTCCCCATGGGTACAAAAGCTTATAAATCAAACAGAATGAGTTTTTTAAAAAATGTAAAAAATGCAGAACGATTTCTGTGATGGGTAGGTTTAGGGGTAGGGTTAGTGTAAAGGGATATAATATACAGTCTGTACAGTATAAAAACCATTATGCCTATGGAGAGTCCTCACAAAGATAGCAAACCAAACATGTGTGTGTTTTGTATATTATTATAGATGTATTTTGACAAAGTAATGCATCCGTCTAATGCAATAGAAGCAAGTACTAAATACTCTAGATGCATCAACGCTGAAATCATTTTAATGTTGAGCCAATATATGTTGTCATAAATTAAAAAAGGGAAACACTGTGACATTTAAAGATCACAGTATATACAATTATGAGTAAAGGTCAAAGATTTGACCAGTAATCATTTGGAATTAACATCACACCATGAATGCTGAAAAATGTCCAAAGTTGATTTATTTAAATTGTCATGCTAGTTTATTTCTGATCCGTCAGTTTTCTCCTTCACCTTCTCTGCAACCTTGAAATTAGTTTCTGTCTTGTGTCTTCTCTAACAGGTACAAGTATGGGACACAGCGGGCCAAGAGCGCTTTCGGAAGAGCATGGTGGAGCACTACTACCGCAATGTGCATGCTGTGGTGTTTTGTGTATGATGTCACAAAAATGGCCTCATTCCAGAACCTCAAGACTTGGATTCAGGAGTGTAACGGGCACGGGGTGTCATCCTCAGTCCCTCGAGTTCTGGTGGGAAACAAATGCGATCTATTTGACCATATCCAGGTCCCTTCCAACACTGCCCTTAAGTTTGCAGATTCCCATAACATGCTACTGTTTGAAACATCAGCCAAAGATCCTAAGGAGACCCAGAACGTTGACTCCATTTTCATGTGCCTAGCATGTCGTCTAAAAGCCCAAAAGTCCCTGATCTACAGAGACGTGGAGAGAGAAGACGGCAGAGTGAGGCTGACGCATCCGCCCGATCCGAAGAGTACCTGCCCATGCTGAGGACCTTAAACTGTGGAATTATTAACATTGATGATAATTCAGTGCAAGAATGTGCCTGCAACTGCATTTTAGTTACTTTACGCCATGAACTATCCCTGTTTCTGTGAGTGCGTGTGTGCATATCTTAAATGTTGTTGTTGTTGTTGTTGTTTTCTATTCAATTACACCATGACTAGAAGGCAAACCCCACAGACCAGTCAAGAATATGTCTGGGTCGTATTTCATCTCAAAGTATTTCATCTCAAAATCAAAGGAAAGAAATGAGAAAGAAAATAATTCCCCTTTGTTACATTATTTTCATGACAATTAAGCACATTTCCCCAAAAAATCACATTACTGCCATAGTGAAAAATAAAAATACTAAAATATTTGAAATATATTTATTTTATGCTAAGTATACTACACATACATTTACATGTTACATACTTAATATAAATACCTTGCAATTGTACTTTTGGTATACTACTGGTATACTTAAATTCTGCTAAATTGGAACAACTAAGTTTGTACTTAATGAACTTTAGTTATCCCGAAATAGTGCTGAGGTTCAACTAAATATATACTTGGGTATATTTGATTGTGCTAAAGTGGATCTATTGCAAGTATACTTTAGGTATACTTTAAATATCTTGCATTTAAAGACTGATATTATACAGAGACCATACTATCCTTACTAATAGTGATATTAAAACACATTTTAAGGCTTAATATTAAGAAATGTGCATTAAAGAAGTACTCCAAATAAAGTTTAATGCTAATTTTTATATCGATATGTCAGTAAATATGTTAATGGATTTCTAGGTTACTTAGTATAAAGTAAATGTATTTTAAATACATTTTGGTATAGGGTTTTTTCACTAGGGTGTAATGGTGAAAAAAAAATATTTCCATTGTTGTAATACAAAACAATTAATTTATTTTAGAAGTATTATTGAGTATACGTATTATTAAGTATTTATTTTATAATTACAAAAAAGAAGTAGTTT
The DNA here is from genome assembly GCA_036326025.1 of Chrosomus eos. Taxonomy (NCBI): domain Eukaryota; kingdom Metazoa; phylum Chordata; class Actinopteri; order Cypriniformes; family Leuciscidae; genus Chrosomus; species Chrosomus eos. Next base: position 32,012,877 of record CM070835.1, read on the forward strand.
ACTCAAAAGTAAAACAGGTACATTATTTTGAGATTTCTGGCGAGGAAAAATGAGAAAATATAATGGCCCTTCAATATGCTTCACTTTTGTCATGTCCAGCTAGACGGGTTTACACGAGATTTCATGCATGTGTAGAAGAATGATTTTCAATCCCTCATGCTTAATTCAGTGTGCACTTTATCTGCAAAATACCACTTATAAGTAACCTTTAAAGGTTTGATTTACAGTCAGTTGGTTCGGTCACATTCATTTAGATTCATTCATCGGCATAAGACAACATCTCCAACATCACTGGCTGATAGTCTTAAAGGGACCATTCACCCAAAAGTAAAAGTTCTGTTATCAGTTACTCCCACTCAATTTGTTCTAAACCTGTATGAGTATCTTCGTTCTGTTGAACACACACACAAATAATAATGATATTTTGAAATATGTGGATAACTGTTTCTGGTCCCCGTTGACCATAGTTGTTGTTTTTTTTGTGTTTTTTTACTATGGAAGTCAATGGGGACCAGCGACTGTTTGGTTATCCACATACTTCAAAATATCTTTTTTTGTGGTTGTTCAACAGAACATTAAAAGGTTTAGAACAACTTGAGGGTGAGTAAATGACAGGATTTTCATTTTTAGGTGAACTATCCCTTTAAGGTTTCAGCCGTCAGGAACTGCACATGGAATCCAAACCCTCCAGTACTGCAGTTTCAGAGTTTTTACAATGATCATTCATTCAAATGTTTGTATTGCCTTAAAACATATTCATTTCTTTTTCCTAGCCTTGTGGTTACTCCATGCTAAAATATTTCTAACAACCTCACTAACAGCATGGATGAATGTGTTACTCATTAAAATTAAGAAACAATTGGTAGGCTACATATTCTGATAGTTAGCATTAAATAGTCTAGTGAAATGCTAAATGTAATCTGATACCGCTCATAATGCTCCACGTGCACATTGGGAACGAGTGGAACCGTGTGGGAAGTTGTATGTGGCATCACAGTATTTCTTCCAAATGCATTAAGACTCAAATATCTACAAAATCAAGGTTCAAACAGGCTAGTTATTGTTACATTTTCATTCAAAATAACCAAATAAAAACATGACAAAGAATGGCGGTGTTTGTGGAAATGTTGATTATGAAAGAAGAGTTGTAATATGGTGCCCCTGTAAGTTTTTATTATAACTATAATAACTATAAGTAGTTATTATAACCTCTATCCACTGCCTATTCTGTTCTGTTCTTTTGGTTCCACGGGAGAAGTTGCAGTTTTTTGTGTGTGTGGTTTCAAATGTATTCAGATTCATAAGAGAATTATCTGGTTTCAATTGTTTTAGCCTTATATCTGCTGAAGACATTGAAGCCTTATGATTTGTCTTGTTTTGTGCCATTGTATGCTGTCACATGTTACAATATGTATGTTAGGTTTTGAGCACCAAATTAAATCTCACATATCCTGAAGCCCCGGCCCTTTCATTAGCTGACAAATGGCTCAGCTTTAAAACGGCAACAATTATTGGAGATCATACTTTATTTGTAGATAGAAAAATTATGAACTGATTAAATGATTTTCAAACGCACTACACAATAGTACTGTTAACATATTATGCTGAAAAGAGTTACAAACGCTTGTAAAATTATACTCTGCTGAAATTATTAATGGATTTATTGAGGACATGGAGTATACTAATAGATTAACATTATGCAACGATAATCATCCTGTTGTAATAAATGCGCACTCAAAAAAGATACATTTGCAATGTAAGGAGAGAAATTAAACATTTTTGGGATGTAGAAGAAATAATTTATAATAAAATAAATAATTTTTCACTGTACTAAATATAAACAAGTGGAAAAAGCCATAATAAATTTTACCCAGAGTGCTTATGTAACTAGGCTTTTGAATATTATTTTTCCATTCACAGAACAGTCATGAATTTAAAAGCGAAATTAAACTTTAGTCAAAAGTGTCTATGGTTAAGATATACTTTCAGGCCTGGTTTCAAAGACAGGGCTTAGATTAAGCCATGAATAGGCCTTGGTTAAATTAGGACATTTAAGTAGCTTTTATAAACTTGTCTTTGAAAAAAATAGTGCATCTTGTTAAACAATGGCTCCAAAATATATCCATATATGAATATAAATATCAAATATATAAATAAAAGGCTACAATACATTTCTTGCATTTCAAAATCAATGTGTAAGATATTGCACATTGAATAATGTGTTCTATAGAGATATGTCTGGTTTCACAGACAGGGCTTAATTAAGCAGGATTAGGCCATAGTTTAATTAGGACCTTTAAGTAGCTTTTATAAATGTGTTTAGGGAAAAAAAAAAACATTGCTGGTGTGAGTGGGAGTGTGAGTTTCATTCAGGTAAAATAGCTCAGACATTTTATAATCTGAAAATAATCTGGGACCAGGCTTAAACCGTTTCTGTGAATCCGAGGGTAAATGCCATTTTAAAGTTAAAACGCATAAATAATTTGCAGTCTGTAATTTATTTTTAAGAATTCATGCCAAACACACACACACACACTCACAAATGTGCATAATCAACAGATGAACTAATAGGCTATATCTTTTTACATAATAATCGAGTACCATAAATGTACCAATATTTTATATTGTCAACTCTCCAATTTGAGTTATTGTGCCTTTGGCAAAATGAAGAAACAAGTTGTTGTAACTGTCTCTTTAAAAACTTTATGAAATAATCTTAGAACGGTTTTCAATAATTGCAATTTAAAGTCGGCATGAAACGGAAGTTGAGATTGTCATTTTTTCCTTGCTGTGACGTATATTCGAGTGAAACGGCTTCTGGAATTTGAAAAAATGTAGGGCGGGGCTTGATTCCGTCCTTCGGGGAATTGATTGGATCGTTGGAGGACACTGACACTGACAGGTTCTCTGAGAGGCTGTGCTCCTATAGCCGCACCCTCATCGGCTCTGGCCGCACCCTTTCGCCATTGCACGTGACCGGAAGAGAAGAGAGGTCGTTTCGAGGGGGGAGGGAAGGGTAATGTATTTGATTAAAGATTATAAGGGTACATGAATTTAAAAAAAATAATGAAGTGTACAGATAAATCATTTATAATAAACACTACAATATTACATATAAAAAGAAGATTTCTCAAATTTGATTTCATGCCGACTTTAATATTAAAATGTTCCCTGTCATTTCCTTTGATGGACACAGTGTGGCGTGCTGGAGCTGAAATGCGTTGATGACTCAGACAGTAGATGTCGCTGTTTACACGCTCTCCATAATGACTCAGCGTGAGAGACTTTTATTTTGAAACATAACGTTACATGGTCGCTTCATCCTGACCTGTGTCCTGACTCACTCTGTTGTGCTAGCAGACAGTCTACCGTTCGGCGTAACCGCGGTAGCAGCGGGTCTGTGGGCTCGGTTCTGTGGCTGTGGACGGGCCGGAGATGGCGGAGTACAGTCAGACGGGTATATTAACGGCCCTGCTGCTGTTTACTGTGGTAACAGTGAAGGATATATATGTGGGCCGCAACAGCATGACTCAACAAGACAGCACCGTACCCGACATGCACACACAGAGACCGAACAAACACACATTATACACGGGTCCGGTTCTCAAGTTCCAGTTCTGGTGAGAGACTCCACAGACATTCATGTTATTCAGTGTTTTCACTGTCTGTTTAAAGCTCAAAGGGGGTGCTAATCTAATACGGCTAACATGCCATGCCCAAATAAAAAAAACTATTAAAATGTTTAAATAAATAAATAAATATACATTAAAATAATGATAACCTGCATGCTAATTTTATTTACACAATGTAGAGGATGAATTTAGATAATTTGGGCCGGTTTTGTCATAGGATGAATGCCAGGTGATTTGCGTCAAGCGCAATTTACGTCAATCCACCCTTTAAATAGCCTACGTTATAATCATAAAGCATATTTTACAACACACGCATATGTTTGTGCATGATTGCGGCAACAAAAACTGCGCAGGTTATCGTGCGTTCTCGTTATTACGTGAAATGTTGAAACAAGCAGATTATTATAAATCCGTTTTAAGCTAATATGGGTTACATATTAGACTTTTTTCGAGAATTTTATCTTTTTTTCTGATAAAGCTGCATTTTTAATATTATTTTAGTGAAAGTGGTTTTAAATCATAGATTTTTAGCATTTATTATCACTTACAATGCATGTAATATTTAGCACCAGTTACTCGTATCTCGGGTCAAACAATTGTAATTTTCACAACTTGTTTTTTGATTGAGTGCTACTGTACTTTAAAAGTCACCATGAAACAAATGAACAACTCTTTTTGTGTTGTATTTGTTATTAATGGCTTATTCTCAAAATTCGTGTGCTCTCTTAAACCTAAAATTAAAATAACTTCCCATCCCTCTTGCAGTGACAGCTCTTCTGCTGATGATGTTTACTGGTGTGAGGGCGGGACAACCTGTCACTCATATGAGATCCACCAATAGCAAACCACAACCGTCCAATCAATCCCCATAATAAAATCAAGACACACCCTACATTTTTTTTTCTTGTTTGAAAAGCCGTTTCTCTATGTTATAGGTCACATATAACATATGTCGCAACTAAAAGGGATAGTTCACCCAAAAATGAAAATTAGCCCATGATTTACTCAACCTGAAGTCATCCTAGGTGTGTATGGCATTCTTCATTCAGACGAATACAATCAGAGTTATATTAAAAAATGTCCTGGCTCTTCCCAGCTTTATAGTGAGAGTCATGGGTATATTTTTTTTGGAATCCATCAAATCACATCCATCCGTGGTAAAAGTGCTACACACGGCTCCGTGGGGGATAATAAAGCACTTCTGAAGTGAAGCGATGCGTTTGTGTAAGAAACATATCCTTGTTTAGAACTTTGTCGTCTAAAATAACTAGCTTCCGGCAGACAGCCGTACGCAAGTCAACTTACGCCAAAAGAGTAATACTTGAACTTGGCGCACAATGTAATGACGAATGCGGTTGCCCAGCCCTGTTTGTTTGTTTGTTTGTTTGTTTGTTTGTTTGTTTGTTTGTTTGTTTGTTTGTTTGAACAGCGAGAAGCGTCAAAGCTTACGCTACTCCTACATCCTACAGCATACATCGTCAAGTGTTACTCTTTTGGCGCAAGTCAACTTGCGTAAACCGTCTGCCGGAAGATAGTTATTTTAGCCGTTAAAGTTTTAGATATCCTATTTTTCTTACATGAACGATGCATCGCTTCCCTTCAGAAGGCCTTTATTAAGCCCCCAGAGCCGTTTGGAGCAATTTTATCACGGATGGATGCAATATGAAAAATTATATTTATTTTTGTATGTATCATTTATTAATATAACGCAGATTTTATTTTTCTGAAAGAAGAATGTCATATACACCTAGGATAGCTTCAGCGTGAGTAAATCATGGGCTTAATTTAATTTTTGGCTGAACTATCCCTTTAATTTTCATGCCGATTTTAAGACTTCTATATGTAAATGACCAGTGTAGACCATTTTCTCTTAGGTGATGATATTTAGATGCATACAGAAGAAGCGATAAATCTTTTCTTCCATATTGTGACGTACATCTAAGTGTAACGCATTATGGAGGAAGAGCATTATGGAGGAAGAAAAAATGTAGCTTGAACCTTCTTTGTACCGGTTGTTGATAATGACTAAATGATTGCAGAAGATCTCATTAGAGAGAAGATACAGTTATGATATTTTGATTTAACATTACAAAGTAAAAAAAGTATCAATATATTCATGACCATTTCTATAGTGATTAATCTCTGCCATTAACTGTGTTTTCAGTATATCCTGAGGGTACAGTAAGGTGTTCCAGGAGTACTCCCGGTCCATCAGCCAGCTGTACCCGGACATCCGAATCGAGGGAGAGAATTACCCTCCCAAACCCATCAACAAGTGAGAGCTTTTTTCCTCATGTTGTGGGATTGACCCTCTGTCAGAAAGTGGTTTAGTCCCGACTTAACTCGTCATGTGTCTTCCTCTGCAGATACTTAGGAAACTTCATCTCTTATTTCAAACTGCTTGCCATCGCTTTGATTGTGACTGGACAAAATCCTTTTCAAATGTTTGGCATGGACACTCCAAGAATATGGTCCTGGGGACAGGAGAATAAGGTAATGTTGTTGAAAATAGTGCTCGGACTCTAACCTGGTTTTACAGCGGATCGAGTCTGAAGATAAACTTTCACTGTGTCATAGTTGAACTGACGCAAAAGCCTGTTTTGAGGAATGAGCATTTCAGAGCCGTAACCACATCATTCAGTTTGAATGGCATAAATTGGCTGAATGTATAAGATGGCCTATTGATTGTTAACAGCTGCATTAAACATGTAAAATTAATTTTTAGCGGAGCCTGATTATATCAGCAGAAAATTAGTTTAAAATGCTGGAAGTTCCTTTTATGGAACAGTTATGAAAACAAACTTTATTTTTGTTTAATATGCACTGGTGAATCATGCTCCATGAGACTGCAGGTAATATATTAACCAATAATATGATAGGCTCAATATTACCATTTAATCAAATCCTGTTTTTACATGATTCCCAGCTCAATATGCTGTTTTACTTTGAAATATACCATATTATGTCACATATTACAGTCTTTAATCAAGAGAGACAGTTTTCACACCATGACATTTAGTCAAGAAACATGATGATATTGATGCTCATCCGGCACTATTTTACTGGATGGTTGCATGAATTATTTGACAGTTAAGAGATGATTTAATGGAAGTTGCATCAGATGTTTTTTACGTATTGTGACGTGTGTGTATGTATACGTGTATATACATATATGTATATCGATTGCTGACTGGATGGAGGCAGATCTGAATGAAAGAGTGCAGCCAATTTTCAGAAAAGTGCAGGTTTAAAGCAACACCATAGAACTTTTCCTCTTTGGTCGCCCTACTGGTTGGAAACGAAATTGTCCATTACCGCTGTCGTAAATAATTTAGCCTACCGTCGCACGCGCGCTCGCTGTTTATCCAGCCCCGGCTTTAGAATGTTACATGATTTCATGAAAGGATGATGTATTGCGACATCGGAAACGAAAAAAAAAAAAAAACGAAATAATGACTATTGTAGCGCTTGACGTAAAGCAGTCGAATTTTGTAGTTCTTTTTGTTGTCGGGTTACTACCCGAACCCCGAAGTCCCGTAGTGCCAGTAAAAGCGATAAAGACCCCGTCAGGCTATGGCAGAAGATCAATTACATAAGATCAATTGACCCTTCGCAAAGACCCGCCCTCCTTAGTTACTGTCGCTATGCCCGACAAGCTACGCCGCTCTCATGCTCTCACCATGTTCTCACGCAGTGAAAAATACATCGCGGAGCAGAGTGGAGACTGACAACACGCGGACAGACAGGACAGACCAGGATACTTTTCGGTTACTTTTGATATTAAACATATTAAACAAAGTCTCAGCTTTCAAATGTGGTCAGTTTTGAAAGAAATTTAAACAATAAATACCGTTTTGGGGCTCTTTAATGTGTCGTGACAGATCGCTGTAGAGCATCAGTTAAAGCTGCTCGTGAACCGATCATCTCTTCCTTCTAGTTCATTTATAGCATCAAATAAACATGAACGAACATAAGAAGTAATGTTGTTTTAACCGCGGAAAGGCGTCAGTATATTCATTTTACCAAGTTCAAATCCTCCCATGTTAATCTACTAACTCTACTGGCTGCTTTTTCGGACAAAATGGCGGATGGCGAAGTATGATTGGTTAGAACACCTGTCAATCAAGCTCCACGCGAAGGGTCAATTACAGAGGTGGGGTGAATTTTCATTTCACGCCAACTGCATTTTGTCCACTGTCTTCGTTGTGGTTTTAAATGGGAAGCAATCTAAATCTGGAGGAAAGTTTCTCATGGTTGATGGTCTGTTTTGCAGATTTTCTCTTGCCTTATGGCATTCTTCCTTAGTAACATGTTGGAGACCCATTTCCTGTCAACAGGGGCTTTTGAGGTTACATTGAATGGTAATGTCATTTGGATGACCACTCCACTCTGAAAAAATAAAAAACTTTAAAATATATATATGAAAAATATATGTACATCACAAACTATCTTTCTGTTTTAGATGTACCAATTTGGTCCAAGTTGCAATCTGGATACGTGCCCAACATTCAGGAGCTTTTCCAGATCTTGGATAACCACCTTAAGATGAATCAGGTTGACCAGATGAACTTTCCCTCACCGTAGAGCTGTTGTTTTTGCCAAGAGGCATGTAAGTGGTAAAACCTGTACAATGACATCACCGTGTGTGTCTGAGCATGTTTTTTGTTGTTGTTGTTGCTTTCCGTACAGGTTGTTTCCCTTGACTTAGAGATTATATGCAAAACTTGAATTTGTTGGTATTTCAGTATGGAAATTACAGTACTGTTCAAAAGTTTAAGATCAGAAAGATTGTTTTTGAAAGTCTCTTATGCGCACCAAAGCCCTATTTGGACAGGACTAGTTTTCCTGGGGGACGTTAGAGAAATTTATGTTCACAGACGTACGTTGCTATTTTAATCCCGTCTGAATCTTCCACAACCTCAGTAAAAATTCTACAGTAGTACGCTAGTATGTGGTTTCAAATACAGCATTTGTGAAGGATAAAGATCCAGCTCTACGCTCATTTGCTCATGAATTGGACTAAACGGCTCATGCTGTATGTTTGGTTTAATGTGTTTTTTCCAAAATAGAGATGAGCTGTCCTGCTGTTATTTTGCTTGATTCTGCCTTTTTATTTCCTTGCATTCACAACGATTTAGTTTACCTTTGCTGTGGAGATTTATCA